>JAUPFV010000004.1:8246688-8993259 GCA_036936605.1 Limnanthes douglasii subsp. nivea | reverse complement strand
CATTTACTTGCATATATTTAATGCAGTCAAAGTGTGAATGTCGGTCTTATTGATGTTTTGACTGGCTTACAAATAGATCGGTCAAAGAGTCGTCGTCTTGAGGGTCATCGACCAAGAGGCATCGATCCACACTTTGGCTTAGGGCATTGGATGCTTTTGCAAATTTTGGGATTCAGTTAAAGTGATGAAATTCACCCAGTTCTTGCAAAAGAAGTGAAAGAGCCCCTTAGTCCACCTAGTCCTTCATCAGTAGTCCCTTAGTCTTTGTGGAAGAGTTGAGGGAAGAATATCTTACGGAAGTTCGAATGCCTTTATTTATCTTGTATGCTTTGTCAAATGGATTTAGTATAGTATGTGTGATGTCTGATGTTGCATGTGTGTTTCCAAAGTATACCAAGTGGTATTGACCGGAATATGAGGTTGAAAGTCCACCTTATTTATACATAAATACAAATACGCTCACGGTATATTATATATATAATATAATACTAACAATAATAACATAATACATTTAACTTGAGTTTTTTCAATTAAATTAGATTGGATTGTTAGCTGTACGAGGTCAATTTGTTTTAATTAATATAATGGTGAAACACTTAGATAATAATATTTAGTTATTACGTTCACGTCATCATCCTAAGTAGGGATGACAATTTTTGCCGAATTTGCGGGTATTCGACGTGAGCTGGCGTGATGGGATGAGTTATGGGTTATATTAATTTTCCACGGATGGATCGTGGGTTTGAAAATTTACTAACCGTCGGGTTTGAGATGAGTTGCGAACCCGACCCATTGGATAATACCCGACGGGTACCCGTTAAATTAATATTATATTATTTAATATTATTTATCAAATTTTAAAATAAAATTTATTAATATTAGTTTCTAAATTCTCTAATACAAAAACCATATATTATTTTCTAATATATACAATATATATTAAAAAAAATATTATTTTACATTTAAACAATTAAAATTTGGTTTTTCAATTTTTTTTTTATTTTTTTTTCTCTGCAAAACTGATACTATCAATATCGGTCTAATATTATTCATATTATTAACTAAATTTAAAAAAATGAACATATACCAAAACCATATATTAATTATTAATAAAATTATAAAAAAAATAAAATATTTACTACCTATCACGAGATCGTTACAATATATTTTGAAAATATCTTTCTACATTTAAACATTAAATTTGATTTTTCAATTTATCTTTTCTTAAAAAAATATTTATTCTTTTTTTTTCTAGTAATATTATTGTTAATTAAATTAAAAAAATACTAACATATACCAAAATCATATATATATTTTTGGTGAATAAAAACATTAAATTAATTGAAATAAGGTTCATACAAAATCTGGGGCATACTCCGAGAAATACATCACAATCACCTAAGGAATATCGATTGCCAAATAAAGCAGTAAAACGAACAAATCATAGTAGGACGGTAAGAATCGTCCAGTACAAGTAATCTAAAATACGTCGTTAACACATGGATATCAGAGCCAGCCGTCTCAAGCCTTGAAAAGGACCTCAGAGACATCGTCCTCCATCCTCCAAGCGATCAAAGAAGTGACGGGCCAGGATCAGGATCAGCACTCACCAAGGGCATCCTGCACATCAAGAAAGAGAATTAATAAATATTAATTTTAGAAGGGCCAGCGAGTCTTGATGCTTTGGAATCAAAACCGAAGATCTGATAAGATTCGGTGAGAGACCATATAGGCGATAGTGGGAGGGGAACTAAAATTTCTTAGGTTCCTCTCATTCTAGACGTGGTAAATTGCCGCGGCGAAGCAAGAAAGCCAAATAGGATGGTTTCGAGATTGAGACCAATTTGACGCTTTACAGACCCAAAACTGCCAACAAGAGGCGATGAAAGGGACTCCTAATTTTATACTAGCATGAGACCAAATAATCTGAGTGAAACTACAATAAAAAGGAGATGAGAGATAGTCTCATTGTTAGAGTTGCAAAGGACACAATCAGGTGGGATGGTGTAATCCCAACCGAGAAGCTTGTCTTTGGTGGCAAGCTTGCCCAATATGGCGAGCCATAAGATAAAGGAGTGGCGAGGAATATTGGATTTGTTCCATACTAACCCGGCTCACCCTACTTTAGAGGAGATGTTAGGGGGAGGGATGGAGATAATAAGATTGTGGATCTCCAATAGGTTAGCGCGAGATCGAGCATTTGCTAATCTGTTATTGGATGACCAATTCCAGTACCCGTTGAGGATGAAATCCGAGACCTTGAATATTTTCCCAAGTCTAGAATCCTTGATCGTACTTTCGTCATAGTGGGATGCAAGCAAAGTAGAGAGGAGCCACAGATCGTACCAGAAGGACGTGCTCGAACCATTTCCAATTTCTACCTTGCACATTTTACTAGCCAAAGGGCGACGACGAAGAATTTTCCTCCATATCCAAGAGGGCGAAGATCCCATTAGGATGTTCCAAAAGTTATTATTTTAATTTTTTTCCATCTTAATCCATTCACTCCAAATGGAGTGATTGTTATTATTGATGATAGACCAAAGATACTTGAGGACAGCCGCGTGATTCCAAATTTTTAAGTCAAGTATTCTACATTTAAATATTAAATTTGATTTTTTTTACAATTAGTACAAGACTCAAGACGGTTCTAATAATATAATTAATTAAAGTAAAATGAATTACTAACATATACCAAAACTATTTATTAATTATTAACATATAACAATTATCATCAAGTTGAAGTATTTTTGTTATCCAATTGACTTAAATTTAGAGACCCAGGAATAGTTTTTAATAGAAAATCATAATTTCAATGGATACCCGCGGATGGCTATCCGAACCCAACAGAATCGGATGTGAAAAATATATATATTATTACCAGACAAATACGGGTTAGGATATAGGTTTGGAAAAATATAGACGGGATAGATCGCGGATTTAGCTATACCCGCATCCATCTCGACCTATTACCATCCCTGTCCTATGTAGACATTGATATGGACGGTAGAAAACATAAATTAAATAGAAAACAAATGATGCAATAAAAAAACTAATTTGTAATTTTTTCTAACCGGTTGAAAATCAATTTATTATATAAGAAAATAACATAACAACTTAAAATGCAACAAATTGCAAGAAAAACGACTAACCACGTTTTTTGACCGTCCTTTGTATTTAATACCAAATTAACTATAAAAAAGTCTTATCCATCAAAATGTAAGCACCTGTTTTAATTAAAAGTTGTTTTTTGTGTTGCTAATTAACAAGTTGTTCTATAGATAAATAACATAAAACCATTAATGCATTCTTTAGAGGAGATGAGAAATATAAAATAAAACTCTATAGTATTTTATTTTTTGCTTTCTTTTTTTGTCCTTTATGCATTCTACTTCGTCTTTGTCTTTGGGTTATGATTAGGTATACAGCTGTGAGAAAAGCACCATGCCAATAGCTAAAAGATAGATTAGATTTTCAGACCAGTCTTAGTGACATATGTGTGCTTCCTCTCTGCTCTCTCAATCTGAGTAGAAGAGTTAGGCATGATGTCCTCAGTTGGATTCCTGACTCCCTTGCCAAAGATGCAAATGCCTTAAACTCTCTGCGACCATTTGATTGAAAGCATTTGACTTTTCTCTCAAATTTATTTTCTACCAAATTTTTGAAGTCTTTGAAAGCTTGTAGAACCTCACCTTTAGTTCTGAGAGGATACAACCAAGTGAACCTAGAGAAATTATCCACAAAAAGGATTTAGAACCTGAAACCATTTTAGACACAATAAGAGAGGGTCCGCATATGTCTGAGTGAATCAAATCCAGAACATTAGTAGACTGAGACAAATACCTGGAATAAGGAAGTGAATGTCATTTTCCTAACTCGCAATCATCACAAAATATTTTTTCATTAGAAAAGACAACTGGCACATTACAAAGCTTTAGAACAAGAGATAGAACCATGATGGAAGGATGCCCTAACTTCCTATGCCACCCTTCTTTTAGAGACTTAGTAGAAACATAAGAAACAAATACATTTGACACATTAGGAAAACCCTTTAAACCAACAGCCTTAGAGACACAGGAATCAGATTAACTTTCCAATCTATAGAGCTCATTCTCAACCTTCCCTGTAAGAAGAGTCCTCTCTGTGATCTTGTCCTTCATAAAAAAATAAAACTATGAAATTCAAGAAAAATATTGTTATGTGAAGTGAATTGAGAAAAATATAGGAGATTTTTGTTAATTTGAAGGACATGTAGGATATTATTTAGGTGTAAATGTTGATTGGTTTTGGTAGAAAGAGTAGTTTCACCTAGATGTTTAATTTTGAGTTTTCTACCATTTCCCACAACCACAAACTTAGTACTTGAATATTCAGATTTATGAGAAATCATCTTAGCTGAATTGTTGACATGGCGACTAGCACCACTGTCAATATACCAGGCTTCATCACCTCATCCTCCAGACTTTTGAGAGACATTCAGGGCACTTGAATCTTGACTAGGTTTATTATGATCGACTGGTAGTTGTCCCATAACATTGGGATCATCCCTGAAGTAGCAGTAAGCCCCAAAATGAACAAAATTTCCACAAATCTGGCAGATAGGCTTGTTGTTGTTATTGAACCTACCTCCTCTGCCCCTATAGAAACCTTTGCCTCTGCTATTGTTAGAGAAGTAAGGTGAGTATCTTCCCTTGTATGAACCTCTTTCTTGTCTTCTATTTCCACCCGTAGATTGATATTATTGTTACCAAAAGACCTAGACTCAGTCTTGTTAGCAGAGGTAAGATTAACATTTGCCAGGGATAGCTGTACTTTGTTGAGTTGATCCAGTCTGTTTTCATAGGTTAACAGAGTGGCTTGTAAATTAAGCACAACAATATGTTTTTCAATGGAGAACAAGTTTGCTTAGCTGAGCCGGAACTGAAGGAACAGAGTGGCTTGATCCAGTCTGTTTTCATAGGTTAACAGAGTCTGCTAGATGCACAACAATATGAGTGTATTTTGTTTCAAGGCTAGCCAATACCTGAGACACCAGATCATCCAAAGACATTAGGGAACCTGCTAGAGCTAGGTTATCTGATATGTTTTTCATCCTAGCCAAATAGTCTTCCATAGAGATTTCCTTTCCTAGTCCTCTGAAATTATGCTTTGAAAAAAGTCACTCTAGACTTTGTTTGGGAGCTAGATAGCCTAACTATAGCATCCCATAAACCTTTGGAGGTTTCTTCCTCCATTACTTGGGATGCAACCTCAGGGCTCATAGTGTTATAGAGCCACCCCATTAGCAAATGACCCTTTGCTGTCCCGTTGTCAAACTCAACATTTTTAATTCCTAGGCCATTAGAAGTGCTCAAAAGCTTAGGAGGACAAGGTTTATCACCATTGATAAAACCTCCACGCTTGTCCCCCCTTATTATAGGTAGCACCATAGTTTTCCATAACTAGAAATTGTGTATGCCAAGCCTTAAGCTATTGAAGGTACTTATATGATTCATTTGCGTGCTCTTGTTCGTCAACAGTTTTCCAATGGAGAACAAGTTTGCTTAGCTGAGCCGGAACTGAAGGAAGGAGCTGCTCTGATACCAAGTGAGAGTGAGCCAGAAGAGAGAGAGAGCGCGCGCGCAATCACAAAGAATCAGAAAAATTATTTTTACACTTAAAGTTGTTACATTATTATAGCTTTATATACTAAACTATAGACCTATTCATGTAACAATATATTGTTGCATTTGTTACATTATGTTACTTATATAAAACATAATTCTGTTTAGTGAACTGGGTCTTTAGGATAGATTTTCACACAAGCATCCAACCTAATCCATTAATCTCATAGCCTAACGTCTAGTACAAGCTCGGCGCGAATCCACATCATAGCCCGACATATAAAAGACTTATCTTTTCCAATCTCTTCTCCTCTGGTTCTCTGACTCGGACTACTGCACATTTAATAGTAAAAATTATTAAAAATATTAATTATACCTTAAAACATATATTTAAGAATATAAATAAAGTCAATCATCAACGAATTATACAAGTTAATAACAATGACATCAAGATGATTATTCCTTAATTTTTTGGTTGATTTTCAACCTTAGGTTCACATTGGCAAATAAATAATGACAGCATCTCAAGCATTGTCTATTTAAGTATTCAAGTATGGTTCGGTGTTTGATAATATCTATAATTGGCCAATCTTCTTTAATTTTCTAATCTTAGTTGACATTGAATATAAGCTATGTGGCTGATGATCGTAAATAAGAGCCAAGTTGTTGGTTTTCAAAAATCTATATAATAATGACATATACTCTTCCTAGTACGCATTCAATCAAATAACATGTATTCTTCTATGGAGAAGATGAACATAACTCCAGGTACTATTCCTGATAGTAATATGTATTTAGTTTCTACTTATCATTCTTATGTTATTCTTCTGCGTACTGTATTTGATGGACTGTAATTTGTATCAGGAACCACGAATTCTTTTCTGAGAGATTACCAACGGATTCATCCCTTTTTTAAAGTCGATTCCTTTTCATGGTTAGTTAAAGCTGAAATCGAAACATACACATCTGCTGTTTTCGAAAGCGGGGGTTATAAATGGTAAGTTTGACATGTACATGAACTTCAGTATAAATTTATTTAGATTTTATCTGTCTTTCAACTTGATTTTACGACTATGATAGGAAATTGATATTGTACCCGAACGGGAACGGAACGAAAAAAGCAACCGCGGAGGACTACATAGCTCTTTACTTGTCCATCCAAGAGACGGAGTCTTGGCCTCCTCATTGGGGAATTAAAGTGGATGTGAAACTTTTAGTTTATAATCACATTAAGAAGAAGTATGTTACTATCAAAGGTGGGGCTGTCAACGGTTCTCCAAAAACTTAACAGTTCGGTTCGCAGTTCCATTCTAAAAACCGAAAACGGAAAAGAAACAGAAATAAAAAATCGGTTAGAAACCGAATCGATAAAACCGATAAATCGATAGGACCGATATGAAATCGAACCGATAAAACCGATAAACCAATAAAACCGATACAGAATCGAATCGGTAGAACCGAATTCGGTAGAACCGATAGATCGGTAGAATTAATAGAAAAATCGGACCAATAAAATCGTGTGAACCAATTATTTATTATTATTATTTATTCTTTTATAAATTATAGTACCAAAATTAATAGTTAATTACCAATTTTTTTACGAAAATCAAAAGATTAACTTATAAATTTTAGTTTTTATATCATTTATTTCAATAAAGAAAATTAAAAATCAAATTTTAATTGAATTTAATTTTTTATAAATGGATCGAACCGGACCGATAACGAACCGAAACCGGACCGAATCGAAACAGACCGAAACGGAACGGATCGAACCGAATTTGGATCGGACCAGATCGAACCGAACTCGAACCGAACCCGACTGGGCCGAACCGAACCGAAAACTTAGCAGTTGGTTGGGTCCGGTTCTAAAAATTAGAACTGAAAGCTTAGCGGTCCGGTCCGAACCGATAAGCTTAGGGGTCCGGTCCGGGTCCGTCAAAACCCGGACCGATAACAGCCCTGATTCAAAGGTATAACGTTTTGACACATATTTTGTTACCTACATACAATGGTACGTACCGTTAAGCGTAAATTTTGCGAGGCCTTTTTAGTTGATGCCTTTTTAGTGATTAAAAATACTATACAATAAATAAGTGAGAGAGGCCTTTTTAGTTGATGCGCTATATTCTAATATTTGTAATGGTTTTGCAAATCATCTTCTCATGTTTTAGATTGCGGCGAGCCAATGAAGCAATTCAATGAATTAGAAAGGCAGTGGGGATTTTTAGAACTGTTTGATCTTAAGACCTTCATGGATGAAACCAATGGGTTCCTTCTTAACAATTGTTGTGTCTTTGCTGCTGAGATTTACGAACAACTAGATGATGCCACTGGGTAGGCACGTCAATTTTTCTATATATACTCTCGAGTTGATTGGTGTATTGAAAGATTTGTTAAGCACTAATTTGTTATGGATTCATTTCAGGACAAAATGTTTTCCTATAAAAGGATATAACATTCAAAATGGTAACTTCCTTTCTTAATCTTCTGGGCATTTCTAATCTATCTGTCCTTCGTCTTGATCTTCTGGGAAATGCATTGGATTTAACATTTCTTCCAACAATAATTCACAGGAACTTTAAGAATGGTAAGAGAGTTTAGACCAGCTCACTTTTTATTCCCCGTTAAATCTTTCTCGGCAATTGACAAACAAAACGGTGAATCACATGAATCTGAGATTTTTGAAGCTGGAGGTTTCAAATGGTATGCTTATTTATTCGCATGATCTCATATCCTTAAGTATAACAATTTTTAATTTTCGTATTTTTTGAAGCTCTTATTGTGATTGTCTAAACGAGAGAATAAAAGATTGATCTGTTTTTTGTTCTTCCCTTGTCATTTTGAGAATTAAAGGAGGTTATCCGTTTATCCAAATGGCAATGAAAAGGCGAATGTTAAAGATCACATATCACTCTACTTGAGGATCGAAGAAACAAACGCCTTGGATGCTAACTGGGAGGTTTATGCCACTCTAAAGTTCTTTGTGTATGATCACATACATAAAAATTACTTGACAGTTGAAGGTAATCTAAATTTACTAAGCATCTATATTTTTATGTATAATATTATCATCTCCATCAATAGATGGTCAATAGATTTATGTGTTAGTCTACATTTAGCTTAAACTATTTATTGTATTGCATAGAATTGGATGGCACGCCAAGACGATTTGCCCAACTAAGTGAAGAATGGGGCGTAGACCGATTAATCGGCTTGAATGATTTCAAATATATCTCAAATGGGTTCCTTCTGGATGATTCCTCGTGTACCTTTGGAGTAGAAGTATTTGTCGTGAAACAACAAGGGAAAAAACCGAAATTGTCTCCTGTATGGATAAACAACCAAGTATTTGTTGTACAAGGCAGTCCACCAGCTCATACATGGATGATCAATAACTTCTCTGCTATCCATGAACGACGTTTTGATTCCGAGAAGTTCTCAATGGGTGGAACAAATTGGTACATAACTATTATGTTTTGAAGGGCACTCTCTTAGTATTACTGTGGTCACAAATACACACAATTGTGAAGTTTGTCTAAAAGACTGTAACTTAAAGTATCAATGACAATTAATTCAAATATGTATATATATTATCTAAGTACTAATTCAATGATGCAGGTATCTTCAAGTATATCCGCGTATGTCCCGAAATGATCTTGTGATGGCTATCTATCTATATATGGATTCTGCACTTGCGTCATCCAAATGGTTCGTTGATTCTAAAGTAGGTATACTTGATCAGATCAACCATACTGACGATAAAATGTGGCATTCTTCTCCGAATTGGTATACTGTTGCCCGCCCAAGTACATCTATACAGTTCTATAACTTTGGGCCATTGGAAAGCCTTCATGACCATTATTCGGGTTTCTTTAAAAATAACACAGTCATTGTTCAACTGATATTCGATTCCGTACGCCGCGGTTAGATGCTGTATTAATAGATACCGTGCGTCTATTTCTGTATCAATTTGTTGAACGCTTTATCTCAACTTCATAAATAAATGAGAGGTCATCTCCTCTTGAAGCTGTTTCTTATATTTAGTTAGTTTTTTCGAAGTTTGACATCAAATGTGATGATACGTACTAATTGAGTATTTCTTCAATAAACTAAGATAGTTAAATTGTCCATAAAATTTGGAGCCTAAAATTTCTGAAACATATATTTTGGAATAGTGTACCTTCCGATGACCCATATCATTATATCTTAATCTAATATTCTTAGTAGCCGAGTTGGTTGAGTATGGTATGCTTGTGACTAAAGGTCATGAGTTCGAGTCCCTCTACATACGCTTTCTCGGCTAAGCCTGTCATCTTGTGTGGTTTACCTTCTGGCGTTGGTTTGCAGGCTATTGCGTCAGAATGAGGGTTTACCCTGTGCGCACTCATTGCACTCTGAGTAGCGGCTGCGGGTTCCCTCCGAAAAAAAAAGATCAGATTTGAAATACACGATACAATATCGAAATTCCAGAATGGTAACATAGTACCGAAATTATGGAAAATCTTTTGTACTGAATTCAGTTAAACCACATACAAGAATACGAGTATCTATATATACAAAAGTTAGTTGTAACTGACTACTAAAACTGATTACATTTCCTAATACTCCCCCTCAAGATGTACCGGTAAATGTCTTTTACAGACATCTTTGATAATAGAGGAAACAAAAGAACAGAAGGCAAAGGTTTAGTGAATACATGAGTCAACTGATGTTGAGACCGAATAGGCAGCAATTTGATGAAGCCAAGAGAGACCTTATCACGAATGAAATGACAGTCAATTTCGATGTGCTTGGTCCTCTCATGAAACGTTGGATTTGAAGCAATGTGAACAGCAGCCTGGTTGTCACAAAATAGAAGAGCATGAGAGGAGACTTTAAGTTGAAAATCACCGAGGAGCTGATGAAGCCAAACCAGTTCACTAACTGTGGAAGCCAATGCCCTATACTCAGCCTCCGCAGAAGACCGAGAAATTGTGGCTTGCTTCTTAGCTTTCCATGAAACTAAAGATTCTCCAATAAAAACACAAAAACCAGTCACAGACCTTCTGGAATCAGGCCATGATCCCCAATCAGAATCCAAAAATGCTCGAAGCTGCAAACCAGAAGAAGTGGCAGAACAATCATCTAAAGAAGAATTGGTAGAAGAGAAGAATAGTCCATGACGAGGTTTGTTCTTGAGATATCAAAGTAAATGATTGGTAGCCTGAAGATGAGGAACTCGAGGTTGAGAAAGAAATTGACTCAATTTGTGAACAGAAAAGGTGATGTCTGGTCTAGATAATGTGAGGTAAATAAGACGACCAATGAGCCTTCTATAAACCGAGGGATTAGGCAGAAGATCACCTTCAAGAGCACTAAGATGAGTAATCGGATTCATTGGAACAACAACTGGTTTGCAAGCAAGGTTTCCATTGTCCTCAAGGAGCTGCAGGGTGTAGTGTCTTTGAGATAATACAATCCCAGCGGAAGAACGAGCTATCTCCAGACCGATGAAGTACTTTAGAGGCCCAAGATCCTTGAGCTTGAACTGGGAGTGAAGAAAATCCTTGACAGAATTTACAATTTGAGCATTTGGACTTGTGATGATTATATCATCAACATACACAAGTAGAGCAACAAATGAATCCCCAGTTCCTTTAGTAAACAAAGAATAATCACACTTGGATTAGAGAAAGCCAAATTAAGTAGAGAATGAGAAAGTTTCGAGTACCATTGCCGAGAAGACTGTTTCAGGCCATAGATAGACTTGTGAAGCTTGCAAACAAGTTTCTCACCCTGTAATGCAGCCATCTGAGTATCACAGTAACCAAGAGGAAAATCCATATAAACTTCCTTAAATAGATCCCCATTTAGGAATGCATTATTAACATCTAGCTGAGTTAAATGCCATCTTTTGCTCCCTGCCAGAGCAAGAAGAACTTTCACAGTCACGAGCTTAGCAACCGGAGAGAAAGTTTCAATGAAATCAAGCCCTTCTTGTTGTGTGTATCTCTTAGCCACCAACCGAGATTTGTGTCTGTCGATGGTACCATCTGACTTATACTTAATTTTGAAGATCCATTTGCACCCAATGGAGATTTACCCTTTGGAAGAGAAGTGACAGACCAAGTTTTATTTGATTCCAAAGCATCAAGTTCAACTTTCATAACAGCCCTCCATTCAGGATATGCAACAGCTTGATAAAATAACTGAGGCTCATAATGAGAAGAAACACTTACGTTGAAATTTATGTAGGAAGGAGACAAAGCATTATATGATAAGACATCATTAATGGGAAATGTAGGAGAGTAAACAGGAGAAGAAACATCCTGCTTGGAGACAAGATTAGAGTGGAAATCCTTAACGAATGAAGGAGGATGAGACACTCTAGAGAAACGTCTGAGGGCTGCATCATGTTGGGCAAGAGTGGATGCCATTGGAAAAGTATCCACAGTATCAACCATGTCATTAGCAGCAGAAGAAGAGGGAACACGATCCGAGTAGAAATTCTCAGGATCTGTAACTGAAGAATGCCCTATTGATGTAGCAGGAACAGGAAGAGCGAAGTCTGGAAAATGATCAACAAGACTCTCTGATGTAACAATTGTATGAAAAAGAAAAATCTCCTCATGAAAAACCACATCCCGAGAAACGAAAACTTCCTTAGACTGAATATCATAAATTCTGTATCGCTTAACAACAGGAGGATATCCAATGAAAACACCAATCCTAGACCGTGAATCAAATTTCATCCTATGAGCAGTCAGAGTAGATGCAAAAGTCAAGCAACCAAAGGATCTAAATTGAGAATAGTCAACACTTTTCTAATATAAAAATTCAAAAGGAGTCTGATTATGCAAAAGAGGAGTTGGAGTCCGATTGATTAAGAATGTGGCAGCCAAAACATATTCGTTCGAGAACCTAATAGGAACTCAAGACTGAAAATACAAGGCTCTGACAACATTGAGCAAGTGTTGATGGTTACGTTTCACTACAGAATTCTGTTGAGGTCTTTCCACACAAGAGAACTGATGAAACATTCCAAGTGAGCTGAAAAACTTAGAAAAATTCAATTCCGGTGCATTATCGGATCGAAACACTTTGATCTTAGCACTGAAATGAGTGTCTATCATTCTAAAAAACTTGGGTATAATAGTAGTAACATCAGATTTGTTCTTGAGAAGATAAATCCATGTAAACCTAGAAAAATCATCCACCAAAGCTAAGAAAAATCTGAAACAATTATAAGATGAAACACGATAGGGTCCCCAAACATCACAATGTACTAAATCAAACGGAGATTCAGATAAGTGATTGTGAGAATCAAAAGGCAATCTTCTTTGTTTTGCAAGGGGACAAATATAACAAGGTGGAGATTTTTTAATTAACACAGAAGTATCACAATGTAGTTGAGTTTTCTAACTATCTAATCTCTCCTCTCACCCCTGCCAATCATCTTCCGATTGCACATATCCTAAATTTCAAAGTGATCAGGGAGAAACCGAATTGTAAGTTTAGTTCCAGAGGTTAGTGCACTAACAGACAACAGGTTAAACTTGAATGTTGGCATTAAAAGAAAATCTTTAAGAATCAAGTCTGGGCTAATCTGAACATCCCCAGCAAGACTAACTGAAATCCTTGTATGATCAGAAAGAGTAACAGAGGAATTCTTGATATGATGCAATGAAGTAAATGCAAAAGCAATAGCGCATATATGTTTAGTTGCTCCAGAATCTACTATCCAATATTGAGGTGAAGAAAATATTGCACTCAATGTCACAGAAAAACAGGCTCCTGTAGTGAAGGAAGCTGTTGTAGTTTGAGCTTCATTACCACTTTTTCTAGGAGAATTCAGGTGAGTGGACAACATGGTCATGAGTTTTTGGTACTGATTGAAGTTCAAATTCTGGAAAAATTGCTTGCAGAACTTTGATCTGTCTGCATAGCATAGCCAGAAACTTAAGTTTTGTGAAATAAATGCTAATGAAACTCTAATCTTGAGTGAGATTCATCAACTCTCTTCTTAATTGAAAAATTCTTGGACCATTTTTCTGTTGAAATCTATCTCTAAGATCAACCCAAATTTCATGAGATGACTCAGCATATATAATGCTAGCAAAGATTTCTTTAGAAATAGAGTTGAGGATCCAAGATATAACAACATCGTTATTTCTAGTCCAAGAGGTAAGAAGATTGAGATTAGTACCTTCAGGTTTGGTAATCGATCCATCAATAAACCCTAATTTGTTTTTCACAGACAATCCAATCAACATTGCTTGACTCCAAGAGGTGTAGTTTTCTCATGTCAACAATTACGTAACTAAAACAGCACCTGGATTGTCAGAGTGATGGAGGAAATAGGGACTAGATGGATCTGCAGTCGAAGACCTAGAGTTTGAATCGGAATCGAACACAACATAATTTGCTCCAGTTGAGGTTGTCAACTTTGTTTTAAATATCTTCTCAACTTTGTTTATGTTCAGATTTGAGTAACCTATAGTTTTAGACAATTATTTTGTTGGTATATTTTTGTTTAGGGTTGTGAGCGATTTCTAGAGGGTTTCCTATCCATTATCCAAAAGAGACTCTAGCAGTTTTGTATCAAAGCCTACTTCGTGTTGGGTAGAAAACAAGTGATGGCTGGAGATCTTGAAGAACGTTTCGGTATACTGGAGCAGATTACTGAGATGCTTACCGAACTCCGAATCCCAAACCCTAACTTTCAGCTGGAGGGTCGAGAACCAGTCTATGATGAGTAAGATGATTACATACTTACAAAACAACCACAAGTGGTCTACATTATTAGAACGAAGATGTAGTCTTTCTGATTTTATTAGGGTTTTATCTCATTCTAAAAATGGAAAATAATCTAGGGTTAATTTGAACAAGATTGTAGATAATCTAGGGTTGAAAAAGAAATCGGAAACAAATTTCAAAAAGTCACACGAGTGTTTCAGTAACGTTTTTGCATTTGTTTGATGTTGGGAAATTCTTTCTTATGAGTGAGAAGTAGTAAAACGAGTAGTTGTCCAAATTAAGATAGCTCTGTCGGAGACATAATCCCTAACATGCACAACTGTTCGAAGTTATTGAACATCAATTTTTCATTTAAAACCGGAAGTTGATTTATCAGGGGATAGTCTAAGAAATTTAGATGATCGCGCACACCAGAGAATTCATTTAGTTACATATAGGAGAATTCGTCGCGACATGGGAAAGATAGTGATAAATCCAGGTGCTCTCAAAGCCTTAGAGTTTGTTCTTAACGGATACTTCTACAACCGGTTGATTCATTTGCTACTTAAATTTTGGTGTATGTCGAATCTTTACAGGTTTATCAAAGAATGGTAGCTGTTCGTGCTTTACTTGAGTTGAGTGATTCCGGTCCCATATGACATATGCATAGAAAGTGACATTGGCAATAAAAATACCTGATAAGAACTGTTGGCGGAAAATAGTATGAAACAACATGCTCTTGCAACAAACAAAAGTTTTTTATAAAGATTGGAAAGCAAGAAATATTACTAGACACTCTTACAACTTACGTCATAAGATAAATATTTTTTCTTTCACTTAAAAGACATTTTTATCTCTTTTTTTTTCGCTCTCAGTTTTCTTCTTGATATGTTTGGTGGTAGTTTAGATGGTGGGAGAGCTCCACTATTTATAGAACCATAATGGATACAAGGATCTACCATCCAAGAACTTATGGAGAAATAAGCATTAAACCATAAAACTATACTCAAGATAAAAAAAATTTTACACTCAACATAAAAACGATTCTTGCACTCAATTTAAAGATGGTTTTACACACAACCTTCACTACAAATTATATAAATATTTAATGGTTTCAATAATGGGTATGGCTAAACCGAGTACCATTTTTGTTATAACGAGACCTCAATATATAAAGGGGTTTTATTTTTTGAATTCTTTTAAGCTTTGGAGGTCTCGTTATAACAAAAAAGGTCTGGTTTTAATCTAGCCCTTCAAGAATATGCTTTCTTGATGGGCCTTATTGAGTAGGTTGGACAATTTAATTGGATCAAGTTTATGTTTCAACACTCCCATTTAAGAGACCATTCTTATCTCTCATTAATCTCACTTTAAGTTTACTTCTTGGTGTGTTTGGTGATGTCTAGATTGTGGGAGAGATCCACTATTTATAGAACCATATTGGAGACAGAGATCCACCATCCACGAGATTTTGAATAATCAATCACTCAACCTCAAGACTACACTCAAGGTAAAATAGTTTCTTTCACTCAACGTAATAGAGTTTTTTGCACTCAACCTAAAGATGGTCTTGCACTCAACCTAAAGATGCTTTCTGATTGGCCTTATTGAGTGGGTTGGATCTTTTAATTTTATCAAGTTTATGATCCAAAACTCCCCCTTAAACTTGATCCCGTGACCTATAATAGTTTCCGTAATCGTTTGAAGTATTTGCTTTTTAGTTGCTTGGTGAAAATATCGGCAGCTTGATCGTGTGTCTTCACATATTCATCTTGCACATCCTTTCTTGAAATATACTCCCTTATGTAGTGATAGCGGACATCGATATGCTTGTTTCGAACATGGAATAATGGATTATTGGCTAAGGCGATGACTGACTTATTATCGACATACATTTTAGTTGGCTCATTTTATGTTAGGCCTATCTCCTTTAATAACAGCAACATATTCTGCCTCAACGTTCGTTAAAAAACAACAAGAAGGGAATATGTCAATCAACATCCAATCTAATACAAACAAAACCTGAGCTGCATCACCAACCGGCCAAGGATAAAGTATAGGATCGTCTAGATAAGAATATGCGATGGTAATCATAGAAAATATTTAATGTGGATTTGGAGTATTTGGATCCTGATCCGGATCAGAATCAAGTTATAATGATAACATAAAAGGTTTCTACAGTATATTCTACGTAACTTGTTTGAATCCCTTAATATTTTTTTAGGAGACACCATGACGGCACCATCAAGCTGTTCAAGAAAAAGACATGTCAGTAGCATAACGACTCAGACAGAGCGAAAAATTCCAACTCATCTTTATCAAAGCCCTGCTCTATTTATTGTCTTTGATGAAGATGATTTAAGAGAAATTACTGGGCCACATGAAGATGTTTTTGGTAATGTGGGTATCTATTTGAGGCAATAATATACAAAGGATTTTAATTGATCTGGTACTTTGGGAAACATATTATTCCTATCAGCTTACAAGCAAATGAAAAATCATTCAGTTATCCAGCTTTCAAATAGGACCGTAGTGGGGTTTAATGGAAGTACGGCTCACGTAATTGGGGAATTTGAAGAAGAGGTTTTATTGGGTAAAGGGTCATTCAAGAAGTTGGTAAGAGTTTGGTTTGTGGTATTTGATTATCCGACATCTTAAAATGCTATATTTTATAAGTCTTGGCTATCCAATATGCATGCAGTAGGTTTCATTATTCATTTGTGTTTGAAATATGTTGTGGAAGGTCAGTAGGCGTGATGCGAAGTAGTCAGAAAATAGCCCGTGAATGTTATGTTTCTGCTCTTGCTTCGAAATCAATAAAAGTAGTGAAGATTAACAAAGAATAGCACTCAGTGTAGCCTTCTGTTAACCAAAACACGATAGATGATCCAAGAGAGGATCCTAATGCACTAATCTCAGTGGAATAAGTAGAAATTCATTACTTGGCAGATTGTAAAAGTTTCAGGGTAGGATCTAAACTGCCATTAGAGGTAAAAGAAAAATTATTATCCTTTTTATCTAATAATTTACACGTGTTTGAATGGTGTAATGATGATGTAACTAGAGTACGAGCTAGAGTAATTAGTCATAGATTATCTATCTAATATGATATTGGGCCAGTGGTGCAAAGAATAAGATATTTTTTCAAAATAAAAATCTGAAGCGATTGTCCAGAAAGTAGATCGGTTGACCAAGATGAGGCACATCAAAGAGTCTCAGTACCCTATTTGGACGACTAATCATATTTAAGTCAAGAAAAATAATGTATGTGTATTGACTTCACATACCTCAATAGAGCATGTCATATAGATCCTTTCTCAGTGCCCCGAATAGATCAGCTTGTGGACTATACATCTGGGAACAAGTTGTTGTCTTTCATGGATGCTTTCTCTGGTATAATAAAATAAAAATGGATCTTGATGATCAAGACCATACCATATTCATCATTGACACGGGGCTACATTGTTAGAGGGTAATGCCTTTTGGGTTGAAGAATGCAGCGCCCACTTACCAAAGTCTGGTGAATAAGGCTTTTGCTAATCATACTGGAAGAAGTATGAAGGTCTATATTGATGATATGATGGTCAAAAGCCTAGAGAAGAGGATCATATTTCTGATATTCATGAAACTTTCTCCAACTTAGAAGCCATCAATCTGAAATTAAATAAAAAAAAGTGCACCTTTAGGGTCCGATCAGGTAAAGTTTTGTGCTATATAATAAGTGAGAAATGGATTCAAGCTGACCCGAATCAACTGAATCCATTGTTGGCTATGGATCCAACTCGGAATACTTAAGAAGTCCAAAGGTCAACTAGAAGACTAGCAGCCCTAAGGCGATTCATTTCAAGATCAATGGACAAATGTGCTCAATTTTTCCAAGTCTTGAGAAATGCAAAGGATTTCAATTAATCTGCTAATTGTGATCAAGATTTGCTTAAAATTAAGATTTATTTGCCTTCACCCAATAAAGTTTCCAAACATGTTGATGGAGAAAGACTCTGTATGTACTTGGCCGTATCGGAGTACGCTGTAAGTGCAGTACTAGTACAAGAAGTTGATAATGACCCTCGTCTAGTTTACTATATAAGCAAGAGTTAGAAGTTGAAAAGATGTATTTCAAAATTAGAAAAGTTGGATTTGTTATTGGTGATAGCTTCTAGAAAGATGAGGCCTTACTTTCAAGAACATTCCATCACAATTCAAACTTCTTTTCCCCAGAACAATGTGCTAGAATGACTTGGAGATTATGACATTGATTTTGCGCCTCGAACATCAATCAAAGCTCAAGTTATAGCTAATTTCTTAGTAGAATTCAACTCTAAACGGCCTCGTGAAGAAACGGAATTTACCAAGTTTAAGAAAGAATGGGTAGTCCGAACGAATGGTGGGTGTAATACGATGGGCCGCGGAACTGGAATTTGCTTAATTTCCTACAATGAGTCGGAATATGAAGCAGCCATAGCTAGGTTAAATTTGGCTCATATGTATGGGGCTAAAAGAGTCCAATTAATAAGTGATTCTCAATTGCTTATCCATTAGGCTCAAGGGAAATCTAAAGCCAAGAAAGAAAACTTGATAAAATATTTACAAGTGTTGAGAGAAGTCACCATTGTTTTTAAAAGTATCAGATATGAGGATGTTTCCAGATCAGAAAACACCATTGCAGATTCTCTAGCCACTATAGCATACTCCAAAGCATATCCATGGATTCTTATGCAATAATGTCCCTCTATAAATGCAACTACAGAAGATATAATTGAAGTTGGAGAAAGTTTGCATGTATCTGATGCACCCTCTAAAGATTGGAGGACTGAAATCCAAGAGTTAATTACTACAGGAGTTTTACCTCTAGATAAGGCTTTGGCTAACAAAGTAAAATATAAGGCTCATGGTTTCCTGGTCTTGCGGAGGGTACTTTATAAGAAGTCTTTCATTGGGCCTTTACTACGATGCCTTAGATTAAATGAGTCCCAAGATGTTATATCAGAATTGCATGATGGAGAAGGGTCACGACATTGTGGTTATAAGGTTTTATCTAAAAGAGTCTTACTCGCAGGATATTATTAGCCTACCATCTTGGTAGATGCTAAAATCTGGTGAAGAGATGTGATCATTGTCAAAGATATGAAAATGCCATTCATGTGCTAGCAGTTCCTATGGAATCAATATCCGAACCTATACCATGTGACAGATGAGGCTGATCTTGTTGGGCCTCTCCCAATGGCTTTAGGGGGTTGTCGTACTATAATTATGGCAAGATATTACTTCTCCAAGTGGATAGAGGTTGTAGCTTTGTGAGGAACAACTTCTAAGACAGTCATTAAATTTATTATCTCCAACATATGCTGCCTATTTGGAATTCCTAAACGCATCACTACAGATAATGGGCCTCAGTTTGATAACAACGATGAGGATATTTTTTGTGCATCTAGAGAAATTCAACATTTTTCCTCTCATTTTCATTCCCAATCTAATGGGCAAGCTGAAGTAGTGAATCAGATAATTCTGTGAGTTTTAGAAAATAATTTAGATGGAGCTGCTCGGAAATGGCCCAGTTATTTGCAAGGGGACTTTTAAAAAATAATTTAAAAGATAACCCTTTGGTATATTTCAATGTAAATATTTGGGGGCATACTCTTTCCTACCCTGCTGGTGAGGGGAGATTTTACCCGAGGTGTCCGAATTTCAATCAATATATCATCCTTCGCTTTTTAAAAAAAGTTATTATTTTGAGTAGACCTGAGGTATTAAAGATTCATTAAACACTCGATGGATTAAAGGCTCATTAAATACCTGGTGGATTAAAGGCTCATTAAACACATGAAGGATTAAAGACTCATTAAATACATGTATATAAAATACTGATTGAACACTTGTTTCCCTCAAATGGATTACCTTTGAGTGGATCAAATGTGTTAAATACTGATTAAACACTTGATGAATTAAAGGATTATTACACACTTTTCAGTTTTAAATAAGTGATTTATGTATGAATCGGTTAAATATAAGACTAATTAACTGTTTAGTTTCTATAAATAAAATATTTTTTATAATTGGTTGTGAATGGAAGTATAGAAGAAGATAAGAGAAAAATACTAAGTGAAAGTTGAAATAGTATAAAATATAAATGGGATCATAAAAGAATCTGATCGAGGATAAAATAAATAAGCCATATAAACCACAGGGACTTGAACAACTAGAGTTTTAAATAAAACACAATCTGATATTAAAACAACAAAATGCCTTGCATGCCTAAGGACTTTGATTCAGAATACCATCATAGTAAAAATAATTCAGCTTAGGGCTCGTTGGCTTCAGTTTTCTTCTCAACATCACCTTTTTCCTTCTCCTCTACATCATCACTTGAGCCCTCCTCAGCTTCATCATCAGACTCAGGATCATCCAATGTCATGTTATATTTGTCGTTCTTGGCTAAGGTATGAAAGGGAACTTCATCATCCGACACAAATGCCCACAATTTTCCCATAAAACGTTTAAGGAAAGTTTCATGGAACAAAAAGACCATATATGCCTTAACATATTTTTCTCTTCGTGACATGGATTTCAACACCCCCTTATCATATTCATTATTGGAAATAGTTATATCCGAGCCTTTGTGTTCTTCAGAGTGGTGATTTCATCATCCCTTTTCTTGAGAAGATCTTATAATTCCTTCTTCTCTTTGGAAAGTTGTTTACTAGAAGCCTTCTTCTTAGCAAGTGTGTCATTCAAGGTTATAAGTTCATAGGATGTGGTGGTTTTCAGTTCGGTATAATTGGTTTATAAAAATGACGGCCACTTTGAGTTCTGTAATGGCGTATAACTTGCGCTTCAAGTTTCCATTTCATTACATTTTTAAACAAGATATGATGGTAGAGAGGATTGATTACTTCTTGATTATTTTTCGCAAGTACGTTTGATTCTCGTTTATTGGTTTGTGTTTTTTTAAGTCAACTATTGGCCTAATTTAGCCTAAGGCTAGGTGGCTCAAGGTATCATGTTCACTAGATAGTTCAAAAGATTCACCATCGTGAATCACTGCATTGCCTATGATGGTTGATTGGAGGGAAGTTTGGCAAAATCTTGTTTGTCAAACTCACTGAAGTATAAGTTCCCTATATTATCCACGTTAACTTCACCTTCAGCAGGAAGTTGGTTAGGAGTAGAAAATAGTAGATAGGGATGATCGACATGAATCTATTCTTGGGTAAGATTGGCATGAACCCTTTCTTGGGAAGGAACTTGAGTACGAGGGATAAGAGGAATAATATCGGATCGGAGTACGATCTCTGAACTCGTGGTCCATTTTTTCTTCTTTTCTACTCTATTGTCAATACCCTATTGGCGTCTTATAACAATCCCAAACTACCCACATCGGTAAGCCTTTGAGAGGAGTATCCACTGTTTTTATGTTCCTTATTGATTTTATCGATATGACTATGAGCTTTGTTCCTAGCTGGTAAATAGAATTTACCATATTTTTCTTTGGTCTAGGTGAAAATTTCAGCAGCATCAGGAGGAGTGGTGAGTTGTTCCCATGCGAGCTCCGTGGTTTGGTTTGTTCTCCATAGATGGGCCCTTACCATATTAGCTGCAGTAAGACAGTTGTGGAACCCAGTTTCCCAATTCTATGTAGCCCACTGATTCAGCTTTGAAAAAGTGGTTCGTCCCTCTTCCAGATGTTCTGAAAACATCTTGCAAAACACTGAAAGACAAATCTGATGTGAAATTTTAATATTACCACGCAATGTGAAGTTCGATATTAATATCTGAAGCGAAATTTAATAAAAATTCTAGAAGTGTTTTTACCTGAGCTTTTCCAGTATCTGGTTAAAGAACTTGGATTTCCTTTGGAGTTGATCTTCTTTCCGTTCTCCAAAGAACCGTTGATATATAGGAATTGAGTCCTCAAAGGCTTATCGGCCTCCAACAAATCATCAACAACCTTGTCATTATTCCCCATATTAAAATATTAGAAGGGAATATGGTGGTTTCGACATAAGCCGACCATAACAGCAAAATGTTCCATAGGCATTGGGATCGTGGAAATTATGGAAGCAATAATGTTGATCAATAACGAATACTAGGCGTTGAGGCTCAACTGACTCGGATATAACCTTAGTAGGTGAAAGTATCTAAATATCTATGGGTCCTAGAGGAACCGAAGACCCTAGTTGAGTACTTCGACATATACTACTAGCTCTTTACCCTTGTTATCCATTAGAGTCTAAATAGGGATGGGAAGTCTCACCTCGATGGACTCCGGAAAGCCCCATTTTTTCTTTATTCTATCCAAGTCACCAGTATAGGTATGCACATAAGAAATTTTTTGAAGTGGAAACATATACTTAACATTGACCTTGGAAACGTTAGGCCCCACTCTCCCAACAAGGCATTCCATAAGCGCGGTTCGTAATCATCCTGTACTATTATTTCTTTCCTTGCCTTTTCCTGAACCAAACTGGTGTCCCTAGTATGTCTGAAGGTCTCTAATGGGGTATCCTTCCCACTATCTTCCATCATTTATTCCATGATTTGTGGCACTGGGTCAGCCAACTTGAGCCAAGTGTCTTCTTTCTCAGTATGAGAAATTTTAGTGAGGGGAATCGATGGATTTGGATCCAAGGCTGGGAGTACTAGAGATTTTACCTTTTGAAGAACCTTCATCAGTTTTCCCTGCCTTTTTAGCAGTTGTAGTTTCAGTTTTAGCCTTAGATAGCCTAGTAACCATTCAAGGTGGGCTATTTCCTATATCCGACCCCATGAAAATGAAAAGGGATGGAGTTTTGCGACGGGTAACGGCTCTAGCCTTGGGAAAAGGGTTTTGGATTAGTTGAACCAGTGGTTTTGGTTGTTCTGGTTGGTGAACTAGTGTTGGTTGCTCTTGTTGGTAAACTTGTTGTTATGGTTGTTCGAGATTTATTGAAGATAGAGTTGGAGAAGCTTTGTTGGAAAATATTGTTGGTCTGTAAGAAGATGAACTCTGGTCCGGTTCTGATACCTCTTCAATGATCAACCACCAGGAGAGACAGGTAGTCTGAGAACGATTATGACCTCTCTTTTCTCTCTGTCTAACTCAGACAAGTTGAGTCAGCGTTCTTTAATTAAGGCAGTTCTTGCTGTGAACATAAAATCTTGGGAAATCTTGGAGGAGTTGGACCCTTATGAGATTTCTAGTCTTCTCTCTCTAGATTTACAACTTGAAATGGAAACAGTAAAAAGCATACTTATATAACAAAAGAGTATACTTGAGTATTTCACCTAGGGGAGGTGAATTGGCTAAGTAATAATTAAGATCTATTAACTATAGCCCCCTTAATTTTGGAAGTATAGCTACAAGTCCTAGGATAAAACGGCTAGTAGGTCCAACTAGATGCTGACACGTGTAACAAAAGACTAATAATAAAGTCGGGACCTTTGGGCTGATCGGTAGACCCTTCAAATTCACTTCGAATGCAGATCAAATATTTTAAACCATACAGTGGCTTCTTCAGCAAACAAACCTTGTCATCCATACCACTCCATACCACGTTTGATAAATTCTTCTGGTTGTCTCATATAGATTCACTCCTCAAATTCAACATGTAGAAACGCAATCTTCACATCCAACTGCTCAAGTTCTAAATCCTGAAAAACTATCATGGCTAATAGAACTCAAACTATGCTTCACCACTAGAGAAAAAACTACATTGAAGTTGATTCATTCCTTTCGAGTAAAGCCCTTAGCTACCAATATTTCCTTGAGTTAAGATACCTCAGACTCTCGATTACCTTCTTTTTCTTGAACACCCATTTGCTTCCTACTATCTTTTATCCTTTTGGAAATTCAAAAAGCTTCCATGTTTTATTTTTACGAAGAGATTCAATATGTTCCCCCACAAAACCAAACCCATTGATTTACCTCTGACTCGCTATAGCTTCCTTATAGCTACTATGTTGGTGAATCTCAACTTCTTTTGCAACTAACAGAGCATATGCAACTAGATTTGTATAAGTTTTAGGAAGTCTAATATCTCTTCTTAAAATCTATATTGAATTAATGCTAATGCTTACAAATGGGATCTTCTGAAAGATATGAACATTTTTGCAAGTTTCAGGGTTTCCAATTTATCTCTAATAAAAATAGGTTACCCAATGTTATGATATAAGGTTGTTTTTCTGGTTCATACACATTATCGTCACTATAATCTGATGGTGACGCTTCACCTCCTGATTCTCGATCCATCTCAGAACCACTCGAATTATTGGACATGTTAGGAACTGATTTTACTTCAAAGTCCACCTGTTTACTCACAATCGATCCTGATTTGAACATTTCTCTTACTTCTTTCTAAATGTTTAGTGAAGCAAAATCATTAAAAGTAACATCTCTACTAATGAGAAAACCTAGGGACTTTTGAGAGGTACACCCCTATATCCCTTCAGTGCAATATCATATCCTAGAAATATGCACCTCTTTACCCTCGGCTCAAGCTTACCATCTCTCGCATGAGCATACATAGGAGAACCAAACACCCTCAATTGTTCATAATCAGTCGAAGATCCAAACTAAATCTCAAAATAAGTTTTACAATCAATAACATTGATGAAGACCGGTTCACCAAGTAACACGTTGTATTAATAGCTTCAGCCCAAAAATAATTTCCCACATCCATGTGCGGGAGCATGCTCTGTGCCCTGTCACATAGGGTTTTGTACATTTTTTATGGGACCATGTTCTGTATTGGAATTCTACAACAAGTTCGACGGCGTACTAGTCTCTGAGCTTTCCAAAACTCGTTGAACTCATGACTGCAAGATTCTAACCTATTATCTAGCCTAAGATGTTTGATTTTTCTTCCTTTGCTTCTCAACTATCGTCTTCCATTTGAAAAAGGTTGAATATACCTCATCTTTCATTTGTTCTCAGAAAGTATTAGTGTGCAAATTGTACTATGACTGGCTTGAAATAATTATTAGCTAGACAAATTTTCTTAAAAGGTCAATCTTTTTTAAGGTGAATGAAATCGAGTTGGTGTATGAAATTTGTATATCTTATCATGTTACATTTACGTTCAAATGGTTCACATATAAGGTAATCATCCATGATATTTTATTTAGACAACAAATAATAAGTGAAAACGAATTATCTTACATTTATTTTCACCCTTGATATAATAATAAATAACTAAGATTTAGAATTGTATGTGATGTTACGGAAACTTGAACTTGATTTTTCCATTATATCATAACAGTTTTAATATTTTTGATAGTTTTCCTTAAAGAATTACAAAAGGTGAAATTGGGTTCTTTTCTTGTACCACAAATAATCTTAACATTCTTGTATAAATCTTTATGACATTACAAAAATTTAAATATATATATATATATATATATATATATATATATATATATATATATATATATTTCTATAGCACCATAAAGTTATTATCGTTCTTTTAGATCTTGTTGTGACTTTATAGAAACTGAAATTGGATTATAAAGATCTATATATTCTTTTATAAGACATTATAGAAATCCTTCACTTAAATTTTATACACATTAATTCATTTATCTTTGTTTGTGGATCTTCGTAAACTACTATACTAACTTCAGTTAGAAAATTTTCTTGATAGTGTTGAGTTTGTTTTTCAAGATCAATTACAACTATTTATTCTTAAGTGAGGATTTGAACATCGGTTATTATAGGATTTTGATAATTCTCATGATAAAAATATGTATGAGAGATCAACTCATTCTCGTTTTAAACTAAATGTATCATTTATTATTATTCTCCATAATCAGTGTTGTTCACTAACTACTTCCCCCCAAACTAAATATCCTAAAATTACTATATTGTTTCAAATCTAAATAATGCAATGAGTTTCGAAAATAAAATGTCATAGAATGAAATGTATGTTAAATTGATTACTATATTTGACTTTGATTCCAAATATTTAGGCCCGCATGACTGTGCTTGTATTGAACATCCCCAAATATACCATTTTCGTCGGTAGAAAATAGATCATGACATCATTCATAGTGCTAGCGTACCTCCCTCCAGTGGTAGCCACCATGGTTAAATATGAAAAACACAATTCTTTTATCAAATTGGTACCATATAACTTTAACTTATATGGTACCATATAACTTTAAATTGTATGGTACCATATTGGTACAATATTTTCAAACAAATACTTAGAAAAGCGCATAATTAATCTAATGTAAGACAATGTCCAAAACATATAACACCTCTTGTCCGTTTTGAAAAATAAAGTTTTTTTTGTCATGATGAAGGTTTTCGACCGATATATAGTTTTTAATGTAGACTGGATTAAGCTTAGCACAAACTAATTTGCGAACTTCTCTAAGGTGAGTTTGGCTATAGTGAAACCAATCTACCAAGATACGTAAACACGTTTTAGAGTCCGACTAAGAAGACTGCAATACCACTTGGTATACTTTGGAAACCAACATGCAACATCAAGCATCACACATACTACAAAACATACTTGACAAAACACAGTAGACAAATAAATGCAGTCGAACTTTACTAAGACTGTCATCCCTCAACCATTTTACATGGACTAAGGGGGGTTATTCATGAATGACTATGAGGACTAGGGGGGTTCTATCAACTAGTTCGCAAGAGTTAGGGGGGTTTCCAAATGGACTATGAAATGTAAGATGAAGTTAAAGTTCCCAAAATTTAAAACTCCTACTCATCTTTGTGCAATCACTCTTCTAAAGAGTATGGGCCTTGGTTACATGAGCAATAATCATTAATCCTTGTTTTTGTGATTTCAATTGCTTTACTAACTAAAGTGTAGCCCTCTTACTTATTGTATAGCAGGATTCTCCGGACTATCTATTCTAGATAGCAGAGACAGTTTGTTCTTTATCTTCAATTACCTGGTAATTTTAGCCGGTGGTTCCCCGCTCTGAACTCCCGGCTCTGAAACTGCTTGTCTCTCCTACATTCTAATATCCCACTGATTTCAAATTCTATCTCTCATGATTTTTTACATCTTTTGTGTAAGACTTATTCCCGATCAATGAGCTTGTTTTTCGCTCTAGATTTGATTCTTCGAATTTCTGCTCTTCTAAAACCGTGGTGATGTCGAGCTCAAATTTGATAAATTAGACTGATTGTGTTTTTTCTATGCTAATTTTTTCCCTCATTATCTAAAGCAGAATCTTTGAAGTTGTTTGCAAATTTGGAAGTTGAAGAGTTCCTTTAAATTGAGTTGAGATTTTTTGATTTTCGATCTAACTTTATTTTCCTTTTAGCGCATATGTTTGGCACCTTCATTTACTAAAACTCTTTTAGTCTGTGACAGCTTCATCAAATAAATAGTTATTTTCATTTTAAAAAAACTAACGACATTTACATTTCCAATTACATAAATATAATTAATTTATAATTTAATTACGTTATGTATATTTTATGCAATTATTTATTTAATTTTTTATTTTAGGATTAAAGTTTCTATTCACAAATTTACCTCGTATATATTTCAAACCGTAAAATTGTTGGTAAACCATATCAAAATATTTGAAGTGTATAAAAAAAATTGTATAAAAAGAAATTTAATAAATAAGAATAAATGTTTACAATAGTTTTTGGACTTTTTTTTTGGTGGCAGACCAACACAAAAAGTCACAGTTATATTCATTAGGACTTTGATCCGCTACTTATAGTAAGACTAAAAAGAGGTATAACAAGTAGGTAAATAACATTGATAATCGAATTGTTTGATCATCCTGTGCTTCTGATTAGTTAGGCCAAGACACTCTGGTATAGTAGAATATGTAGCGGAGATGAGATATGATTCGATGATGGGCGGTTGATCCGAGTGATTGGATGTCATTGAAATATATACATTCATTTCTTTCCAAATATAGTATATTACTGCAAAAAACGTGGCTGGCCAGAGGTGAACATGGTTGTTTGGAGAACGCATCCAGATACTCACTGTATTGAGCCAGCATGACCAGTGAACGTTTGGAGAAAACATGTTAAATTTTCTCGAGATAACCTCTTAAATTAGCCTCGAATAGTTGCAATCAACCATGATATGGGT
Organism: Limnanthes douglasii subsp. nivea; assembly: GCA_036936605.1. Lineage (NCBI taxonomy): Eukaryota > Viridiplantae > Streptophyta > Magnoliopsida > Brassicales > Limnanthaceae > Limnanthes > Limnanthes douglasii. Next base: position 8,964,878 of record JAUPFV010000004.1, on the reverse strand, counting down.
GTTGGTTTCTGATTGCTACAAAAAAGAGCACAATCAAGAGTCATGGATTAAGCTGGTCCACAATGGATAAACCATGTAATGAAAAAATGTCACGGAATGTTATTTATTCCAGACTAAAATTTTCTATGAATTCTTTAGGACCGATGACCGGATTAAATTTGTAAGTATTACATATAGTGAATTTATTGTAGTTCTCGTCTAGGATCTTGAAAAAAAACATCTTCATATTCAGAAATTGCATTATTAATATCAAGCACGTAACCGATTAAAACATCAGATCAAATCTTCTAGAACAATAAATCGACAAACAAAAGGATGTTAGAGAGACATTTCTCTCACTAGAACGAAAACCACTCAAGTTTTTTTCTTAAGGGCTTCTTCGCGCGCCTTTTGCCCCTTTTTCTTTCTAATGCGTTCGATCATTTCACCACCTAAATCCTGTGTTCTGTTGGTGTTTCAACACCATTCAAAAATTCCCCATTCCCATATAACGTAACATTGAGTTATTATTTTCAGATTTGTGAAACTATTTTGAAGGTGACCTTTCAAGTTTGTTGGTCGAATCTTCATCGCGTCCATAGATTTAAGTTTCTAGTTTGTCTTTTATAAATCAACAGATTATTTGTGACTTGCCTTAACATGGGCGGAGCTGCAGGTTATAATATATATTGTAATAAACATTCTAAAACTCATGTCTCCATGGTAAAACCTAGAGACATGGAACCCAGAAGTCTCATGTTCAAACCCCATCTTTTGCTTGTTTTTTAACTAATATACTTAGCTTTTAAATTTTAGTTTTAATATATATATATTTAAACTCCTATTTTTATATATATTTAAAGATAATAAGGCTTGCTTTTTAACTAATATACTTAGCTTTTAAATTTTAGTTTTAATATATATATTTATACTCCTATTTTTACATATATTTAAAGATAATAAGTTATAGTTTAGTACGATTGAATGTTAAATTAGATTTTTATATATATTTAAAAATAATAAGGTTATAATATATTCTTACTCTAACACTTTCAAAAACATTGACTATATCACAAAAATTGTGGTCTCTCGACTCCTACAGATCTCAAGACAATCAAATATGTGTCAAGATACATGCACAATATACGATGATAAGTATAAAGAAAATTAAAATAAAAAGACCTAAATGTGAGGCAGCGTCGTCAAACCCGATAACCTTGGTGTACTCATGATTATAGATTGACAAAATACTGAACAAAATAATGAATACATAATGGATTCATTAATAAAAAAACATTAGTTAACCAAACAAACCAAAAAAAAATTTATACCTAGTGCATACAAATTTAAAAATTTATATTGTCATACTATTTCATTTTTGGACAATAACCAGGACCCCATAGGAATCAAATCCTGGCTACGCTACTGCTTGCCTAGATGAATCCTTTTTTAACATTGCACCCTCTCTACTAAAATGGACGAATGGGTTCAACAAAATTTTAATGAGAGTCTAGCCGATATATAGTAAACTGGGGAGAAAATGAGTAGATAGTTTTACAAACTTTGGTCCCTTTTAATCCTTCTAACTGTGGAAAAACTATGCTTGATCTTAATTTTGTTGATGATGAACATGAGTTGAGTGTTGAATGTGGCCTTTCGGATGCCCAAAGTGATGGGTGGCTGCTTTTAAAGAGTTTCAGTGGAATTTTGGAGAAATCCAGTGTTCTTCCCTTTTTGCTTGTGGCAGCACCACAACCTTTTAAACTAGTTAGAGGCAGGGAATGTGGACCTATGGTGTTCATGTAGAGGGCTGGTCCAATCAAGGAAAAGCTGAGGCATAAGAAAAGATTGAGGATCCAAAAATGTGTCTCGAGTGGTGATCTTTTGCATTCCGATTCTCCCATCGTCACAACAGGTAAGGGGACTGCTCCAGTGACTTCGCTGCTACAAACAATAGTTTTGAAGGCTAAGAGAAATAGTGTTTTTTGTTGCCAAGTCGGACGTGTAGACGTCACAGTAGCGACTCATGACAAGGCATGTCAACCACCAAAAGAGGCATGTAAGGGACGAGTCTCTTTGGGTGCAAAACCGTGTTCCGTACAATTCCAGAAATCTGGGCAGTTTGGCCATGGTCCTTTAGGGACTTTGCCACCTACCGAGAAGATTAAGCCTACAGGAACCCTTTGAAAAGTTGATCATAGCCCTATTGGAAGCATCCCGACTAAGAACTCACCTAAAACATTCTCCAGTTTGTTCATATGTAGTCGTTTGTAGTCTAAAGGGATGAAGCTTCAATACATTTCACCTTCTGAGGACAAGAATAACGTTTTACTTGATTCTATTGATGAGATACCATTCATTAAGACATGCTTAATTGGGTATTGGAAAATATTATCAAAATTTTGGGTGTTGGTTGTAAAATTATGCCTTACTGGAAAGGTTATACTATTTTCAGGTTTTCTACTGAAATGGACTTTCTTAGAGTCCTTGAGAATGGTCCCTACATCACTTTTTGTAAAACTCTCATATTGAAGATGATTGGTAAAGATGTTGTGCTAACATATGACTTATGCATAAAAATATTGGTTTGGGTTGTGTTGAAAGATGTCACATTTGATGTTTGAAGTAAGACGAGATTAAACAAGATCTCATCTAAGATTGGTAAGCCTCTTCACACTGACCAATTTACTTGTGATAAATCTCGTACGAATTATGCTAGAGTATTGATTGAAATTGACGTTAGTAAAGAACCTAAAATTAGCTTCGACGTGAAACTTCCTCATGGACGAAGATACATTCAAACAGTTTTACATGAGACATATCGTTTATACTGTTTTTAATGTTAATGTTTTGGTAACAACCATTTGAATTATCCCACAATGCAGAAAGATAAGACAAAATATAAGGTAAATGAAGTTCCCAAGTCTTCGGTTTCAGCGTTGAAGAAGAGTAATGTTACCCTAGATGAGATAGCAAACAAGTCTTCTGTTATTGGAAATTATAGGCTCGTTCATACAGTCGTCAACCTTCAATTTATTTCCCAAGTTATAGTTTCACCCTTCCAATTTTTTGGAGGTTTAAGAAAGACTTGTGACAGAAAAGACTAAACAACAAGTAAAAACGACTATACTTATCAAATCAGCTATATTGTTGATACTTCTATGAGCCATTTGGATGATGATGAGAACTTGATTTTGAACAGCCAACAAAATGTAGTTAATGAGCTATCTTTGGCCAAAGATTCGACTCCCCCCAGTGAGGCCCCCATGGCAGACAGTGAAAAATAAAAGGACAATGCAATTTGCGAGGCGCGTACTTCCCAAACACTCTTTGGTTTCTTTATGAAGATTATTTATCGGAATGTTCGGGGAATATACAGGCGTATGGACCGAGTTGTATCTCTCTCCACGGTATGTAAGCTTGTTATGTAAAATTCATTACCTTTATTTGGCCTCTAGGAAACTAAATTCTCTCATGATCGGCTAGATAATTTCATATCTTCTCGTTTTACGAATTAGAATTAGGTTTCTAACCTTGACGCGACACGATTAATGGTGGGTCATGGTAGTAGTTTGGAATTCTAATAGAGTGGCTTAAAATTTACTTGAAGTGGGGAATTAATACATCCATCTTCAAGTCCAATGTAAGGTCACTCAAGTGATTTTTTGTTACTTTTCTATACCCTTTGCATAGTGTGTCGGAAAGGAGAATTATCTGGGACCATTTGACTTCTTTTTCCATTTACATTCATTGGATGATCTTAGGATACTTGAACAATTATTTCTCTCCAAGGGATCGTATTGGTGTTACACCGCTCAAAAACGATGAGTTAATTGATTCGAAAATATTTCGGTTATCTCATAGGCTTGTTGATGCATTCTCCATAAGTTATTTCTATACTTGGAAAATGGTACAATCTCATCAAATAATGATAGAGTACTCGTGAGCCATGGTTGGAGCGATGGTGATTTATTGTGTAACGCAAACTACATGTCAATGGAGCCGGTTTTTTTATCATTTTCCGGTTATAGCTTCTGTGGGGAAGAACTTTCAAAGGGATTTCCGACCTTTCAAATTATTTAATATGTGGCTTGACCATCCTAGGTTTGGTGACATCTTGGGAGCAAATGAGGGTTGGAACTTGATGGTACTATGCAGTTTATTTTAATGTAAAAATTGGAAGTTGTAAAGAGACTATTGAAAAATTTGAACAAGGTCAAGTATGAGGGTATTCTTGAAAGAGTTACAGCTGCAAATGATGCTTTCAAATTTTCTATTTCCTCTCTCATGGATGATCCGAATAATGTTTAGTTGAAAATCCACAGGCTAAGAGATAAAAAAAAATTCCCATCGATGTCCAAAAGAGCTTTCTTCAACCAAAGATGAGATATTCCCTCTTGGTTGATAGATATAGGAGAACGAAGTACTTCCATAGCCTTATCAAGCGCGACAATACTAGTAACTCAATCTCCTATATTTTCCGCGAAGATAGGACTCGTACCATTTTCTCCTTTGAGGTTGCCTCACTTCTTGTGGAGTTTTACACAAATCTCTTCGGGACGACTAAGGCTACTTCTACTACAGATCCAAAATTCTTGAGGCATGGTCCTTTAGTTAGTGATGATGATTTCTAGCAACTCTTACATCCCGTGGAGGATGTAGAAATTAGAGAGACTTTTTTTAGTGTTGGAAGTGATAAAGCACCTGGACCAGAGGGCTACACTTCTGGGTCCTTCAAGAGGAATTGGAATCGCATATGGTCTGATTTGGTGGCTAGTGTGAGAGAATTATTTACTACTGAATTTTTCCTTAAGGCAAGTAACCATACTACTCTTACTCTTATTCCAAAGAAGAAAAATGACCCTCGGTTGGAGATTTTAGGCCAATTGGTCTTACAAATGTTGTTTACAAGATGATTACAAAAGTCTTGGCAAACCGGATGGCTCATATTCTTCTCTTTATCATTTATAAAGGACAATGTGCCTTTATAAATGGTAGAAGTATGGTTGAAAATATTTATCTTGCTTAAGAGTTGTTGTGGGGTTCAAATCGAGCTAGGATATCTCCTCGTTGCATGCTAATAGTGGATCTTAGGAAAGCTTTTGACACAGTCACTTCGAGCTTTTTTGAAGAGGTTCTTCAAGGTATGGATTTTCATTCTAGATTTTTGCACTGGATCTTAACTTCTATTAGTACAGCTTCTTTCTCGGTTTCTATAAATGGTGAATTACATGGACATTTTTTGGGCGAGCAAGGCGTGAGAAAAGACGAGCCCATGTCACCCACCTTATTCATCATTTGGGTGGAATACATTTTCTCTTTATTGCGCTTAAGATCTAGGAGCTCGGGCTTTCATTTATATCCGAAGTGTGCCCAAACTTGTATCAAACACTTGGCTTTTTCATATGACATCACGCTCTTTTCTTAAGGGGACGAGACATCAGTGTATATTCTTATAAGAATCCCTCTAAATCTACCATTTACTTAGTGGGGGTACAATGAGTGGCATCGTATGATCGAATTTTTTATAAGTTGGATTCGAGGTGGGAACTTACTCGGTGAGATAATTGGGAGTTTCGCTTGCGCCTATGACCGTTTCTGTTGTTGATTTTGCACCGTTGACTGAGGATAATTCCACTTATATTCAGAAATTTGGGCTTGAACCTCTCTTATGTCGGGAAACTTGAATTGAGTTCTTCAGTGATTCAAGGTGTTGAATGTTTTTTGTTCTGAGACTTTCTATTGCATTCAGTGCTTCTTGATTCTATCTCTTGGGTCCAGATTTGTAGGCCTAATGTTGAAAGTGGTCTTAGGCTTATCGACATCAGAGTGTGGAATCCGACCATTCTCTCTCGTTCTATTTGGCTTTTTCATACTGGAGCGAAGTCCCTCTAGATAAAATGGGTGCACGAGTACTATTTGAGTGGTCATTTCTTTTAGGATTTTCGCAGACCGGTCATAGATAGTTTCCTCATAAGGGAATTTTTTGATATCGGAAACTTTTGGATACATTTATTTGGTGGGCGTGATATTGTCATTCGGGGGCTTGAGGCTTGTGCTTTGGAGGAAACATTGATCACTAGTCGAGTGTATGATGCCATAAGATTTATACGAGAGCAGCTGCCTATTTTATCACAACTTTAGAAGAGATTGGTGCCCCCGAAATATTCTTTCACAGTTTGGCTTGCCTTTAGACGTCACATTGCTACTAGAGACACGCTTCATTACCTCGAGTTGGAGGATACTTAGTTTTCAATTTTGTAGACAAGAGGATGAGTCTCGGTCCCACCTCTACTTTGATTGTGATTTTACTAGAGTGATTTGGGGTCGTATCATATCTTGGGTAGAGATTTCTCATGACATAAAGACACTTGAGGGTGCTTTCAAGTGGATAAAAAAAACACCGAGGGACTTCTTTATCGCTTTCGTACTATCTTTCTTGATTTCCAGACCACTGCATTTGAGATTTAACATGTCCGAAACCGTCTCGTCTTTGAAATAAAAATTATTACACCATCCACCATTGTAGCTCGGATCATCTTAGCTACTAAGATCTTATTTAAATTATTTCCGCAATATCGAATCACGTGTTAGAGTCTCTCTACTTTTCTTTATATATATATTGTGTAATGTATTTTTGAATTCATGACTGGTCTTTTATGAATCTCACCAGAAAGTTGAGAACTCCTTGGGTGATTGTAATTTTTAAATTTTATTGATAAAATTACATTTACTTAAAAAAAATCATCTGACCAAAACCATTTCGAACTCAAACTTATAATGGTCGGTTAGTCTTGGCCCCTTGTTACTAAGGTAGTCAATGTTTTTAATATTTAATATATGGCTGAGTGGTGTTAGTATCCAATATTTGTTTGAAGAAAATTCGGGTTTGCTTTATTTGTTTAAAGTTTGTTCTGCCGGCCTATTAATGTCTCGTAAATTTCATAATCCAAGACGAAAGCAGAATGCATAAAAAACAAGGAAGAAACTTTAATGCATAAAAGACAAGGAAGAAAATTTAATCTATATTATAATAATAATCATAATGATTAATATGGTGTAGTATTATGTATGTGAGACACCTAACTTGTTTGTCTGCTGACCCTTAAGTTTCGGACAATTTTGTTTTGCACACCATGAAAACAATGCTGTCTAGTATATTTTTAGCAATTTTTCTTCTAAAAAATTATAAGAGGAAAATAAATTATACGACAAAAAAATAGTAGATTTAAAAGCTATTTTTTAATGAGTTATTATAGAACCATAAATCAAAATAAAATAAAAGAAAGGTTAAATAAAATTTTATAAAAAATAACTAGTTTTCTAGTGATCGATAAATGAAAATTGACTAGATGATTCTTTATATTTTGAAATTGTTGTAAAATTTTAAAATATATCTTTTATAGTATACAACTAAAAGGTCATTCATCTAAATATCGTCCATTTTATTCTACAACTCCGTCTTTATAAACACCATTGCATGAAATAATCATTTACTAGTGCGGTAGCACTCAGAAGAATTGATGTCAATTCAATCAAACCATACACCAATGAGAAAGTTTGATGTCTTTCAACAACAACTAATATCTTACCTAAATCTCTCCAATCATGAATGTGAGACAGCTCAGCATTATCAATTGTATCTTCGATATTTGCTTTAAGTTGAAATGTAAATATCATGCGTTCGGAACAAGAAAATTCATATGGATAAATTTATACCAGACTAACCAACTTGTCAACATTGAAATTAGCATGTGACTTTTTTGGACTAAAAGAATTCATGCAAATAAGCAAATCTGTAACTACTTTTGAAAAACGATGTTCTATCTTTTGAATAAGTAAATCTATAACCTATAAAATTTGAGAAAATAGGAATTTATAATTATTGATACATGGATTTTTGAATGAAATGATAATAGTGTAGAATCAAGAATGAAAACAAATGATAATAATATGTTTTTTATTACTATGGAAATCATGCTTTTACATCTAGGACGTTTTCCTCTATTTATACTTAGTTACAAAAGATTATGTTACCTACAACCAACTCTAAGAAGACTATATTTTACACAGTATATTTAGCGGGTGAAACACACATTACATTTCCTCACAAATTGTAACCCACGTGCTTTTAGTGGCAAACAATATGACAATACATGCCTTTTCCTGATAGCTGCATGTAATGCTTTCCCTCGGTCGACCATCACTTTCTCATTAATCCTTTTTTTATTTGATTGTACCGATTTTCCGACAGTACTCTCGTCGAGGGCTTACTTCGTTATTCGCCCACTTGATCATCTTGTTGCTTGCCAATCATTCCTCGTTATAGGTGTATATCGCTCTTGATTGTATTTAATATGGTTTTTACCCCGTCTCGTCTTTTGGCCACTACGTTTTGCTCGGAATTCTGCTCATGAGGGGTCTACCATATCTAAAGAGTATGGCCTTATCAGGACTCCTCCAAGTACTTTAAGTAAGCTTGTTAATGGTTAATATTACTTAGATAAGTATAAATGGTGCAAGCCGAGGTGAGCTATAAATGTGACCACTTGTTTGGTTACAACTGGCCGATTTATTTTTGGATTTTATTTTATTATAACGGTATTGGCGTGCACGCAGATACCCTATTGTTAGTTTAATGTTTCCACATGTCAGACTATCGTGCTATTTTTTATTTCATCACTCTAACACCAAAAAACTTTCTCAAATGTGTACGATTAATATGAAGTTTCAATTTTCGAAACCATTTGGTTTATTTTTTACTTTTCATTTAGATGGAGAAGTAATTGGATATTGTAGGTTATGGATCCAATTTTCATCATATGCCTGCCCATAACTAGAGTAATTGTTTTAAAATATGAGATATAAAATATAAATTCACTATGTTTTATTTTGAAACATCACGAGAGAGAACGGTCTTAAATAAAGTAATATATAGGGAAGGTAGCTAATTTTCTTATAAATTGTGCTTTTTATAGCTACTTGGGAGTAATTATTATAGGATTAGGTAAATATAATTAGAAATAGAAGTAGGATGCTTAATAGCAATTTTTGGAAAATCCTATATATACCAGATTTCATGTGTATATGTGGCTTAACCATCAATGTCATGGACCCCATATGTGTGTTTTAGATATTTGCTAACAACTTGTCTTTTTTCACATCTGAAATGGCTTATAAATGGGTGCCAAAGAAGAAGAAAACGTCAAAAGACGCGACCTCAACCCCTCATCGGAGGATGTGGTGGAGGATAAAGGTTTTTAGACTAGTTTTGAACCGCTTAACTAAGACTTATAAAAAATAACAAGGGAAGGTCATCGTAGCTTTAGAATAAAATACGGTATGCATGACTCAGCTGTGACTCGAGTACCTGAGCCGGACGAGTGACCCCATATTGGTCGAGATGGTAAGACATATTTTTACACTATTTGTTTTACAAAAGATTTCGCTTGGCACTTCCCTAGTTCATAAATGCATTATTTAAGTATGTATGTACATGCCCAATACAAGTGATAGTGAATAGTTGGCGAATGATGCTTCATATACTTGTTAGCTCGAAGGTGCTGAAAATATATGTTGGTTTGTTAGACTTCCTGTCTGATATGGATGTATACATGTTGTTAGAGACCCTTTTTACCAATATATTAATGAGAAGCGGAAATACAATTGTTAACTTTCCCTCATATGATAAAATTTGGGGGACCTCTTTTATTTTATTTTTGGTTAGTTGAGAACACTCGATCGGGAAGGAAAATATCGAATTAGAACGAAGATGGATGCACACATGTAAGCTAGGAATTTTGTCGTTTTGTTGTTATTAATCTATGTCAATTTATTCTTTAAGGTACATACTTTTGAAAAATACTAACAATTATTTGAAAACACACAATCATTGTTCAAGAAAAATTCATTTTCATAAGTGGTTAGGGATGTACTTATGGATGCTGAGCATTCCAAGATGGATACATGCTATCTGCATGCTTTAAATGAACAATTTAAATTTTAGACATGCTCTTTATTTCTCAACAGTTATCTTTGTGTTTTTGTTTTTGAGTTAATTTGTTGCATGTTTTATAAAATTTAAATTAGAGTCATCTCCTCTTATATTATTGTAATTTATCTAGTTGGTGTCTGATAAATTTGAAAAGAAAAACGTAATATTGGATACACCAATACAAGTTTAAGGTATGTGTGTTTTAGCCAACTTATTGAAAATGAAATTATGTCGGAATAGTCATATAATCACATCAAGTTTGGAAACAAGTCATCTGATATTTAGTAAGAAATAATCACATGTCGATAAAAAAAAAAGATAATTTATGAGATCATATTAACGACATGGCTTTGTGTGTTACACTGATATTTCGTAAAATTGACTTATTTATATATGCATAATTAATACAAATAAAATCCTTACCGCATTCAATAATATATTCCATCATTCAGTGAAGATTAAGTAACATTAGGAAAATTCATCTTTTTTCTTCCCATCCCACTTTATCAAGGTTTCAACACCCGAAATTTTTCCATGAATATAACATTCATGTAGGCGTTCTTAGTCTCAAGGATATTATGATTTAGTGGGAGTTTGTTTGTATAATTTAGACTTTAGTTTAAGTTCATATTTTATTGTGTTTAGTTTCATATTATATAGGATCACCTTTGTACCATGTAATACATAATTTGTTTTTTAATCTCTTTTAAATTTTATAAAATTCAATATAGTGTTGTATGACTAGTTGGACACTCACTTTTAGTGATTACGGGGTCATGTAATTTCTATGATGCACTCAATGACAAGTTAAATTTAATTTAGAGGGTAGTTGAGAATGTGATTATTGAGAGAACTATTGCATACATATAAGTCCTGGTTGTACCAATACTCCAATTATTATATGGGTTGGATTGACCGTAATGATTAGTATTTTTACTTTCACAGGCATAATATCAGGGTCATCTTTGACACGTAAGACCTTGGTAGATAATTACCCCATAAATCTAATCAATATAAGATGGATAAGTTTTATGAATCTGGATACCCCATGCACTATATTAAACATTTCAAAAATCTGATGTCTAGCTTTAGCAGGGATGACTAATTGCTTTGTAGGACAATTTTCATAAGTTTTAAATTGTTATCGTTTGTGTTCATATATCATTTTATTGTGAGCAAGGTCATAACAAAGCGATGAAGACTATACCATGCACTACAAACATGAGCATAATGGAAACCTAGGGGATTATACTCGGCATTTTTAGAGAAACAAAGAATGCTCTCGAAGATTTTCATAAGGTCGTAGTATGTTCGTATTTTATGCAATGGGTCATATCGGCATCGTTAGAAAATGACATTATGAAAAGTAAGGCTCCATCTTTTACGACATTCCTAGCTCACAATGATTCATATATCAAAGTGGAAGAGACTATGCGGTTGAGGATAATGTCAATTTGTCAACTCCTACCCTACCAAATCTTGTATCAACATCAACAATGGTACCTTACCAACCTTCTCCTACATTTTTTCAACCATCATATACCCTCAACTAATCACTCAAGTGAGCCCGAACTTAGCTCCAACCAAACGTATGCCTTCGATTTTCAAGGTTTGAACACTTCAACAAGAGTTTGAATTGACGACAAAGACAAATCGGGCATAATATATTACTAAACTGATAAACAAAATATGTCAAGAATGTAGGGGTTAACTACACCAAAATCATGAATATCAAAATATTATCTATGATAAATCTAAGAGCTTCATTAACTTTTGAAATCCTTTGAAGATTATTTCCCAAATGACCATAGAAATAACAATCAATTTTGCAAGTACGATAATGGTGTTAGGCATTCTGTAAGAAAGTACAAGCTCTTAAGGGATACAATTCATACTCTTCTTGAAGATGTAAATTTCATTAAGTTTGTCAAGGGCAAAGCATCTGCAAGTCAAAGTAATGTTAAGTCTGAGCATAAGTAATCCAAACCTAGAACAAAGACTTTGAGAATATACGCTCTACTAGTATAGCCAAAAAAGGAACATACCATGGTAATTATAGATACTCTTGGATGCAAAGCCAGAGATAAAAAAGATAATTACTTTTATGTTAATCCTAACCGCGATATTGTGAACTTCGGTACCAATACCAAGGGCATACCTATGTTTATGAATCACTCTCTCTTCAAGAAAGAGGCATGATTATGAACTCCAGTACCAATACCAAGGGCATACCTATGTTCACCTACAACCAGTTCTCTACCTATTAATTATAATTTTTGATGACGACCTTTGAGAAATAGTCGGGCACCATTAAGATGTCGTGTTCATTATCGCTTGCATTGCCGGGGTTTGGATAAGAAAAGAATTTTTTATTCTTGGTTTGGTTTATTTTGGGCTGGGGGTAATTTTGTAAAGTGTTTTGTGAAGTTTTTTGAGTATTAAGTGTTTGGTATATATATTGGTGAGATAATTGACCAGCCTGGTTGTATTAAATGTTGATTTCCCTCATTAATGAGAGTCGTTGGAGTATTTATACTCTTAATCAAAAACTCATGGGCTTACGGGTCAAGTTATGAAACCAGGTCAAGTTTAAGGACCCATTAATCTTTTAAGTAGATTAGCAAAAAGCTTAGTCAAAAGGTGTTTTACTTTTGTCTTGTCCGGATTATATAGTGACATGTCATTGTCCAAATTACCCCTTTCCGGATTATGCAGTAGGTTGTGTCTGAATATTCAAAACTCATCAATAGCCCATTTGTTAGACCTTTCCAAATATCTTTGGTAAGGCTACAAAATCCACTAAGCCAATAATGACTTTGTCTGAAGTGCATGTGCGGTCCGTACTAGGAAGTTTACTTTCTTCATTTAACTCACTTTGAAGTCGATCAGAACTGATTTCTCTATCCTGAATTCTAAGAGTTTTCTTTTTGGATCGTTGGACACGTGTTAATATCTAGTTCGACCTACTAGTCGGCGCACCCACTAAGTCTAGAAAGTTACTTAGGAATTTGACCCCTCATACATTTGCGCAGCTTTTAATCATTGCAAAACCTTCTTCAACTTCTCCTAGGTAACTGTTACTTTTTCACTGTTATATAAATTCTGTTTTACTATTTTATTGTCTTCCACACTCAAAGTTTTTTAGAGAGATTTTCATTCTTACCTTCAACTTGCTGTTGAGTGCTTTTATGTTCACAGCCAGAAACGCACTAGTTAAAGGAGGCTGGTTAAACTTATCAGAGTTAGAAATAGCGAAAAAAAGTAGAAAGAGAGAATCGCATTGCTGTCGGCCTCTCAGTTTCTCCAAGTGAGAAATTCAGTGAACCGACTCAAGAAGCCGAGCAAGGATCATCCTCCTCCAAAAACCCTAGGCCCAGACAGTTATTCAAAACTAGCCTTTAAAAGCTTCCCTCGGGTTCTTCTATTCAAGAATCCCAACCTTTTGTGCCTAAAGTAAACGATGTTTCAAGTATCAGAAAACCGTCTCCCTTCATTGTTATGGGTTCTGATGCTGAAAAGTCCCCAGAGAAGATAACCCCTCGCCGGACAACCCGCCAAACTAAAAACCAACCTACACCATCATTGACAAAACCCTTCGGAACTGAAGTATCTAAAGCAGACCCAAAGGCCAAGCCCCCCAAATCCCAACATCAACTAGATACGAGGCCTTCAGAGGCAAGCAGCGGTAAACCATCCGGACAGCCTTCTGTGCAAGAAGCTGACCCTCCCAGAACCAAGACAGTTGATCTACCTTCCTTAGTGATGTAAGAGGTAATGGAGGACAATATTGAGGAGACCCTAGCTTGGTCGATGAAGTTTAGATATTTTTCGGGAGGTTGGCAACCTTTTGATGAGGGAAAAACCTTATCACAATACTTTACCAAAGGAGTTCTTAGCTAAAAATGAGAGAGAATTCCTTTAACGTTATGATTAATATTATATAAGTATAATCGGATACTATAATCTTCGAGTCCTTTCTTCTTTACTCCTTGTGCCCATACTTGAATTATTCTCATTATTGTGTGCTTTCATTTTATTCGCTAACTCTTCAAAGATGTACATTGTCATGGTAATTTATGCCCAATTATGACGATATAGGTTGATCAATTATATTTTAATGTAGAAAAGACTATGATAAACACTTTTCTTATAAATAAATAATATTACGATTTTAATGTATCCACTTATTTCAAAGCTCATAAAAATATTTTTTTTTCTAGATGATACATGTTGTGAATGAGTCGAATAGTGCCTTGATAGTGTATCGTGTTCGGTGGTACAGTTTTGTGTCTCTCATAGTGTCATTATGCCTTGACTGTGTACCGTGTTCGGCGGTATAGTTCTGTGTCATTGACAGTGAAGCTAAAATGGGTAATGTCATCTTTCGTCTCATGTATACGAGCCCACTAGGACTATTATCTAGTAAGTCTATTTATTCCATATAAATAGATTACTAGGACTACACAAAAAGACAATATGAAATCTGTAACCTTTTCTATCATAGTGAAACTTTTTTCTCTGGCGGCGCCCATGGACGTATACAATTGTCAAAGCTCGTTAAATCCTGTGTTTATTTACGTTTTTCCTTCACATATGTTCTGTGCTTGAGCCAAACTATGATATTTGCATAAAAAATAATAACAAAATTGGTATCAGAGCTACGTGGTGAAATTAGGGCTTTTGCAATTAGGGTTTCACAATGACGTCTACACAAACAAAATTAAAATTGATGGGGGATCCAGCTTTGCGTTGTGGAAGATTTAACTGAAATCTTCATTGGTACTAGAAGAGTTGTGGAAGGCTGTGGATAATAACTTACCATAAGAGGAGAAACAAGATCTTCAAGAAATAGCTTTGTGCTCGATTTTAATGACTGTAAAAAATAATGTAATTTGCTATATTAGTGGTGAGAAGACTGCTGCCTGGGCATGGAAGAAACTACGAGATCTTTGCTCAGATAAATCAGTAGTAAATCGATTATACTTGAAGAAGCGTTTGTATGATTTCAGATTGAAAGAAGGTATGTCCATAACAGAGCACTTAGATAATTTTAAATCAATTATAATGGACTTGGAGAACATAAATATCAATATTAAGGATGAGGCTCAAGCATTTTTTGTATTGAGATCGTTACCTGCTCCTTAGGAAAACTTTGTAGATACCATTATGTAAGGTAATGATAAGTTATCGCTAGCAGATGTCAAAGGGGCACTGAAATCAAAGGAGATGAGACAGTTGCAGCCAGACAATCAAGCTAAAGAGGAAAGTCTTATGACTAGAGGAAGATCTAGAAGCAAAGCGAGTTCTTTAAGAAGGAAGAACTGGAGGTCCAAGTCAAAGGTAAAGCACTTAAACTGTTATGAATGCGGTGAGCAGGGTCATTATAGGAGAGATTGTGCAAAACTGAATGGTAAGAAGGAAAATCAAAAGGAAAATGCAGCAAATATTGTTGAAGGTGTAAACGATTCTGACGATAGTGAAAATAGTGGTAGAGGAGATGTATTATCCATGAGTTCATACTTTGGACAAAACTCTTGGGTACTTGATACTGGCGCTACATATCACATGTGTCAGTTCAAGCAATGTTTCAATACTTACAAGCCAATGCAGGGAGCTGTCTAATTAGGGAACAATCATTCGTTGATTGTTGGTTGTATTGGTAACGTTAGAATCAGAATGTTTGACGGTGTTGTTAGAATCTTGACGTGCTGCATGTTCATGGGTTAAAAAAAATCTGATATCTCTTGGGATTCTAGACTCTCGGGGTTACAAGTACCGTGCAGAAGACTGTGTAATCAAAGTGACAAAAGGCTCAATGGTATGGATGAAAGGAAATTTGCATAAGGGTCTTTACATTCTCTAGGGGAGTGTTGTTATTGGCGATACTGCAGTAACATCATCATAAAGTAATAGCCAAAGTAGGAAGGATCAAAATCAGTTATGGCATTGACGTCTTGGTCACATGAGTGACAGATGATTAGCTGTTTTGGGAAAGAGAGATTTGTTGAAAAGGTATAAAACAGAATCATTGTGATTTTGGGAGCCTTGTGTGTTTGGTAAACAAACTAGAGTCAAATTCAGAAAATCGGCTGTAAGAAAGAGTCAAAGGATAGTGGACTAGATTCACTCAGATCTTCGGGGTCCAAACAGAATTCCATCCAAGAGCGGAGCCAGATACTAAATGAGTTTGATTGATGATTATTCAAGGATGGTGTGGGTTTACTTTTTAAAAACGAAAGATGAGGCATATTCAACTTTTGTCAAATGGAAGATGATGATTGAGAAAAAAACACGAAGAAAAATCAAACATCTTAGGACACATAATGGGTTAGAATATTGCAGTCGGGAGTTTAACGAGTTCTGCGATGCTGAGGGAATAGTGCGCCATCGCACTTGTTCTAGAACACCACAACAGAATGGATTCGCAGAAAGAATGAACAGAACACTTTGTGACAAGGCACGAAGTATGCTCTCGCATTCCGGTGTGGGAAAGGATTGTTGGGCTGAAGCTATCAATACAGCGTGTTAATTGGTGAATCGGTCTCCATCAACGACTATTAATTGTAAAACTCCTTTTGAGATTTGGTCTGGATCGTCGGGTGATTATGAACATTTGAGGGTGTTCGGTTTTCCTACGTATGCTCGTGTGAGTGATGGTAAGCTTGAGCCGAGGGCAAAAAAGTGCATATTTCTAGGATATGCTACTGGACTGAAGGGATATAGTTTATGGTGTACCTCTCCAAAGTCTCCAGGTTTTCTCATCAGTGGAAACGTTACTTTTAATGAGTTTTCTTTGATAGACAGTCAAAAGGAAGTATGAGAAACGGTCAAATCAGGATCGGTTGTGAGTAAACAGGTGGAGCTTGAAGTATAATCCGTTCCTAGCAGGTCCAATAATTCAAGTGGTTTTGAGGTGCATCCAGAATCAGGAGGTGAAGCGTCAGCATCAGATGATAGTGACGATGATGCACCTGAACCTGAACAACAACCTTATAGCATAGCATTGGGAAGAGAAAGAAGAGATATTAGACTTCCAAAAAGGTATGTATATCTAGTTGTATAAGAATCAAACATGGAAGCTTGTTGACTTGCCTAAAAGACAGAAGATAGTAGGTAGTAAATGGGTGTTCAAGAAAAAGGAAGTTAATCCAAGGGTTGAGGCATCTCGATTCAAAGCAAGACTTGTCGATAAGGGTTTTACTTAAAGGGAAAGATTCTACTTCATTGAAGTATTTTCTCCAGCGGTGAAGCACAATTCGATTTAAGTTTTGTTAGCCATAGTAGTTTTGCAAGATTTAGAGCTTGAACAGTTGGATGTGAAGATTGCGTTTCCACATGGTGAATTGGAGGAGAAAATCTACATGAGACAACCAGAGGGATTTATCGAACCTAATATGGTGGATAAAGTTTTTCTAACTGAAAAAGTCACTGTATGGTTTGAAACAATCACCTAAGCAATGATACAAACGCTTTGATAAATTCATGGTGTCAAAAAGGTTCACGAGGAGTCCATATGATAGTTGTGTGTATCATCAAAAGATGTCAGATGATTCTTATGTTTACTTGTTGTTGTATGTGGATGATATGCTTATTGCTGCTTGTAGTATGTCACACATTGTGAAGTTAAAGAAACAACTTAGTGCCGGGCTTGAGATGAATGATCTGGGTAGAGCAAAGAAAATTCTTGGTATGAAGATTATGAGGAATAGAAGTTTAGAATCATTACACTTGTCTCAACGAAGCTATAATGAGAAAGTGTTACAACGAAGCAGTTAGCATTCCATTTGCTACTAATTTCAAGTTGTCTGCAGTAGGAGCGACCAAGGACGATGCTGAGTTGGAACAAATGTTGAAGGTTCCATATGCAAGTGCAGTTAGTAGTATCATGTATGCTATGGCATGCACACGTCCTGATATTTCACATACGGTTAGTGTAGTTAATAGGTACATGGGATGTCCTGGGAAAGAACACTGACAGACATTGAAATTGATACTTTGGTATCTTAAGAATACTGTGAACGTTGGCTTAATTTTTAACAAGACCGATATTGGTGAATCGCTGAATGATGTGGCAGGATCATTGGTGGTTTTGTTGATTCTGATTTTGCAGGTGATATGGATAAAAAAAGATCTCTGACAGGATATGTATTTACTCTAGCTGGGAGTGCGATCAATTGGAAAGCACAGTTAGAAGCTACTGTAGATTTGTTTACAATAGAGGAAGAGTACATGGAGGTAACAGAAGCAGTTAAAGAGGCAATATGATTGCAAGGTTTGGTGGCAGATTTGGGCTTAGATAGGACTACTACAAAAGTGTTTTGTGATAGTCAAAGCGTCATACACCTTACAGGGAACCAGATGTACCATCAGCGTACAAAGCACATATATGTCATGTATCATTTTATTCGTGATATAATATCAAAGGAAATTATTGATGTGAAGAAAATGTCTACACAAGATAATCCAGCAGATATAATGGCCAAGAAAGTATCAGTTCGAAAGTTTAGGGAGTGTCTATACTGGATCAATGTTCGCAGTATAGAGTGAATGCCTTAGGGGCATTTGGTGAGTCAGAAGAAGAGAAGTTTCTTCGTTGATAGTGAAGAAATGACATTTGCCTCAAAAGTAAGATTTGTTGTGATTGAGTCGAATAGTGCCTTGACAGTGTACCGTGTTCGGTGGTACAGTTTTATGTCTCTCATAGTGTCATTATGCCGTGCTATGTACCGTGTTCGGCATGTACAGTTTTGTGTCATTGACAGTGAAGTTAAAATGGGTAATGTCATTTTGGTCTCATGTATACGAGCCAATTAGGACTATTATCTAGTAAGTCTGTTTATTCCATATAAATAGATTACTAGAACTACACAAAAAGACAATCTCAAATCTGTAAGATTTTCTATCATAGTGAAACTCTTTTCTCTGGCGGCGTCCGTAGACGTAGACAATTGTCGAACCACGTTAAATCCTGTGTTCATTTAAGTTTTTCATTCACATATGTTATGTGCTTGAACCATTTTGTGATAATTGCATAAAAATTTAATAAGAATACATGTCCAATAATTCAAATTCATATTGATTTAGCTATGATCAAGCTTATCAAATTTACTGTCCCCTAAATCGACATGCTTATATTGTCACGGCTTAATTCTACCATTTTAATTTATCATTTAGACCGTTCAAACATTTTCTTTTAAATCGTCATCTTTGAGTGATCATCTTTGACTTATAGCTTTATTATTTGAACTTATCCAACTACTTATTTATTTTAACATTTTCAATTTTTATCATATTTAATCTGTGGGTTCTCTTACCTTATTTATAATATTTATGAAAAATAAAAATATATATAAAAATAAGAACAACAACTTTATTTATTTTTAGAAAAATGAATTGTCCTCCACCTATGCTAGTCGGTTATACGTCAACTATGCAAGTATGATTACGTCAACGTGGTAATTCATAAATTTTTGGGTTGATTATCAATCTTAAGTTGACATTGGCCAATAAATAACAACAACTTGAGCATTGTCTATATAAATAGGATTGGGTCTTTAAATATCTATAATTGTCTTGTCTTGATTAAATTTTAGTCGACTTTGAATATAAACTAGTTGGCCAATGATCCTCAATAAGAGCCAAGTTGGTTGATCTTAAAGCCTATATAATATGGACATATACATCTCTTATTTTTCATTCAATAAAATTGCATGTATCCTTCTATGGAGGACATGAACATAAACCCAGGTACTAATCCTAATCCTGATAGGAATATATATTTCTTTCCTGTTTATCATCCTTATATTTAACTTTCATATACTGATGTTTATTTATTATAATTTGTATTAGAAATCATGAATTCTCTGGCAAGAGATTGTTCAGCAACTGAGCACCCTTTTAAAGTCGAATCTTTTTCATGGTTGGTTAAAGCTGAAATCGAAAAATATATATCCGGCGTTTTCGAGAGTGGTGGTTATAAATGGTGAGTTTGACGACGTATACATTAATATGAGTGTGAAATTATTTAGATTCAATGATGTTCATAATATATATTTCACTCAACCATCATCAGCTCATTTATTTGATTTCTAAATTTTACTAGGAAACTGATCTTGTACCCGAATGGAAATGAAGAAGCAAAGGCGGAGGAGAATATATCTCTTTACTTGTCGATTGAGGGGACGGAACCTTGGCCTCTTGGATGGGAGCTTAGAGTCAATGTCAAGCTGTTAGTATATGATCATTTTAAGAAGAAATACATAACTATCAAAGGTAACAACTTGTTTACACACATTTTGTTTTTATAGATTTGAGTCCATACGCCTGAAATGTTTGTTGGGGTGAATTAGCTAATAGATTTGAGTCCCCACACATAGCTATGACATCCAGATACTTATTCTTGTTGCGAGTTATAAATAAACTTCTCATGTCTATAGATTGCGGGGAGCCAGTTAAGAGATTCAATGAATTGGAAAAGGAGTGGGGATTTCGAAAACTATTTGATCTTAAAACTTTCATGGATGAAACCAATGGGTTCCTTCTCAATGACTGTTGCCTCTTTAATGCTGAGGTTACCCAAGAGCAAGACCAGTCTGCCGAAGAAAATAGGTAAGCACATCAATGTCTTTGATGTCTTTATATATTCTGTGTTATTTGGTATATGGGAAGATTTGTTGAGCACTAATGTTTTTTGGAGTTATTTCAGGACAAAATGTTTTCCTATACGAGGATATAACATTCAAAATGGTAACATTTTGTGTTTTTATGTGGTCACTTCTTGTCCATGTGCCATGATTTGTTTTGCAATGACATGGTCTCAAACGTTTATTCCAATAATATTTTACAGGAACTTTAAGAATGGTAAGAGAATTAGCACCAGCTCACTTGTTGTTTCCGATTAAACCGTTCTCGGCAATCGGGGAATTGCATCAATCTAATACTTTTGTAACCGGAGGTTTCAAATGGTATGTTTAATGATTCTCATGATGTCTAAATGAAAAGATGCAAGATTCATCTGTTTTGATTTATTTTCCTTTCTCATTTTAAAGGAGGTTGTCCTTGTATCCGAATGGGAATAAGAAGGCCAATGTCAAAGATCACATATCACTCTACTTGAGGATCGAAGAAACAAGTACCTTGAATCCAAACTGGGAGGTTCATGCCACTCTAAAGTTTTTTGTCTATGATAACATAAATAAAAATTACTTGACAATTGAAGGTAATCTAAATACTAACAACCATCTATATTTTTATTTACAATATTTTTCATGGGTAATAGACTTATACGTCAGTAAATTATTCATTACGTTGCGTAGATTTGGATGGCACGCTACGACGATTCGACAAACTAAAAGAAGAATGGGGCTTAGACCGACTGATCCCTTTGAACGATTTCAAATATATCTCAAATGGATTCCTTCTGGATGATTCCTCGTGTACTTTTGGAGTAGAAGTATTTGTCATTAAACAACAAGGGAAAATACCAAAATTGCCTCCTGTGGTAGCAGGCACACAAGTTCATACATGGATAGTCAATGATGTTTCGAGTGTGGGACATGTTGCTCGTTGTTCTGAGAAATTCTCAATGGGCGGAACAAATTGGTACGTAAATACTAATCTTTGGAAGGCCCTTTCTTAGTAGTACTATGATCCCAAAAACACACAATTGCGACACTTAAAATATGAACAACATAATTTTTAAGTACTATTTCGATGATGCAGGCATCTCGTACTATTAAAACGTGGGGATTACACCTGGAAAACAGGAGAGATAGTGTCTTTGTATATATATATGGATACTGAACATCCTTCATCCAAATGGGACGTCAGTTTTAAACTTCGTATAGTTAATCAGATCAACGATAATCACCATGAAATGTCGGGTAGGTCTACAACTCCTTTTATTTGCTATTTATTTAGTTTTAATTTTTTTTATGAACTAAGAGCATGTATACTCGTTGGTGTTAAATCTATACACCAGTGAGTGCCAAGTAAGAGAGACAAATATATAATTTAGTTTTCTTTTTTTTAGTTAACAACCTAAATTTCGGGTCAATCATATCTTTTAAAATTTCATATTAAATCTTACGTGTAGGAGATCTGTTTAATATCTTTTATTTTATATTATTGTATATATTAAAATGTTATTTAATTTTATAATCGTATAAGATTTTAAATACTTTGTTTTATTATTTTTATGTTAGATAAAAAATATCAAAAGCCAAAAACCTTTCTTTTAGAAATTGAGAAGTCAAACATATAATTTCTTAAAATATAGTAGATCAATAAAATTGAAAAAAATAAGCAAATACAATAAAAATAATATTTTTTAGTTTAATCATATCTTTTAAAATAGTTTAAATATATCTTTCAAATAACAACATTTATTTTATCTAATTTATTAGTTTTGTTAGGATTTGTTCTCATAAAATAATTGATTTTATTTCTATCTATTTTACAACATACCTTATATATAAAAATAATAATTTTATTTATATTTATTTTTAAAAATATTTTGGAAATATTAAATTTGATTTAATAAGATTACTAGCTATTTTAATGTTTTTTTTAGTTAATTCATACCTTAACAAGTAAGTACATTGGAATTAATTTAGGAATGCCTTTACAAATAAAGTAATTAACACATATTGTAACATGTACGTTATACATGCTCTAACACTACGTGTTAAGGCTAGTGCCTTAGTTTTCTCTAAATATCTCCTGAGAACTGTTATATCTATTTTTATTTGGACGTTCATGTTATGATTGCTAGTACATATTCGTTTTGTCCCCAAAATCTTTATAGAGAAATCATTTATCAAAAGAAAAAAAATACCTCAAACATGAATTTATATCTATAAATTCATTCAGATGTTATTTTAGTAGCTTGGTATACCATGATGAAACTAAAAAGATTTATATTTCAGAAACCGGCACCTTTACTCGCAATACCTACGCGTCTACTGGGTTTACTGAGTTTTTGCCATCGGAAAGGCTGCATAACCCATGGTCGGGTTTCATTCAAAATAACACAGCCATTGTTCAAGTGATATTCAATTCAATACGTGGTGGTTAGATGCTGTATTTAATGATGCTCTTTCGTCCCTAAACAATTTATTTTTGTGTGTTCATTTCTGTATCAAATTGTATCTCAACTTCAAATATAAATAAGAGATCGTCTCTTCCTGAAGTTGTTTCAATTATTTGGTTTCGCTTTTCACTTTTCTAAAAATTTTACATCAATGTGACGTTTCTGTACTAATGTTGTTCCATCTATTCTAGCTTGAAGTATTTTAAAACAAGGTCTTATATTTTATTTGAACTCTAGTAAGTAGTCATGTCTCTATGAACTAAATTGTGGAACTAAATTGTACAAAATATACGTAAATTATAAGAAAAAAATTTAATATTGTATCATTTAACCGAATATATATATATATATATATATATATATATATATATATATATATATATATATATATATATGCAGAATTACTTCCTCTATTTATTTGTTTCATCCATATATTATTATAGAAGTTTTTTAATAGTCCAACCAAATTTATTTAGTGATATTGTGAAAGTTTTGTACCATAGTTAATAAGAAATTTAATTTTTTTATATAAAAGGAAATGTAGTGTAAGCCACAACTTTATATTATTGGAAGTGATATGTTTTCAATTTTTTTTCCCTTTTAAGATTTGATCTTCTATGTTGTAAAATCCATCAAAAGAGGATCAATTCTTATTCATTTAGAAATCGTTTCAAGACGATTTTTACATGCCGGCTGAAAGAACCATCACCCACCTATATGAGATTGTTTGTATCCTTTCACTAAATAACGTCTAATAATTAATAGGAATATTACAAAAAAACAGATAATAAATTAAATTTCTTTTTATTATTGATGAAAAAAAGAAATGAATAATAAGGTTAGAATTTTAATCAATTGGAGTGATGTGGTCACAAAGAGATTAAGCCACCATTTATATAATAACAATGGGTTGGTGAGACTAATAATATCTCTAATATTTTTGAAGCCTTCTTTCAAATTCACAATACAACAGTAATAAGTAGTTAGAGTTTGTCAAACACAAAACCAAAACAAGATCCAGACTGATAACAACATCCTAAGAAGAAGATGGAACAAATGAAAACGAGACGGTCACTCGATAAGATGCTACAAACTCCCACTGAAACTAACAATCCTCTAAGTACACAACACCCATGTTAATGGTGTGTTCAATAAAAACTTTAGGTACTAATGCCTTCGTAAGAGGGTCTGCTAACATCGAGTTTGTTCCTATGTGCTCCACACTGATTTGACCACTCTATACTCTCTCTTTAACAGACAGGAACTTGATATCAACATGTTTGGACTTAACCGAGCTCCTGTTACTGTTTGAATACTAAACTGCCGAGTTATTGTCACAATATAATCTAAGGGGTCTTTCTATCCCTTCTACGATTCGCAGTCCCGTGACAAAATTTTGCAGCCAAAGTGCCTAATTGGATGCCTCGAAACAAGCAACAAATTCCGCAGCCATAGTGGAAGATGCAATGAGTGTTTGTTTAACCATTTTCCATGATATTGCACCTCCCGCTAAAAGGAATATAATGCCTGAGGTTGAACGATGAGAATCCTCACATCCAGCGAAATCCGAGTCGGAATACCCTATGACCTCCAGTTTATCTGACTTCTTATATGTTAACCTGTGATGTTTTGTTTGTTGCAAATACCGGAGAACTCTTTTGACTGCTTTCCACTGTTCCATCCCCGTATTACTTACGTATCTCCCTAACACACCCACCACAAAAGCAATATCTGGCCGTGTACAAACTTGAGCATACATCAGACTTCCAACAGCCGAAGCATATGGAACCTTTTGTATTTCCTCAATCTCAAGTTTTGTCTTTGGGCATTCCTTAAGGATACACTTTTCACCTTTTGATATATGGGTTCCTTTTCCTTTGCTGTTAGCCATCCCGTAACGTTGTAACATACTCTCAATATACGCATTTTATGATAAACTCAAAATTCCATGGGTTCGATTCCTATGAATTTGAATTCCTAGCACAAATGATGCATCACCAATATCTTTCATATCGAATTTATCCGAAAGAAATTTCTTGGTCGTATGTAACAATTCCTTATCATTCGTGGCCAATAATATGTCATTAACATACAACACTAGAAATATAAATTTACTCTCACTGAACTTTTGATACACACAATCCTCCACTGAATTTATCTCGAAACCAAATGAGACAATAACTTCAAGGAATTTGTGATACCACTGTTGAGACGCTTGCTTAAGACCATAAATAGATTTCTTTAGTTTGTATACCGTCGACTTTGGATCACCAGAGACAAAGTTTTCAGGTTGTAACATATAGATCGTTTCCTCAATGTCTCCATTAAGAAAAGCGGTCTTTACATCCATTTGATGGAGCTCAAGGTCGAAGTGTGCAACTAATTCCATGATTGTCCGAAAAGAATCCTTCGAAGAAACTGGAGAGAAGGTTTCTTTAAAGTCAATCCCTTCACGTTGAGTAAAACCGTTAGCTACAAGTTGCGCTTTATGCCTCTCCACATTACCCTTAGAATCCCGTTTGGTTTTAAAAATCCATTTACAACCAATCGGCTTCTTTCCTTCAGGTAATGGAACAAGCTCCCATACCGCGTTATCTTGCATTGATTTAAACTCTTCGTTCATTGTTTTAATCCATAAGTGAGAATCAGAACTTTTCATGGCTTCACGAACACTTAAAGGATCGTTTTCTGTTGAACCATAAAATTCTTCATGTTCTTGAAGATACACTATATAGTCTGAAGATATAGCACTCTTACTTTCTCTAGTAGATATACGCAAAGGCATAATTTCTTCATTTTGCACTTGAACTTCTTGAGGAGGTAGAGTTTGTTCTTCTTGAACAAGTTTATTTTTCTCTGTTGGAACAACATCCATAGGAGGAAGATTGACATCATCTTGAGTATCTATATGTTCTAACGAATCTGAAGTGATGATTGGCCTTCTAATTACCATATCATCATCTGATACTATAGTATCATTGTTAAAACCTTCATGAATCTCTATTGATTCTTCCTCAAAATGAATGTTCGTTACTAAATTCTTCCCCCCAAAGTCTATATCCTCAAAGAATTTCGCTGTACCCGTCTCAAATATATTCTTTGTGGAAGGATCATAAAACTTAAAACCCCTACTGTGCTCGGGATATCCGATGAAATAACTACTAACCATTTTGGAGTCCAATTTCTTTTCATTCGGCCTATAAGGCTTCGCTTCAGATGGACATCCCCAAAGATGTAAATATTTTAAACTAGGTTTACGCCCAGTCCAAAGTTTATACGGTGTCTTAGTAGTTGCTTTCGTCGGAACTCTATTACGTAGGGAGGTCGCACATTTTATTGCTTCTCCCCAGAGTGTTATAGGTAATGTTGAATGACTAATCATACTTCTTACCATATCCTTCAATGTACGGTTTCGTCTCTCAGATACTACATTCATGTCAGGCGAACCCGGCATCGTATACTGAGGGACTATGCCATACTCTTCTAGGAACTTTGCAAATGGTCCATGACGTTTTTCACCTGAACCATCATATCTCCCATAGTATTCAGCACCACGTTCCGATCTGACTCACTTAATGTCTTTACCAAGTTGTTTTTCAACTTTGGTCTTAAAGACTTTGAACTTGTCAATGGCCTTTGATTTTTCGTGAATGAGATATAGATACCCATATCGTGAAAAGTCGTCAATAAAAGATACGAAATATCGTTGGTCGTTCCATGATGCTGTAGGGAACGGACCGCAGATGTCTGTATGTATCAAATCCAAGACCCCTTTCGCTCTGTATGCATCTAATTGTTTCACTTTGTTCTGTTTTCCTTTTATACATTTAACGCAAACGTTGAAGTCCGAAAAATCCAGTTCACTTAATAAACCTTCTGAAACAAGCTTTTCAATTCTATTTCTAGAAATGTGACCTAATCGTTTGTGCCAAAGTTTTACTGATTTTTCCATTTTACAATTTAGTTTTCCAGGTACATCTACATTCATTATCTCTTTGTAATCCTTTATAGTATCCAATAAATACAAGTTATCATTTGCTATTAACTTTCCACAACCAACAACATTACCATGTAAATAAAGACATAAACTTTCATTTCCAAATAGACAAGAATAACTAAATTTGTCCAACAACGGAAAGGAAATTAAGTTCCTTCGAAAAGAAGGTACCTACAATACGTCTTTTAAATACAAAAAATGTCCACTGGTAAGCAACAAAAGAAAATCACAAATAGAATGAACTAAACACGAACTGCCATCAGCTGTATAGATAGATGTTTCACCATCACTCAGGCTTCAGTTTCTTATCATACCCTGCAAAGAAATACAAACATGAGTTGTTGCTGCTGTATCAACCCACCAAGTATTTCTCGACACTGAAACTAAATTGATCTGAGAACAGACCATAGAAATGAAAATACCTTTGGTTTTCATCATAACCTTCCATTTTTCACATTCTTTCTTAAAGTGCCCCGGTTTCTTACAATGGAAGCAACGCCCTTTACCAGACGTACCCTTATGCTTCTTTTGTCCCGAACCGGATGCATATGCATCTAAATGTTCATACTTTCTCTTGATTCCCTTATCCATCTGAGCTTTCACCATTGCACTTCTGGATGTTCTTGCTTCATCTTTTCCTCCTCTTGCGCTGTCTGAGAGATGAGCTCATTAAGAGTCTATTTCTCGCGCTGACAGTTATAAGAAGTTTCGAAGTTCTTATACTGATGAGGGAAAGAGTGAAAAGCAAAGCTTACCACAACATCTTCCTGAAGGTCAATCTTAAGTGCTTTCAATTTGGAAGCGATGTTTGACATTTCCAAGATGTGCTCACGAACAGTCCCTTTGCCACGATATTTCATAGAGGCTAGCTTAATAAGCAGCGTTTTAATCTCTACTTTATCGTTCTTGGCAAAAAATTTCTCTACCTCTTCGAGAAACATTTTCGCATTAGTGATCTCAGGTGGAACTGCACCACGGAATGCTAATGGAGTTGCTTGCTTCATGATCCCTAGACTTATCTTGTTCGACTTTTCCCATACCTCTGACTCCTTCTTCTCCGTAGGAGAACTGTCATCAGTCAGAGGTTTAGGTTCATCGACCCTTAATGCTAAGTCGTAATCATGGCACATCAAGTGCAGCAACATATCCTCTTTCCACAGCTCAAAGTTTCTCCCATTAAGTATGGGTTCCTTTTTGCCTTCCGGGTTATAGAGATACGAATTTGCTAACATAACAAACAACAAACAATAAATAGCCAAAAACATCACTTAACATATAATCTCCATAGTATTTAACAAATAAACATAGCATAATAAAACATACTCTTACAACATCAATAAGATACCTTTGGGCAAGCATATTAATTTGTATGTGTATGAGTTTGAGCATAATTAATGTTGATCATACTAATTGACTTAAGTAAGAAAATCTTCCTTTGGGCAGATTTTCCTAGTTCAATTTTCTTAATGACCAATTCACAAATAACTATCTCGTGTCTAAGATTAACTATGTCAAACCTTAAACTTCCTTTGGGCCGATTAAAATTTACATACTTATCATCATAGACTTGTCAAAACTCTAAAATAATTAATTCACCAATAGGGATCACTTTAGTGATATATTGGATCATTAATTATTTATCTAAATTTGGACAACTTAAAACATGCTAATTATTTTGAGAAATACTATATAACTACCTTACTTAATGTCCAAACTATTTCGTAATCTAAATATAAATTTAATCAAATTAAATTTAAACCTTAGATTTATTATATTCTAATATATTTTTAATTATATTAGAATATAACCCTTATTTCAATTTAAACGGCACACGTACTAAAACACGTAGTATGTTGGCAATTATGTCAATTTGAACAGCACACATAGTAAAACACGTCGTTTTAGTGCAACATATTATAACAAATTACGTGCACTAACTTACCCATTACCCATAAAATTACGGGTATGTAACTATAAGCAGTTCTTAATACTTCACTGTAAGCAGTTCTTAATTTTGGTATTTATATAAATATTTCAATATAATTCAGATTTATATATAATAATATATATATATATACCAAATAACCCACCTCTTCCTAATACTTCACGTAAATAGTAAAAGTGGACCTACCACTTTCACGTGGAGCAACTGTAAGCAGTCGAAGATTATTAACTTAACTGCATAGCAGAATTCGCAGATGTCTGTTCTTTATTCCTATAACTTATTAAAATTTTGTACCAATACATCTAATATATATATATATATATATATATATATATATATATATATTATATAACAATATATATTACAGAAACCAAAACATTAACTTTTGCTTAGCCTTTATATAATACTGCAGTTTGAAACGGTAATAAACTAAGTCTATGATTGTGCTGAAGTCTGTAACCGTAAGTTGCAAATTAAGCATTTACACTTAATATCAAATTATGGGTAGTTTGATGAACATTTACTTATCTCCTGTTTATATTAAACAAACAAATTTTCTTAATACTATTACACAATAATTCACTACCATTTGCTATCCTTTTAAACTATCTTGAATATTTATAGTTCCATAATCTGAAAAACTAAGAATTTAACTTCATGGTGGCTCTGATACCACTTGTAAGAAATACTTTACGAATTTCTTATATACTAATTGAACCACGAAGTTAATTAAATCATCCTGTAATAATGCGGAATAAATAACTTACATGATGTAGACATTCTTTGATCTTCAGTTTCCGAACTTGAAGCAGATGATCTGCGATCCTTTGCTAGGTTATCGATTCTTCTAAGAGATGTCAACCAAAACACATTTTTGTAATTGATTCGAAAGTAGAATCAATTCGTTTTTCTTAAAGGATTTTTCTCTCTGTATTTGATCTCGTGTCTTTTAAGAATGAGAAACTCATTCTTATATAGAACTTAAGTGAGAAAAAAACGGTTCTTCTCTTTTAACCGTTTGTAACTTCCAGACGGTTACTTAATGAAGACCATTCCTTATTAAATTGCCACCCTTAGGGACCATAACCCGATATTATTTTGTTTTACAAAATAACCCCAAAACTTTACGTTTTGCTTAAGTTGTTTATTTCCGAATCCAATCATTCACAGTATTTGAAATTAAACCTGGTATTTATACAATTACCTCCATAATACATATTTTATCTACTAGTCCATCTTTTCTTTATGATTACTTTGATTGGGCTAATATTAACGATAGTTCGATACATCGATAAAACATGTGACGGTCCAACTTAATGGAGAAATTCCAACATCTTTGTCTCTACTTCAAACTTACATTTTGGTAGAATATCCAAATTGGTATCCACCACCTTCATTAGCGCTTAGGATAAATTTGGAGACTTTTAGTTGTCTCTATCTTCTCTTTGGATGGTGGAGTTTCCATTTATTTGACAATATTCCACAACCAACCAATGCTACATTTTTTTATTATATTAAGCGATGTATATCCATCAATATCCTCATATTTTACTTGAGGAAAGTTACCCAAACAACCCCATGCGGCTAGAACCCGCCCACAACAAATATCGTCAATGATAGCATTTCTTATAGCTTATGTCAAACTCCTAAGTCTTGTATATCATCTTTAGAGCGTGACTTAACTCTACCCCTCAAAATAAATCCCATGTAGTCCCACTCAGGCCCTACAAACACAAAATGAAAGGAAAATTAATAAATCATCCAATATACAGAATGAAATTCATGCACATATTGTAGGGAAAATCCCTTAAAGAAAGAAGCAATGCAAATACACTTATAGACAGACAAGAACTTGGAAATGTTAACTTCTCATTTCAAATATCAATACACGGGTTTTCTTCTTATATAGAAGAGAAAGACTAACTGTTAGATCCTATCTAAATAACTGCTAATAACTAATATTAAACACGTCATAAGTTCAATGTTTATCCAACATTCTCCCCTTTAACATTGAACTTGAGTGTTGTGTTGTTCGTTGTCTGCGTAATTTTCTCTATGTCGTCTGCTTCTCCGAAATTGCCACATGTGTAATCTTAGTCAGTTTCCGTTTCAGCACCTCTACGCGTGCGCGTGCCTTCTTGACGCGATCTTCGCCAACCCGCATCTCCCTGAGTGCATCCCAAGCCTCCTTTGCCGTCTGCTTCTCGGCTTGAGAAATGGCTGTCATGGCGCCTTGATCTATGTCTTCACCTTCAATCACCGACAATACTCCTAGCGAACGCAAGATTATCTTCATCTTGACAGCCCATATGTCGTAGTTCGTTTCGCTTAACGTTGGATATTGAATCGGGATTAAGACTCCTCTCGCCATCGGTTTGATGACCGCAACTGCCTTCCAGTGATCTCCAACACGGGCTCTGATACCAAATGTAGGGAAAAAATCCCTTAAAGAAAGAAGCAATGCAAATACACTTATAGACAGACAAAAACTTGGAAATGTTAACTTCTCATTTCAAATATCAATACACGGATTTTCTTCTTATATAGAAGATAAAGACTAACTGTTAGATCCTATCTAAATAACTGCTAATAACTAATATTAAACACGTCATAAGTTTAATGTTTATCTGTTTATAAATATATCGATGGTATTTACCTTTCAACTTTCACGTCTAACGAAAAAAATATGTTCTCATAATTATCCGCTTCTCAGTGACCTTAAACGTACATAAACTCTTATTTCCAAGTCTTGTTGCAGTCAGGAAGGTCGTTATTTATTCCTGCATAAGACTCCATTTCAAAGAAGAAATAAAGGTTCTAATTCCTTCCTACGAGTCACCTTGTGGAAAAACAATCCTGAATATCAAATTAGAGAAAATGATTATGCACCAATACAATATTTCCCATCAGTATTCTCCATGCATTAGGTACTACATCTATATAAATAGCAAGAATCGAATCACATAATCCAAATTATACATGAATAAGACAACCTTCTCACCAGCTACATTAAATGGTGTAACACCAAACTTGAGAAAATGCACCATTGCCTGTTAAAAGATGCACAAATTCTTCAGCTTTTGGAAGTGTTCACATTATCAATATGATCGTATAAGTAATCATTCAAAACCATATTTTGTATCCCTTTAAGCCCAACGTACACATGCAGCGACGCGCCAGGTTTAGCCACCATCTCTACATGAACAACTCATTTTACTTGAGTTGCGGATTATCCCGACGAGGACTCACCAGAGGGATTTCATTATCAGAATCATCTTCTGAATGGTGCATATTAGCGTGAACAGAGGGTGCAGTTTTTCTTGTCTTTTGAACCATGACGGATGAAAGAAAACAAACAAGACTGAAAGGAATGTGTCAATTTCCTTACACAGAATTCCTCTTATTCTTCCTGCTTGACCAGACTTGGTTTACCTGTTTATTTTCTTTCATATTAAATGTAATTCATCAACAAGAAAGTTCTCTATTCAACTTGGAAATTCACCTACAACGACCCAATATTTGGGTTTCGTCAATTTACGACAATAATCAACTAGGTGTTGGAATTTCTCCATTGAGGTGGACTGTCACATGTTTTATCGTTGTATGACACTATTGTTAATATTAGTCCAATAAAGTTAATCATTTGTAAATTAATAGACTAGTAGATAAAATCCTCCTCTTGAACAAAGTACCTAGCCTCCTCTTAAATGACTTACATACGCCCACTCTAATAGGTTGCAGACTACCTGAGCCATAGAGCTTTACATCGGATATATCTTCTCACTCAAGACCACCCTGCCATTTGATAGAAATTATAAACTAGGTCTTACCGTTGATCACACCATCTATTCCTTAGCACTACTTTATACAAGTTACTCAAAAGAGCCATATGCACTCCGAACTAGATTGTATAGAGTCCAAAAATTTCACCATGTCGGTTCTGTCTGACATCGAACTCTGATACCATTTGTTGGGAATATGGGTATGGAATTTTACGCCTTTGTATATAAATATGAACAATCAATCTCAATACTAGTAAAAGTATATATTTGAAGGAATGATTTATATAGCAATATTATGTTCGAGGAATAATTTCAACGAGTATGATAAGGATAACTTTGATCAAACCTTTCCTCAATCAACCACCGTAGCCAATTCAGTGATTTATGATGGTGAATCTTTTGAAGTATCAAGTGAGCATTATACCTTGGGCCATGCAGTCTTAGGCTACATCAGGCCAATAGTCGACCTGGAAAGGCAAGTTAGGTCTCAGGATAAAAACATTACTTCTCTTAACACCGTCAATCAAGACTTAAAGAATTACCTTTCAATCGAACAACAGAATGTGAAGGCTTTTAAAAATATAAAAAGCAACTCAACACTGATTTGAAGCAGTCTAAGACTGTCCAAGGAGACATCCAGACCAAATATTCCAACCTCAAAATGACTACTTCTAAAGAGATTAATTATTTGAAGGATCAACAAGTCACTGACGCAAGAACCATTAACGCATTATCTAGAAGAAAAATAGAAGTTAGAGAAACTTTTTAAAGAGAAGGAAGAATAAATTACTTCTTTTAAAAAAAACTAAACTCAAGAGATAGTTGCAATTGTGGAGAAGTATGTTGTTGGTGTGGTAGAATCTATGGAAATGAGGGATGAGGGTATTAAAGCGGACATGGTCTTGTTATTCTATGAGACATTTCCAAAAAATAGTATGTCCCCAAATATTTATATTGAAGTATGACAAAGTAAATATTTACAAGATGATTTTATTCTAAATACAACCTGAGATGTTCAATGTTCCAGGGGTCTTTCAACATGTTGCATTCTTTGTCATAAGTCTATATGTTCCTTGTTTGATTCTTTCACAAACCATGTATGGGCCTTCCCAATTTGGAGCCAATTTCCCAAATTGTTTCTCCTTGGTATGTAAAAAACAATTTCCTCAACACTTTGTCCCCTATTTGGAAATCTCTTCTTTTTTACTTTATATGAGAAATTACTTCTCATCAAACCCTAGTAATGTGTTTTTCTTAAATGTGGCTTCAGTCTATTTGGTTCAATCGGTTCCAACTGATTCCTTACCACCGTATCATTAGCTTATTCGTAATAGTTTTATATCTTGAATGAGAGAGAAGTAGCTTCTATAGGTGTGATTGCATCCATCCTATAAACAAGAGCAAAAAGATACTCTTCAATAGCTGTATGAGGAGTGATTCGGTAGGCCCACAACACTTTTTGCAAATAGTTTGGCTATTTCCGTACATCTCTTTCAAGATTTTTGTTCAACCCTGTTAAAATTTTCATATTAGCAACTTCAACCTATCCATTTTCCTGAGGATGGAAAGGTGAAGAAAAGCAATGTTGAATTCCTCTGGAAGTGAAAAATGTCTCCATGTCTTTATTGTCAAACTGCGGCCCATTGTCTGTAGTAATATGTTAGGGAATTCCGAATCGGCAACATATGTTAGATATGATAAATTGTATAACTTCCTTAGAAGTGGTTCCAACAAGTGGGGCAGCTTCCATCCATTTAGAGAAATATTCTATTGCCACGATTATCGTCTGATCACCTCCGGAGGCCATCAGAAGAGGTCCAACTAAATCCAAACCCCATAGATCAAAAGGTATGGGTTCGGATATTGACATCTTCTAACAAGAATCACATCTTCTGACCATATCTTTGGCATCTCCCATTATAGTAGGCTAGTAGTATTCTTCTAACAAAACTCTCTTGGTTAAAGCTTTATAACCATAATGTGTTGACCCATCTCCATCGTGTAATTTAGATACACATTTTGGGACTCTTTATACCCTATGCAACCTAGGAGAGGTGTCCTGAAATATTTTTATAAAGAATTTCTCTCAACACCAGGAAACCACGAGCTTTGTACTTCACTTTTTTAGCCAAAAATTTATCTGAAGGTAAAACTCCATTAGCAATAAACTGTTCTATTTCATAACTCCAATCTTTGGATTGTATGCGAGATATATTCATATTTTCTTCAGTTTCATGCTATTTTCCTCAAACTGAGCCTATGGATGAAAATTCTTGCATAAGAATCCATGGGTAGGCTTCAGAGTAGGCTATGGTAGCTAAAGAATCTTCCATATCATTCTCCAATCTAGAGACATGCTCATACCGAACGCACTTCCCTTACTAACACAACACTCGCTGCATTCTCTCATACATCTAAATACATATAAATTTTCTCTCTTTGAATGGGTTTGAACAATGTATTGGGTGAAGATAAATGATTTTTGATTTTAAGAAAGATTTGGTCACACTATGGAGACCAATTAATGTCCTTAACATTCCTCAAAAATTGGAAAAATGAACACACTTATTCGGTGCCAATCGCCCGGTAAATTTAACTGATAAAGCATTTACCTGATAAATAAAGCATTTAACTGATCTGGATCTGCATGAAGCCTTTTTTCACTTATGACATATCCTAGAAACTTTCCAGATCGGACTCCAAAAGTACATTTTTCATGGTTTAACTTCAGTTGATGGTATCCAAATTAGAAAACGTTTTTTGAAGATCAGATATGTGATATTCTTCCTCGAGGTTGTTCACCATCATGTCATCTATATATACTTCCATATGTCTGCCAATTTGGTTAACACATGTTTTATTTACCAACTATTGATAAATAGTTTCAGCATTCTTCAACCAAAATGGCATCACCTTATAACAATGAAGCCCTCTATCAGTAATAAAGGTAGTATGATGATGATCGTTTGGATCCACCTGTATCTGATTATACCCTGAAAAGGCATTCATAAAGGACAACAACTTGTTTTCTGATGTAGAATCTACTAATTGATCTATCTGATGCACTAGAAAAAGATCTTTGGAACATGTTTTATTAAGATTGGTGAAGTCAATAGACATGCGCCGATTCCCATTTTTTTCTTGATTAAAACTGGATTAGCTTTCCACAAAGGGTATTGAGATTCTTTGATATGCCCCATCTTGATTAACCGATCAACCTCTTGCACTATCACATCAGAATTTGCGTTGGAAAAATTCCTCTTTCTCTTTACTACTTGTGACAGATCACCTCAGTTGGTACTTCAATTACATCATCATTGCACCATGCAAAAACGTGTAGATTGTTAGATAAGAAGGACAATATCTTTTGTTTCAAACTCAATGGTAATTTAGTTCCAATCCTAACACTTTTTCCTTCTACCATGCAATGGATTTCAACTTCTTCAATGCGTATTATAGCACTATGAGCCTCCTTTGGATCATCTATTTTATTTTGATTGTTGTAAGGCTCCAATTGATGGTATTCCTTGTTAACCTTAACTGCCTCCAATGATTTTGAGGCAAGAGCTGTTATATAGCATTCCCTAACAACTTTTTGGCTTCTTCGGACAACACCCACTTATCTCCCCACAGCATACTTTAAACATTGGTGGACAATAGAGGCCACATCATGCATCCTAGAGAGGTCAGATCTTCCAAATATGGTGTTGTAAGAGGTTAGGATATAAACCACAACAAATAACACTTTTACCAATTTTTAAATGGTGCTTTACCCAATAGTACTTCATTTCTTAATTCACCGATGACATCGGTCGAACTCCTAGTAAACCCTACAATAGTTTTGGTCGATCGTTGGACGACTGAGGGATTCTTCATCTGCCTATAAGTAGTTATAAATAACACATTTATCGAACTACCAATGTCAATCATGATTTGTCGTATGTTATTACCCCCAATTGATGCTCATATTACCACGGCATCTTCATGTGGACCCGCTATAAAACATTTGTTTCATATTTATTTTTCGTCAACAAAGTGGTATCAGAGCCTCAAGCTCAATCCGAAATTTTGTTTTTTAATTTTCAACATATTGAAAAATATAGCAAATGGTGTATCATCCTTCCAAGTTCCAACACTCAACGCTAACAACTACGGCAATTGTAATATCAAAATGAAGTCCCTCCTTGGACCACATGATGTGTTGATTGTCGTAGAAAAAGGCTTCAACGAACCCGTAGATGAAGTTAGCCTTACCCAAAAGGACAAGACAAATTTGAAGGATTCAAGAAAGAGAGACAAAAAATCTTTGTTCCTCATCTATTAAGCACTAGATCATGATGGCTTCAACAAAAATCAACTGCATCTTTCACCAAGCAAGCGTAGGAGAAATTACAAATCTCTTATAAAGGAGTCGAAAAGGTTAAAAAAGAACGTCTCCAAACATTAATATGTGAATTTGAATCCTTACATATGAAAACGTCTGAATCTATTTCGGAATATCTCTCAAGAGTAACAACCTTTTTTAATAAATTAAAAAGAAATGGTGAGAAGTTAGAAGATATGAGAGTATCGTCGTGTCGATTGAAGAAACTAAAGACTTAGAAAAAATGATGATTGAAGAACTCCAATGATCATTACAAACCTATGAAGAAAATAGCAAGAAGAAACAAGAGATCACTGAGAAACTCCTCAAAGTAAAACTCAAAGACATGTATGCAAATCAAGGGAATGATAGAAACCAACGTGGCTGAGGCAGAGGTAGAGGCCGCGAATGAGGTGGTTATCATGGTTGTGGATGTGGCTGGAATTCCAACAACAACTAAGAGAAACGAGAAAGCTCAACACGAGGTCATGGAAAAAGAAATCCAAACTCGATGTATGATAAATATCAAAACCAATTTCATGAATGTCAAAGGTTTTGACATTATGCTTCTGAATGCAGGGTCTCCAATACTAGAGTAAGGATATGGCCAACTATGTAGAGGAGAAGACGGAGGAAAAATATATGTTACTACTAACATACCAAAACATTAATGAAGGTTAGGAGAACACTTGGTATCTTGAAATCGGTGCAAGCGACCATATGTGTGGGAAAAGAAGCATGTTCGTAGAGATCAATGAAGCAATGAGTGGAAATAATTTTTATAAAGATGGTAGGAAAATCTGAGTGAAAAGAAAATGTAACATTCTTATTCGTGCAAAAGATAGTAGTCGTCAAATAATTTCAAATGTCTATTACATACCTAGCATGAAAAATAACATCTTGAGCTTGAGACAACTCCTAGAAAACGGCTATGATATTCATATAAATAATTATAGTCTTTTATATAAGAGATGACAGAGGAGATTTAATTGCTAAATTTCAAATGTCAAAGTATAAAAAGTTCCCTTTGAATATTCAAGATGATGTTGTAAAGTGTCTTAAGGCTTGTTACAAAGTATCATCGTGGCTATGGCACGTTCGATTTGGGCATCTAAACTTTACATGTTTAGAGTTATTATCCAAGAAGAAAATGGTGAGATGGTTACCATGTATCAATCATCCTGACCAACTATGTGAATGATGTTTACTTGGAAAACAATTCAAAAAAGCTTTCCTAAGGAGTCGGAATCAAGAATCAAGAAACCTCTCGAGCTTATTCATACTAACGTGTGTGGTCCAATCAATTCAATATCTCTTGGTAAAAGTAACTACTTTATTCTCTTCATTGATGATATTTCAAGAAAAACTTGGGTATATTTCTTGAAACAAAAATCTGAAGTCTTTGGAATATTTAAGAAATTCAAAGCAGTTATGGGAAAAAAGAGCGGAAATAAGATTAAAGCCATGAGATTTGACCAAGGATGGGAGTTCACATCCAATGAATTTCTAGATTTTTATGAAGTAGATGGAATTCTCCGTCGCATGACAGTTCCAAGATTACCTCAACAATCCTTGATATGGTGCAAAGCATGCTCAAAGCAAGAAACTTCCTAAGGATATTTGGGTATAAGCATTGGTATGTGCGGTCTACTTGTCCAATCGATCTCCAAAAATGAGTGTTTGGGGAAAGACGTCATAAGAAGTATGAAGTGGAAGAAAGCCCGGAATTTCCCACCTAAGAGTATTTGGAAGTGTAACTCATTTTCATGTACCAAATGAACAACGAACCAAATTCGATGATAAAAGAGTTTATCTTCATTGGTTACGACTCAAGTTCCAAAGGCTATAGGTTGGACAACCCAAAAATTAAGAAGGTTGTGATAAGTCGAGACGTAATAGTTAATGAAGAAGGAAAATATGAGTTTAAGTCTCATACAAATGAGTTCACATTTATTCTCCAAAATTGAAGAAGATGATGAGACACCGAATGAGCAATCAGAAGAAGTTGTAACCCCACATGTTTCACTGGCATTAATATACATGGAGATTTACCACCTTCATCTACATCAAACGATACTCACAGTGAGAGTTGTGGAACATACAAGAATCCTTAGTGATCTTTATGAGGTAACTGAACACATGGATAACCTTACACTCTTTTGTCTTTTTGCTGATTGTGAACCAGGACATTTCAACAAGCTACACAAGAGAAACAATATAGAGATGCGATGGACAAAGAAATTAGAGCCATCGAGAAGAATGACATATGGGAACTCACCTCACTTTTCAAAGGGTGCAAGACAATAGGTGTCAGATGCTATTACAAAACAAAGAGAAATACTAAGGGGGAGACTGAAAAACACAAAGCGAGGCTTGTTACAAAAGTTTATATTCAAAAGGCGGGAATTGACTAAGATGAGGTATTCGCCCCTGTTGTCCGATTAAAAACTATTAGAATAATAATTTCTTTGGGAACTCAAAACAAGTGAAAGATAAAAAAAAATGGATGTAAAGTCAGTATTTATAAATGGAGTCCTTGAAGAAGAAGTCTTCATTCAAAAACTATTAGGCTAGGTCAAAGGTCACGAATATAAGGTATTCAAGCTAAAAAAGGCTTTTTACGGGCTAAAACAAGTACCAAGGGCATGGAATAGTATAATTGACAAGTATTTCTTAAAGAACGGGTTCAAAAAATGTCCCTACGACCACGCTCTATATACCAAGATAAAAAAATGGAGATATTTGATTGTGTGTCTCTACGTGGACGATTTGATCTTCACCAAAAGTAGCTTAAACATGTTTAATAAATTCAAGAAAGTGATTATGAAGGAATTCAAGATGACATAGGGCTCTTGCCGTACTACCTTGGCATTGAAGTTAAGCAGCAAAAAGATGGAATTTGTATCTTGCAAGAAAGCTATGCAAAAGATATCCATAATAAGTTTAAGATGGACAATTGTAACCCGATAAGCACACTCATGGAGTTCGGAGTCAAAATATCCAAGCATGAAGAAGGAGAAAGTGTAGATCCAACATTATTCAAAATTTTGGTGGGAATTTTACGTTATCTAACTTGTAGAAGACCATATATTCTTCTTGCAGTTTGATTGGTTAGCCGCCACATGAAATCTCCAACAACAAATCATTACAAGGCTGCAAGAGAAACTTTTGTTATATGAAAGGTAAACTTGACTTTGGTTTAATCTATTCAATTTCTAATGGTTATAAGCTTGTTGGGTATAGCGATAGTGATTGGAGTGGAGACATAGCCAATCGAAGGAGTACTACTGGATTTGTATTTTTTTATGGGAAATATTACTTTCACATGGATGTCAACGAAACAACCGATTGTCACGTTGTCCACTTGTGAGGCGAAATATGTTGCTGCTATTACTAGTGTTAGTCATGCAATTTGGCTTAGAAATCTATTAACGAAGATTGACTTAACACAAAAGGAGCCTACTAAGGTGTATGTCAATAATAAGTCAGCTATCACTTTAGCCAAGAATCAAGTATTCCATGACCAAAGAAAGCATATCGATGTTCGCTACCACTACATAAAGGAATGCATTTCAAAAAAGGATGTACAAGTTCAATACGTCAAGACAAAAGATCAAGTTTCCGATATTTTCACCAAGCCACTGAAAAACGAAGACTTCGAAAGACAAAGAAAACTATTAGGGGTCAGTGGATCAAGTTTAAGGGGGAGTGTTGGATCACAAACTTGATCAAAATAATGAAGTCCAGGAAGCCCACTCAAGAAGACCCATCAAGCAATTACACTCTTAGCTTACTTTGGAAGTCACTTTTATTAGCTTACTTTGGAAGCCACGCCTTCTTGGCTTACTATGGAAGCTAGACCTTGTTACCTTATTGTAGAAGTTATGCCTTGTCCGCTTCTTTTGGAAGCTTAGGTTCCTATAAATAGTGGAGACACCCACTATTGTACTAACTACCAACACACAATAAGAATAAAATTAAGAGAGAAAAGAGAGAGACAAGAATACTCTCTTGAGTGTTAAAAAAATATTTCTCTTGTTGTGTGAGTTAAAAGAGTGACTTGTAATATTTCTTTACTTTCCATCTTTATAAAAGTTGTTTGTTTGTTTAAGTGAGTGTTGTTTCATATTTATTTTCCGTCAACATCATTTTTCTCGACTTGGTCATGCCTTGAAGTTAGAGTTCAACTTATTTTCTATTTAGGGGATATCATTGCCCCCTACCTTCTCCGACCAGAGGATTGTTGGACTAATTTTTCAATGGTTTTTTATTAGACCGACTGAAAGATAACTTCCTCCTACGTCGTTTAAGAGACATTCTTTAAGCATTCCATGGTTTGAGTCATTTTTTTTACATTCTTTAAGCATTCCATGGTTTGAGTCTTTTTTTTTAGCTTTTCACGTTTTGAACAACATATTTAATATGGACTTAATACGCCAATTGGTTCGACAACAATTGAAAAATATTAGTTTGTTTTTTTCACTCGCTGAGTCGTTCAAAATCGGTTGGAAGTATTGCATCAAAATCGCCTATGTGATCTAATATTTGGGTTAGGAATCTTAATATCCACCTCCTCACAAACGGGTGAATCGTGTATTTTTTTTTTCTTTAATTGTGTGGAAAGACGATATTTCGTTTCTATAAATTACGCCAAATTGATGTGTAGAGTTTATACAAGCAATAATAACCTCTTAAAAGATCACAAAAGTAGATAATAGTCATGACTTATTGCGGGTATTTATCGGATAAATAAAAAAAAATGACGGAGATTCTGTTTCATGGTTATTCTATATATATATTTTTTCTATATACAAATTTATATCTTTTAGAATACTTTGACACTATCTTACTCAAATAATCTCTATTACTATTAGTCATCAGCGATATAAGACTAAAATATCGAAACCTAAAAATATATATATATATATATATATATATATATGATTATAGACCATCGATTATGGATCAAAAGTATAGAAAACAGTGTTTCGTTTCCAAATAATCTATGAGGTCTTGTGAACAATTTCTTATTGAAATATTTTCGGGATTCTTCAAAAAGTTAAATTGGATAAAATCAGAGATATAATTTTGAACAGAGAGGATGAAAATGATATGATCTCCTTTTTCAACCGAACTCATATTTATCAATTTGACCAACCAAAAAAACAGTTTGAAAGTTAGGACAGTTAAGGTCTATAAACTGGTTTTGTAATAAAACGGCTGAAATTTAAAATTTGAATAAAACGGTCAAATTTTCAATTTCGAAATTCTGTTGACTTGCAACAATAGCCGATTTAACCAAAATAAAAACTTTCCAAGCTGATCTGTCAGCTCGACCCCAGCTAGGGGCTCCGCCTTTTGACCCCGCTAATCATGATCTAATCTAAGAAGTGTGCACTCCGCACTCTACGACTTATTTGATAATGTATCATGATTAAATTGGTCGACTAGTCGATCCAATTACACTAAAATAAATAACACAAAGTGTTTACACATTAATCAACTTTTAAACTATAAATTGTTTTTCTTAAACATAAAAAATTAAACCATCCTCCAACTATATGTGTTGGGTTTGTTATAGGTCATATATGTAAGTATGATTACATTAAGGGGTAGCTCTCAAAGTTTTGGGTTGATTTTCATTATTGAGTTAGACATTGGCGAATAAATAATAACAACAACACCTTGAGCATTATTAATGTAATTATTCAAAGTATGATTGGGTTTTGGATAGTCTTGTTTAATTTTTTGAGTTCTAGTTGACATTGTTTATAAGCTAGTTGGCCAATGATCATAAATAAGAGCCAGGTTGGTTGATTTTAAAACCTATATAATAAGGACATATACCCTTCTGATTCTTCATTCAATCAAAGTACATGTATTGTTCTGTTGACAATAAGAACATAAGCCCAGGTACTAATCCAGACACCTAGCTACCGTGTCATCCAAGTAATCGTTTTTCAAATTACTCACACTACACAAGATCATGTTATAATCCGAATATTAAGTGATTCGATGGATCGGAGAAGGATTGGAGCTTGCATAGACTATTTGGTCTTCAAACTTCCATGGATTAAACCATTGTGTTCCTTCTTAATGATGGTTGTGTATTGGATGCTGAGATTTCCCCCGCCTGACCCAAAAAATAGGTTGGTACATTAATTAATCTCTATGCTCCTTCTCTCAAATAATGTTATTTGGTCTATTGAAAGTTTTGTTGAACTCTAACACTTTTTCGAGTTATTTCAGGAAAAAATGTTTTCCTATACGAGGATATAACATCGAAAATGGTAACTTCTTGTCTTGTGATTATGTTGTTAAGAATGACATGGTTTTCAAATTTCTTTCTATAATGTTTCCCAGGAACTTTAAGAATGGTAAGAGAATTAGGACCGGCTCACTTTTTATTCCCCATTAAATTCTTCTCCGCAATTGATAAACAGAACGGAGAATCACTTGAATCCGAGATTTTTGAAGCTGGAGGTTTCAAATGGTATGTTTAGATATACTCAAGATGTCATTTTCTTAGAAACACTTATTGTGCTTGTCTAAAGGAAAGCATAAAAGATTAACAAGTTTTGATTTTTTGTTCCTTTCTCAATTTGAAAATTAAAGGAGATTGTCCATTTATCCAAATGGGAATAAGAATGTGAATGTTAAAGATCGCATATCACTCTACTTGAGGATTGAAGAAGCAAACACTTTGGATCCTAACTGGGAGGTTCATGCCATTCTAAAGTTCTTTCTGTACGATCACATTAATAAAAATTACATGACAGTTGAAGGTAATTTAAAATTACTTAGCATCTCTTTTATTTTTATTTTTAATGTTATCATCCCCATCTATATATATGATTGATTATGGAAGGTTTACCCTGTACGCACTCATTACATTTTGAATAGCATATTATCATCCCCATCTATATATATGGTTGATTATTGATTGTGTTGCGTAGATTTGGATGGGACAATAAGACGATTTCACGAGCTAAAACAAGAATGGGGTTTATACCGACTTATCCCATTGAATGATTTCACACATATCTCAAATGGATTCCTTACGGAGGATTCTGCGTGTATCTTTGGAATTGAAGTATTTGTCGTTAAACCACGAGAGAGAAAACAAAAATTGCCTCCATTTGTACAAGGCAGCATACAAGTTTATACATGGATGATCAATAATTTTTCTAATATCGACAAGTTTCGGAATTCCGAGAATTTCTTGATGGGTGGAACAAATTGGTACATAAAATTAATCGTTTGAAGTTTGTCGTAAAAATTGTAACTTCAAGTATCAATATCATCGT
Source organism: Limnanthes douglasii subsp. nivea (assembly GCA_036936605.1). Classification (NCBI taxonomy): domain Eukaryota; kingdom Viridiplantae; phylum Streptophyta; class Magnoliopsida; order Brassicales; family Limnanthaceae; genus Limnanthes; species Limnanthes douglasii. Next base: position 8,920,421 of record JAUPFV010000004.1, on the reverse strand, counting down.
ATACAGAATGATGCAGGTTTGTACGAGTATTGCCACCAGGGAGCCCGTACTCAGATAACCCTAAATCATTGGCTATGGCTCTACACGTATTTTCTCTACTTCCGTCGTACAAATGGGACGTAGCTTATAAAGTTCGTGTAGTTGATCAGATTAACGATAATCACTATGACAAGTCAGGTAGGTATATATACCAAAAAAGAGTCAGCAGGGTATAAGACTCGTTTACTTTTGATTTTTGGTGAGTCATAATGGCAATGTCCGGTTCGATCCGTTTAGTTCCGTTGTTTTTTACTCGAATTCAAACACGGTCCGATCCGCAGTGGGTTTAATATTTTCGAACCCGAATCGGTCTTGTTTATGTTTGTGGGTCAGACTGGTCCGACCCGTAAACATTATTTTTCCTATTCGAATTGGTCGAACGGGTCCGATCTTATCCAAACCAGCTCAAATTTGACTTTATTTTTAATTTAAAACAAAAGTTTAAGACAAATTTTTAACCCAACGTATCCGAAACACAAAATCAGAAGAGAAAAAAACAAAAAAAAATTATAAAAATTATAAATTAGGATTGAAAGTATATATAGGTAAAGATCTTAATAAATATATTTAAAATTTATTGAGTTACTTTATAAAACAAAAATTAATTAATAGTTATATTATTAACTCTATAAAAAAATAATAATTACTAAAAGACAGTATATTATTGGTGTCAGTTTTTTTAGTATATTTTTTATTTTTTATATGTAGTTTATATTTGCGGACCTACGGTTCATAATTTGTATATCTATATCTGACCTGTTAAATGTTCGGGTTGGACAAAGCCCGATCGGATTAAATCGGATCGGGCCAATTTGGATCGGTTCGGACTAACATTACCACCCATATTGGTGACCTAATATTTGTTGACGCTAGTCCCTTAATCTTCTGTACTTCATTCAAATGTTATTGATACCAGACGTTATTTTTCAGGTAACGACATCTTTACTACTAACAGTACCAAAGATTCAACTGGGTTCTGTTACAATTTGCCTTTGGAAAAGTTTGATGACCCATATTTGGGTTTATTAAAAATGACACAGTCATTGTTCAAGTGATATTCGATTACATACATGGTGCTAAGATGCTGTAATTATAGATACGAAGCATTGAAGCATGTATTTGTGCTAGCCGCATTCTTGACGTAAACCAATTCAAAATTGACCTAAATCAATGGTTATGGCTCTGCACGTCGAATCTCCACTTCCGTTGTACAAATGAGACGTAGCTTATAAACTTCGTGTAGTTGATCAGATTAACGATAATCACTATGACAAGTCATGTAGGTAATCACTATGACTCCGTTTACTTTTGATTTTTTGAAGTACTAATACTTGTTGACGCTAGTAGAAAATTAGGATCCATTTTAAGATTATGCACGGCACGAATGTAATAATTACATCTCCTTCTCATAAAAAGTAAAGAAACGAAAGAGTCTGATTGGTAAATGATTATAAACGAAGAAGGAATATTGTGGAAAAAATATATTTTCTAAACGACATTTTATTTTGGAATAAAGGGAGTAATACATATTGTCTCTAGGGATGTTTATCGGTCCGGTTCGGTTTGGGTTTTGCCGGAATCGGATCGGGCTGTTAAGCTTATCGGTTCGGACCGGACCGGACCCCTAAGCTTTCGGTTCAATATTTTGAAACTGCCGACCGCTAAGTTTTCGGTTCGGTTCGGTTTGGTCTGCTCCTGTTCGGGCCGATTCGTTTCAGTTCCGGTCCGAGTTTGGTTCGATCCGAGTTCAGTCCGGTCCCGTTTCGATCCGGTTTCGGTTCGGTCTGTTATCTGTCCGGTTTTGGTCCGGTCCGGTCTATTTAAAAAAATTAAATTAAATTTTTAAATACTTTTAAATAAAATAATAACATAAAAATCAAAATTTAGAAGTTAATCTTTGATTTTTTTTATTAAGAATGAGTAATTAACTATTTATCTTGAAAATATAACGTATAAAAAATTAATAATAATAAAAAATTAATCGAGTTAACATTTTTATCGGATTGGTTCCTTAACGTTCTACTGATTTATTAATTTTATCGGTTCGGTTCTGTATCGGTTTTATCGGTTTACCGATTTTATCGGTTCGGTTCCTAATCAGTTCTACCGGTTTATTGGTTCGATTCCAAACCAGTTTTGTTATTTCGGTTTCTTATCTGTTTGGGTTTTTAAGATAGAACTGTGAATCAGACCCTTAAAATTTGGTCAGGTTTTTATCGGTTCGGTTCCGGAACCGTTGACAGCCCAAATTGTTGTTTTGGACAATTAAGTTCCATGCCATGTCAAAGTTGGTGAACCTAACTTTAGCTCTAAAAGCTCTAGGAGACAAGAAAGTTTCCTACTTATTTTTATATCTTATAATGTCAAAATACTTTCCATAATCATATTATATACTTCAAATGTTATTTATATCAGGCGTTATTTTTCAGGTAACGACATCTTTACTACCAACAGTACCAAAGATTCAACTGGGTTCTCTTACAATTTGCCATTGGAAAAATTGGATGACCCATCTTTGGGCTTCATTAATAATGACACAGTCATTGTTCAAGTGATATTCGATTACATACACGGTGCTAAGATGCTGTAATTATAGATACAAAGCATTGAAACTTGTATTTGTGCTAGCCACATTCTTGACGTAAACCAATTTTGTTGCTGTGTGTTTGTTTCTGTATCAATTTTATTGCACGTTTTATCTCAACTTCAGAAATACATGAGAGGTCATATCCTCCTGAATGTTTTTATTTATTTTGTTTGTGTTTCTCGAAATTTGACATCAAATGTGATGTTTTTGTTTTAATGTTGTTCTATCTGAACGTAAGATTCTAGCTTATGGTATTTTGAACCACGCACATGTACTCCTATTGTTGGGGCTCGTCTACATTTCCGATAAAATTTTAGTATTTTTTAGTTAGACTTAAAGAGGAGAAGCAAAAGAATGTAAAAGCAATAAAAGAAATTATTGCATAATATATATCCGAGTGTTTAAAAGTGTACATTTTGAAGAATTTGTAAAAAATACAGTTGTGAATGAGTCGAATAGTGCCTTGACAATGTACTGTGTCCGGCAGTACAGTTTTGTGTTGTGATAGTGATATTGTCCAATCACTTGAGTTAGTCTTGTGGTATGAGCCCATTAGGCCCATAGTCTAGTAAGTCTATTAATTCCCTATAAATAGATTACTAGGGCGACACAAAACACAATCTGAAATCTGAAACCTTTTCTATCATAGTGAAACTTTTTCTCTGGCGGCGCCTGTGGACGTAGACAATTGTCGAACCACGTTAAATCATGTGTTTCATTTAAATCTTTCCTTCGTATATATTTTGTGCTTGAGCTATTTTGTGATAATTGCATGGTATTTTATAACAAAATTGGTTTCAGAGCCACGTGGTGAAATTAGGGCTTTTGCAATTAGGGTTTCACAATGGCGTCTACAGCAACAAAATACATGATTGAAAAATTTGATAGGGGATCCAGCTTTGCGTTGTGGAAGATTAAACTGATATCTTCATTGGTACTGCAAGGGCTGTGGGAGGCTGAGAATAAGTTACCAGAAGAGATGAAAGAAGAGGAGAAACAAGATCTTCAAGAAAGGGCTTTGTGGTGGATTTTAATGAGTGTGAAAGACAATGTGCTTTGCGAGATTAGTGATGAGAAGACTGCTGCCTACGCATGGAAAAAGCTAGGAGATATTTACTCAGAGAAATCAGTAGTAAACCGATTATACTTGAAGAAACGTTTGTATGATTTCAGATTGAAAGAAGGTATGTCCATAACAGAGCACCTAGATGATTTAAAATCAATTATAATGGACTTGGAGAACATAAATATCAATATTGAGGATGAGGATCAAGCTTTGTTTGTATTGAGATCGTTACCAGCTCCCTATGAAAACTTCGTAGATACCATTATGTATGGTAAGGATAAGTTATCGATAGCAGATGCCAAAGGGACACTGAAATCAAAAGAGATGAGACAGTTGCAGCCAGACAATCAAGCTGAAGGGGAAGGTCTTATGACTAAGGGAAGATCTAAAAGCAAAGCGAGTTCTTTAAGAAGGAAGAACTGGAGGTCCAAGTCAAGGGTGAAGCACTCAAACTGTTATGAATGCGGTGGGCAGGGTCATTATAGGAGAGATTGTCTGAAACTGAATGGTAAGAAGGGAAATCAAAAGGAAAATGCAGCAAACATTGTTGAAGGTGTGAACGATTCCGACGATAGTGAAAACAGTGGTAAAGGAGATGTATTGTCCGTGAGTTCAGACTTTGGGCAAAACTCTTGGGTACTTGATACTGGCGCTACATATCAAATGTGTCAGTTCAAGCAGTGGTTTGATACGTACAAGCCAATGCAGGGAACTGTCTATTTAGGAAACAATCATTCTTTGACTGTTGGTGGTATTGGTAACGTCAAAATAAGAATGTTTAACGGGGTTGCTAGAATCTTGACGTGCTGGCATGTTCCTGGGTTAAAAAGAAACCTGATTTCTCTTGGGACTCTAGACTCTCGGGGTTACAAGTACCATGCAGAAAATGGTGTAATCAAAGTGACAAAAGGCTCAATGGTATGCATGAAAGGCAGTTTGCAGAAGGGTCTTTACATTCTCCAGGGGAGTGTTGTTATGGGCGATGCTGCAGTAACATCATCAGGGAGTAATAGCCAAAGTAGGCAGGATCAAAATAAGTTGTGGCATTGGCGTCTTGGTCACATGAGTGACACAGGATTAGCTATTTTGGGAAAGAGAGATTTGTTGAAAGGGTATAAAGCAGAATCATTGGGATTTTGTGAGCACTGTGTGTTTGGTAAACAAACTAGAGTCAAATTCAGCAAATCAGCTGTAAGAAAGACTAAAGGGACAGTGGACTACATTCACTCAGATCTTTGGGGTCTAAACAGAATTCCATCCAAGAGCGGAGCCAGATACTACATAGTTTGATTGATGATTATTCAAGAATGGTGTGGGTTTACTTTCTGAAAACGAAAGATGAAGCATATTCAACCTTTTTCAAATGGAAGACGATGATTGAGAAGCAAACAGGAAGAAAAATCAAACGTCTTAGGACAGATAATGGGTTAGAATATTGCAGTCGTGAGTTCAACGAGTTTTGCGAAGCTGAGGGAATAGTGCGCCATCGCACTTGTTCTAGAACACCACAACAGAATGGAGTCGCAGAAAGAATGAACAAAACACTTTGTGACAAGGCACAAAGTATGCTCTCGCATTCCGGTATGGGAAAGGATTTTTGGGCTAAAGCTATCAATACAGCGTGTTACTTGGTGAGTCGGTCTCCATCAACGGTTATTGATTGTAAAACTCCTTTTGAGATTTGGTCTGGATCGTCGGCTGATTATGAACATTTGAGGGTGTTCGGTTGTCCTGCGTATGCTCATGTGAGAGATGGTAAGCTTGAGCCAAGGGCAAAGAGATGCATATTTCTAGGATATGCTACTGGAGTGAATGGATATAGGTTATGGTGTACCTCTCCAAAGTCTCCAGGTTTTCTCATCAGTAGGGACGTTACTTTTAATGAGTTTGCTTCTATAGACAGTCAAAAGAAAGTAGGAGAAATTTTCGAATCAGGATCGGTTGTGAGTAAACAGGTGGAGCTTGAAGTAGAATCAGTTCCTAGCAAGTCTAATAATTCAAGTGGTTCTGAGGTGGATCCAAAATAAGGAGGTGAAGCGTCAGCATCAGATGATAGTGACGATGATGCGCCTGAACCAGAACCAGAACAAAAACCTTATAGCATAGCATTGTGTTCAGAGAAAGAAGAGATATTAGACTTCCAAAAAGGTATGTGAATGAGTCGAATAATGCCTTGACAGTGTACTGTGTCCGGCAGTACAGTTTTGTGTTGTGATAGTGATATTGTCCAATCACTTGAGTTAGTCTTGTGGTATGAGCCCATTAAGCCCATAGTCTAGTAAGTCTATTAATTCCCTATAAATAGATTACTAGGGCGACACAAAACACAGTCTGAAATCTGTAACCTTTTCTATCATAGTGAAACTTTTTCTCTGGCGGCGCCCGTAGACGTAGACAATTTTCGAACCACGTTAAATCCTGTGTTTCATTTAAATCTTTCCTTCGTATATATTTTGTACTTGAGCCATTTTGTGATAATTACATAGTATTTTATAACAAATACAGATGTAGATAATATTCTTGTACCGATTTTTTTTATGATTTATATGTTAAAATTCAGATGTTTGTTTATCCAATCGGTTAGATATAGGCTAATTATTTGGTCCAAAAGAGTCGGTAACCCAATGAAAAAATCAAGGTATGATTGTTTTAGTCTAAGGAGATTTCTAATGATTGAACTTGTTTTTACTCTACACGACCATTTCAACACTTAGGTTTTTTTAGAAATCCTAATGCGGCAGTATTTATTTTTCTCTAGACATATAACTTGTCATAGATTTTATGGTCTTATTAGTTCATATCCCACCCCAAACCCAGCCAGGAGGAGACGAGTCAAAGTTTGTCGTGAAGAATATATAATCGAGAATTTACAAGATGTTTGGTCAGACAGTCAACAATCGGATCATGAAACAGTACCAATCTGATTTACAAGATCTTTTCGAGTATTTGGTCACGTATAAAATGAATGTCAAGTTTTATATGCTTCGTCCTAGCGAGAAATTCCTAGCGAGAAAAACAAAGCTTATGGCTAAAGAACTAGCACCATGGTTATCACACACTATATTTCATGGTGTTTTGATGGGATGACGATGTTGAGTCATTAGGGAATGAAGCCAAATTAATTCAGCATACATATCTACGGGGGCTTGATCTCAACTCGCTTTTGTCACTGCAATAAATCCAGTTTCTGTCGTTGAAAGGGAAACACACTATTTGTAGTCTTGATTTCCATGAAACAGCGCCACCACAAAAGTTAATCAAATATCCAGAAGTAGACTTGTGAGTGTTAACATGTCCAGCCATGTCTGAATCGGGAAAATCCAACAACTCAAGTTTCTCCATCCCAAAACTGAGCTTTAAATTAGAGGTTCCTCGCAGATGCCTCATAATCCATTTTAGGGCTTCCCAATGCTCTCTACCCGGGTTTGACAAAAATATTCTCACAACACAAACACTATGAGCTAAGTCATGACGAGTACATACCATGGCATACATGAGAGTTCCATCTTCATTAGTTGAAGGACATTATTTTTTGCTTAACTTGAAATGACTAGAAAGTGGTGAGTTAACCACTTTAGCTTTGTCCATCTTAAACTTCTAAATAATTTTCTCAATGTATTTTTCTTGTGATAAGAACAACTTCTTCGAATCTCTATCTCTAGCAATTCGAATGCCAATAATCTGCTTTGTTGGGTCTAAATCGTTCATTGCGAAAGACTTCCTGAACTGTTTCTTCAAAGAATCAATCCGCAAAGTATTCTTCCCAACAATAAGCATACCATCCACGTAAAATAAGAGAACAATAAAATCAACATGGGAAAATTTCTTCGCGAATACACAATTATCAGAAGAAGTGTTCTTGTAGTCCTGCTCCCCCATACCTGACATGAACTTCTTATACCACTGTCTCAGAGATTGCTTCAAACCATATAGACTCTTCTTCAGTCTGCACACATAATCTTATTTTCCTTCAACCACAAAACCTTCAAGTTATTTCATAAAAATCTCTTTTTCCAAGTCACCATGCAAGAATGTTGTTTTTACATCCATTCGCTCAATTTCCAAGTCTAGACTAGTTGTAATGCGTAGAACCAGACGAATAGAAGACATTACAACTCGAGAAAATATTGTATCAAAGCAATCCATTTTTTTACCAAAGCCTTTGACTACCAATCTTGCTTTGTACTGAGGTTGCAGAGAACTATCATCTTGCTTCAACCTATACACCCACTTACACCCATTTGTTACTCAAGGCTTTTCGCCCTTCAGGTAGCTTCACTAACTCAAATATGTGATTCTCATGAAATGATTGCATCTCTTCATTAATTTCTTCAATTCACTAATTTTTACACACCCCACTAACAACCTCATCATAACACTTAGGCTCACCTGCATTGGTTAAAAAATATATTGATTAGAAAGATATCTATTATAGGGTTGTCTATCTCTACTAGATCTCCGAGTTAGAACTTCAGGTTGTTCGACCGCTTCTTCATTCTCTTGTTCATCCATGAAATTACTATCATGATCACCGGCATAAAAAATATGCAAACCTCTTGAAGCAGATGAGTCATCATCTGAATCTTCTTAAACTTCTGGAGAAGTATGTGCAAGTGGAATATGCCCCAAATCTACCAAGTCATTCTCAGACATAGGCATTGAATTCTGACTCTTATCAATATCATGAACCATCTGATCCTCCATAAACACAATATCTCTGTTCCTAATAAGCTTCTTATTAATTGGATCATAAAATCTATAACCGAACTCATGAAGGCCATAACCAATGAATGCACACTGTCTTGGATTCGAATTAAGTTTAGACCTCTCATCTTTATGAATATGCACATAAGCGTTGCACCCAAAGACACGCAAATGATCATAAGAAACATCTTTACTTGTCCAAATTCTATTGAGGATATCTTCATCTAAAGGTACAGAAGGACTAACATTCAAGACATGTACCATTGTATTCAAAGCTTCACCCCAAAAGTATTTAAGGAGTTGTGATTGTGAAAGAAGACGTATCAACCTTTCAATTAATGTTTGGTTTAATCTCTTAGCTACATGATTCAACTAAGGGGTCTTGGGAGGTGTCATTTGATATCGAATACATTTGTTCCTACAATAATCATCAAAAGGACCAATGTATTCTCCCTCATTATCACTTCTAACACACTTCAATTGTTTCCCAATCTGTCTCTCAACTAAAGCTTAAAACTGCTTGAAGATATCTAACACTAGATCTTTTGTTTTCACAGTATAACCCCAAAATTTCCTGGAATGATCATCAACAAAAGTAACAAAATACAGACAAACACTAAGTGCAGTGGTTTTGAAAGGACCGTAAACATCAATATGTATCAAGTCAAGAAAATTTGGTTTTCTTGAAGGAGCCGAGATCTTGAAAGACACTCTCTTCTGCTTTCCAGCCAAACAATGTACGCATTTCTTTAAATGAGCTTTATGTATCCCACAAATGTACTGTTTCTTCCTTAGAATATCTAATCATTTTTCACTAACGTGAGTGAGTCTTTTATGCTACAAATCAACCATTGATTCATCATTAATAACATTAATTTTCTCAGCAGGCACCCTTCTAGACATAATGTAGAGGGCGTAATTATGTCATCTTGCCACACCTAACGAGCCCTTAGTAAGTTTCCACTGCCCATTCGTAAAACACTACAACAACCTTCATTATTTAGCTTCCCTGTAGAGATTTAATTCAATCGAAGTTCGGGTATATGTTTAACACCCTTCAAAATCAATCTTGCACTCATGCTTGTTTCTAGATAAACATCACCAATGCCAACAACTTTAGACGAATCATTATTTCCTATTTGTTTAGAATAAAAGTTACCAAAGTGTAAGATGAGAAGAATTCTCTACGACGAGTGGCGTGAATTGTAGCACCGCTGTCAACTACCAAACCACTTTGCTCAGACATAAAATTCACAACAATAGCATCAATAACAATGAAGTAACTCTCTGAAACCACACCAACATTTTTCTCATCACCACTTTCATCATAATTTTTCTCCCTGATCTTTTCTTTCTTACAGTTGTTGGATTTTCCAAAATTATTCTTCTTTCTCAACTTAGGACAAAATTTCTTAGTGTGTCCGATCTTATGACAGTAGTAGCACTCTCAATCTACAAATTTATTAGACTTACTTCTATTTTACCTTTAGTTTTCCAACCGCGATTTTCAATTCTACCACGTTTCTCAATGACTAGATTTTATAAATGTGAATAAAAGCCAACTTTTTTTCTTTTCATATCTTTCTTTAGCACACTAATTTTAGTAAATGCCATTTAAATATTACCTTCATGAGCTGAATTAAAAAGAGACATTCTGAAAGAATCCCACGACTCTGGCAGTGAACCAAAAAACCATAACACCAGAACCTTATCATCAAATGTGATACTCATAGCAGCCAATTGATTGATCAAGCCTTGAAAGGTATTCAAGTGATCTGTAAGAGGTGATCCATCTTGATACCTCAAATATATCAACTCTCTGAACAAAAATAACTTACTGTTTCGTGTCTTCCAAGCATATAACTCCTCAATTTTCCTCCACAAAGTCCTTGCATTTGTTTCGTCTATAACATGATTCAACATATTATCATCAACCTATTGCCGAATAAAGCCATAAACATGTCGACGAATAGTTATTCATTGACTTATTTGTAGGTTTTTCATCACAGAACACTGGTAAATGAAAAACTTTAACATAAATAAGATCTTCCATCTTCGATTTCCATATATGATAATTCGAACCATTCATCATCACCATTCTGCTTGTATTCACCTCCATATATGATACAAGACAAATACACAACCAGTACCTTTAATACCACTTTGTCGGGAAATAGACGCAGAAACGAAATCTTCCTTCTTGTATCAAATATGATTACAGATAATGATCCCAAACAAAAATACAAAGTATGAATGAAATCAACGCAAATAACGCAGAACAGTTTTTACGTGAAATTAGAGAACGAACTGAAATATCCCAAAAAACGCAGTTAGAAGAAGTTGATCGAAAATATACTTAAAAGACTCCAAATCGGAATCCCTCTGGTCAGATTGGGAAGGACAAATAGACGAGACTGCTCACTAACATCAAAGTCGATCGGACCACGGAAGACAGTCCGATTGAAAACACAAAGTTCTGTCTCAAATTGGTTTTCTTCCAAAACTGCACTATTCAAAACGTTGTAATATATAAGAAGGTCAATTCACTTTTGATATAATTCTATTATTTATACAGAAATCAAAATCGTGTTACCCTTATTTGACCTTAGCCCATATTGGAATTGGACTCCCACGTAAAAATGTCAACATGAATGTTGAACTTCGTTTGTACTCGAGATTTAAGGGTGTTGCAAATTTTAAAGAAGGTTTTTTAATATTGGAATGAGACTTGATCCGAGATTCTAACATACTTAGAATTTACTTAATTCTAAATTTGAATCGAAATTGTTAAATAGCATAGCATCATTATTGATAATGTCCGATAAAATCTCTATTTCTTAATAGAATTATAAGAAATATTAAAATGAAATAAATAGATAGAGTAGAAAGAGAATAAGAATAAATACTAGTAACCAGCTTTTTCGCACAACTAATTGTAAGTATTCTAGTCCACAGTTCTAATCTCCTCCGTAGGTATCTGAAATTGCTCAACATATGTCCGTCTAGCAGCTGTTCAAAAACCCTCTTTTCCAGCTAACCAATAATAAGGATGACTCCAACATAACCTGTCCTCTGAGTTACAGAAATCTTCTAGTAAATCATGAACTAGTCCTTTCCGTTTATCACTCACGTAACTACCCAACCGTTTTTTCAATTCCAAAATCCTCAACATCCTCAAAAACCGTGTCAGACCCATACCTATGATCTAAGAACATTACATTAGTCATCCTAAGGTACATTCCTTTAGAGTTTTATGAAAAAACTTTGGGTAACAGTATGGGTCCTTGAGGGATCTATAAATAAGTTTCAGTAATTTAAAATATATGTTGCAGAAACTTTTAGGCTCCAAAATGTGAGCAAAAGTTAACTAGTGAAGTTGGTTGAAGAAATACCAAGATTTTGTTGAAAAGTAAACTACGGCAACAATACTAATATATGTGCCTGGTTCAAATCATTATACCTCACGTTAAGATAGAACAACATTGGTACAAAAACATCACATTTGACGTCAAATTGATACAACCATAAATTGTGCAACAAATTGGTAAAGAAACAAGCACAGAAAAATTATTGAGAACGAAGAGCGTCATTAAAATTTGAGATAGTTTATGTGAAGCATGCGGCTAAGCACAAATAGAAGTCTGAATGCTTCGTATCTATAAATACAGCATCTACCCATGTATGGAATCGAATATCACTTGAAGAATGACTGTATCATTTTTAATGAAACCCGAAGATGGGTTATGAAGCCTTTCCAATGGCAAAAAGTGAGTGAACCCGCAGCTGTTAGAAATAAAAGTAAGCCAGTTCTTACCTGAAAAATAACGCTTGTTAGTTTCATCAGCATTTGCGAAGCTACTGAAATAACATCTGAACGGCGTGACGTCTATCATATGATTATAAGATAATTCAACTTCATTTTGGATGTCACTTTTTTCTAAATATTATTGACTGTATTTTCAGTGTAATGTATACAATAAATTGGAAACTTTCTTCTCTCAGTACTTTTAGGGCTGAAGTTAGGTCGACCAACTCTGACATGACATAGATTGGTTGTTAGACCCCGAGCCTCCGGTGTAGAAAATAACGGTGAATGACTTCAGCTTCTACTCATGTACTATAAGTACTCCTAATGTGGACGTGCATATAGGAATGAGTACTTCTAAAGAGATGGTTTAGACAATATTATTAGGTGACCAAAAACAAAACAAAATAAATCACAAATACTCGGAGTTGTATACCTACCCGCCATTTCATGGTGATTATCGTTGATCTGATCAACTATACGAAATTTATAGGTTACGTCCAATTTTCTTTCCCAAATATTAGATTCTATATGTAGAAACATTCCCAGCCATGATTTACTGTATTCGGTCCCATGGGGACATACTCGAAGAAACCTGCATCATTGAAGTAGTACTTCAGTAATATAGATATTTCTTTACATGTATTATGTCATTGATAATTTAAGTTCCATTATTTCGGACAAACTTCACAATTGTGTGTTTTTAGGATCACAGTAATACTAAGACGGTGAGTTAAAAATATTAATATTTATGTACCAGTCTCTTCCATCCACTGTAAACTTCTCGGAATCACGAAAATATTCGATATTGGAAAAATTATTGATTATCCATGTGCTGCCTTGTACCACAGGAGGCAACTTTAGTTGTGGTTTAACGACAAAGACTTCTATTCCAAAGGTACAAGAGGAATCATCGAGAAGGAATCCATTTGAGATATATTTGAAATCGTTCAAGGGGATTAGTCGGTCCAAGCCCCATTCTTCTTTTAGTTTGTCAAATCGTCTTAGCGTGCCATCCAAATCTATGCAACACAATGAACAATTTAAGCTAAATGTATACTAACATATAAATCTATTAACCATAGGGACGACAATATTATAAATGATAGTATAGATGGCTAGTATTAAGATTACCTTCAACTGTCAGGTAATTTTTATTAATGTGATCATACACAAAGAACTTTAGAGTGGCATGAACCTCCCAGTTAGGACTCAAAGTACTTGTTTCTTCAATCTTCAAGTAGAGTGATACGTGATCTTTAACATTGGCATTCTTATTTCCATTTGGATAAAGAGATAATCTCCTTTAGTTCTCGAAATGGGACAGGAAAAAAAAAATCAATCAGTCTTTTGTCCTTTCTTTTGGCCAGCAACCAAGGCTCAGCTGTGCCACATTGGCCAGCAACAAACGCCCAGCTGCGCCATATTGGCCAGCAACAAACGCCCAGCTGCGCTATATTGGCCAGCAACAAAGGGCCAGCTGTGCCATATTGGCCAGCGATAGCAGGCCAGCTGCGCCATATTGGCCAGCAAAAACGGGCCAGCAGCGCCATATTGTCTAGCAATAACGGGCCAACGGCTCGACATTACCAAACAATAACTTTGCAAGTCCGTAACTTTGGGTTCATATGAGTGGTAATGTTTTTATTTTAGGAAATGACATGATGAGAATAATTAAACATACCATTTGAAACCTCCAGCTTCAAAAATCTCAGATTCATGTGATTCTCCATTTGGTTTGTCAATTGCCGAAAATGATGTAATTGGAAATATAAAGTGAGCTGGTCCTAATTTTCTTACCATTCTTAAAGTTCCTGTTAAACATATGGTTCAAATCTTTATATACTGAAAAAAAAAAGGAAAGATGGATAAAAAGAGACAAGATAATCACAAGACAAGAGGTTACCATTTTGAATGTTATATCCTCGTATGGGAAAACATTTTGTCCTGAAATAACTCAAAAGAATGTTAGTGATCAAAAAACGTTTCAATTCACCAAATAACTCGACAGAACAGATGAAAACATTAATGTACCTACCTATTTTTTTCGGCATGTGAAAGGTAACAAGCCCTTGAAGCTTGAACATGGTGAAGCTCCAAGGGCTGTGTTAATGGGGTCTGAGGTTTTGGAAAAGAAAGAGAAGAGAAAGGCTAGAGGAGAAAGAGAAGAGAAAGGAGAAGGGACTTAGGGTTTCATGTCTGAATCCTAAGTCGACCCGGGTCAAGACAAGTTGGACCGGATCTTGTGTTGAAACCCAATTAATGGTTTAGTAAGGCTCTTTGGATTGTGTTAATGGCCCAAACTCTATTGGTCCAAACTATATCACACGAAATAAGTGTAGTGGTCTAATGTGACTGATTTCATTAAATGTAACAAGATGTAACAATGTAACAGATTGTGTAACTAACTAACAACAAGTTGTTAGTAACTCTACTATAAAGAGTTAATCTATATTCTTGATTCAAATAATGAAAATACAAATCCTATATCTCTCTCTCTCTATATTTCCTATTTCTAACTTGGTATCAGAGCACCTTGCAAGCCTTTAATGGCGAACTCTGATTCCCCTACCCATAGCAGTGAGTCTCTTGGCTCTGTGTTCCCCAGCAATCTTTCTGGTGCTGCCAAGAGTGTACACCTGCAAACAATGAACAACAGCAGTCAGATTAGGCTTGACATAAGCAATTACTTGCTGTGGAAAACTATGGTTCTGCCTATCATCAAAGGCAACAAGCTTGGAGGCTTTGTTACAGGGGATAAGCCCTGTCCTCCTAAGCTGATCATTGATTCAGAAGGCAATACTGTCAACAATCCAGACTATGAGGATTGGACTGCCAAAGACCAACTGCTTCTTGGTTGGTTGTACTCTACAATGAGTACAGATGTTGCTGCTCAGTTAATGGAAGAGAGCACATCGAGAGAGCTGTGGGATGCAGCTAGCAAGCTCTCAGGCTCACACACAAGGGCCAGGATAACATACTACAAGTCTGAATTTCAAAGAACAAGGAAAGGTAACCTAACTATGACTGAATACCTAAGCAAAATGAAGAACATTGCTGACAATCTAGTGTTAGCTGGTTGTGGAGTTTCAATTGATGATTTGATCACTCAGGTTCTTGCTGGCTTAGATTCTGAGTATACTCCTATTGTGGTCAGTCTAACTGACAAGGATTCTATGGGGTGGCTAGACCTTCAAACTAGTCTGCTCACTTTTGAGAGTAGACTAGATCAGCTGGTTAACATTCAAAACAACCTAGCAAACTTAAACCTAGCTACAGCTAATCTCACTCAAAAAACAGATTACAAAGCACATAATAACAGTGGGAATCAGAAGAACTACACTGGGCAGTACAAAAGCTCTTACAGAAACAATAGGGGAAGAAACAATTCTAACTACTCAAGAGGAAGGAATAACTATTATAGAGGGAGAGGGGGACGCTTCTCTCAAAATAAACCTACATGTCAAATCTGTAATAGATATGGACATGCTGCACCAGTGTGCTACTACAGGGATGATCCATCTGTCATGGGATCATCTTCTACTGAACAATCTAGGGGAGACAATGATCATGCTGCATATGTAACTACTCAAGACTCTACTAGTGATTCTACTTGGTATGCTGACAGTGGTGCTAGTCACCATGTCACAGGGAATCCTAACATGCTTGCTCAGAAAGGAGAGTACACAGGTAACAAAAGTGTTCTGGTTGGTAATGGTCACAGACTACCTATACATAACATAGGGGATTCTAGTTTGCAATCTCTCAATAACATTCCTATTTCTCTCAAACATATCCTACATGTACCTCAGATTAACAAGAATCTATTATCTGTGTCCCAACTTACAAATCATAATAATGTCTTTATTGAATTTCATCATGACTCTTGTCTTGTGAAGGACAAACTAACAGGGACAGTGCTTCTCAAAGGGACTACTGAGGGAGGTTTATACAAGCTGAAGGATGTTCCTAAGTCACAAGCAACTGGGAGTCTGTCCACTAGTGTCAAACACAGTCCTTTTTCTCCTAGTACTTTACTACCTTGTGTCATGTCTGTCTGTTTACCTAATTCCCTAAAAGATGGATGGCATAGGAAGCTTGGCCATCCATCCCTACATGTTCTTAATTCTGTTCTAAGACAATGTAACCTCACTTCTGTTATAAAAGAAAGAATTACCTTTTGTGAAGCTTGTCAGTTTGGGAAGTCACATGCTTTACCATCCTCTGTGTCTCAATCTCATGCCAGTGGTGTCTTGGATCTCATACATACAGACGTATGGGGTCCCTCTCCTGTGGCTTCCACTCAAGGTCACAAGTATTATGTGATCTTTGTGGATGACCACACCAGGTATACCTGGCTGTACCCTGTCAAACATAAAAGTGAAGTGTTCAGCATGTTTAAACAATTCAAGTGCCTTGTTGAAAAACAATTTGAAAGAAGCATTAAAGCTATTCAATGTGATGGTGGAGGAGAGTTTCTGCCTTTATCCACTATGGCCAAGGAGAAAGGGTTTATTGTGAGGAAATCATGCCCTCACACTTCAGCTCAAAATGGTAGAGCTGAACGTAAACACAGGCACATAGTTGAGACTGGTTTAACCCTTCTGTCTCAAGCCAGTCTACCCTATAGATTCTGGGTTCAAGCCTTTCAAACATCAGTCTATCTTATCAATAGGCTTCCTACACCTATTCTATCAAACAGTTCACCTTTTGAAGTCTTGTTTCACAAAAAACCTAACTACCTATCTCTAAAAACTTTTGGGTGTGCATGTTTTCCGTGCCTCAGGTCTTATCAATCACATAAATTTCAATTCCATACTGTTAAGTGTGTTTTCTTGGGGGTCAGTCAGTTTCACAAGGGGTATATTTGTCTCAGTCCTAAAGGCAGGGTCTATATATCTAAAAATGTCATCTTCAATGAAACTGAGTTTCCTTTTAAACATCAGTTTCTTCATACTTCTACTCCTGAGTCTTCTACTAAAGTGGTTCTAGAGTCTTGGTTACCCTATTTACCTCAGTCTCTTGTGAACTATGAACACTCAGTGTTACCAGCTACAACTCTCAGGGTCTCTCAAGAGGACACTGCCTTGCAAACTATGTCTTCACAAGGTAAGTCTCACAACCTTTCTTCTAATACTGATCATACTATACCTGATAGTCCTATTCCTTCTCAAACATGTTTTGAGTCACCTAATCACAGTCCCAGATACATTCAAACACCCAACAACTCTCTCAATCATACCACTGATTCTCATCCAAGCCATCTGAATCAACTACATCCTAACCTTTCTATCTGTCTTCCTCTTGACTCTACTAATAATCAAACCACTTTATCTTCTAAACCTACCTCTCATCCTATGGTAACCAGAAATCAAGATGGAACTAGAATACCTAAACATCCTTATATTGGTTCTGTGATCAAGACTGACTTGGATGCTATTGAACCTAGCACTTATTCTAAGGCTGTGAAGTATGCACATTGGGTAGCTGCTATGGACACAGAATACAAAGCTCTAATGCTCAACAAAACCTGGTCCTTAGTTCCCTGGAGTTCTAAACTCAGTGTTGTGGGGTGTAAATGGGTCTACAAGGTAAAGTATAACAGGGATGGCTCTGTTCAACGTCACAAGGCTAGACTAGTAGCCAAGGGGTTTCATCAAACCCCTGGCATTGACTACTCTGAGACATTCAGTCCTGTGATAAAGCCTTCTACAGTCAGATTGGTCTTGACCCTAGCAGTTTCTAAAGACTGGGAAGTAAGGCAATTAGACATCAATAATGCCTTTCTAAATGGTTATTTGACTGAAGACGTTTACATGGTTCAACCACAAGGGTTTCAAGATCCTCAGAAGCCCACACATGTGTGCAAGCTCCATAAGGCCTTGTATGGTCTTAAACAAGCCCCAAGGGCCTGGTACTCTAGGTTGAAAGACACTCTTATCCAATGGGGTTTTGTCAACTCTAAATCTGATTGCTCCTTATTCTATCTGGTCTCTAATACTACTATACTACTCATTTTGGTCTATGTTGATGACATTATTGTCACAGGAAATCAAACAGCAGGACTGAAGGAGTTTATTCAAAAACTCAACAAAGTGTTTTCCCTAAAGGATATAGGACCACTCCATCTATTCCTTGGAATAGAAGTTCATCGTGATCCTACTGGGTTCTACTTAACACAACAACAGTATATTAAAAACTTACTCAGTTCGCAGGGTCTCTCACTAGCCAAACCGTGTCCTACTCCAATGGCTGCTGGCCTTCATCTTGCTCATGATACTGGTACACCACTTGCTGACCCTACACCATATCGTAGCTTATTAGGTGCATTACAGTATCTAATACATACGAGGCCTGATATTGCCTTTGCTGTTAACAAGCTCAGTCAATATCAGCAAGCCCCAACAACAATACATTGGCAAAATCTGAAAAGAGTTTTGAGATACTTAGCTGGGTCGTGCTGGATTGGGTTGCATCTGAAGCCATCCTTCAACTTTCAGCTTCAGGGTTTCACAGATGCTGACTGGGCCTCCTCCTCTGATGATCGGAAAAGCATTGGTGCCTACTGTGTGTACTTTGGAGACTCTCTCATATCCTGGTCTTCGAAGAAACAGAATGTAGTTGCCAGGTCCTCCACTGAGTCGGAGTACCGAGCTCTAGCGAATCTGTCAGCAGAGTTGATGTGGTTGCGGTCCTTGCTGACAGAAATTCGATTTCCAATCGAAACTCCCTCTGTTATCTGGTGTGATAACTTAGGAGCGAGCTCCCTTGCCTCCAACCCAGTCTTCCATGCCCGAACAAAGCACATAGAAATTGATGTGCATTTTGTTCGGGATCAGGTGATGAAAGGGCTTCTTCAAGTCAGATTCGTGCCGTCTCATGACCAATTGGCTGATTGTCTCACAAAGGCTCTCACACACCATCGATTTCACTTTCTGAGGGACAAACTCGGACTGATTCTATCACCCCTTCGTTTGAGGGGGGATGTGAAAGGTAACAAGCCCTTGAAGCTTGAACATGGTGAAGCTCCAAGGGCTGTGTTAATGGGGTCTGAGGTTTTGGAAAAGAAAGAGAAGAGAAAGGCTAGAGGAGAAAGAGAAGAGAAAGGAGAAGGGACTTAGGGTTTCATGTCTGAATCCTAAGTCGACCCGGGTCAAGACAAGTTGGACCGGATCTTGTGTTGAAACCCAATTAATGGTTTAGTAAGGCTCCTTGGATTGTGTTAATGGCCCAAACTCTATTGGTCCAAACTATATCACACGAAATAAGTGTAGTGGTCTAATGTGACTGATTTCATTAAATGTAACAAGATGTAACAATGTAACAGATTGTGTAACTAACTAACAAGAAGTTGTTAGTAACTCTACTATAAAGAGTTAATCTGTATTCTTGATTCAAATAATGAAAATACAAATCCTATATCTCTCTCTCTATATTTCCTATTTCTAACTCGGCAGACTGGTCTTGTTCTTCAGAGATCTCAACATCAAAGACACAACAATCATTAAGAAGGAACCCATTGGTTTCATCCGTGAATGTTTTAAGATCAAACAGTTTTGAATATCCCCATTCCTTTTCTAATTCATTGAATCTCTTAATCGGCTCCCCGCAATCTATAGACATAAGAAGATTATTTTGGATGAAGCGCGGCTTATATGGTTGTGTACCAATATCTCTACCCGATTTTAAAAAAAGTTTTACCTCTTATAGTTATGAATTTCTTCTTAATGTGATCGTATACTAGAAGTTTGACATGGACTCTAATTTCCCAATTAGGAGGCCTAGACTCTGTCCCCTCGGTCGACAAGTAAAGAGATACACTGTCCTCTTCCGCATTTGCTTCCTTATTTCCGTTCGGGTACAAAATCAATTTCCTATCCAAACAAAACTAGTTACACATCAAATATAGTAATACTCTTAAGATTCAGTTTAAGAACATAGATCTGGTTGTTAGATATTATATCAAGAGATAATGTTGGAGTGGAATATATTATGAACATCTTTGCATCTAAATAATAGTACACTCAAGTTTATGTATATGTCAAACTCACCATTTATGACCACCTCTCTCGAAAACGCCAGATATATATTTTTCGATTTCAGCTTTAACCAACCATGAAAAAGAACTGAGTTTAAAAGGGTGCTGAGTTGCTGGATAATCCCTTGCGAAAGAATTCATGGTTTCTAATACAGATTATAATAAATAAACATCAGTATATAAAAGTTAAATATAAGGATGATAATTAGAAAATAAATATATATTCCTATCAGGCTATAAGGATTATTACCTGGGTTCAAGTTCATGTTCTCCATAGAAGAATGCATGTAATTTGATTATATGAACAATAAGAAAAGTATATGTCCTTGTTATATAGGCTTTAAAAACAATCAACAAGTCATTGGAGTAATTAAATAGATAATGATCAAGTTGTTGTTATTATTAATTCACCAATGTCAACTTAAGATTTAAAATTAACCCAAAAATTATTGGAATTATCATGTTGATGTAATCATATACTTGTTGGTTGACTAGCATTAAACTTATAAATTTAAATATAATTATTTTTATCCTTTTATAGTAATAGATACAATAGCTTATTCTAATAATTAGTCATAACAAAATGCCAATATCTTGCCTTTATTTAGTTTACGTATAGACGACTTGTATATAATGAATGTCTAAAAAATAATAATAGAAGTGATGACTTTTTATCTATTTCCCGTTACTTTTGTATTTAAAGATCTTCGATCTCCAAAATTATTGTGCTTTTTTTTCTCTATTACTAAAAAAAAAAAAGTACCGAACTAAATAGACGTAGTTTATAATCTTTGGGTGTATTATGCATAAATATGAATCATTTTTTTTATGTATATAGTTTTTGTTGAAATATAAAAATGTGGAATAAAATTCATTATTCATGCCAATAATAAGTTTTTATTCTATCTTTCCTCTATTGGATCATGTTTTTCGAGTTTGTTGGATCCACCAATAAATTGAATTCCTTCCATCGTGTTTTACGGTGGTTTGAAACGATCGACAAATAACAAATTGTATTATATATCGATCTAGAAACAAAACCTTCCAAAAGGTGGAAGGTAAAAAAAAAACGAAGAAAAAGAGAAATTTTAAGGTTTAAAGTAGTTAATCTAATCAAGAATATCGTAAGTAACACTTATATTGTATAATGTAATTATAATTAATTTTTAACCTAATTGTATTATACAGCTTTATTTTGCTTTTAATCAATGACCATAAGCTATTATATTGAATTTTATGAGTTTAATCTCTCAACTTATTATTCACTTGTAAGTGTTAATATTTGGAACAAATTCTTCCATCCAAATTTTCTCAATCACCCTAACCTATTATATTAATTTTTATGAATTTTACTTTCATCCCAATTCTCTCAAGCACTCTAACCTATTATATTAATTTTTATCAATTTAATCTTCAGTCTTAGGTATTGATATGTGGCACAATTCTTCCACCTAAATTCAACATGGTATCTATAGTTATGTCTCCGATATGGATTTTCACCTATTAGTCTAATTTCCAATTGTATAATTAACTCGATTACTTATTATTTGGACTCTCTTGTGATAATGACTAAACATATAATTAGTATATTGATCCGTAAATTTTCATCCCACTTAGATCGACATATGTTACTCAAATTTTCATTCATACAAATGCAGATGGTCCGGAAGTGCTTAAACTTTACAAGAAGCGACTAACACATGAACCCAACGACATCATTCTTAGAGAATTCTACCACAGTTGCCCTTAACTTTGTGGCGATCATTGACATCCCGAAGATGAATATTATTTTAGTAGAGATCTTGTTCATCGAATCATCCATCTCCACTTTCTCCTTTAAAAATAACCTACAGGAGAAAGTTAAAGGCGATGGTAATCTATGTTAGGATAACTCCACGTACAGAAGCTAGAATACCTTTGTGCATTAGAGCCAAGCACAACCTTTTCTTAACCTACATAAGAAACTCGAAAAGGAACTATTTTATAAGCCATCACTGATCAGTCCTCAATCATGACATTTTAGGAATAAATCTTATTTTTATTTTCATTGGTCACAGTATTACATGTCTAGTATGAGAGACTTGTTCCCCATGGGACTATAACCAATAGTACCAACTGAGGTCGAGCTGGTGTGGTTGTTTTGAGAATTTGTTTGAATTTGAATTTTCAAATTTTTACTGTTTTCGAATGGTGTTGTTGTTTTAAAGATTTATTTGAATTAAAATGTTTCAAATTTTAGCCGTTTTTTACCATTTGAAAATAGTCGATTTTCGACATTCATGCAAACGGTTGACAGTTTCGACATGCAAATTGTTGGTTGTTTGGAAATCTGGTCGAAATAAAAAACCATGGTTATAGTTTAAGTCTATAGACCACACAATATTTTTCATTATCTTGTTCAATTGAGTTTTTTTTATCTTGTTGAATTTTGGAGAACCACTTAAATAATTCATTCTCAAAATTGTTTTTAAACAAGACTTTAGACTTTATCATGTATATCATAATCCAAAATCCCTATATAATCCACAAACTGATTTCTATCAATTTAGTTGAGAAAATTATCATTTCGGTCTTAAATGTTGATATTTTGGTCCAATCCTTCAATCTACATTAAACCAGAAATCTACAATTATACGTTTATAATGGGATTTTTACCTATTAATTCAATTGTCGATCAATTATCATCTTATGGTAATGATTAAATAAATTATTAACATACTGATCCACAAGTATCAAGCAGTTCATCTTTCCTAACAACATAACCAAATGTGTGTCTGGTTCGGATGTCAATCTTGTTGCTGAAAAGATAAAAAAAGTTCACCGTTATTATTCAACAATTTATCCCAAAGTAATAACTTTGGGGGCTTTGAACAGTAACTCGTCCGTGGACTATCGGTTTGGTGACAGATAGTCCGTGAAAATTTAAAGTCCATTGGTAGTCCCTTGACTTTTAAAAGTCCGCTGGTAGTCCCTGGACTTTTAAAAGTCTGCTGATAGTTCTTGAATTATCCATTTTGGTGACATATAGTACATGGACAGTAAAAAGTCCGTTGGTAGTCCCTAGACTATCCATTTTGGATAAATTTAGTCCTCTCCGCATGTTTATTAACAGGACTAACTTTATCAAAAATAGAAAGTCAAAGGACTAACTTTGTCAAAAATGAATAGTTGATGGACTACCTGTCACAAAAGTTGAAAGTCAACACACGTAATAGGACTAATTTTATCCAAACCGGATAGTTCAGCGACTACCGACGAACTTTTAAAAGTCCAAAGACTATATGTCACCAAAATCGATAGTCCATAGACGAGTTACGGCTCACAACTAACTTTGGAGCACTAACATCACCAACCTCTGGCGCATACTAACAACTTGCATGCCAACTTACACTGCACAAAGCTACAATCCATTGCTCCACCAATTTAATATATTTACTTACAAGGTATTTTATTTTATCCCCTAACAAATGGTATCATATAACTATTTCGTTTACGATCAATATATAAAATAATATATTAACAACATCATCACTTTTTGAAAAAACAAAATTTCGTAAGTGTAAGTTTCATAATACATATGAACGTTTCCAAACACCACTAGCCATCTAAGTGTTACTCAAATTTAATTTTTTGCATTTACTTTCCTAACCATACATCAAACTCACATAACCTTTAGTTATTTAACTATATTAACTCTTAGTATAATGATATTATTTATTATTATTATTTATTCGGCCGAAATTTTTAACTTAGTATTCTTGTCTCAAAGGTTATGAGTTAGAAGGACATCGCTCTGATACCACATAGAAAATAGAAAAACAAAAAAAGACTACTATCGTTTTATATTTAAAAAAATTATATATTACATAGGTAAAGATTCTTATTTATAGATAAAACATGAGCTAACGAACTTGATTATAATATCTCTAACAAAAAATGTGGTTATAACTCGATATCAAATTAAATCCTATTTAACAATGAGATTTGGAGTAGGATCAACAAACCGTCCCCTTGTCAATTGTAAATATCAAACACATCGTGACGATATAATTAATTCTAGCACGACGTTTTTCCGACCTTTGTTCTCTCGTGAACGGCGTATTTATGCTATTGTACCTCTTGCACCGGCATGTTTCTGGCATAGCCTTCTTCAACCAAAGTTTTTTCGGCCTTTGTTCTTTCGTGACATACTCATTTTCGCTCTTGTTCCTCTTACATCGAAGAATTACTTGTGTAGTCTTGTTTGTTTATTTTTTTAAACGTCGATGTTTTTATGATAATTTGCATTGCACACATCTTTATGAAAGCTTTAGGCAAGCAGCAGTTTGATTTTTTGCTCGGCAAGTTGGGCATTCATAATCTTCATGTTCCAATCTAAGGGAATGTTAGAGATATTAAGACCAAGCCTTTTAGCTCATATGTTTTATCTACAAATAAGAGTTTATACACTATATAATAGGCTTAAATCGCTGCTTCGTTCCTCGACTATCACGTTTTGTGTCATTTAGTCCCTCGACAAAAAAATCACGGTTGAGGGTCCCTCGTCTATCGAAAATCTATAAATTCAGTCCCCACGCGTGGTTTTTGTTGTAATGCTGCCACGTGTCACTATAGTTAAATGGTTTGCGTTCTACAGATAGTCCTTCGACTTTTAATTCCATTTTTACCTTTCGAATTTAATATTTTTTAAATATATATTTTTATTTTTATTTTTTAGTTTTTCTCAAAACAAAGTATAGCAAAATTTGCTATACTTTGTATTTTTTTAGACTACTTTAGTTGGGTTGGTCCCTTTTTGTGAACTTCGTGGGTTGGTCCCTTCTCAATCCCCGATTCTGTTTCATCCATCATTATTGGCTCATTCAGGTCGGCAAAACCATTTCCACAACCTAGACCAGATCTCAAACTGGCTCCCCGATGAGAAAATTTTTCTCTTTCTTCAATAAACAGACTCTTACCACTGGATGGTTCGATTTTTACCCTCTCATCACCTCTTAACTCGTCTATTTCATCTAGATCAATACATTCATCAGCTGGAAGTTGAAGATCAATTATTTTTCTCCTCACTTTTCTAGGTCTGACCTCGAGAATTTCGACATCCTTTGAAGTACTGCCTCCATTTTGAGATGGAAAAGGACCCGCCTGAGAGTAAAGTCTAAAAACAGATTAATATACACCGTTTTGAGACAACAGAGATAATGCTAAATCTCAGATCTGATTTATTAGGTAATAGAGAGACTATCAAATAGTCCAAAGTTGAGTAGACAAAAAGACAGCACAAAGTGAAACGACAATGAAAAAGAAACGGACAAATTCAAAGGATGCAATTAAAGTTTGAGATTAAATGCAACACTCTCCATCCTAATCTCAACCTCGTTTACTCAAGTTTTTGACTCCAATAGTTTCCTCATGCTATTGATGACGTGCAAAATCTGGTTCCACGTCCAGGTCCATCTCTCAGGTGCCAAGCATTCCATAAGTGCGACCTTGAAATCTCTCCATATGTTGCTTCCTCAAGATAAAAGGTTTAGGAAAAAGCATCCATGGAACCGCAACTAGCGCCGAAAGCAATAATATGATCTGAAGAAATTGCTGTCCCCAAAACGATTGATTCTCACCAAGTGCTTCTGTGGGACTCAAAAACATGTAAATCATTACATGGTAAAGGTCTACGTGAGAAGCACTACATCACTTGAAAATGATGAGAAGTGAAAGATACCCAAAAAGGCTGTTAAGGAAGATCACTTGTGGCACAAACTGATACTTTATCTCAATTGAGGAGCTAGTAAAGCGTGCATTGAAGTAACTTAATAAAATTCCAACGTTCATCTGCACAACACCCAACAAGATGGACATCTTCATTTTAAGAGAGTTCAGAAAAGGCAATTCCGTTCGACTCCCACGTCAACTGGGATCCACGCCAAATGGATATGCATCCTGATATTTGACTAAGCCAGTGGAGTAGGCATCACTACAGGTACTATCTCGACATTTGTAAGCAGATCCACCAAAGATATGAAAAGGAACATAGAAAAATTCATTATAGATGAGCCCACAATAAATTGAAAACAGTGTTATCAGAAGTAGACAATATCGACCACCGAATAGCATCTCCATGAAACTTCCATGTTTCTGTGTACTGCGCTTACTTTCTCGAACTAGAAGGAATAATGCTCCTAACAACAAACATATTCCATGACCCCAGTCTCCAAACACCACGGCAAAAAGAAACGGGAATGTGATAACGGTGAACACTGCAGGATTTGCCTCTTGATACCTCGCGACACCATAGGCGTCAACGATTTCTTGAAATGCATTTGTGAACTTATTTATTCTGTAAAATTTAGGAGGTGATTCCACTGCATCCATTCCATGAAATATTATCCCCACTTGCGAGTTGTTGTCAAAAGTTGCACGTTGTAGTGCCTCCTGAATCTGAACTTTTGCAAATATAGGACACCAGCCTTCTCTAACAAGACATTTTTTGGTAACATCAAAGTTCAGCATATTTAATGTATCGTATACAGCCTTTTCCCTTCGTACCATGGTCATCCACCTTGTTAGATGGTACCCAATGGATGTAAGGGCTTTATTACGATGACGAGTTCCAGCATCCAGAGTGGCATCCAACTCAGAAAGTCGAGACAAAACTTCTCTAGTTATTTGCCTCTGCTTAGTCATATCTTCTGGCACAGGGTAGCAATTCGCCCCAAATGCTTCACAAATTTTCAATATTTTTGTTCTAGCCTGGTCTCCAGAGAAAAAGACTACAAATACAATTTTCTCAACCATGTATAGTGAAACAGGATCCATGATCTCTTCATCTGCAGGTGCGTGATTGAAAAGCATATTACCTCTTGTTGCACGGAACAACATCCTCTCAAACCTCAGACTCTTAGAGCTGCTGATAATTCCACTAATAAATCTTAATCCTGACTTATCTGAAGGCCTCATTTCCTGCTCGAGCAAAGAGGATCCCTCAATATAACCACCATTTGAGAACACATTCTCATTTAGTTCTGTTTCTTCGCCAACTGAAAGGGAATTGCTTGATACAAGAAAGCCACCTGCCTTTTGCAAAACTATTTTAAACTCAAGTAGCTCATTATATGTTTCTTGCAGTTTTTCACTGTTAGAATTCATTTCAATTAGCTCGTGCTCACGATCAGCAAGTCGTATCTCTAACTATTCCAATTCAAGATCAGGTTCCAGCACAGGAAGTAAGGATAAAAGACCAGCTTTTCCGATTTGATCTTTGAAAAATCGCAGCTTCCTAATGCATTTCCATACATCAGTTAGATTCGGGCTGTTGGCTGGGTCAACATTTAAACACGCATGAATAATATTAACAACTGAATCAAAAACTTCAGCAACTTTTGTTTCCGAGAGTAAACCGACTCTATCCATCATACCCTTACTTGAACAAACAGAACTTAAACAATCATCTTCACTTCATTTTGCAACAATACGATTTATGGTATCAACAAGTTCACCAACAAACTCTTTACCAAGAAGAAGTCTATACATAATACCACAAACTAACCAAACATCATAGCTGAACCCAGCTGAATACAGAAGAACATCGTCTTCTACGTTAATTCCTTCTTTCTGTAGCAACTCGAGCAATACCTTGGGGCTAATTAAAATCTCATTCTCTAGCAACTCAATAAGTATGACACCCAATTCCAAAAAAACCAATTCCTTCTACCATCTGGTGCTTAGACATGAGAGCCATGGCTTGATAATTGACGTGCCCAAGACGGGCATGCCACAATCTCGTGATGTCATCCGCTTTAGTCATCAGGCATTCTTGTTTGTTAATCTCAATAATAATTTTGTAAAGTCGATTGGCAGATCGTTTTACCTTCATCAATAATCTGTCTTTGTTGTCGTAGATCCTCAGAAATTCTCCCTTGAGTTCCACATTATTACCTTCTTCAGAAATCTGTCCCAATGATATGATGTTATTACGTAGACTAGGTATATAATACACCTCTCGCAGCATCTTTTCTTCTCCATTTTTGCACAGTAATATCACAGTGCCCTTTCCTATTATCTCGACGTTTGAACCATCTCGAAGACGCACTACACCAGATATACTCTCATCCAGTTCTGCAAACTTTTCTTTAAAACCTGTCATATGACTGCTTGCACCATTGTCCAGGTACCAGACATTCGATTCGCCTGCACATTCTCCACGCCTTGGAAGTTGAGTAGATAGCAGTTTGTCCTCATTCAGGAGAAGCTTTGACAAGTCTTTATCATGTTTGACCAAGAGTATGGCCATTTCATCATCTTCCATCACAGCCGAATTCGCCTCCGCTTCTTTTGTTTCCTTGTGTTTCCTTAGTTTCCTGCATTCTGAGGCGAAGTGACCATAGATATTACAGTTGAAGCATTTGATAACACTCTTGTCAAACTTTCCACGGCCTCTCTGCCTTGTGGATCTGTCACCATTGTTTCGCTTCAGCCATTCTTCACGCGTCAATAGAAGTTTTTTGTTGGCTCCTTCTCGTTTACCCCATTCCTCTTCTGTCAACATGAGTTGAATCTCCTTCGTTTCTGTCCTTCCTTTTACTCGTTCTTCATGTGCCTTGAGTGAACCCACAGCTTCTTCGACAGTCATGCTCTCGATGTCTCCAAATTGCTCCAGTGTTGAAGTTATATGTAGAAATCTGGCAGGGACAGCACGCAGAAGTTTCTTTACGACGTATGATTCTTCCATCGTTTCCCCCAAAGCTCGAATATTTGTAACGAGGCTATTCATTCTCATGTGAAAATCTTCAAATTTTTCTTTGTCACCCATATTCAGCATTTCGAATTCAGATTTTAGGGTCTGAATCTGTGCCTTCTTTGCTTTGTCTGCACCTTGGCATAAGTTTCTTATCATATCCCAGGCGTCCTTCGCTGTTCCTTTGTTCGCAATTGAGAGCAATACATCTTCGGGAATTGCCTGATACACCATTGCTAGCGCTATCTTATCTGTCTTCTCTTCGACATAAACATTGGGATCTTTTGGCTCTACTGCATTCCAGACCCCTTGCGCTTGCATATAAACTTTCATTTTGATAGCCCAAGCTGTATAATTACTTCTATCCAGCATTGGGTAGCTCAAGCCGTACGAACCTCCTTTTCCTTTGTTCACCTCCATCGTTAGTGAAACAAATACGTCTGCTAAGACCTTCAGGCTCTGATACCAAATAAAGTCTAAAAACAAATTAATATACACCGTTTTGAGACAACAGAGATAATGCTAAATCTCAGATCTGATTTATTAGGTAATAGAGAGACTATCAAATAGTCCAAAGTTGAGTAGACAAAAAGACAGCACAAAGTGAAACGACAATGAGAAAAAGAAACGGACAAATTCAAAGGACGCAATTAAAGTTTGAGATTAAATACAACAGAGAACAGCTTCCTTTAGTAGAACTCATGGGAGAATTGCTGTCCTCAAAGCCCGAAACTGATGGCATTGCACTGATAACGTTTGGCAAGTGCAAGCAGGACATATGTGCCTTACGAGCACCTTCAGATGAAAGTTGTGATGCTAATGGACTGGATGACATTGAAGCTTCCATGGGTATCTGAACTTTGTGTAGCTCTTTTCTTTTTACTCCATCCATCAAATTCCTTTGTATTCTATACACACGGTGAAGTTCATCGACCTGAATTCAGATAGAAGTTGTAAGTTTGAAATGGCCAAATCGACTTCAAAGACATATTAAGAACTAGGATTCACTGAACCTCAAGACTCAAACAATTAAACAAAAACTAATAAAGACTACATCTGTTTTATTCATTGAGGTGGAAACATACTTACCTAATTAGTAATGACCATCAAACTTTTTTTCAAATCACCTCCTTTCTTTATATTACATACAAACTCTTTTCCAAATACCCCCTAACCGAAATATTTAAACAAACAAGCGTGAAGTGCATTGTGATCATAGTTGTATGGTTTAACTTGAAATTATTATAGAAGCCTGAGACTAATTTTGCAGTATGGACGATTTGGGACAAGCAAATTGTATTGATGATTCACAATTAACATACATAAATTATCATCAACTAGAAAGAGAGAGAGAGATAATCTGGGAGTGGAAATACTTGATTCTTGAAAATGGCTTCGTGCTCAAGCATTGTCTGTTTTACCGCATCCTTGTCGGAATCTAAAGTTAATTATGATAATAAATATGAACAGAATCCACTAAAGATATAGGATTACTATCAAACTAATCAACAACCCAAAAGAAACAAAACTAGAGAGATACAAAGTTGAATCTGATACACAAAACCCATAAAATAAATTGACGAAAAAATCGAAGGCAACACGACCCGATCCGCCTTCTCAATCCCCGCAGCCGCGGTGCTCGTTACGATTTGTAGAAAAGGCGGATTGGAGATGGTGGCGGCGGTGGCAACAGTAGCGGAGATTGAGTTTAAAGTAGTCAAAGAAAAACAGAGTATAGCAAATTTTGCTATACTCCGTTTTGAGAAAAACTAAAAAATAGAAATAAAAAAATATATTTAAAAAATATTAAATTCGAACGGTAAAAATGGAATTAAAAGTCGAAGGACTATCTGTAGAACGCAAACCATTTTACTATAGTGACACGTGGCAGCATTACAGCAAAAACCACGCGCGGGGACTGAATTTATAGATTTTTGTTAGACGAGTGACCCTCAACCGTGATTTTTTTGTCAAAAGACTAAATGACACAAAACGTGATAGTCGAAGGACGAAGCAGCGATTTAAGTCCTATATAATACACAAACTTTTTAAATTATAAAATAATAGTGGTCTTACTTTTTTTATCTATGATCTAGATTTTTATAAGCATTTTCTTACCTGGGTTTCACTCCATCACCTTGTACATCTTGTTTGTTATCCTATAAAGGCTTAAATCGATGTTTCGTCCCTCGACTATCACGTTTTGTGTCATTTAGTCCCTCGACAAAAAAATCACGGTTGAGGGTCCCTCGTCTATCAAAAATCTATAAATTCAGTTCCCGCGCGTGGTTTTTGCTGTAATGTTGCCACGTGTCACTATAGTTAAATGTTTTACGTTTGACAAATAGTTTTTCGACTTTTAATTCCATTTTTATCCTTCGAATTTAATATTTTTTAAATATATATATATTTTTTTTTTAGTTTTTCTCAAAAACAGAGTATAGCAAAATTTGCTATACTCTATTTTTTCCGACTACTTTAGTTGGGTAAGCCCCTTCTTCTGGACATCGTGAATTGTTATCGTGAATTGTTGTCTTGTTGTCCGAAGAAAAATCTATTTATGGATTGCGGTGAAAATTGTCCAAAACCCGAAACACGATCAGAATTTAATTTAAAACCGAACCAACCCACCTGGAAAACATTCCGATAAGCAGGGACGAATTTAGAAGGGATATGGGTATGCCCAGGACAACCCTAAAAAAAATCAACTTAGTATAGTGGTAAAGAACTCTACTAGTATACCTTAGATCTGGAATTCAAGACCTACTAGATACTATAATTTAGATATTTTTTACTCTTTTCGTTTAGAACTCTACTAGCATACGTTAGATCTGCAGTTCAAGACCTACTAGATACCAAAATTTAGGTATTTTTTACTCTTTTCTTTTACATTTCTTTATTTAAATCTGGAGTTCAAGACCTACGAGATACCAAAATTTAGGTATTTTTTACTCTCTTCTTTTACATTTCTTTATTTAAATCTGGAGTTCGAGACCTACTAGATACCAAAATTTAGGTATTTTTTACTCTTTTCTCTTACATTTCTTTATTTAAATCTGGAGTTCAAGACCTACTAGATACCAAATTTAGGTATTTTTTACTCTTTTCTTTTACATTTCTTTATTTAAATCTGGAGTTCAAGACCTATTAGATACCAAAATTTAGGTATTTTTTACTCTTTTCTCTTAGAACTCTACTAGTATATTTTATATGTACTAGTATATTTAGGATATTTTGTATCTATTTATTTGTAATATTCTTTTTTTTTACATTTTTTTATTTAAATCTGGAGTTCAAGACCTACTAGATACCAAAATTTAGGTATTTTTTACTTTTTTCTTTTACATTTCTTTATTTAAATCTGGAGTTTGAGACCTACTAGATACCAAAATTTAGGTATTTTTTACTCTTTTCTTTTACATTTCTTTATTTAAATCTGGAGTTCAAGACCTACTAGATACCAAAATTTAGGTATTTTTTACTCTTTTCTCTTAGAACTCTACTAGTATATTTTATATGTACTAGTATATTTAGGATATTTTGTATCTATTTATTTGTAATATTTTGTATGTATACAATATTTTGTATTTAAACAAATTATTGTATTGATTTTTTTAAAAGAAAATTAACTTCAAATACAAATGACTGTACTTATTTTTTTATTGAATATTTTCATTGAATTCTTATATGGAAATAATATTTTGTATATGAGAATAATTAAGTAAATTACTAATTTGTATTTGCAAATATGAGAATAATTAACAAATTACTAAAAAATTACCGATTCTTTAACACTTATAATATTTTTATATCTTAATTGATTTATGATTCTTTCAATATTACTTATTTTATTTTTTTTTATTCATTGATTTATGATTCTTTAGCAAATTTTGTAATATTTTGTATGGAAACAATATTTTATATTTAAGAAAATTATTGTACTGATCCTTTTTAAGCAAATTACTGTCTTGTTTGTAAGACTCTTGTTCATAAAAAAAATACAAGATATTTGGATTTGTGTACACACTTTTCAAGCTAGTTTTGTTTGTTATCGCAAGTGTTGAGCGAGTATTTTCTTTTATGAAATATGTGAGGAATGAATTGAGAAATAGAATGGTCAATCTACGACTTAATGATTGTTTAGTGACATTTGTAGAGATAGAAGTGTTTTCGACGGTTGATGACTTCCTTAGTATCTTAATCGTGTTTCTTATAACTCTTTTCAATACATTGATAAGAGGAGAATTCATTTGCGCTTGAGCTATACTATATTTTAATTTTAAGTTGTAATCAAAATATTTACATATTTTTATTATGAGATATTTAAATAGTTATCTTTTATTGAAAAATTTTACATAATATTTTTTGGGCATACCCTAACTTTTAGTCCTGGATCTGCCACTGCCGATAAAAGGAGTTCGTGCTGCCACCGGAACAGCTTGTAGATCCCAGTCATTCTCCATAGAAGGATGATAAACTTGACACCTTAGATAAGTTTCACAAGTAGCAGTTCCGATCAGCCAAAATGTGCCATTTTTGCCGAATTTAACAACCAGTTTGGCCCTTTCCGCCACCGCGATCCGACCGACCTCCGCCGCAACGATCTGCTGTTGTTGCTCCACAAGCCATTTCAAATCACCCAAATTTATAATTACACTTCTCTGCTGGTCGGGCTGGTGGGAAACGAGGAGCTAAGGGGACTGGTGGGAAACGGGTACCGCGATCTGATAGACTCTGCTGACTCGATCGTGTTCATGAAGTCTTCGTGCGAGGAGATTTTGTCGAACATCTCTTCGATACAGAACAACATACGTTCTCTCTCAGCCTCTCCCATATCAGAGACACCCAAGCTTGCAAATCCTTATCCGGCTAGGGTTCAGGCTTACGGAATTGCTTGTCGGGTCAAGTACTTGGTTGACACACCGGAGAACATATGGGGCTGCCTCGACGAATCAATGTTTTTAGAAGCTGCAGAGAGGTATATACGGGCTAAGCATGTGCAGCACAGGCTTATGGCGGAGGGTAGCAGTGGATCAGAGCTCGATGGCAACACCATTTTGTTGCAGCACCAGTGGCAGATTGTGGAGAGCTTTAAAACTCAGATTTCTTAGAGGAGTCATGAGCGCTTGTTTTGGATAGGGGCCTATGCAGACGCACTGGAAGCTGTGGCTGTGATTGATGAACTGGATCCAAAGCAGGTACTTTCATTGTTTCTGGATACTAGAAAAGCTTGGATATTGCAGAAACTGAGCGCTTGTGATGGTAACACTTCCTGCTCTGTTGTTGTCTCTGTATTTTGTGACGTTTTGAGTGTGATTCAAGTTAGTGTTGGACAAGTAGGAGAATTATTCTTACAATTCATGAATGATATGCCTACCTATTAGCAGTGGCCAAGAGCTTCGTAATAAGATCTCCATGACTCGTTTCGCCTCTTCACTTAGTATTAGAAGCGCCGTTTTGCTGCAACCGTGGGTTTAAGTACAAATTCTGATTCATCGATACTGGTGCAGGTCGAAATCCTAACCCGATATGAGAGGGATTCGTCGACGGGCCTAAAGTAATCGATTGTTCGATCGTGGCTTCAACAGCCGGACTCGAGAAGCCAGCTAAAGTGGTCCAAAAAAAAAGAAACTGAGTATAAGAAAATTTTGCTATACTCTGTTTTGAGAAAAACTAAAAAATAAAAATAAAAATAAATATTTAAAAAATATTAAATTCGAAGGGTAAAAATAGAATTAAAAGTCGAAGGACTATCTATGGAACAAACCATTTAACTATAGTAACACGTGGCAGCATTACAGCAAAAACCACGCTCGGAGACTGAATTGATAGATTTTTGATAGACGAGGGATCCTCAACCGTGATTTTTTTGTCGATAGACTAAATGACACAAAACATGATAGTCAAGAGACGAAGCAGCGATTTAAGCCTCCTATCAAAATACAGAACTATATTGAACTTGTAGAACATCCGAACGCGTAGTTCGATTATGTGAACCATCAAACTATATTTTATCATTTTACAATCACTTTCAACCTCTTTTTATTTTTTGGCAATGCCTTTGACCTTGTAGTTAGACTTAAATAATTTACACCTAACTTCCTTTCATAATTGTCAATTTCTCTCTTGAGTAAACTAGTAAAAAATAATTGTTGAATTTTAATTAATTATGAAGTATTAGCCAACAAATTTAGTGATTTTGAATTGATTTTGCATTTGGTATGCTTTTTTTTACTCGTTCTTTCTAAGAATTAAATTCTATCCCTTATAATTTTTTTTTACATTTTGATTCTCTTTTATTGTTTATTTTTGTATTTGATATTTTATGAAAATTATCGGAGAGCTTGTAATTTGATTTGAACTTATTAAATATTTTTGATCTTGTAATAATTAAATTTTATTATTGTAATTGACAAGGCTATAAGTTGCAAATTCCTAACCATTAGGTATGTGATAAAGTTATATGTTGTTGGAGGGTAGCATCCTTATTATAAGAGGTAAAAATTCACATTAAACAAGAATAATGTAAATTTGTTAAGAGTGAGTAAACTTGGTCATTTATCTCACATCGCTTAGACTGAAAAATAATATAAAATATATAAGTGAATGAAATATCTCAACTAATGTGAGGTCTATTAGGGAGTGAACCAAAAGCAAATTTGGGGGGTCTGATCTCTCAAAGCTGAAAATATCACATTAGTTTGTTAGATATATTCTAACATTGTATCATAGCGAGGTTAAAACCTGCGTTCTAAGAGATTTGATAGTTGTATTTAGTGAGGCGGAATGGCATGTATTCAGCGGATTAAGTTTAAGAGTGAGTAAACTTATTTATAGATAAAACATGAGCTAACGAACTTGATTATAATATCTCTAACAAAAAATGTGGTTATAACTCGACATCAAATTAAATCCTATTTAACAATGAGATTTGGAGTAGGATCAACAAACCGTCCTCTTGTCAATTGTAAATATCAAACACATCGTGAGGATATAATTAATTCTAGCACGACGTTTTTTCGACCTTTGTTCTCTCGTGAACGGCGTATTTATGCTATTGTACCTCTTGCACCGGCATGTTTCCGGCATAGCCTTCATCAACCAAAGTTTTTTCGGCCTTTGTTCTTTCGTGACATACTCATTTTCGCTCTTGTTCCTCTTACATCGAAGAATTACTTGTGTAGTCTTGTTTGTTTATTTTTTTAAACGTCGATGTTTTTATGATAATTTGCATTGCACACATCTTTATGAAAGCTTTAGGCAAGCAGCAGTTTGATTTTTTGCTCGGCAAGTTGGGCATTCATAATCTTCATGCTCCAACCTAAGGGAATGTTAGAGATATTAAGACCAAGCCTTTTAGCTCATATATTTTATCTACAAATAAGAGTTTATACACTATATAATAGGCTTAAATCGCTGCTTCGTTCCTCGACTATCACGTTTTGTGTCATTTAGTCCCTCGACAAAAACATCACGGTTGAGGGTCCCTCGTCTATCGAAAATCTATAAATTCAGTCCCCGCGTGGTTTTTGTTGTAATGCTGCCACGTGTCACTATAGTTAAATGGTTTGCGTTCTACAGATCGTCCTTCGACTTTTAATTCCATTTTTACCTTTCGAATTTAATATTTTTAAAATATATATTTTTATTTCTATTTTTTAGTTTTTCTCAAAACAGAGTATAGCAAAATTTGCTATACTTTGTATTTTTTTAGACTACTTTAGTTGGGTTGGTCCCTTTTTGTGAACTTCGTGGGTTGGTCCCTTCTCAATCCCCGATTATGTTTCATCCATCATTATTGGCTCATTCAGGTCGGCAAAACCATTTCCACAACCTAGACCAGATCTCAAACTGGCTCCCCGATGAGAAATTTTTTCTCTTTCTTCAATAAACAGACTCTTACCACTGGATGGTTCGATTTTTACCCTCTCATCAGCTCTTAACTCTTCTATTTCATCTAGATCAATACATTCGTCAGCTGTAAGTTGAAGATCAATTATTTTTCTCCTCACTTTTCTGGGTCTGACCTCGAGAATTTCGACATCCTTTGAAGTACTGCCTCCATTTTGAGATGTAAAAGGACCTGCCTGAGAGTAAAGTCTAAAAACAGATTAATATACACCGTTTTGAGACAACAGAGATAATGCTAAATCTCAGATCTGATTTATTAGGTAATAGAGAGACTATCAAATAGTCCAAAGTTGAGTAGACAAAAAGACAACACAAAGTGAAACGACAATGAGAAAAAGAAACGGACAAATTCAAAGGATGCAATTAAAGTTTGAGATTAAATGCAACACTCTCCCTCCTAATCTCAACCTCGTTTACTCAAGTTTTTTACTCCAATAGTTTCCTCATGCTATTGATGACGTGCAAAATCTGGTTCCACGTCCAGGTCCATCTCTGAGGTGCCAAGCATTCCATAAGTGCGACCTTGAAATATCTCCATATGTTGCTTCCTCAAGATAAAAGGTTTAGGAAAAAGCATACATGGAACCGCAACTAACGCCGAAAGCAATAATATGATCTGAAGAAATTGCTGTCCCCAAAACGATTGATTCTCACCAAGTGCTTATGTGGGACTCAAAAACATGTAAATCATTACATGGTAAAGGTCTGCGTGAGAACCACTACACCACTTGAAAATGATGAGAAGTGAAAGATACCCAAAAAGGCTGTTAAGGAAGATCACTTGTGGCACAAACTGATACTTTATATCAACTGAGGAGCTAGTAAAGCGTGCATTGAAGTAACTTAATAAAATTCCAACGTTCATCTGCACAACACCAAACAAGATGGACATCTTCATTTTAAGAGAGTTCAGAAAAGGCAATTCCGTTCGACTCCCACGCCAACTGGGATCCACGCCAAATGGATATGCATCTTGATATTTGACTAAGCCAGTGGAGTAGGCATCACTACAGGTACTATCTCGACATTTGTAAGCAGATCCACCAAAGATATGAAAAGGAACATAGAAAAATTCATTATAGATGAGCCCACAATAAATTGAAAACAGTGTTATTATAAGTAGACAATATCGAACACTGAATAGCATCTCCATGAAACTTCCACGTTTCTGTGTACTGAGCTTACTTTCTCGAACTAGAAGGAATAATGCTCCTAACAACAAACATATTCCATGACCCCAGTCTCCAAACACCACGGCAAAAAGAAACGGGAATGTGATAACGGTGAACACTGCAGGATTTTCCTCTTGATACCTCGCGACACCATAGGCGTCAACGATTTCTTGAAATGCATTTGTGAACTTATTTATTCTGAAAAATATAGGAGGTGATTCCACTGCATCCATTCCATGAAATATTATCCCCACTTGCGAGTTGCTGTCAAAAGTTGCACGTTGTAGTGCCTCCTGAATCTGAACTTTTGCAAATATAGGACACCAACCTTCTCCAACAAGACATTTTTTGGTAACATCAAAGTTCAGCATATTTAATGTATCGTATACAGCCTTTTCCCTTCGTACCATGGTCATCCACCTTGTTAGATGGTACCCAATGGATGTAAGGGCTTTATTACGATGACGAGTTCCAGCATCCAGAGTGGCATCCAACTCAGAAAGTCGAGACAAAACTTCTCTAGTTATTTGCCTCTGCTTAGTCATATCTTCTGGCACAGGGTAGCAATTCGCCCCAAATGCTTCACAAATTTTCAATATTTTTGTTCTAGCCTGGTCTCCAGAGAAAAAGACTACAAATACAGTTTTCTCAACCATGTCCAGTGAAACAGGATCCATGATCTCTTCATCTGCAGGTGCGTGATTGAAAAGCATATTATCTCTTGTTGCACGGAACAACATCCTCTCAAACCTTAGACTCTTAGAGCTGCTGATAATTCCACTAATAAATCTTAATCCTGACTTATCTGAAGGCCTCATTTCCTGCTCGAGCAAAGATGATCCCTCAATATAACCACCATTTGAGAACACATTCTCATTTAGTTATGTTTCTTCGCCAACTGAAAGGGAATTGCTTGATACAAGAAAGCCACCTGCCTTTTGCAAAACTATTTTAAACTCAAGTAGCTCATTATATGTTTCTTGAATTTTTTCACTGTTAGAATTCATTTCAATTAGCTCGTGCTCATGATCAGCAAGTCGTATCTCTAACTCTTCCAATTCAAGATCAGGTTCCAGCACAGGAAGTAAGGATAAAAGACCAGCTTTTCCGATTTGATCTTTGAAAAATCGCAGCTTCCTAATGCATTTCCATACATCAGTTAGATTCGGGCTGTTGGCTGGGTCAACATTTAAACACGCATGAAGAATATTAACAACTGAATCAAAAACTTCAGCAACTTTTGTTTCCGAGAGTAAACCGACTCTATCCATCATACCCTTACTTGAACAAACAGAACTTAAACAATCATCTTCATTTCCTTTTGCAACAATACGATTTATGGTAACAACAAGGTGACCAACAAACTCTTTACCAAGAAGAATTCTATACATAATACAACAAACTAACCAAACATCAGAGCTGAACCCAGCTGAATACAGAAGAACATCGTCTTCTACGTCAATTCCTTCTTTCTGTAGCAACTCGAGCAATACCTTGGGGCTAATTAAAATCTCATTCTCTAGCAACTCAATCAGCATGACACCCAATTCTGAAAAACCAATTCCTTCTACCATCTGGTGCTTAGACATGAGAGCCATGGCTTGATAATTGACGTGCCCAAGACGGGCATGCCACAATCTCGTGATGTCATCCGCTTTAGTCATCAGGCATTCCTGTTTGTTACTCTCAATAATAATTTTGTAAAGTCGATTTGCAGATCGTTTTACCTTCATCAATAATCTGTCTTTGTTGTCGTAGATCCTCAGAAATTATCCCTTGAGTTCCACATTATTACCTTCTTCAGAAATCTGTCCCAATGATATGATGTTATTACGTAGACTAGGTATATAATACACCTCTCGCAACATCTTTTCTTCTCCATTTTTGCACAGTAATATCACAGTGCCCTTTCCTTTTATCTCGGATTTTGAACCATCTCCAAGACGCACTACACCAGATATACTCTTATCCAGTTCTGCAAACTTTTCTTTAAAACCTGTCATATGACTACTTCCACCATTGTCCAGGTACCAGACATTCGATTCGCCTGCACATTCTCCACGCCTTGGAAGTTGAGTAGATAGCAGTTTGTCCTCATTCAGGAGAAGCTTTGACAAGTCTTTATCATGTTTGGCCAAGAGTGGGGCCATTTCATCATCTTCCATCGCAGCCAAATTCGCCTCCGCTTCTTGTTATTCCTTGTGTTTCCTTGGTTTCATGCATTCCGAGGCGAAGTGACCATAGATATTACAGTTGAAGCATTTGATTACACTCTTGTCAAACTTTCCACGACCTCTCTGCCTTGTGGATCTGTCACCATTGTTTCGCTTCAGCCATTCTTCACGCGTCAATATAAGCTTTTTGTTGGCTCCTTCTCGTTTAGCTCATTCCTCTTCTGTCAACATGAGTTGAATCTCCTTCCTTTCTAACCTTCCTTTTACTCGTTCTTCATGTGCCTTGAGTGAACCCACAGCTTCTTCGACAATCATGCTCTCGATGTCTCCAAATTGCTCCAGTGTTGAAGTTATCTGTAGAAATCTGGCAGGGACAGCACGCAGAAGTTTCTTTACGACGTATGATTCTTCAATCGTTTCCCCCAAAGCTCGAATATTTGTAACGAGGCTATTCATTCTCATGTGAAAATCTTCAAATTTTTCATTGGCACCCATATTCAGCATTTCGAATTCAGATTTTAGGGTCTGAATCCGTGCCTTCTTTGCTTTGTCTGCACCTTGGCATAAGGTTCTTATCATATCCCAGGCGTCCTTCGCTGTTCCTTTGTTCGCAATTGAGAGCAATACATCTTCGGGAATTGCCTGATACACCATTGCTAGCGCTATCTTATATGTCTTCTCTTCGACAGAAACATTGGGATCTTTTGGCTCTACTGCATTCCAGACCCCTTGCGCTTGCATATAAACTTTCATTTTGATAGCCCAAGCTGTATAATTACTTCTATCCAGCATTGGGTAGCTCAAGCCGTACGAACCTCCTTTTCCTTTGTTCACCTCCATCGTTAGTGAAACAAATACGTCTCCTAAGACCTTCAGGCTCTGATACCAAATAAAGTCTAAAAACAGATTAATATACACCGTTTTGAGACAACAGAGATAATGCTAAATCTCAGATCTGATTTATTAGGTAATAGACACTATCAAATAGTCCAAAGTTGAGTAGACAAAAAGACAGCACAAAGTGAAACGACAATGAGAAAAAGAAACGGACAAATTCAAAGGACGCAATTAAAGTTTGAGATTAAATGCAACATATCAGCTTCCTTTAGTAGAACTCATGGGAGAATTGCTGTCCTCAAAGCCCGAAACTGATGGCATTGCACTGATAACTTTTGGCAAGTGCAAGCAGGACATATGTGCCTTACGAGCACCTTCAGATGAAAGTTGTGATGCTAATGGACTGGATGACATTGAAGCTTCCATGGGTATCTGAACTTTGTGTAGCTCTTTTCTTTTTACTCCATCCATCAAATTCCTTTGTATTCTATACACACGGTGAAGTTCATCGACCTGAATTCAGATAAAAGTTGTAAGTTTGAAATGGCCAAATCGACTTCAAAGACATATTAAGAACTAGGATTCACTGAACCTCAAGACTCAAACAATTAAACAAAAACTAATAAAGACTACATCTGTTTTATTCATTGAGGTGGAAACATACTTACCTAATTAGTAATGACCATCAAACTTTTTTTCAAATCACCTCCCTTCTTTATATTACATACAAACTCTTTTCCAAATACCCCCTAACCGAAATCTTTAAACAAACAAGCGTGAAGTGCATTGTGATCATAGTTGTATGGTTTAACTTGAAATTATTACAGAAGCCTGAGACTAATTTTGCAGTATGGACGATTTGGGACAAGCAAATTGTATTGATGATTCACAATTAACATACATAAATTATCATCAACTAGAAGGAGAGAGAGAGATAATCTGGGAGTAGAAATACCTGATATGAAAATGGCTTCGTGCTCAAGCATTGTCTGTTTTACCGCATCCATGTCGGAATCTAAAGTTAATTATGATAATAAATATGAACAGAATCCACTAAAGATATAGGATTACTATCAAACTAATCAAAACCCAAAAGAAACAAAACTAGAGAGATACAAAGTTGAATCTGATACACAAAACCCATAAAATAAATTGACGAAAAAAATTGAGAAGGCATCGAAGAAAATACGACCCGATCCGCCTTTTCAATCCCCGCAGCCGCGGCGCTCGTTACGATTTGTAGAAAAGGCGGATTGGAGATGGTGGCGGTGGTGGCAACAGTAGCGGAGATTGAATTTAAAGTAGTCGAAGAAAAACAGAGTATAACAAATTTTGCTATATTCTGTTTTGAGAAAAACTAAAAAATAGAAATTAAAATATATATTTAAAAAATATTAAATTCGAACGGTAAAAATGGAATTAAAAGTCGAAGGACTATCTGTAGAACGCAAACCATTTTACTATAGTGACACGTGGCAGCATTACAGCAAAAACCACGCGCGCGAACTGAATTTATAGATTTTTGATAGACGAGTGACCCTCAACCGTGATTTTTTTGTCAAAGGACTAAATGACACAAAATGTGATAGTCGAAGGACGAAGCAGCGATTTAAGTCCTATATAATACACAAACTTTTTAAATTATAGAATAATAGTGGTCTTACTTTTTTTATCTATGATCTAGATTTTTATAAGCATTTTCTTACTTGGGTTTCACTCCATCACCTTGTACGTCTTGTTTGTTATCCTATAAAGGCTTAAATCGATGTTTCGTCCCTCGACTATCACGTTTTGTGTCATTTAGTCCCTCGACAAAAAAATCACGGTTGAGGGTCCCTCGTCTATCAAAAATCTATAAATTCAGTTCCCGCGCGTGGTTTTTGCTGTAATGCTGCCACGTGTAACTATAGTTAAATGTTTTACGTTTGACAAATAGTTTTTCGACTTTTAATTCCATTTTTATCCTTCGAATTTAATATTTTTTAAATATATATTTTTATTTTTTAGTTTTTCTCAAAAACAGAGTATAGCAAAATTTGCTATACTCTGTTTTTTTCCGACTACTTTAGTTGGGTAAGCCACTTCTTCTGAACATCGTGAATTGTTGTCTTGTTGTCCGAAGAAAGATCTATTTATGGATTGCGGTGAAAATTGTCCAAAACCCGAAAAACGAAATTAAAAGAAGATCAGAATTTAATTTAAAACCCAACCAACCCACCTTGAAAACATTCCGATAAGCAGGGACGAATTTAGAGGGGATATGGGTATGCCCAGGACAACCCTAAAAAAAATCAACTTAGTATAGTGGTAAAGATCTCTACTAGTATACCTTAGATCTGGAGTTCAAGACCTACTAGATACTATAATTTAGATATTTTTTACTCTTTTCTTTTAGAACTCTACTAGCATACCTTAGATCTGCAGTTCAAGAGCTACTAGATACCAAAATATAGGTATTTTTTACTCTTTTCTTTTACATTTCTTTATTTAAATCTGGAGTTCAAGACCTACTAGATACCAAAATTTAGGTATTTTTTACTCTCTTCTTTTACATTTCTTTATTTAAATCTGGAGTTCGAGACCTACTAGATACCAAAATTTAGGTATTTTTTACTTTTTTCTCTTACATTTCTTTATTTAAATCTGGAGTTCAAGACCTACTAGATACCAAAATTTAGGTATTTTTTACTCTTTTCTTTTACATTTCTTTATTTAAATCTGGAGTTCAAGAACTATTAGATACCGAAATTTAGGTATTTTTTACTCTTTTCTCTTAGAACTCTACTAGTATATTTTATATGTACTAGTATATTTAGGATATTTTGTATCTATTTATTTGTAATATTGTTTTTTTTTACATTTCTTTATTTAAATCTAGAGTTCAAGACCTACTAGATACCAAAATTTAGGTATTTTTTACTCTTTTCTTTTACATTTCTTTATTTAAATCTGGAGTTCGAGACCTACTAGATACCAAAATTTAGGTATTTTTTACTCTTTTCTTTTACATTTCTTTATTTAAATCTGGAGTTCAAGACCTACTAGATACCAAAATTTAGGTATTTTTTACTCTTTTCTCTTAGAACTCTACTAGTATATTTTATATGTACTAGTATATTTAGGATATTTTGTATCTATTTATTTGTAATATTTTGTATGTATACAATATTTTGTATTTAAACAAATTATTGTATTAATTTTTTTAAAAGAAAATTAACTTGAAATACAAATTACTGTACTTATTTTTTTATTGAATATTTTCATTGAATTCTTATATGGAAATAATATTTTGTATATGAGAATAATTAAGTAAATTAGTAATTTGTATTTGCAAATATGAGAATAATTAACAAATTACTAAAAAATTACCGATTCTTTAACACTTATAATATTTTTATATCTTAATTGATTTATGATTCTTTCAATATTACTTATTTTTTTATTTTTTATTCATTGATTTATGATTCTTTAGCAAATTTTGTAATATTTTGTATGGAAACAATATTTTATATTTAATAAAATTATTGTACTGATCCTTTTTAAGCAAATTACTGTCTTGTTTGTAAGACTCTTGTTCATAAAAAAAAATACAAGATATTTGGATTTGTGTACACACTTTTCAAGCTAGTTTTGTTTGTTATCGCAAGTGTTGAGCGAGTATTTTCTTTTATGAAATATGTGAGGAATGAATTGAGAAATAGAATGGTCAATCTACGACTTAATGATTGTTTAGTGACATTTG
Source organism: Limnanthes douglasii subsp. nivea (assembly GCA_036936605.1). NCBI lineage: Eukaryota > Viridiplantae > Streptophyta > Magnoliopsida > Brassicales > Limnanthaceae > Limnanthes > Limnanthes douglasii. Next base: position 8,875,615 of record JAUPFV010000004.1, on the reverse strand, counting down.
TAAATATAGAAGTGTTTTCGATGGTTGATGACTGTTGGGAATTTTGCTTAGAGATTTCTGGATAAACTCTGAAGTCTTGTTTTTACAATTTCAGATTGAAATTATTTTGGCGGTTCTCCAAAATTTTCAACCGGATAAAATTAGAGCGTATGCATTTGAATAACGAGAATGGATTTTTGTTGTTGTTATTTTCTGTTCAGAACCATACTTATTTATTCAACCAAAATACTCAACTATAAAACAGTTTTATGTCCAAAAACGGTTAAAATTTCAAATGATAAACTGACTAAAAATTCAAATTCAAATTCGAATTATTTTTTCAAATTCAAATTTCCATGAATTTTCTTAATAGCCTTATCATTCAAAATAAACCTAACCCGAACAAGGATCCGTCCATTGGACCCACTAATCATAATATATTCTAACAAGCGTGTATTCCACACTATCCGACTTGCTCGATAATATATTACGACTACATTGGTCGACTAGTCAATCCAATTACACTAAATATCCAACAATCTTCCCCCATTTTAGTGCAATTCATGATTAACTAAAACAAACTCACAACAAATAACAAATTTATGCATAAATGAAATATCGTAACGATAGAATTTCATATTAGTATATTACACAGTCCAAATATTCGAATATCAAGGTATCACTAAGGATTGAACCTTTACTATTCATAATGAATACTCGAAGATAATATACACATAAATTTACATTCTCAAATGTTCTTACTTGACACTATCTTTTACTAGCCTTGTGTCCTTATCCTTCTTAAGCATATCAAAGCCAAGTCCTAGCTTCTTGAAGCGGCTAAACTTCATGCTTAAATAGGTAGATCTTTTACTCTTGCACATGCATATGCAATTTTTCAAAACAGCTATTAAGAAGATAAACTTCAACCTCCACAACTTGCATCTCTGAACACATACTTTGGGATAATACTACTAATGTGTTCCAATCTCTAGATCATAAGCTTTCCACATTAAATTCAGCACCTAATGTCGTATTAGATGGGAATTGGGTATCTTAACATGAGAGATTTCAAATGGACTTTAATCACATCCCAATAATCGATTGTGCACAAGATCTTTACTCAACCCTTTGGTTAAATAATCGGCTAAATTATATTGAGTTCTCACAAACTCTACTGTAATAACATCATACGTGATGCGCTCACGAATCATACTCTGTCTAACACCTAAGTGTTTAGACCCGCCTTTGTAAACTTGTCTATATACATTAGCCAATGAAACTTCATTATCACATCCGATAGATTTAGGTGATAACTTTTGGGCCACAACGAAATTTCATACACTAAATTTCTTAGCCAATAGGCTTCTTTGTTAGCTTGATAATGCCACAAACTCTGATTCTATTGTTGAATCAATAATACTAGTTTGTCTCTTAGATGCCCAAAATATAGCACGTCACCCAAGTAGAACTACACATCACTTGTGGAAGAGTGATCTTCCATATTCGAAATATAACTCACATCCAAACATCCTTCAAGTACGGAAGGAAATCCAGTATAAGTCAAACCATAATCCATGGTTATTTTCATATACTCGAATACTCGAATACTCGAATACTCGAATTAAAGCTCCACAATGATGTGAACTAGGATTGCTAGTATACCTACTAAGCTTTCGAACAACAAAGGCAATATCCAGCCTAGTGTTAGTCCTCATATACATATACCAAGAAGCCTTTTAGCTTCCTTCAAATCTTTCATCTCAAAACTCGACAATAAAAATGTCTTAATTTCATTAACTTGATTTGGTTTATACCAAAAATCAACATGTCATCGACATATAATCAAATCATAATTCATTTACGAATAACATCAAAATTTATCAAAATCGTAAATTATATTATATCTAAATAACTTACTTAAATATAAGCATTTTAATTTGGGGACGAAATCTCTGTGACACACCATTACTTTACACATACTAATACTGCAAAGAACTGTCTTTTTTATTATGATATAATTCTTTATTACCAAGCACCAGAAGTGCTGCTTAAATCTCAACCCATGGCGATGCTATATATGCCAATAAAGCCATTGACCATGACTTCTATGCCTTTCAAACTCAAGAGAGATTCTCATATCATCAATAGTCCATCACAGACATCCACCATGTCTGGTGCATCTGTACCAGCAGATATATCTTCTCAGCCGATGATCAACTTTCCAGTATCGCCGTTCACCATATCCCGTGCAGTTGTACCAGCAGAGACACCTGCGAAGTCGGTGATTGACTTTCCACCAACAGTCTACACCATATTCAGTACAGCTGTCCCAGCAGAGACACCTTTGCAGGCGATGATCGATTTTCCACCGTCCCCGACCATCATGTCCGGTGCAGCTGTTCCGGTGAAGAAACATTGGCTCACAATGATCGATTTTCCACCATCGCCTATATTAATAAAGATTAAAGCTACCCCACATTTTCAAAAAAGAAATATGCTACTGCCGCATAAGTTTCATCAACGAAAACTGTTATATTCAATTAAAAAAAATATGCTACTGGAGCATAAGTTTCATCAACGAAAACAGTTATATTCAAATTTAACTTTAACCAACAAATAGTATTGTATAATTGTGGTTACTATTTAAAAATAATTATTTTTAATTAAAAGCAAAAGCAATCACATGCCGTTTTCAACATATCCATTCACTGCACTTTACTTTTATACATTAGTGCTGCAGGCTTTTGTCCGTAAAGCCTTTGATACATAATATTTACGAATATCGCATGCAAGTTTATTTATTTCATGCCTAATTCAACCAAAGTAAAAGCGTATGTATATAAACTGCACTACTAAACTGCATAACTGCAATTTAAAACTGCGCAATCATACCGCAGTTGCACTAATTCAAACAATAATTGCTCTAAGATATTCAATTGACCCCACAACTATTAAAAGCATTTCAATTTAGTAAAAAAAGATTTAAATGTTTTCTTTCGTAACAGAACGTAAATCCGATGAAGAAAGCGCCCACTAACCTTTCTGTTATCATCATCGTCTTCACAATCTCCATCGCTGACCCGGCGGTCCACAGTTGAAGTAGTTATATCTCATATCGCTTCGATCACTTCCTCTTCCTTCGAATCGTTGTTGTTCGATTCATCGGAATCACCGCTAGTGGACGGTAAAACATCGACGCCAGTAAATATTTTACTCTCACCGACGCTAGTAAATATCGCACTCTCACCGACGCGGCTCGTAATCGTAATTGTCGTGATAGATGCACTGACGGTGGAAGGATAACTAATCACGTCGGATGTTTGAGGTTTTTCTCCAAGGAACTCACCGAACGATTTCAGCCGTCTGATCTCTTCCCCGTTGCCACGATCCGTTGTTTTTCTCCATTTCAACAGCTTCCCAGAGAAATTTCTAGACAAAAATCTTTTCGGAGAAATTTTTTTTTTTTTTACCAGTAAGACGATGATCCATAGTTCTAATGGTTTGATACTTGATTATGGATTCTTTTTAGAGATGACAAAAAATATCTTTATTTCAATCTTCATACAAATCATAAAACAATAACATATTCGTACAAATCTTTTCACAAAACAAGAACATATAATTTCAATCTTTTGTTGGGAATTTTGTTTAGAGATTTCTGGATAAACTCTGAAGTCTTGTTTTTACAATTTCAGATTGAAATTATTTTGGCGGTTCTCCAAAATTTTCAGCCGGATAAAATCAGAGCGTATGCATTTGAACAACGAGAATGGATTTTTTTTGTTGTTATTTTCTGTTCAGAACCATACTTATTTATTCAACCAAAATACTCAACTATAAAACAGTTTTATGTCCAAAAACGGTTAAAATTTCAAATGATAAACTGACTAAAAATTCAAATTCAAATTCGAATTATTTTTTCAAATTCAAATTTCCATGAATTTTCTTAATAGCCTTATCATTCAAAATAAACCTAACCCGAACAAGGATCCGTCCATTGGACCCACTAATCATAATATATTCTAACAAGCGTGTACTCCACACTATCCGACTTGCTCGATAATATATTACGACTGCATTGGTCGACTAGTCAATCCAATTACACTAAAATATCCAACAATGACTTCCTTAGTATCTTAATCGTGTTTCTTATAACTCTTTTCAATACATGAATAAGAGAGAGAATTCATTTGCGCTTGGGCTATACTATATTTTAATTTTAAGTTGTAATCAAAATATTTACATATTTTTATTATGTGATATTTAAATAGTTATCTTTTATTAAAAAAATTAACATAATATTTTTTGGGCATACCCTAACTTTTAGTCCTGGATCCGCCACTGCCCGATAAGAGGAGTTCTTACTGCCACCGGAACAGCTTGTAGATCCCAGTCATTCTCCATAGAAGGATGATAAACTTGACACCTTAGATAAGTTTCACAAGTAGCAGTTCCGATCAGCCAAAATGTGCCATTTTTGCCAAATTTAACAACCAGTTTGGCCATTTCCGTCAACGCGATCCGACCGACCTCCGCCGCAACGATATGCTATTGTTGCTCCACAAGCCATTTCAAATCACCCAAATTTATAATTACACTTCTCTGCTGGTCGGGCTGGTGGGAAAGGAGGAGCTAAGGCGACTGGTGGGAAACGGGTACCGCGATCTGATAGACTCTGCTGACTCGATCGTGTTCATGAAGTCTTCGTGCGAGGAGATTTTGTCGAACATCTCTTCGATACAGAACAACATACGTTCTCTCTCGGCCTCTCCCGTATCAGAGACACCCAAGCTTGAAAATCCTTATCCGGCTAGGGTTCAGGCTTACGGAATCGCTTGTCGGGTCAAGTACTTGGTTGACACACCGGAGAACATATGGGGCTGCCTCGACGAATCAATGTTTTTAGAAGCTGCAGAGAGGTATATACGGGCTAAGCATGTGCAGCACAGGCTTATGGCGGAGGGTAGCAGTGGATCAGAGCTCGATGGCAACACCATTTTGTTGCAGCACCAGTGGCAGATTGTGGAGAGCTTTAAAACTCAGATTTCTTAGAGGAGTCATGAGGGCTTGCTTGATCGCGGGCTTTGGATAGGGGCCTATGCAGACGCACTGGAAGCTGTTGCAGTGATTGATGAACTGGATCCAAAGCAGGTACTTTCATTGTTTCTGGATACCAGAAAAGCTTGGATATTGCAGAAACTGAGCGCTTGTGATGGTAACACTTCCCGCTCTGTTGTTGTCTCAGTATTTTGTGACGTTTTGAGTGTGATTCAAGTTAGTGTTGGACAAGTAGGAGAATTATTCTTACAATTCATGAATGATATGCCTACCTATTAGCAGTGGCCAAGAACTTCGTAATATGATCTCCATGACTCGTTTCACCTCTTCACTTCGTATTAGAAGCGCCGTTTTGCTGCAACCGTGGGTTTAAGTAAAAATTCTGATTCATCGATACTGGTGCGGGTCGAAATCCTAACCCGATATGAGAGGGATTCGTCGACGGGCCTAAAATAATCGATTGTTCGATCGTGGCTTCAACAGCCGGACTCGAGAAGCCAGCTAAAGTGGTCCAAAAAAAAAGAAACTGAGTATAAGAAAATTTTGCTATACTCTGTTTTGAGAAAAACTAAAAAATAAAAATAAAAAAATATATTTAAAAAATATTAAATTCGAAGGGTAAAAATAGAATTAAAAGTCGAAGGACTATCTATGGAACAAACCATTTAACTATAGTAACACGTGGCAGCATTACAGCAAAAACCACGCTCGGGGACTGAATTGATAGATTTTTGATAGACGAGGGATCCTCAACCGTGATTTTTTTGTCGATAGACTAAATGACACAAAACATGATAGTCAAGAGACGAAGCAGCGATTTAAGCCTCCTATCAAAATACAGAACTATATTGAACTTGTAGAACATCCGAACGCGTAGTTCGATTATGTGAAGCATCAAACTATATTTTATCATTTTACAATCACTTTCAACCTCTTTTTATTTTTTGGCAATGCCTTTGACCTTGTAGTTAGACTTAAATAATTTACACCTAACTTCCTTTCATAATTGTCAATTTCTCTCTTGAGTAAACTAGTAAAAAATAATTGTTGAATTTTAATTAATTATGAAGTATTAGCGAACAAATTTAGTGATTTTGAATTGATTTTGCATTTGGTATGCTTTTTTTTTACTCGTTCTTTCTAAGAATTAAATTCTATCCCTTATAAAAAAAATTTCTTTTACATTTTGATTCTCTTTTATTGTTTATTTTTGTATTTGATATTTTATGAAAAGAAAACATAAAAGTATCGGAGAGCTTGTAATTTGATTTGAACTTATTAAATATTTTAGATCTTGTAATCATTAAATTTTATTATTGTAATTGAAAAGGCTATAAGTTGCAAATTCCTAACCATTAGGTATGTGATAAAGTTATATGTTGTTGGAGGGTAGCATCCTTATTATAAGAGGTAAACAATCACATTAAATAAGAATAATGTAAATTTGTTAAGAGTGAGTAAACTTGGTCATTTATCTCACATCGCTTAGACTGAAAAATAATATAACATATATAAGTGAATGAAATATCTCAACTAATGTGAGGTCTTTTAGGGAGTGAACCAAAAGAAAACTTGGGGGGTCTGATCTCTCAAAGCTGAAAATATCACATTAGTTTGTTAGATATATTCTAACATTGTATCATAGCGAGGTTAAAACCTTCATTCTAAGAGATTTGATAGTTGTATTTAGTGAGGCGGAATGGCATGTATTCAGCGGATTAAGTTTAAGAGTGAGTAAACTTGGTCCTTTATCCCCATCGTTTAGATTGAAAACAATATACAATGTATAAGTGAATGATAATGTGAGCCCTTTTAGGGAGTGAACCAAAAGAAAAATCGTGGGGGTCTGATCTCTCAAAGTAGAAAATATCACATTAGTTTGTTAGATATATTCTAACATTGTACCATAGTGAGGTTAAAACCTGCGTTCTAAGCGATATGATAGCTGTATTTAGTGAGGCGAAATGGAATGTATTCTACGGATTGAGTTTAAGAGTGAGTGTTAAGAGTGAGTAAACTTGGTCTTTTATCCACATCACTTAGACTGAAAATAATATACAATATATAAGTAAATGAAATATTTCAACTAATGTGAGTTCTTTTGGGAGTGAACTAAAAGCAAAGTTGTGCTAGTGTGATCGCCAAAGTGGACAATATCACATTAGTTGCTGAGATATATTCTAACAAAAGTGTCATGTTGAATAAAAACAAAGTACAATAACATTTTAGGCAAAAATTATACTAATCGTTGTCAAAATAGAAAATAATACAAAGCATTATTGTTGATAATACACAACTCTGCATGGGATAATAACAATGTAAAACGTCATCTTGGAAAATGAGAAAATATTATAAAGTTGGATGACGTGAAGGACTTGAAGCCAAATAAAATTATATAAAAAATAGAAGATAACAATTTGTTCAAAGTTAGAAGACGGTTAGATAATATAAAGTTGGATAGTGTGAAGAAGTTGAAGCTATGAACAATGACTTGAGCAAGAAAATCTAAAGGGAATTAATAACTTGGCTCGGTAAATATTCGAGAAGCTTCTATGCAATTATGTTAAGTTACAATCTACTATGTGAAATTTTAATATATACAATATTCTAGGCAATTGTGTTAAGTTATAACCTACTATGTAAAATTATAATATATGAAAGGAATGAATGTTAAGTATCATGTAATACATGTGTCATTTATCACTAGATTTTTAGGATCTTAAAACAATATAAATGAGGATGTTGTTAATTAGTAAAATGGTTGGATAATATGTTGAGAGTAATAAAATCTTAAAGTTGAATTGTGTTTCGTTAATATTCACTCTAATTAGATTAAATCCATGTTGAGAGTTAGAACTTTTCTGATACCACAAAATATAAAATTGAATTATTCTTTTGCATCACAAGAATCTTGGTATTCTATTAGGACTCTTTATAAAGTTATAAAAATGAAACTAAATTTTTCTATTACACCATAAAACATTAAAGTTTCTTATACGTATATTTGGTATAATTAACATTATTTATCATGTCGGTCCAAAATTTTATCCGTTCATAAATATATTTAATAAATATATTCCAGCATGTATAATAATCTGTGAACATTGGTTTATTTAAAGTTAACATGTATTGCACATATATTATTAAAATAAATTTATTCCAACATGTATATTAAATAAATAACCGAATATGTTTATTTAACATGTCGGTCAAAATTATTATCGGTCCATAAGTATATTACATAAATATATTCCAACATGTATAATCATCTGTGAAAATTGGTTTATTTAAAGTTAACATGTACTGGAGATATATTTTTAGTATTTGTTTTCAACTTAAACTAATCTTGCCAAGACATACAATGATCATCGTTGAAATAACACAATGTCTCAGGATTTTGAGGTTGTCGTACGTGTCAAACGTAGCCATATAACTTTATAGATCTTAATTAATCTTTTATTGAATTTGTTTTGGTTCTATCTTAGATTATTTTTTCCATTCTTTCGAGTGGAATGGTCGTTCGGAGACTAAAACAATATGCTTAGCATCTATCGTTTTATCTTCATGTTAAAGTATTTATCTAAAATATATATATATAATTTTATCAATTACAAATCATTACAAATTCTATCACAACCTTAGCCATTGTATTTTTCAATCTTGATTCGTAGTTCTCTTCTGTTTTGAATGTAGTTGGTTTTTTGTTACTTGTAATAGATTTGGGATTGTAATTAAAATATTTTTTTGGTAGAGAATAAAAAAGCAAGTTTAACTAGGTTTCGGCTTTTCTATGTGATGTGAAATGATTATTGATCTTCTACGTTTAATTTTGAAATGGTTTTTGCCTATTAATGAATCTAAAATCATATACTCATGTATTCATAAAGACCTATATAACTTGATTTTTTTAACTTACCAATGAGACATGGCCTTGCTATTCATAATTATATAATGCAAGTTATATGGAGAAGACAATATCATCTTCGTGTGTTAGTTATCATGTTATCCTTACACAAACAAATTATATTAATATGTATCACTTTCTTATACAGTATGATTAGATATTTATATACTTCATCTAATGTATAAATGGTTGGATGATTGCATAAACCCGATTTTAAATACACCTTAACCATATTTAATGTTGATGATTAATATTGTTTTCTAGAGTTTTAAAGCTCTAAATTAACGAGCAGTTGCAGTAATGGTATATCCAATTCAAAGTATTAACATCACCATCTATAAATATTCACATAATCAACTATATTGGCCAAAAGTATAAAAGATGTGGAATAATTCTCCACTTTTTTTATATTTTGCACTCATGTATATTATATAATATTTAATTGTAACAAAATTTATATAAAGCTCAATTGTACCACTATAACATTCATATTTATGTTGCAAAACCATTTTACCCGAGGTCTAATGAAAACATGGGTCTGAAGGTTCCAACGTTAAGGTATGAGCTTAGAAAAATTAACATTAACAAAGAGTCTATGAAGGTCCATTGGTGGAGTATTTTAATCACTCCAGATATTTCGAGTTTACCGAGCTAAGAGAAACTATAGAATACAGTGTTAGGGCCTGGCCTAAACATGTATCTTTCTCTTATTTAAGTGAGAATTATAATGACTAAGGTTAGGACTCGAAGATTCGTGAGAGAAAATGTTGTTGGTTTTCTCGATGGATATATAATGGCCAAGCTAGAAGCAAAAGTTACCAAGCCAAGGCTCCTACCCGAAGGTCCGAGGTTAAGAAATACTAGGCCAAAGAGTTTGGGGAACTACCTTATGTAAGACCACCCGATGTAGTTCAACAGCTCCATCCACTACTATAACAACATATTCTGAGCTTGTGCAGCACCTTATGCATCAACCTTTTTATTCTTCAGCCATGCAATAGTCTATTTTCATCAACCTATGCATGAAACTATTCTTCAACGCATGTAGCAAACTATTTTTCAGCATCTGTATCAACTTATGGCATAACCTATGCCTCAGCCTATGCAGACAACTTATCAAGTGTTCAAACTTCTAGCCATACCCATATGGTCAACCTCCTTACTAACCAACTCCTAACCTCCTATACCACAGTGTGTTTAATCCTTAGAACTATTAATGCTCTAATCATATGAGGTGGAATGACCCTAACAAGTGGTATTTTTACATTTAAAAAAACATTAAGGTTGTCTTTGATACCTAATATTGTGGTAGGAGATTTACACCATAAATTTAATAAATATAAGAAGATAAGTTTGATGAGTCTCGATACCCATGCACTATATTGAATATTTCAAAAACCTTTGATTCATAACTTTGGCAGAAATGACTGATTGCTTTGCATGACATTCTCCATAATTTTTAAAACATTATCATATGTGTTCATATATTAGTCTATTAGGAGAAATATTATAAATAAAATGAAGACTATATCATGCATTGCAAACATGATCAGAATGAGTACTTGAGGGACTATAGTCGGTGTTTTTGTAAAAACAAAGAATGCTCTTGAAGATTTTCATACGGTCATAACATGTTGTTCTTCCATATAATAGATTATGTCGGGATTGTTGCAAAGGACGTTATGAAAAGTAAGACTCTCTTTTTTAGGCATAACTATCTGATTCATAGATCAAAGTGGATAAGAATATACGCCTAAGAATCTGGGAAACCACCAACCCTTACCCATCCGAATCTTGTTTCAGTATCAACAGTATTACCATAACAACGTTATGCTAGCCTTGTTCAACCAAGACTAGGTCTTTGATTTTTAAGGTTTGAACACTTTAAAAAGACGCCAAAGTGTCGCACAACAAGTAACTATACCGAGAATATAGGAAACAACCATGTCAAGAATAATAGGGTTAACTACACTGAACTCATGAAGAACATAATAACTACCTATGATAAATTTAAGAACTTTGTGCACATTTAAAATCCTTTAAAGATAATTTTTTAAAAGAGCATAGAAATAACAATAAATTTTGCAAGTACCATAATGGTCTTGGTCATTTTATAAGAGAGTGCAAGGTGTTAAGCGATGAAATTCATACTCTTTTTGAAGATGTAAAATTTATTGAGTTTGTCAAGAGAAAAGCCACATCAAGTCAAAATGATATTAAGCATGAGCCTAAGAAATCCAAAAGTAGAACAAAATCCTAGAAAATAGAAGCTCCATCAGTCTAGCCAAAATAAGAACATATCATGGTAATTATAGACACTCTTAGAGGCCAAACCAGAGATCAAGAAGGTTGGTACTTGTATATTAACGCTAACCGAGATATAGTCATTCTCATAGCTATATGAGATTCATTGTCATGAATCACTTAATCGTCAAGAAAAAGTCATGATTCTGAACTTCAGTACCAGTACCAAGAGCATACCTATGTTCACCTACACCGAGTTCCCTACCCGTTGACGATCTTTTCTGATAACGACCATCAATGAATAGTCGAGCCTTATCAAGATGTCATGTTAAGTACCGTTTCTATTTTAAGGGTTGGGATAATAAGAGATTTTATTGAGACTGGTAGTTCAACAAAAAATAATATTTAGAAGCACAATTGTTAAACTGAAAAATACTCTGGTCTACCAAAGGTCTGATAGGATGGTGGTAGGCTTTACTATGAAATAGGCCAAGATTATGGATGAGATTGAGATAAATAACTCTTATATTTTATGGACGCATGTTCGAGATAAAACTAGATCGAAATGAACCCAGAAGATCAAGGGTTCACTAACATCATTACCGAGCGGCACATTCATTGTTATAAACTAATATATTTGAGATTACAATATACAGGTGAAACTTACCAAATACATGTCAACAAAGCCTTCACTAGTTATATAACCAAAACACGAAGGTATATATTGGTGATATGCTTCTAAAGAGTCTTGATGATTCCGACCATGTCAGATACTTGAAACAAACATTTAAGAACTTAAGACCAATTAACTTGAAATTGAATCTGGAGAAGTGTTATTTTGGGGTTTAGAAAGACAAGTTCTCACGCAACCTAGTTAGTGAAAGAAGTATAAGAAAATCTTGTAATATTAGCAGCCTTCGCATCTATGCACCCATCCAGGTCGGTCAATAATGTTTAGATATTGGTCGAGAGGTTGACAACCTTTTGATGAGGGAAAATCATCATCATAATAATATGCCAATAGTGTATCAAATTTAGTATTTAGTTAGGGAACAAAGAAAGAGAGGTTTTGGAAAGATAAATTTATAAAGAGGATTTGTTAGCAAAAATGAGAGAGTGTTTCCTTAACTTTGAATGCATCTTTATTTATATTAAATTTCAAGAGGTTAAAGGTGGTGTGGATTATTTCTGATTGGGGGTAATTTAGTAAAGTGTTTTGATAATTTAAGGTTTAGGATGAAATATAGTGAGATAATTAAGGTGTGTGCTTGTATTAAATTCTAATCACCCTCATTAATGAAAGTAGTTGGGGTATTTATACTTAATTAATTACCCATGGGCCTTGCGGGTCGGATTGTGGGCTTGTATCAAGTTTAAGAACCCATTAGCCCAATACATGAAATGACCAGCACATTGCTTAGTTACATTCCACTAATATTACCATGTTCGGTATCTCATGATACTGGTTCGATCCAAAATTCCCTTCGGATAGGGTTAAGTAATAGTGACTAGTGTGCATAATAATCGCCTGAGGGTAGGCTAGTAATTTCAGTTGGTGTTTTAAGGAAGTATGTGGGTGTTAAGTATTTAAAGTAGAGAGTAGAGAGATAATTAAGCAGCTTGGTAGCAGTTAATTTTTTATTACCTATAGTTAATGCAGGTGGTTGGGTATTTATACCCTTATGTTTGGGCCCTTATGGGCTTTCGGGTCATGTTTAATGGACCCAGGTCATGTTCAAAGACCCATGAGCTCTAAGTAGGAGAGCAAGTAGCTTAGTCAAGAAGTGTTTAGGTTTTTTAGTACTTTTGTCATAGTTCGAACAGTCCTATGGTCATAGTGTTCAAAGTGATCTGTCCGGTTCATGTGATATGTCCGATCTGTCCGGTTTGGAGGCCTTGGACTGATCTGTCCGTGTCCGGGGAGCATGCTGAATTCGGACTCATCAGGAGCCCCTTTTTTAGGTGTTTGAGCAAGTATTCTTGTCAGAGACCCGAACAGTCCGACATCAGAAGTAGTTTTCAATCCGGATAGGTCTATGGGTTTACCCGGACAGATAAAGCTTCACGAATTCAAAACGGTTTTTGCCAGAGTTCGTGGGACACGTATCACACTCTGATTGGTTGCTTTAGCCGTTTCTTCACCTTGAATTTCGAACCCACCTTCTTCGAAAAGCAACCTCTTTAATTACATATGGTGACATCAGCGCCGTCTTTTAATCATTGCCAAACTTTTCGAATTCTCCTAGGAATTAACTGCTTTTTCAGATTTACTATAAATTCAGACTTACTTTCTACTGTTTTACTATCTCTTTCATATTTACTCTGCATATTTTCTTAGAGCTTTCTCTCTCTAAAGAAAATATTTACTTGATAGTTTATGTTTACAACAAGGACTGCTTTGATCAAAGGCGGGTGGCTCAACCTCTCTGAGTTGGAGAAGGCACAAAAAGTCGAGAAGGAAAGACGAATCGCAGCAGGGTTACCTACTTCGCCTGTTGACAGACCAATCGCCTCTGCTGCAGAGTCGGATCGAGGATCTTCCTCCTCCAAAGGCACTAAGCCTAGAAAGTTATTTCAACCTAGCCTTTCCCCCATCATCTCTGGTTCCTCGGTTCAGGAATCAGAATCCATCGTCGAACCAGGAGTAACTGCCACCAGCTTCAAAAAACCCTCACCCTTCATAGCGATGGGATCAGATATAGAGAACTCCCTGGAGAAGTCAGTCGATCGAAGAAAGAGTCGGCTGGTTAAGGGGCAAGCCTCTAAGAACACTCCCTCAAAATCGAGGGCAAAAAATAGCAGTTCTGGGTCTGGAGTGCCTATCAGAGCTCCCCGGGAAAGACTACCCGGTCCGGAGGCTAGCAGCCCAGCACTTCAAAGAGAGACTTCTGCCTCAGAGCCCCAGCTAGAGACTAGAAGTCAAGAAAACACAGAAAACCAGCAGTCCGGAAGCCAGGCTGAGCCAAGTTTGAATTCTCCCCGGGCCACTGCCACTGATATTCCTCCAACGATCATGGAGGAAAGAATGGAGGACTCTGCTGAAGAAGTCCCTTTTGAGTCTGAGCCCTCCGGTCAGACTAGTAACACTGCTGCTGCCAAAAAAAGATAAGGGCAAAGAAAAACTGTGCTTGAGGCATCCGGAGCTACCGGAGTGTCTCGAAGGGAAGGTAGGGCCTTGTTTTCACAAGGTCGAACTTAAATATCTCTTGGCCTTACAGAAGACCAAGTATGCTTTCATCCATACGGCTGAACTGGGTCGAATGCGCACAAAATGGGGGATCCCAGAAAATGTGAAGATAAGGATTCCCATAGATCCCGAAACTCCTATGGATTGCAAGCTGAATGAAATAGTCATCTTCACGGAGCTATTTAATTGGGGACTCAGATTCCCTTTGGACCCAGAGATTGTCAGATATTTTCATCTGATTAAACTCTGTCCGAGCCAGCTGAGCCCCAACGCTTGGGAAAATGGAAAGAAGATCAAGTCCGGAGAGAACCCAAGCCTCCTCAGAAGCAGGTGGAGGAGTGACCGTAAGTCTCCTACTTCAAATCTTTGTCTACTTCTTCCTTCTTAAAGTTGGTTTTGAATTAATTGGTCTTTCTTTTGTCTTAACAGAACTGCCTAAGGAGTTCGCTGATTACTTGAAGGCCGGACAGGTCACTTGTGGCAAAATAAATGCCTGGGCTGCAGAGAACTGGGGGAACCGATTCCACAATGCTTTCACTAGTGGAAATTTGGCAAGGTCTCACCTGTGGAACACCACAGGTTGGAAAGACTTAACTTGGGAGGAGCTCACCACCCAACCTTCTCCGGACACAGTGCTTAAGAGGTCCCATGAAGCAGATGGAACATTCTTCCTGCCAGGCCGGGCCAAAGCCCCAAGAAAAATGAAGGGAAAGAAGAAAGGAAAGAAGGTGGTGAGCGATGTTAATCCTGCTGATGCCGAGAAGGATGCTCCAACAGACCCGGAGGGGCCAACTCAGAGCCAAATTGATGCTGCTCTTTTGCAGGTAGTGGAGCAAGAGGCCGAAAGGCAGGAAGCAGACCTTCCAAAACCTCCAAGGGCTTCCAAGAGGAATCGCAAGCAGGGGAGTGAAGGGGCAGACCGGGCAGCCAAGAAGAAAAAGATTTCTAAGGGAGATGAGCTTGCTCTCCGGGATCCAGAGCCTTCTTTCCAGGCTGACCCTTCTGACCCAACACACGCTGAAGAGATCCCAAGGGAATTTCATACTGATGAAGTTGAGGGAGGAGAGCTCAACATTGATGAAGTAGACATCACCGGTCTTGGTGAACTTGGCGAATACTTCCTCAACCTCCCCAGAGACGACTTCGCAGGGCCTTACATTCCTCTGAGCAGCTCTAACACCGTCAACTTCAATGGTAAGACTTTCATTGTCTCTAGTGAAAAGGACACCATAGCCCACTCCTTGCTAAGCAATGTGCAGCCGGTACTTACACTGGAGAGACAAGTTCGGGGTCAAGCAGACACCATCAAAGACCTTAAGTCTGAGAAGGAAAAGCTGTCCGAAGACCTTCGCACTGCTACTACCAATGCTGACATGCTAAAGGAAGCAAATGAGGAGTTGAAGAGGAATCAGGAGGAAAGCAACACAAAAGTTGCTACTCTAGAGGAAACCATCAGAGACCTCCGGGAGAAGCTGTCCGGTGTGGAGAAAGACCTTACTGCCTCAAAAGAAGAGACCAAGGCAAAGGACAAGATTATCACCAACCTAACTACTGACAAGATTGCTCTTGAGAATGCAGCATCCAAGGCTGCCGAGGAGAAAACCACTTTGTTAAGGGATCAAGAGGCTATGATCCAAGCCAAGATCAATGCCTATGCCAACCAGATGATTAAAAGTGAAGAGCTATTGATTGAGAAGGTGAGGTCTGACATGGTTCTACTCTTTCATGAAAAATATTCAAAGAGGAACCTAGGGGACTTGTGGCTTTATGTAGACGATGATGACCTTCCACATCATATAATGGCCGAAGAGGATCAGTATGGAGTCTCCAGTGCGTCCTCATCCGATGATGAAGAGCATACCGGGGAGAGCCCAGATGAAGAGAAAGACGATCCCAAAGGCAAGAAGGTAGACGAAGGGAAAAGCGACTTCAAAGGCAAGAAGGTGTATGAAGGTGAGCCATCTTCAAAGGCTCAACCTTAACTTATGATCCACTTAGTTTAATTTTTATCCAAACTAAAGTCCTTGGAAGGCCAAGGCATTCTTTTTGTAATGGTGTCCGGTGTTCGACCGGACATGTTTTTGTGTTGTATTTTGACTATTTAAAAGTCCTTGGAAGGCCAAGGCAATTTTAAGTTATTTATTTCAATGAATATCTTTGTTCTGTACAACCATCATCTTCTTTCATTGTTCATTTTAATTTTGAAAGCCAGAGTTTAAGTAGCCTTTAGTTGTTTCATTGTGAGAGTGTTTAAGTTCTCCGGCTAGAGTTAAATAGCCCTTAGTTATTTCAGTCTGGATAGTATGACAAGGGACAAAATTTTGAAAACACTTAGAAAGAAAATTTCAAGAAGGCATCAAATTTTATTTAACAGCCCGGACACCTCATTGAAACCTCTCCGTGCCAACGGGGAGGAAAGAGTATGCCCCCAAATATTTACATGGATGTTCAAACAAGTAAATATTTACACAAGTGCTATTCCAAGTACATCCGGAGATGCTCGATATTCCAAGGATGTGTTAGAACTCTGCCATCTTTGTCGTCCAACCAATAAGTTCCAGGCTTAATTCTTTTAACAACCATATACGGACCCTCCCAAGTTGGGGCCAGCTTTCCGAAGAGCTTTTTTTTAGTGTGTAAGAAGACCTTCCTTAATACTTTGTCCCCAGGTTGGAAATCTCATATTTTAACTTTAGAAGCAAACCTGCTTCTCATCAAGCCTTGATAGTGTGCAACTCTAAGGTGAGCTTTAACTCGTCTTTGTTCTATCAAATCAAGTTGACCTCTGATTGCCACCTTATTAGCATGTTCGGAGAAGTTGTGAACACGAAAAGAGGGGAGAGTTGCTTCTATGGGAGCTACTGCATCCATCCCATAGACCAAGGCAAAGGGTGATTCTTGTGTTGCAGCCCCAGGTGTTGTCCAGTAGGCCCACAAGACCTCTTGTAAATAACTAGGCCACTTCCCAGCAGCCCCTTCCAAATTCTTCTTTAAGTCGGACAGTATAGTTCTATTAGCCACTTCAACTTGCCCATTTGCTTGTGGGTGGAAAGGTGAAGAAAAACAATTTTGTATACCCCTTGAGGCACAGAAGCTCTCTATTTCTCTATTGTCGAACTGTGGCCCATTGTCCGTTGTTATTTTCTGTGGGACACCAAATCTCCAACATATGTTGGACAGAATAAATTTTATAACAGCTTTTGATGTTGTCCCTGCTAGAGAGGCTGCTTCTATCCACTTCGAGAAGTATTCTATGGCCACAATTATAGTTTTGCGCCCTCCGGACGCCACAGGGAGAGGCCCTACTAAATCCAATCCCCATCGAGCAAAAGGAATAGGCTCAGAAATTGATTCTAAAGGAATGGCTGGTACATGAATTTCATTGTTGTACCTTTGGCATGGGTCACACCTCCTCACCAATTCCTTAGCATCTTTCATGATTGATGGCCAATAGTAACCGGAGAGTAAAACTCTTCTTGTTAAAGCTCTAATCCCACAATGGGTTGATCCCTCACCATCATGCAATTCAGAGAAGACCATTTGTGATTCTTCATCCCCCAAACAGCGCAGGTGAGGTTTACTGTAAGATTTCTTGTATAAAACTTCTCTCAATATGATGAAACCACGAGCCTTGTGTTTCAATGTTCTGGCTAGTGACTTATCCGAAGGTACAACACCATCGGAGAGATATTGTATGAGAGGAAACCTCCAGTCTTGAGGTTGTTTCACTTGTATTTCAAAAATTTCCTCTTCTTTACCCTTACAAAGTTGGATGGAGGGGCTTTCAAGCACATGGATCCATGGATATGACTTCGTATAGGCTACGGTTGCTAGTGAGTCTGCTAGCTCATTTTCTGCCCGGGGAATGTGTTCATAGACAACACTTTTAAACTTAAGCGCTTCATTTTTTAGGAGGAGTAAATACTTCAGAAGTTGCTCCTTCTTAGCCTCAGATTGGCCTTGGGCATGGTGGATAAGTAGTTGGGAGTCCCTTAACAGTTTGACCCTCTTGGCCCCACAAATGTGGGCTAACTTTAACCCAGCTATAGCTGCTTCGTATTCGGACTCGTTATTAGATGCCCTGAAAGCAAAACAAATAGCCTGGTACATCTTATCTCCATACGGGGAAGTTAAACATACTCCTGCACCACATCCCATTGTGCTAGATCCACCATCTGTTCGGACGACCCATACTTTTTTATCTTTTATATCAGTAGCTTGGTCCGAATCCTTGTCGGAGTGGAATTCGACCAGAAAATCAGCCACAGCTTGGGCTTTGACTGCTGTTCAGGGAGTAAAGTTTATGTCAAAGTCCCCCAACTCTACTGACCACTTAGTCATTCTGCTCGAAATGTCTGCTTTTTGAAGGACATTCTTTAGGGGAAAAGAGGTCCGGAAGATGATAGGATGAGCCTGGAAATAAGGCCTCATCTTCCTTGCAGCTATCACCAGGGCTAATGCCAATTTTTCAAGTTTTAAGTAACGCTTCTCTGCATCTATCGACCTCTCTTACCAGCACAGCACTGATGGTACAACTTGAAACTGCCAAATATACAAACAGAGTCTCCCCATCGACTGGCTTGAACAAAGTTTTGGGGGAGGACAGGTGTTTCTTGATCTCATTGAAAGCCTCATCACACTGCGGGGTCCAATCAAAGCCCTTTGCACCCTTCAAAGTTTGAAAGAAAGGAGCACACCTGTCTGAAGACCTTGAGATAAATCTGTTTAAGGCAGCTAACCTCCCCGTTAACCCTTGTACTTCTTTAATGTTTCGAGGAGGTTCCATCTGGAAAAGAGCATTTAGCTGGTCCGGATCGGGCTGTAATCCATGCTCACTTATGATATAGCCTAGAAACTTCCCGGACTGCACTCCGAACACATACTTTTCAAGGTTTAACTTCAAATTCACTTTTACCAAGTTGGCAAAAGTTTCTTGGAGATCAGACAAGTGCAACTGCTCATGTACGCTCTTCACCATCATGTCATCAATGTATACTTCCATATTTCTTCCAATTTGATCAGCAAATGCCTTGTTGACTAACCTCTGATAAGTAGCCCCAGCATTTTTCAAACCAAATGGTATAACTTTGTAGCAATGAAGACCTCTGTCTGTGAAAAATGTGGTATGCTCTTGATCCCTTGGATCTACTTGAATCTGATTGTATCCGGAGAAAGTATCTGTAAAGGAAAGTAGCTTGTTCCCAGAGGTAGAGTCTACTAACTGATCAATCCGGGGGACCGGATACAAGTCTTTTGGGCAAGCTCTATTGAGGTCTGTGAAGTCAATGCACATGCGCCACTTGCCATTCTTCTTTTTCACCAAGACATGATTGGCAGTCCACAAAGGGTATTGAGACTCCTTGATATGCCCCATATTTGTGAGCCTATCAACCTCTTGCACAATGACATCAGCTTTTTCTTTGGAAAAAGCTCTTCTTTTTTTAACTACTGGTGCTACATCTCTCCGGACTGATAGTTGATGTGATATCACTTCTGATGGGACTGATAGCAGAAACGTGCTGATGGTTCTTTAAAAACTTCAACATTTCATTCTTCAACATAGGTGGCATTTTAGACCCTATCTTAACACTTTTCCCATCTTCCAAACAGTGTGTTTCCACCTCTTCAACTGGTATCAACACTCCGGGGGTATCCCTGGGGTCATCAATTTCACCCTCACCCCCAGAAAGGCCCTCAAACTGCTATTGTTCATTGATACGGACTGCCCCCAGCGTTCGAGGAGCCAAGGCAGTGGCATAACATTCTCTTGCAATCTTTTGGCTGCTCCGAACAACTCCAACCTGCCCCTGAACAGCATACTTCAAGCATTGGTGGACTGTTGAAGCCACTGTATGCATTCTAGAGAGCCAAGACCTCCCCAGAATAGCATTGTAGCAAGTGGGACAATCTACCACAATAAAGAGTATTCTGACCATTTTCTTGAAAGGGCCCTTGCCCAATAACACCTCTTCTTCGAACTCTCCGATCACATCTGCTGATCTGCCTGTGAAGCTCACGATTGACCTGTCCGAATTCTGAATTACAGCTGGATTTTTCATTTTCTTGTAAGTGGTTAGGAAAAGGATATTGGCTGAGCTTCCAGTATCCACCAGGATTCGTCTTATGTCATTGCCCCCTATAGATGCTCCTATGACAACAGCATCCTCATGAGGGCCATCAATGTTTCTTAAATAATCTTCATCAAACAGAATGAAGGGAAATGAGTTTGGTGACTGATAGGATGTCATGCCTCCTTCTAGCTGGGAGGCTAAAGTATGAACATGCCTCTTCCTCGAAGAAGTAGTAAGAGCTGTCATAGTGTCCCCTCCGAAAATTGTAAGCGACTCGAAAAACTTAATGAGCTCGGAGACCGATCTAGAACATTCCTCTATAGCACCCACTCTGTTTCGAGTTGGATCAGGATCCAAGTATTCAGATTCCACGTCAAACCTTTCAACTATAACCATGGCCCCCTCTGGAGCAGCATTACTTGGACCAACCCGGTGAGTGTTGTCAGGCCTGTTGCCTCCTCTTCTTTTAACGTCAGCTCCCAGCTTCCCCCTTTCAATCAAGTTTTGAACTTCTTGCTTCAATGCTATGCAGTCATCGGTGGTATGACCAATATCATTATGATATTGGCAAAAAGAGTTGTTGCGATGCTCTCTGGGAGACTGCAGTGTTGCCGGTCTCCGGTAATGCACCTCATCCTTTGTTTTATCAAAAATGGTGGCCACACTTTCTTTTAACTCCGCGAACCACTCCGGTTGCACCCATGGCCCTCTTTTGTTTCTGGATTGCTGACTCTGAGCAGGAGCGCCTGGCTGAGACTGAGCTTTTGCTCTACCATGCCCCTGTCCGGTTTCTTTTGCTTTGTTCCCGGACTGATTTTGATTGGGACTTGGTGTTACTGGGGTAGACCTCACCTGCCTGTGCACCCTGGTTTTCTTTGTTTCATCGACGTTTATTTGTTTGCCAACCTGATTCAGCAACCCTCCCCATGTCATGGCCTTCTTTCTGGTCACTGAATCAGCTAGATTGCATGGGTTCAAACCCTGTCTCAGGGATGCTATTGCTACCTGTTCGAAGCAATCAGTCAACCCATTCTTTGTGTTCACAAAACGACTTATGTATTCTTTCAAGGACTCATTTGGCTCCTGGGCACAATGGATTATTGTGTCTCCATTGCCCTTCAGCTCTTTACTCCTTACGAACTGCCTTCAAAAGGCCACCCAAAACGTATCAAAATCTTTAATACAACCCTGAGGCAGGCTATTGTACCATTTCAGAGCACTCCCCGTAAAGGATTAGGAGAATTCCCTACAAAGTAGTTTATCATCGTCGTCAAAGTTCATCATGAAGTTTTTAAATTGCTCCAGATGGTTGTCAGGATCAGTACTGCCATCGTACTTCTCTATTTTGGTGCTGTCAAACCTCTTGGGGAGGTTTCCGGACAGAATTTTAGAAGACAATGGAGATTGCCTCCAATTCCTTCCACGACTGAACACAGTATCCTCATTGGGAGTTGCAAAGATACCTGGTTCATCGTGGAAAGCAAAGGGATCCATCAGCATCTTGTCCACATGCCTCCGGTTATGAGATGACCCATTGCCAATATGCTTCTTCATTCTTCCATGTCTATCTCTTTTTCTTGAATATTTTATAATTTGCTTTTGCTTTTTTCTGGTTCGACCCTCATCGCTGCTAGAGGACAATGATTTTTCAACTCCCTCGCTGTCCGAAGAGTTATCAAAAGATTCTGAGCTTGAGTCGGAACTCTCCACATGCTTGGACCGGTGAGACTTTTTAGAACTGGCATGAGTCTTTTTGGTGCTCACATGAGTTTTCGAAGACTCATGCTCTCTGGGGTTATCAGTATGATGAGCAACCGATGCTTTGGATTTTTCTTTCACGCCCATCTTGGCCTTCTCTTCCCTCAGAGCTTCTATTTCACACTTTAGCTTGTCACGCTCTTCGACAGTGTATTCATCATTTTCTTCCACCACTTCGAGCAAAGCCGGTGGTAGCTCTGGATTGTTCGGATTCATTCGGACAGATTTTCTTAGCTGGTTTTCAATGCTTGATTCAGACACCTTCTCCTCCCACTGTGGTCGCCAATTTGGTGTGGATAATAATCCCCTGAGGGTAGGCTAGTAATTTCAGTTGGTGTTTTAAGGAAGTATGTGGGTGTTAAGTATTTAAAGTAGAGAGTAGAGAGATAATTAAGCAGCTTGGTAGCAGTTAATTTTTTATTACCTATAGTTAATGCAGGTGGTTGGGTATTTATACCCTGATGTTTGGGCCTTTATGGGCTTTCGGGTCATATTTAATGGACCTGGGTCATGTTCAAAGACCCATGAGCTCTTAGTAGGAGAGCAAGTAGCTTAGTCAAGAAGTGTTTAGGTTTTTTAGTACTTTTGTCATAGTTCGAACAGTCCTATGGTCATAGTGTTCAAAGTGATCTGTCCGGTTCATGTGATCTGTCCGATCTGTCCGGTTTGGAGGTCTTGGACTGATCTGTCCGTGTCCGGGGAGCATGCTGAATTCGGACTCATCAGTGACAAAATTATCCGACCTTATCAGTAGCCCCTTTAGGTCTTGCAAAGCATCTTCGGAAGAGCTACTCCACAAGAATAAAAATCAACGTAGTTCCAATATAATCTTCCGATCTGCTTTTGTGTCCGAACCGAAGAGATCAACTTTGTTTGTTAAGAATATCAAGAGTCAGGTCGATCAGAATTCGGTGGGATTGATTTTACCGTTAAGAATTTCAAGATTAATTTTTCGACGTGGGGCACATGTTAGGTTCTGGTTTAACCTCTCAGCCGTTTTTTTCTCCTAGATTCTCATACCTACTAGGCTATAAATTTACTTAGGGTATAACCCCCGTACTTTATATCCCTTAATCACAACTATTGATCGGTCTGTCTTCCCTTAGGTAACCTCCAACATTTTCACAGTTATATATGAATCGATTTTACTGTTCTATTGTCTTAAAAAACAGAAACACTTCTAAAGATAGAACACTTAGTAATATTTCCAAATTGTGTCTGGGTAATTTATATTCACAGCCAGAAATGCACTGATAAAAGGAGGTTGGCTGAATTTTCTTGAATTGCAGAAAACGAGAAAGGTTGCAAGAGACGAGAGAACTGCATCTGGTCTTCCTGTTTCTCTTAGTGAAGAAATCAATCGAACCAAAGCATACACAGATTAAGGTTCATTGTCATCCAATACATCTTAGGTCAGAAAATTACCCTTTGTTCCAACTTTTTCTCTTCTTCAATCAGGGTATTTTGTCCAATAGTCTCAAAAATCCCTTCATAAAGAAAAGGCAATTTCCAGTGTTAGGAAACCTTCGTCTTTCATAGCCATGGGTTCAGATGGTGAGAAGTCTACTGAGAAGACCACCATTTGCCAAATAACTTGCAGTCCAAAGCTAAATCCACCCCTAGCTCTTTGAAACCTAACAGTTCGGAGACGTTAAAGCCCCTGCCAGAAGTTAAGCCATCCGAACAGCAGTCCATTGTAATGGAAGAAACCATGGAGGATAGTATAGAAGATACTCGTTTTGAGGCGTCCAAACAGACTGAGGATACTGAAGTAGATCGGAAGAGGTTAAGGTGGGTCTGCCCAATACTCAGTCGCTTCCGGAGTGTCTGGAATGTAAAGTGAGGCCACATTTCCAGAAGGTTAGCGTGAAGTACTTGATAGCCCTCCAAAACATTGATTATGTGTACATCCATAATGCTGAGTTGGGTCGTATCCGAACAAAGTGGGGATTCCCCGATTCTGTTACGGTGAGAATCCCAATCACCCTAGAGACTCTGATGGACTACAAGTCCCACGAGCTAGTGGTGTACACTGAGGTGCTGAACTGGGGACTCCGGTTTCCTTTGGATCCAGAGATAGTCAGGTACTTTCACCTGGAAAAATTATGCCCAAGCCAGCTGAGTCTGAACGCATGGTATACTCTGATGGCTGGCATAATGGCTTCAAGATTTTTAAACATCCCACTACCGATGGAGCAATTCGCTGTTGTGGCGAGCCTATGCAAGAACCATCACATCCTCTTTTACCACTACAATATGAGGAACAGCTAAATGATGGTAAATGACTTACTGGAGTCCAAAAAGCCATGGAAAAAACAGTTCATGTTTATCATCAGAGCCTGGGAGAATGGGAAAAAGATAAAATCTGACTCTTATCCAAGCCAACTAACTAGTAGTTGGAAGAGTATAAGTAATTTTATTTATGTTTCCCTTAGTCTGTTAAATACTATGTGGTTCTTAGACCATCTAGAGACTGGCTAAAGCACCCATACTAAATTAAACGCATGGGCTTCAGAGAAATGGGAGAATGGATTCCACAAGTGCTTTACCTCAGGAAAGTTTGTGAGGTCTCACCTGTGGAATACTACAAGGAGAAGAGACCTCACCTGGGAGCAATTGGCCACTCCTCCTCCTGCAGATGTCATCCTGAAGAGGACCGAGGCTAAGGACGGCAAGCTCTATCTGCCTTCCAGGGTCAAAGCCCATAGCCAGCTGGCCAAGATGAAGAACAAGAGAAAGAAGAAAACCACAACTGACCCACCTAAGCCAATTACCGAAAGGGTTAGTTCGGAGAATCAAGGCGGAATCAATGCTACACTACTGGAGGCAGTTGAAGTTATAGTCAAAGAGACTGGTGGATCAGAAAACCCACCACAGATTACGAGGAAGGATAAAAAGCGCAAGGCAAGCAATGATGAAAAAGCTGCATAGAAGAAGAAAGTTACTTTGGGATCAGAGATAATTTTACGTCCTTCTAAACTTCCTCCTTTGGTTCCTACTGACCCTACTCTTCAAGAATAAATTCCATCCAACATTTATTCCAAACATGCCACTATTGATGGGGAGGTAAATCGTGATGCATTTCAGAATATTAATATGTATTTTAATGATCTGGACAAGAGTGATTTTGCGGGGCCTTATCGTCCTGCTAACCCATCCAATGATGTAACATATAATGCCGAGAATTATGTTATATCAAGTGAACAAGATACCCTTAGTCATGCCCTCTTAGGTTAGATTCGTCCAGTATTTGTCTTGGAAAGGCAGGTAAGGCAACAAACAACTACTATAACTTCATTAACCATAGCAAACCAAGGCTTAATGAATAGTCTCAGCTGAACATAGAGTCTTTGAAAAAGGAAAAAGAGGATTTATCTGCCAAACTGTTCAAGTCAAAAAAGGCTAAAAAATCTCCAAACCAAGTATTTCGGACTGGAAACTTCCTCCTCCAATGAAATCAAAGCTCTGAAGGAGCAACTAGAAGCTAAAGACAAAGTTGTTAAGACTTTATCCGAAAACAAAGTCAACTTGGAGGATCTTCTTAAAAAGAAGACAGAAGAGAATACATCTCTAGTGCAAAAGCAAGCTGAAGAGATATTTGCTGGAATAGAGAAGTATGCCTCTGGAGTGGTGAACTCTTTGGAGAAAAGAGATGATAGATACAAGTCTGACATGGTCTGATTATTCCATGAGACGTGCCTAAGAGAACTCTTGGTTCTTTATGGAAATTTGTGGAATACGATGACCTTCTTTTTCATACGATGGCTAATTGTGATAAGCACAATTACTAAAGTGGGGAATATTCCAAAGACAACGAAGGAGTTGGTGAACTCAAAAGTTCGAAAAAATACGATGGTGATAAAAAGACCGAAGGGAACAAGCCCTAAGGTTATATTGCCAAGGTATCTTATTGTATTATTTGTTTAAATTATGTTCTTAAAACTTAAAGTCCTTGAATGGTCAAGGCTTGTGTGAACCATAGATCGGGTTTACTCTGATCAGACTTTAATATGATATTTCCCTTTGTGTGAATTTTGTTTAACTCTTTACAACCAGTGTTTAAATAACCTTCAATGTTTCAGATATGTTAAGTAAGTGTACTGAATAATTTTGATCACACATTTTTAATAAATGTGAACAAGTGTCTAACATATCCGATGAACTCAAAGATGTTTGAGAGTCGGAGTGTTTAATAAGTATTTAATATCTAACCACCTCACACTATGGTTAAGTCAATAATATTTTTGCACCAGACTCTTGAAGAAGGCATAAGATATTATTGAAAAATTCGGACACCTCGTTAAAACCTCCCCGCGCCACCAGGGTAGGAAAGAGTATGCCCCCCTAATATTTACATTGACATTCAAAATATAAATATTTACAAGAAAGTTCTATTCTAAATATAACCTGAGATATTCGACATTATGATGGGTACTTTAGTGTTCTCCCCTCCTTTTCTTGGAGTCTATATGTTCCTGGTTTCACTTTCCCACATACCATATAAGGACATTCCCAATTTAGAGCCAACTTGCCCAACTGTTTCTCCTTGGTGTGTAAAAATACTTTTCTTAAGACTTTGTCCCTTAATTGAAAATTTCTTCTTTTAACTTTGGAAGCAAACCTGCTCGTTCCTGGAAATGTGTCGTTCTTAGATGCGCTTTAACTCTTCTTTTTTCAATCAAATCCAACTGATTCCTAACTGCCATATCGTTTTCCTGTTCGGTATAGTTCTGGACTCTATAAGATGGTAAAGTAGCTTCTATAGGAGTGATTGCATCCATCCCATAAACAAGGGCAAAAAGAGATTCGTGTGTGGCCGCCCGAGGAGTAGTTTGGTAAGTCCACAATACTTCTTGTAAATAACTTGGCCATTTCCCTTCACCTCCGTCTAGATTTTTATTCAGCCCGAATAAGATTGTACGATTAGCAACTTCAACCTGTCCATTTGCTTGAGGGTGGAAATGAGAAGAAAAGCAGCGTTGAATACCTCTAGAGGTCAAAACATTTCCATGTCTTTTATTATCGAATTGTGGCCCATTGTCTATGGTGATCTTTCGGGGAACTCCAAATCTACAACATATATTAGACAAAATAAATTTAATAATTGCCTTAGAATTGGTTCCAGCTAAGGGAGCTGTCTCTATCCATGTAAAGAAGTAGTCAATAGCAATAATGATTGTTCGACATTCACCGGATGCCATGGGAAGAGGCCCAACCAGATCCAACCCCCATCTATCAAAGGGTATCGTTTCAGATATGGATTCCATAAGAACTGCTGGCACATGAATTTCATTCCCATATCTCTAGAAAGGATTACACTTCTTTACCATATATTTAGCATGGTTGGCCAGTAGTAAGCTTCTAATAAGACTCTCATGGTTAAGGATTTTTAGCCACAGTGTGCAGAACCTTTACCGCCATGCAGTTCAGATAACAGAGCTTGGGATTCTTCAAATTCTAAGCAACGCAATAGGGGTCTGCTGAAAGATTTCTTGTAAAGAATTTCCCTTAATACCAAGAAACCACGAGCCTTATATTTAATTTGTTTAGCCATGGCTTTATCCGGAGTCAAAATCCCATCGGAAATAAACTAGAGAATATCATACCTCGAGTCCTTAGGTTGAATAACGACTATGCTCATACTTTCTTCATTCTCATTAACTTTTTCTTGACCCGTCTTTATTGATGGACATTCTTGCATAAGAATCCATGGGTAAGATTCAGAATAAGTTATGGTTGCCAAAGAGTCTGCCACACTATTCTTCGATCTAGGGATGTGTTCATAGTGGATACTCTTGAAGCTTGCAGCAACTTCCTTCAGCATAAGAAAGTATTTTATCAATTGTTCTTTCTTTGCTTTAGATTGCCCTTGAGCATGGTAAATCAGTAATTGGGAGTCGTTCATTAATCGGATTCTTCTGGCCCCACATATGAGGGCTAGCTTAAGATCAGCTATAACTGCTTCATATTCAGATTCATTGTTAGAAGCCCTGAAACCAAATCAGATAGCCTAGTATAAGGTGTCACCATAGGGAGAAGTTAAACAAATTCTAGCCCCACATCCCATAGTACTAGACCCACCATCAGTTCAGACTACCCATTCTTTCTTAGACTCGTTTTCTGGTATCTGTCCGGAGGATCGACAACATGAAATTCTACCAAGAAATCGGCCACTGACTTGGTTTTAATCGTCGTTCGGGGCGCAAAATCAATATCATAATCACCCAGCTCAATTGACCACTTGGTCATTCTGCTTGATACATCAGCTTTCTGAAGAACACTCTTTAAAGGAAAAGATATTCGAACGATAATGGAATGAGTTTGGAAGTACGGTCTCATTTTTCTTGCCGCAATTACCAAGGCCAATGCTAGTTTTTTCTAACTTTAAATATCTTCATTCAGCATCCAATAGACTTTTACTAATGTAATACACCAAACGAGGGTAATTATCCACCTCTCTTACTAGCAAAACACTTATTGCATACTCTGATACAGCCAAGTATATGTAGAGCTTTTCCCCCGAACAGGTTCTAAGAGAGTCTTAGATGACAAAAAAGTCTTCTTGATTTCAAGAAATGCATGATCACACTGTGGAGACCAATTAAAGTTTTTTGCATTCCTTAATACCTGGAAAAATGGAGCACATTTCTCCGATGATCTTGAAATAAATCTATCCAAAGCAGCCAATCGTCCGGTCAGCCTTTGAACTTCTTGGGTGCTCCGAGGAGGTTCCATAGCTAGTAGGCCATTGAGTTGATCTGTATCAGGTTGAATTCTTTTTTCACTTATTATGTAGTCCAAAAAAGTTCCAGATCAGAACCCAAAAACACATTTTTAGGTTTTAGCTTCAAGTTCACATCATCTAAATTAGAAAATGTTTCTTGAAGGTCAGATATATGTACATCTTCCTCCAAGCTCTTTACCATCATGTCATCTATATAAACTTTGATGTTTCTGCCATCTAATTAGCGAAGGCTTTATTTACCAATCTTTGACAAGTGGCCCCAGCATTTTTCAATCCGAACGACATCACCTTATAACAATGAAGACCTTTTCCCGTAATAAAAGTGATGTGATCTTGATCCTTCAGATCTACTTGTATCTGATTGTACCCTGAAAATACATCCATGAAAGATAACAATTTATTCCCATAAGTGGAATCCACCAACCGATCTATCCGAAGAACAAGATAAGGATTCTTAGGGCATGCCTTATTAAGATCAGTAAAGTCGATACACATATGTTATTTGCCATTCTTTTTCTTGACTAAGAAAGAGTTGGCAATCCATAAAGGATACATAGACTCTTTTATGTGGCCCATCTTGGTCAAACGATCAGCTTCTTGGACAATCACATCTACTTTTTCTTTAGAGAAATACATTCTTCGTTGTACAACCGGCACAACATCAGTTTGTATAGATAACTTGTGACAAATTATATCAGCTGACACTCCGGTAACAGCGTTATTGCACCAAGGAAATACATGTTTATTACTCATCAAAAAAGACAATAGCCTATGTTTCAAACTAGGCGCCAACTTGGTACCAATTTTAATATTTTTGCCCTCAGCTAAGGAATGGATTTCAACCTCCTCTATGAGTATTATGACATTGGGAGCCTCCTTGGGATCATCAATCTCATTCTCATCGGTGGAAGTCTCCAATAACTGCTAATCTCTGTTAATCTTGATTGCCTCCACTGACTTAGAGGCAAGGGTCATTGCATAATATTATGTGGTTATTTTATGATTGCTCTGGAGAACACCTACTTGTCCTTGGACAGCTAATTTCAAACATTAATAGACCGTAAAGGCCACAACATGCATTCTGGAGAGCCACGACCTCTCTAATATTGCATTATAAGATGTTAGGAAATCCACCACAACAAATAAGACTCTCACCAGTTTCTTGAAAGGTCCTTTGCCCAGCAATACTTCTTCTTCAAATTCCCCAATCACAACTGCAGAACTCCCCGTGAAGCCCATAATAGTTATGTTCGAATGTTGTATAACCGAAGAGTTTCTCATCTGTTTGTGGGAGCTTCAAACTAAGATGTTTGTTGAACTGCATGTGTCAATCAGGATTCGACATATATCATTTCCACCTGTTGAGGTCCCTATTACTACAGCGTCTTCATGAGGCCCTGCAATATCTCTTAAGTCATCCTCATCGAAAACTATAAAAGGAGATGGAGTTTGATACAGGTAGGTGGACATTCCTTCATCCAACTAATTGGCTAAACTGTGCACATGCCTCTTTCTTGAAGAAGTAGAAGTTGCAGTCACCGTATCCCCTCCAAAGATGGTTAAAGATTCAAAATATTTAATCAAACCGGAGACAGTATTAGTCATGTCTGTTATTACCCCCACCCGATTCCGGTTTGGATCCGAATCAAGGTACTCAGAGTCTATATCAAACCTCTCAGTAATCACCATAGCATCTTCCTGTGTAGACATTCCAGGATTGTTTGAAGGAGTAGTTCGGGGAGTGTTGGCATTGGATTGTGTATTATCCGGTTTGGTGGCCTCTCTTTTATAACATAGGCCCCCAACTTACCCCTCTTAATGAGGTTCTGGACCTCTTGCTTCAAGGCTATACAATCATGGGGATCATGCCCTATGTAATTATGGTATTTGTATAAACGGGTACTCCGGTTTTCTCTAGGGGAGTGCAATGTTGTTGCCTTTCTAAAGTGTACTCTATCCTTAGTCTTGTCACATATTGTAGCCATACTTTCTCCCAATTCAGTAAACCACTCAGGTTGAACCCATGGTCCCCTCTTGTTTCTGACCCGTTGGTTCAGATTTTGGTTAGATTGATTCTGCTTTGATCGGTTAGATCCTTCTCCAGTCTCCTTTGACCTGTAACCAGACTAATTAGCAGCCTGAGGTGTTGATGTTGTAGTAGTGGACCTTATCTGATGAGGCACCCTGGTCTTTTTACTCTCTTCTATATTTATTTTTTTCCCCACCTGATTTAACAACCCCCCAAAAGTCATAGCTTTCTTTCGGGTGACTGAATCAGCCAAGTTGCTCGGATTTAAACCTTGTCTGAGGGAAGCAATCGCAACTTGTTCGCAGCAGTCTGCTAGCCCATTCTTTGTATTCACAAATTGGTTGATGTACTCCTTCAGAGATTCATTTGGCTCCTGAGCACAATGGATAATGGTATCCCCATTATCCTTAAGCTATTTGCTTCCAACACACTACCTCCGAAAGGCAACCCAAAATATATTAAAAGAATTTATAAATTCCTGAGGGAGACTATTATACCATTTGAGGGCACAACCTGTGAAAGTTTGAGAGAAAGCGCTGCGCAACAGTCTATCGTCGTCATTGAAGTTCATCATAAAGTTCTTAAACTGCTCCAGATAGTTATCCAGATCTTTACTCCCATCATATTTCTCCATTTTAGAGCTGTCAAACCTCTTGGGAAGGTGTCCGGAGAGTATCTTCGTCGAAAAAGGTGATTGTCTCCAGTTTCTGTTACGGCTAAAAACAGTATCTTCATTTGGTGTAGTAAAAATATCTGGTTCGGAATGGAAAGCGAAGAGATCAATCAGCAAACGGTCAATATGCTGGTCAGCTGAACCATTTCCCTTCCCATGGTGTTTCTTAAGCTTTCCATGCCTATCCATTTTTCTTGAATATTTTTTGCTTGAGGACACTGATTCTTCAAGTTCTGCCTCATTAGATGAGCTGCTGGAGGATTCTGATGAAGAACTCTCCACATGTTTAGATCGGTGTGTTTTCTTGGAGCTGAGATGCTTCTTTATAGACTGCTCGTTCTCTCTAGGATTGTCAGTATAGTGAAGCACTGAAGCACCATATTTTTTTTTAACTCCTTTTTCCTGCTTGTTTTAATGCTCTCAAGGCCTTTATCTCAGCTCTCAATTGGTCGCGCTCCTCAAAGTGTATTCATTGTTTTCTTTTACAACCTCCACCTCAGGAGGTGGAACATTCTGAGCATTCGGATCCATCCGAACTACCTTGTATGTTGGTTTTGAATATGAAATTCAGGAACCACCGTGCTCCCACTGTGGTCGCCAGTTTGGTGTGGATTATTTCTGATTAGGGGTAATTTAGTAAAGTGTTTTGAGAATTTAAGGTTTAGGATGAAATGTAGTGAGATAATTAAGGTGTGTGCTTGTATTAAAATCAGATCACCCTCATTGATGAAAGTAGTTTGGGTATTTATACTTAATTAATGACCCATAGGCCTTTCGGGTCGAATTATGGGCTTCGATCAAGTTTAAAAACCCATTATCCCAAGATATGAAATGATTAGTACCTTGCTTAGTCACATTCCATTGATATTACCCTGTTCGGTATCTCATGATACTGGTTCGGTCCAAACTGTCCTTCTGATAGGGTTAAGTAATAGCGTCAAAATTATCTAACCTCGTCAAGAAGTATATAAGCTTCTTATTCATTATTTTTATGATATATTTACTCATAGTACAAAGTGTATACGCTTTTTATATTTAATTAAATAAATGGCATTGTCTTCCTATTATTATCCGATTGTTCCACCCTTGTCAAGGCTCTTTGCTACTCCTTGAGTTGAAATGTCAATTAATACCTAATGACTAACACTCTTTATGTATAACGGGATATTATAGTCTCTAAGTCTTTTATTATTTACGTTTTATGCTCGTACTTTAATTATTATCTGCTTTCAGCTTATTTGCTAACTTATCAAAGATGTAACTCGTTATGGTAATTGTGCCAAACTATGATGATATGGCATTGATCAATTTGTATAAAAGACTATGATAAATATTTTTCTTAGAAATCATAAATATTCTGATTTTTATGTATGCACTTAGCTCAAAGCTCGTCAAATATATATTTTGTCAAAATGATACATATCCAGCTACTGAATTCAGGTTGATATATCTATGTTACTGGTGAGGTTAATTATCGCATGAGGGTAGGCTTGTAATTTGTTTGATGTTTTGTGAAAGTATGCGGGTGTTTAATATTTAGAGTAGCGAGTAGAAAGAGAATTAAGCTGGCTGGTTGCAGTTAATTTTCATTATACATATTTAATGCAGGTGGTTGGGTATTTATACCCTTACATTTTGGGCCCTTATGGGCTTTCGGGTCATGTTCAATGGACCCGGGTCATGTTTAAAGACCCATGAGCTCTAAGTAGGAGAGTAAGTAGCTTAGTCAAGAAGTGTTTAGGTTTTTTAGTACTTTTGTCATAGTTCGAACAGTCCCATTAGGTGTTCGAAGTGGTCTGTCCGGTCCGGAGAGCTAGGTCCGATATGTCCCTGTCCGGTGAGTAGTCAGAATTCGGACTCATCAGGAGCCCCTTTTTTAGGTGTTTGTTCAAATATCTTTGTCAAAAACCTGAAAAACAGTCTGATGTCAGGGGTGGTTTTAATCAGGACAGGTCTGTTTGTCTTATGGTTTTGTTTGGACTGATAAAGCTTCATGAATCTAAACGGTTTTGTGCCAGGGTTCATGGGACACGTGTCGCTTTCTGGTTGGTTGCCTCAGCCGATTTTTCACCTTGAATTTCGAACCCACCTTCTTCGAAAAGTAACCTCTTAACTAAAGGTGGTGACATCAGGGCCGTCTTTAATCATTACCAATCTTTTCGAATTCTCCTAGGAATCAAACTCCTTTTTCAGATTCACTATAAATTCAAACATTTTCTATTGTTTCACCATCACTCTCATATTTACTCTGCACAACTTCTTAAAGCTTTCTCTCTCTAAAGCAAAAATTTACCCAGATAGTTTATGTTTACAGCGAGGAACGCGCTGATCAAAGGTGGGTGGCTCAACCTTTCTGAACTTGAAAAGGCGCAAAAGGTCGAAAGAGAAAGATGTATTGCAGCAGGATTACCCGTTTCGCCTGTTGACAGACCAATAACTTCAGCCACAGAGTCAGATCAAGGCTCTTCTTCCTCAAAAGGCATCAAGCCGAGAAAGTTATTCCACACTAATCTCTCCCCCATCATCTCTGGTTCTTCGGTTCAAGAATCAGAACCCACTGTTGAGCCAGGGGTAACTGTCACCAGTTTCAAAAAACCCTCCCCTGCATAGCTATGGGGTCGGACACTGAGCACTCCCCTCAAAAGCTAGTTGACCGGAGACGAGGCCGGTTAGTTAAAGGCCAAGCTTCCAAGAGCACCCCCTCAAAATCAAGTGCCAAATATAGTAGCATAGGGTCAGAAGCGCCCATCAAAGTTCCCAAGGACAGGCTGCCCGGTCCGGAGGGCACTAGTCCAAGTCTTTGAAGAGAAGTATCTGCATCAGAGCCCCAATCGGAGGCCATAAATCAAGGGGACACTGAAGCCCATCAGTCCGGAGTTCAGGCTGAGCCAGAGCTGAACCCTCCGTCTACTACTGCTACCGAAAACCCTTCATTAATTATGGAGGATGTAATGGAGGACTATGTCGAAGAGGCTCCTTTTGAGTTTGAGCCCTCCGGTCAAACTAGTAGTGCTGCTGCCAAAAAAGACAAAGGCAAAGAGAAGCTGTGTTTGAGGCATCCGGATCTGCCGGAGAGTCTTGAAGGAAGGGTGGGGCCCTGTTTTCACAAGGTCCAGGTTAAGTACCTCCTCGCTCTGCAAAAAATCAATTACGCATTCATCCACACAGCTGAACTGGGCCGAATGCGTACGAAGTGGGGAATTTCGGAGAGCGTGAAGATAAGGATCCCTATAAACCCAGAAACCCCCATGGATTGCAAATTAAGCGAGATTGTCATCTTCCCGGAGCTGTTCAATTGGGGACTTAGATTCCCCATGGACTCTGAAATTGTCAGATACTTCTATCTGATAAAGCTCTGCCCGAGCCAACTGAGCCCCAATGCCTGGTACACCCTCATGGCCAGTATCATGGCTTCAAGGCTCTCCGGGATTCCTCTACTAATGGAGGAGTTTGCGGCTGTGGTCAGCCTCTGCAGAAACCATCACATCCCCTTCTACCATTTCAACATGGGGGATAACTTCAAAGATGTGGACGACTTGCTGGAGTCGGAGAGGAATTGGAAGACCCAGTTCCTGTTCGTAAGTGGTGCATGGGAGAATGGGCAGAAAATTAAGTCTGGTGTCAACCCAAGCCTTCTCACAAGCAGATGGAGGAGCAATCGTAAGTCTTCTACTTTACGCTCTTATCTTTTTTTTAAGTTAGTTTAAATTAATTTGTTTCATTTTTACCTTAGCAGAACTGCCCAAGGACTTCAGTGACCACCTGAAAACCGGGCAGGCCACTTTCACCAAGATCAATGCTTGGGCCCCTGAGAGATGGGGGAACCGGTTCCATACTGCTTTTACTGGAGGAAACTTGGCAAGGTCTCACCTGTGGAACACCACAGGTCGGAGAGACTTAACTTAGGAGGAGCTCACCACTCAGCCTCCTCCGGATGTTGTGCTTAAAAGGACACATGAGCCAGATGGGTCACTCTACTTGCCAAGTCGGGCCAAAGCCCCGAGCAAGATGAAAAGCAAGAAGAAGGGCAAAAAAGTGGTTGGGGAAGCTAACCCTGGAGAGGTGGAGGAAGGTGCTTCAATACATCCAGAGGGGCCAGTCCCCAGTCAGATTGATGCTGCTCTCCTGGAAGTAGTGGAGCAGGAGACTGAAAGGCAAGAAGTGCACTCCCCAGACCCTCCAAGGGCTCCCAAAAGAGATCGTAAAAAGGGAGGTGAAAGCAAAGACAGAGAGGCCAAGAAGAAGAAGACCTCTAAAGGTGACGAGCTCTCTCTCCGAATTTCGGAGCCTCCTCCCCAAGTTGACCCCTCTGACCCAACACAAGCAGAAGAGATTCCTGGTGACTTCCAAACCGACGAGGTCGAAGGGGGAGATCTCAATATTGACGGGGTAGACATTACCGGTCTTGGTGGGCTTGGTGAGTACTTCATCAACCTTCCTAGATATGATTTTGCCGGGCCTTACCTCCCTCTGAGCACCTCAAACACAGTCACTTTCAATGGTAAGACCTTTATCGTTTCAAGTGAAATCGATATCATAGCCCACTCTTTATTAAGAAATGTTCACCCTGTACTTGCGTTGGAGAAACAAGTCCGAAATCAGGCAGACATCATCAAAGATCTTAAGTCTGACAAAGAGAGGCTGTCTGATGACCTTCGTACTGCCACTTCAAACACTGCCATTCTAAAGGAAGAAAACGAGGAGTTGAAGAGAAACCAAGAGGCAAGCACCACTAAAGTCACCACATTAGAGGACACCATCACAGAGCTCCGGGAGAAGCTGTCCGGACTGGGGAAATATCTTGTCACCTGAAAGGGAGAATCCAAGGCCAAAGACTAAATCATCACCAACTTGACTAATGACAAATTTTCTCTTGAGAATACAGCGTCCAAGGCTGCCGAGGAGAAAGCTACTTTGCTAAGGGAGCAGGAGGCCAAGATTCAAGCCAAGATCGACGCTTATGCCAACAATGTGATCGACACCCAGGAGGAAATGTATGTCAAGGTGAGGTCTGACATGGTTCTACTCTTCCACGAGAAGTTTCCGAAGAGGAACCTAGGGGATTTATGGCTTCATGTTGAGTCTGACGACCTCCCGTATCATACAATGGCTGAAGGCGACAGACATGGTTACTCCAGTGCCTCCTCATCCGATGATGAAGAACACATCAGGGAGAGCCCCAACGAAGAGAAAGGTGATCTCAAAGGGAAGAAAAAGACAGATGAAGGTGAGCCATCTTCAAAGGCTCAATCTTAACTCATGATTTACTTTTTACTTGTTTACCCAAACTAAAGTCCTTGGATGGCCAAGGCACTCTTTTTTATAATTGTGTCCGGTATCTGACCGGATAGGTTTTTGTTCTATTTTGACAATTCAAAAGTGCTTGGAAGGCCAAGGCACTTTAAGTTATTTTAATGAATATTTTTGTTTTGTGCAATTCTCATCTTCTTTCATTGTTTGTTCCAATTTTGATGGCTAGAGCTTAAACAGCCTCTAGTTATTTCATAGTGAGAGTGTTTAAATTCTCCGGCTAGAGTTTAAATAGCCCTTAGTTATTTCATAGTGAGAGTGTTTAAATTCTCCGATGACGAATATTTAAGTGGTCATCACTCTTTTATTTCAATCCGGATAGTGTGACAAATGAAAAAACTTAAAACATTTAAAAAAAAATTAAGAAGGCATCAAATTTTATTCAAAAGCCCGGACACCTCATTAAAACCTCCCCGTGCCACCAGGGAGGAAAGAGTATGCCCCAAAATATTTACATGGATGTTTAAACAAGTAAATATTTACAGAAATGCTACTCCAAATACATCCGAAGATGTTCGATATTCCAAGGGTGAGTCAAAACTCTTCCATCCTTGTCTTCTAGCCCATATGTTCCAGGTTTAAGCCTTTCAACAACCATATAAGGTCCTTCCCAAGTTGGGGCCAATTTTCCGAACAGCTTTTCTTTAGTGTGTAAGAAGACTTTCCTCAACACCTTGTCCCCCGGTTGGAAATCTCTTCTTTTAACTCTGGAAGCAAATCTGCTCCTCATCAAACCCTGATAGTGCGCAACTCTAAGGTGAGCTTTAACTCGTCTTTTTTTCTACCAGATCGACCTGACCTCTGATTGCCACCTCGTTAGCGCATTCAGAGAAGTTGTGAACACGAAATGAAGGGAGAGTTTCTTCTATGGGAGCTACTGCATCCATCCTATATACCAAAGCAAATGGTGATTCTTGTGTTGCAGCCCCAGGTGTTGTCCGGTAGGCCCACAAGACCTCTTGTAAATAACTAGGCCACTTCCCAGCAGCCCCTTCCAAATTCTTCTTCAAATCGGACAGTATAGTTTTGTTAGCCACTTCAACTTGCCCATTTACTTGTGGGTGGAAAGGCAAAGAGAAACAATGTTGTATACCTCTTGAGGCACAAAAGCTCTCCATTTCCTTATTGTCGAACTGTGGCCCATTGTCTGTTGTTATCTTTCGTGGGACACCAAATCTGAAACAGATGTTGGATAGAATGAATTTTATGACAGCTTTTGACGTTGTTCCTGCTAGAGGGGTTGCTTCAACCCACTTCGAAAAGTAATCTATAGCAACAATTATAGTTCTGCGCCCTCCGGACGCCATAGGGAGTGGGCCCACTAAATCCACCCCCCATCGAGCAAAAGGAATAGGCTCAGAAATTGACTCTAGAGGAATGGCTGGGACATGAATTTCATTGTTGTACCTCTGGCATGGGTCACATCTTCTTACCAATTCCTTAGCATCTTTCATGATAGATGGCCAATAGTAACCGGCCAGTAAAACTCTCCTTGTTAAAGCCCTGAATCCACAATGAGCTGATCCCTCACCATCATGCAATTCGGAGAAGACTACTTGAGACTCATCATCCCCCAAGCAACGCAGAAGAGGTTTACTGTAAGAATTTTTATACAAAACGTCTCTCAATATGATAAAACCACGAGCTTTGTGTTTCAATGTTCTTGCTAACGATTTATCCGGAGGCACGATACCAATCGGAGAGGTATTGCAGGAGAGGAATTCTCCAGTCCTGAGGTTGTTTCATCTGTACTTCAAAAATTTCTTCTTCTTTACCCATACCAAGTTGAATGAAGGGGCTCTTCAGCACCTGAATCCATGGATACGACTCTGTATATGCTATGGTTGCCAATGAATCTGCTAACTCATTTTCTGTCCGGGGTATATGTTCATAAACAACACTTTTAAACTTGAGTGCTTCATTTTTAAGAAGAAGTATGTATTTCACAAGCTGCTCCTTTTTAGCCTGAGATTGACCTTGAGCATGGTGGATAAGAAGCTGGGAGTCACTTAGTAGCCTGACCCTCTTAGCCCCACAAATGTAGGCTAACTTTAATCCAGCTATAGCTGCTTCGTACTCGGACTCATTATTGGATGCTCTGAAAGCAAAACATATAGCTTGGTACATTTTGTCATCATATGGGGAAGTCAAACACACCCCGGCACCACATCCCATAGTGCTAGATCCACCATCTGTTCGGACGGCCCATACCTTTTTATCTTTTATGTCAGTAGTCTGCTCCGAATATCTGTCGGAGTGAAATTCAACCAAAAAATCAGCCACTGCTTGGGCCTTAACTGCTGTTCGAGGAGTAAAATCTATGTCGAAATCTCCCAGCTCTACTGACCATTTAGTCATCATGCTCGAAATGTCTGCCTTTTGGAGGACGTTCTTCAAGGGAAAAGAAGTCCGGACGATGATAGGATGAGCCTGGAAATAAGGCCTCATTTTTCTTGCAGCTATTACCAGGGCCAATGCTAATTTCTCAAGTTTCAAGTAACGCTTTTCTGCATCTATCAAACTTTTGCTAATGTAGTACACTGGATGGGGATAACTATCCACCTCTCTTACCAACACAGCACTAATGGCACAACTTGAAACTGCCAAATATACGAAGAGCGTCTCCCCGTTAACTGGTTTAAATAAAGTTTTGAGAGAGGACATGTGCTTCTTGATCTCATTAAAAGCCTCATCGCACTGTGAGGTCCAATCGAATCCCTTTGCACCCTTCAAGGTTTGGAAGAAAGGGGCGCACCTGTCCGAAGACCTCGAGATAAATCTGTTTAAAGAAGCTAATCTCCCCGTTAGTCGTTGTACTTCTTTAACATTTCGAGGAGGCTCCATCTGGAATAGAGCATTAAGCTGGTCCGGATCGGGCTGTATCCCATACTCACTTATAATATAGCCTATAAACTTCCCGGACTACACTCCGAACACACATTTTTCTGGGTTTAACTTTAAATTCACTTTTACCAAGTTGGCAAAAGTTTCTTGGAGGTCTGCCAAATGCAATTGCTCATCCACACTTTTCACCATCATGCCATCGATGTATACTTCCATATTCCTTCCAATCTGATCAGCAAAAGCTTTGTTGACCAATCTCTGATAAGTAGCCCCAACATTTTTCAACCCAAACGGCATTACCTTGTAGCAATGAAGACCCCTGTCAGTGATAAATGTAGTATGCTCTTGATCATTTGGATCTACCTGGATCTGATTGTATCCGGAGAAGGCATCCATAAAGGATAGCAGCTTGTTCCCAGAGGTGGAGTCTACTAACTGGTCAATCCGGGGGACTGGATACAAATCTTTTTGGCAAGCTCTATTGAGATCTGTGAAGTCAGTGCACATGCGCCACTTGCCATTTTTCTTTTTTACCAGAACTGTATTGGCAGTCCACAAAGGATATTGAGACTCTTTGATATGCCCCATCTTTGTGAGCCTGTCAACTTCTTGCACAATAACATCAGTATTTTCCTTAGAAAAAGCTCTTCTCTTTTGAACCACTGGTGCTATGTCTTTCTGGATAGACAGGTGATGTGATATTACTTCTGCTGGAACCCCAGTAACATCAGCATTGCACCAAGCAAAAACGTGCTGATGATTCTTCAAAAACTTTAACATTTCATTTTTCAAGACGGGTGGCATCTTAGACCCTATCTTGACATTTTTTCCTTCTTCTAAACAATGCGTCTCTACCTCTTCGACCGGTATCAACACTCCAGGGGTCTCTCTGGGGTCATCAATTTCACCCTCACCCCTAGAAAGCTCCTCAAACTGCTATTGTTCGTTGATACGAACTGCCCCCAGTGTCCGGGGAGCCAGAGCTGTAGCATAGCATTCTCTTGTAACCTTTTGACTGCTCCGGACGACTCCCGCCTATCCCTGAACAGCATATTTCAAGCACTGGTGGACTGTTGAAGCCACTGCATACATCCTAGAGAGCCAAGACCTCCCTAGAATAGCATTATAGCAAGTGGGACAATCCACCACGATAAAAAGTATCCTGACCATTTTCTTGAAAGGGCCCTTGCCCAATAGAACTTCTTCTTCGAACTCTCCGATCACATCTGTTGAGCTGCCAGTAAAGCCCACAATTGACCTGTCCGAACTCTGAATTATAGCTGTATTTTTCATTCTCTTGTATGTGGTTAAGAAAAGGATATTGGCTGAGCTTCCAGTTTCCACCAGAATTCGTCTTATGTCATTTCCTCCAATAGATACTCCTATGACAACAGCATCTTCATGGGGGGCAGCTATATCTCTTAAATCATCTTCATCGAAAACAATGAAGGGGAATGAATTTTGTGATTGATAGGAAGTCATGCCTCCTTCTAGCTGGGTGGCCAAAGTGTGTACATGCCTCTTCCTCGAAGAAGCAGTAGGAGCTGTCATAGTATCCCCTCCGAAAATTGTAAGTGACTCAAAAAACTTAATGAGCCCGGAAACCGTCCTAGAACATTCCTCAATTGCACCTATTCTGTTTCGAGTTGGATCAGGATCCAAGTACTCAGATTCCACATCAAACCTTTCAATTATAACCATGGCTCCCTCCGGAGCAGCATTACTTGGACCAACCCGGTGAGTATTGTCAGGCCTGTTACCTCCGCTTCTTTTGACATAGGCCCCCAGCTTTCCCCTTTCAATCAAGTTCTGAACCTCTTGCTTCAAAGCTATGCAATCATCAGTGGTATGGCCAGTGTCATTGTGATACTGGCAGAAAGAGTTATTGCGATGCTCCCTAGGAGATTGCAGTGTGGCTGGTCTTCTATAGTGCACCTCTTCCTTTGTTTTATCATAAATGGGGCCACACTTTCTTTCAATTCTGCGAACCACTCCGGTTGAACCCAAGGCCCTCTCTTATTTCTGGATTGCTGACTCTGAGCAGGAGCAGCTGGCTGAGACTGAGCTTTAGCCCTACCATGCCCCTGTCCGGTTTCCCTTGCCTTGTTCCCGGACTGATTCTGATTGGGATTTGGTGCCACCGGGGCAGACTTCACTTGCATGTGCACCCTTGTTTTCTTTGTTTCGTCTACGTTAATCTGTTTTCCAACTTGATTCAGCAACCCTCCCCAGGTCATGGCCTTCTTTCTGGTCACTGAATCAGCCAAATTGCCAGGATTCAAGCCTTGTCTTAAGGATGTTATTGCCACTTGCTCGAAGCAATCAGCCAACCCATTCTTGGTGTTCACAAAACGACTTATATATTCTTTTAAGGACTCGTTTGGTTCCTGAGCACAATGGATTATTGTGTCTCCATTTCCCTTTAGCTCTTTACTTCCGACGAACTGCCTTCGAAAGGCCACCAAAAAAGTATCGAAATTCTTGATACAGCCTTGTGGTAGACTGTTATACCATTTTAGAGCACTCCCCGTAAAAGACTGGGAGAATTCTTTACAAAGTAGTTTATCATCGTCATCAAAGTTCATCCTAAAGTTCTTGAATTGCTCTAAATGGTTGTCCGGATCAGTACTGCCATTGTACTTTTCCATTTTGGTGCTTTCAAACCTCTTAGGGGGGTTTCCGGACAGAATTTTGGAAGATAATGGAGATTGTCTCCAATTTCTACCACGACTGAACACAGTATCCTCATTGGGAGTTGCAAAGATACCTGGTTCATCGTGAAAAGCGAAAGGATCCATTAGCATCCGGTCCACATGCCTCCGGCTATGAGATGACCCTTTACCAATATTCCTCTTCATCCTTCCATGTCTATCTCTTTTTCTCGAATATTTTTTAATCTTCTTTTGCTTCTTTTTAGTTCGACCCTCATCACTGCTAGAGGATAAAGATTCTTCAACACCCTCATCGTTCGAAGAGCTATCACAAGATTCTGAGCTTGAGTCACAGCTCTCCACTGGCTTAGACCGGTGAGACGCTTTGGAGCTGGCATGAGTCTTTTTGGTACTCACATGAGTCTTTGAAGGCTCATGCTCTCTGGGGTTATCGGTGTGATGGGCAACTGATGCTTTGGATTTTTCTTTCATGCCCATCCTAGCCTTTTCTGCCGTCAAAGCTTCTATTTCACCCTTCAGCCTATCACGCTCTTCGATGGTGTATTCATCGTTTTCACCCACCACTTCGAGTAGAGCTGGTGGTACTCCTAGGGCGTCTGGATTCATTCGGACTGACTTTTCTTGCTGGTTTTGAATGCTTGATTCAGGCACCTTCTTCTCCCACTGTGGTCGCCAATTTAGTGAGGTTAATTATCGCCTGAGGGTAGGCTTGTAATTTGTTTGATGTTTTGTGAAAGTATGTGGGTGTTTAATATTTAGAGTAGAGAGTAGAGGGAGAATTAAGCTGGTTGGTTGCAGTTAATTTTCATTATACATATTTAATGCAGGTGGTTGGGTATTTATACCCTTACATTTTGGGCCCTTATGGGCTTTCGAGTCATGTTCAATGGACCCGGGTCATGTTTAAAGACCCATGAGCTCTACGTAGGAGAGCAAGTAGCTTAGTCAAGAAGTGTTTAGGTTTTTTAGTACTTTTGTCATAGTTCGAACAGTCCCATTAGCTAGGTGTTCGAAGTGGTCTGTCCGGTCCGGAGAGCTAGGTCTGATCTGTCCATGTCCGATGAGAATTCTGACTCATCAGTTACAACACATCAAATTTGATGTCCCTCAACTCGTTAAGCTTATATTGTCATGAATTATTTAATTCGACCACTTTAATTCCTCATTTAACTCGTTCAACATATTTCTTTCCTTAACTCATCATCTTTAGTGCATAGTCTTTACTCATCAATTTTACCATTCAAGATTATCCAAGTGGCCTTTTTTAGCATTTTTAGTTTATCATGTTTAACCTTGTCATTTATGGATTGTCTCACCTTATTAATTTTAACTTTTTCATTTTCTAATCAAAATTTTCCAGCTCACTAATCATTCTCAATATCAAAAGTTTATCATATTTCACCTCGTTATCTCTAAGTCATCATTTGTGGCTCCTCTAACTTGCTTCCATTTAGTATTTCTAGTTTATTATCCTTAACCTCATAATTTATGGATAATCATCTTTATTTCATTAAGTAAATTCTCTAATTTATCATAAACATTGTATTATATTACATTACTCTTTAATTTTCCGAAACCTATCGTTCGTCCAAATATATCATTTGGCTAATTTTCTTTGTTTTATTTTAATATATTGTCTAAGCTTTTCCATTGGGCTATAA
Source organism: Limnanthes douglasii subsp. nivea (assembly GCA_036936605.1). NCBI lineage: Eukaryota > Viridiplantae > Streptophyta > Magnoliopsida > Brassicales > Limnanthaceae > Limnanthes > Limnanthes douglasii. Next base: position 8,831,477 of record JAUPFV010000004.1, on the reverse strand, counting down.
TCATTGTTTTGTTAATTCATTTCATTCAAATGTATTATTTTTTACTTTATTTATTCAGTTGGATCAGGGTGTTGAATAACATCCCATAGGAGAATATTTTTAAAGGCGGTAGTATATCAGGAGTACCTCGTTTTTTAACGTTTCTTCCATCTTATTCATCATTGTATTCATTTAGTTCATCCATCCACTTTATTCATTTACGTCTTATGTCCTATAAGTTTCTCATCTTTTGTCATTTAGTTTCTAGTTGTGTTGCTAAATTAAGATGTTTATCTTATAACTCATTTATTCTTTTATTTAGTTCTTCAAATTGAGTTCTTATTAAGTCGATTATCTTATACATTAATTTATAGCCATAGTGTTTTTGGCCCGTCTTCTATGGTCTCAATTATGTTGTTCTTAATCTTAAAATATAATTGGCTTTGTTTATAGTCCTTGTTGCGACCTTGGTCTTTGCTATTTAAGCTCGACCTTGGTCTCTATCGTTTTGTTGGGTTTCCTTTAAGGATTGTCTATGAGACTAGAAAAGTTAAACAAAACTACATTGTTATGCTCAACCTTATTTTAAATTTCCCGGAACATGTTGCTCATCATTTACAAAAAAGAGAAGATCAAGTTATAAAGGTAAAACCTAACACTATCAATTTAACTTGATAAAAGTCAAAGTTCTTACCTTAACGCCAAAGGATACATGCTAAGTACATGCATCGACCAATCCTCTTTCAGTACGGGATATAAGAATCATTTTATGAAACTACTTGTATCTAGAGATGTGACCAATTTCTTGAATCCCAATAAGATTGACCTTGAATATTTTTTTCTCTTTCTAACTACTTGTAGCTTCGTGACTAGATATCAAACTATCTTGAGTCCTAACGGGGGCTTACTTTTAGCACCTATCGATTTTTATGAAATTATTATATGTTCAATAAAGTCGACCACCCGATAGAAACATCATGGTATTGGATAGTTTGGCACCAACCAAACCCTTATTATTCTTCTTAGCTTCTTCAACCATTGTCCATGTAGACCTTTCCACTTTTAAACTCTTTGGAGGTGGAGAAGACTCAAAAGTCTTGAGATATTTTACATACTTAGTATTGGAAGGGAGATAATGTTTGGTTGAGGGCGGAGCTTTGATAGCCATGACTCGAGCTCATACCTGCAACTGATTCAAATAATTTTGGTTTGTCGCTCCATGATTTTTTGTGGTTTACAGGTCAAAAATAGGTTATAAGTTGTAAGGATTTTTTTGTATTTTTTCTCCCGATTGGAAGCTGCTTACATGTTGAGATTGATATGGTTTCCTCTCTTGGACGACGAATATATGTCGCCAAATTCTATAATATAAAGTAGTATTAGTTATAATTATATAAAATGAAATTATATAAGTAAAATAAATCAAGCACAAATAATAGTATATCATGTAATCAAAGTAAATCAAGACAGGTAGGGAAGTAACATCGCATTCGACTTGGAAAGTTAACCCTATGAGGAGCAGGGTCAGAAGCTTAAGGCAATGCAGCGAGATTCGCGGTAAAATTTATTATGCTCACCGAAATTATTAATTAAATATAATTTAATATAATAATAAAAATTAATTATAATGTTAATAAAAATATTATAAAATCTTCCACTTCAAATACTTTTAAAACATTATAGTACAATTAAACATAAAACAAAAATCATTATAATGGTAATAGTGAATTTTTAAATTTTATTTAGTAAACTTCCTTGTGATGTTCTTTAAAAAATAAAATCTAGAATTCATATAACTTCACTTTTTAGATTGTCCAATTCTAATTATGAACGAGAAATTGAAGAGATAAATTATAGAAATCTTCAATGTCGAGGTAGATATGTCTGTAATTCTCATTAGAGAACTATATTTATATTTCATTATTCAATAGTAGTCATAGAAATGAAATGATCATCATTCGTCAAATGAAATTATGTTTTTCATGGATATGTTTTTTAGAAATCGTGGTTGGTTTTACAATAGAACAAGAAAAAAATGCTAATTATGTTTCACTTTTAATGTTTATAGATAATTGAGGTGAGAAAAGTTTTAGATGCATTGCTTGATAAATTATATAACTGTTGTTTTGATGCAAAAATATCGAGGTATTTAAGGGGGCATAATGGTCATGTTACGAAGGTAACTCAAATATTGAAGAAACATTTAAATGTCGAATTTTTTTTTTTTGGTGTAAGAAAATTTAAATTAAATGAAAAGGTTCATACATAGACCTTGGGTATACCCCGCGGTAATACATCAACTACAATAAAAGTCAGCAACAAGACAACAGAACTACTATAAGACTGAACAATGTCTAAATGCCCAAAAAGAGATATGACACAGCAGATATGACATAGCATAACAAAATCAAGCTAAAGAGATGAAGCTACTTCGGGTGCTTCCAGACGGAATCCTCGCTCCAGTCCAGAAAGAAGATCACAGTGTATCAGCTGATGGTACTGTCGGAGGACAATACCTTCTTACCCTTGCCTTTAGCTACATCCGTGCACACCCTTTTAGGGGACGAATCCACCTCTTCGCCAATCGCCACTTCCTTATCCTCAGAGATAGATGGTAGTCTAGAATCCACCTCAGGATCTATCTCAGAAGGATCTTCCTCTGATGATGATGTCTCAGTAGGAAAAGTTAGTGTACCAACAAGGTTCGAAAACAGCGGGTCAGACGATGGTCCTGTCGGAGGACAAATCCTTTTTACCATAAGTTGCGCCACCATCCGAAATGCTTGCAAATTCAACCTCTTTAACTCCATCCAAACAGACAGATAAAAAGAACCATCAGGATTAGAGCGATCACAATAATCAAAAGACAAATTAGAATTAGACCCATTTAAAATATTAAAACAATTAAACCCATTTAAAATACTATTTTTTTCTCCATTGAAAGTACTAAATATATTAAATTCTTTTAAAATACTAAAATAATTAAATCTATTTAATATATTAAATAAATTAAAATCATTTAAGTCATTAACTTCATTTAAAACTTTTAAATAATTAAACTCATTTAAAAAATTAATTATATTAAAGTCATTTAACATACTATTGAAATTAAACCGTTTTAAGATACTAATAGCATTAAGAATATTATTTGGGCCTCTGACTTTAATTAAGATTAAAGGCAGAAAAAGAATGGAAGGCCCAAACAGATTAGGATTAGGGTTAACTCCCCAAAACCATTCACGAAACAAGGTAGCGGCAGCTTTTACTTCAGCAGCCATTTGCTTCGCCGTCAAAGCGCCAAATTTCTCCGGACCGATGATGGATTGTTGGTTCTCTATCAAACCAAGATGCGCCTCCGATTTTACCGTAGAGACACTCGCCTCGCTCCAACTATCCGGTTTCAAACACTCGTCGGAGTGAGGAGGATATGCCGACTTTTCACTGAAAATACATCTCAAGACCATGGTTATGAATGAAGAAAAGATAACCACCTGTTTTGAGTCTAAACCAGCAAGAACCCGACAAAAGAAATCGCCGGAGAACAGCGTCGAATAAGAATCCACCGGAGCTTTCTTCCAAAGCTCGGAACAGAGCCCCGAGAGGCACCGATGAATCTTGTTTTCGTCAAGAACAACAAAGGTACCAAAAGAGGAAACCCAGTACTGAAAGCATAAGAGAGAAAAGAGACGACGATAGAGTAAAGGAGTTGAGCCATCTTCCAGCTTGGAATTGCTTTCGTCAAGAAGAGCGGAGCCATCGATAAGACCAAACCGACGCCGCAAACAAAACCGACGAGAAGGCAAAACAAAGAAAGAAGAAACAGAAAAGAAGAAGAGATTGAAAGAAAATGAGATATAAGAAGACACTAAGCTATCATCTATCAATGTCTGTTTGGCATCCAGACCATAAGGCCTGGAGCCGCCGCACAAAACCGGAATCGGAAATTTTTTACGGTAGACTTTATAAATATAGTCGTTGGAAAGTAAGAGAGAAGGCAGACTGTCTCTCTAGTCGAATTACTTACAAGCTAAACTGAAATCCATTGGGCATGTATGTAATAAAAAAATTATAATTGTAATCTTTGAGTTTGATTCATATATATATATATTACATGAGCAGTTAAGTATGAATTTTATCAGTTAAACATTGTGAGTAGGCGTGGAAACTATACTAAAACTCGTTTACAATACTTAGATTAGCTTGACCTGCATGTTCATCTCCTTCAGTTATGTGATAGACTTTTGAAATTGTATGTTTGCGAAGTTAAGAATTAAATAGTGATGTAAATGTATTTGGAGTAGTATTTATATCAACGGTAGAATAATGAACCAAAATTTATATAATGTTATGTTATGTATTTTCAAATTTTGAATAGAGTTGTATAGTTATGAATGGGATGCATAACTAAGTAGTTTTTTTTACATTTATTTTAAAAATGGCGAGGCTATATTGAGATCCTATGAGACCCTAAAATCAAACTCTTTTTTTTCATTTTGTGTGAAATTACCATTTTACCTTTCTCATATAAAAACCAATTTTTCAACCAAAAACCAAACTTTTTCAAATTCTTCTCCAACCAAACATCTCTCTAAAAAACTCCAAAAACTTTAAAAAAAATGCAAAAACCTATGGATGTAAGTGATTTAAATGACGATTTTATTTACAATATGGATAATTTTACATCGGGTGAGGAAGAACCTAGCGGACCATCTTGAAACCCAAGTCGAGGTATTTTTTGAAATTTTCTACTTTCCATGCAATTATCGAACTCAGTTTGCCATAAAGAAAGCCGAGATTGTTCATCGAAAAAACATGGGTTTAAACCTCTAATAGCCTTTGTGTTTTTATGTTTTCTTTTTTTATTGTTGCTTTGATAAACTATTAGACTGGGTTTCATGTCCCTTATAAAGGACATGATCCACTTTGATGGGTACTTATTTTTTGCGGGAGTCGGCTACATGGCGGAGACTTATTATGGCGGGAGTCTTTAGTTGGCAGGAATAATAAATAAAGAGACCCACCCGCTATAATAAGATCCTTTCTCTTTATAATGAGACCCATTTTATTTATAATAAGACTCAGTTTCTTTATATTGATATCTAGAGGGAACCAATACACGTAGGATATATAATAATATAAGATATTATATAACAACATAAAATGATCTAATAACATAAGATATGTAACAATATAAAATTATCTAATAACATATGATATTTAACAACATAAAAGGATATAATAAAATAGGATGTGCAAATAAGATTTAATCTAAAATATGTTATACTAACATAGTCACTAGAAATACCAAAAATTTAACAAAGAAGTCATAAAATACAAGTCATGTAATACAAGTAACTCATTCAAGCTCTCGGTAATGGCGTGTCACGCAATCATACTCCTCCAGTGACTAACGAAGCTCGTCCATACTCATCGCGTGCGACCTCGAATGTGCATCCATAACACGATCAGACAAGTCATATAACCGTGTCTAGTAACTCATAGATCTCGTGGTCTCTGCAACATATGGATCAGATGACTCACACTCGGGATCGAGCAGAATGTACCATAGGTGATCCTGGACCCATAAAACATATAGAAAGGCCGTATTAGGACGACCTATGATATATGAGTCACCAAGAATCCTAGGATTAACGACGTGCGAGTAACATGCTGCCTATATAGTCTTGTCCCACAAATAGCGCGTGTTAACACGCCTCCTCCTGCCTGGCGGTAAAACAAGTTTCAAGCCTGGTGATATATCCTAAATATGCTTAGGCTGTTGAGGTACGCGTAGTGGATAATAAGCCTCAACTATATCACATGCCTTCAACGAGTAGTTTATCCAATCCACATCGCAAAAAGATAAATACTCGCGTATATGCTCATACGGCATGAACCACAGCTATGTTCTAAACAGTAAACTAAGTACGCTAATAAAACAAGTATTGATCAACAAATAAATATATAAGCGTCGAAACTTGCATTATGCTCCCTCAATGAAAAAATGTTGATACGAGTCTAATCATCTGTGCGAAAAGGTGGATGTGCGTATCTACACATAGTCGATATAAAAATCTGGTAGAGACTGTTGACTGTAGTCATAAAGTAGGAGAAGTGATCATAGATTCACTTCATCAACAAAAGGACGAAACCAGTAAACCATGACGTGGCGTCTAAGGATGATCAGCATATCTGGTGATACAACTGAGCTAAAACAAACTGGCCCCATTTATATCTAGTTGTTGTCCTATAATACTCTACAAACTACAAGAAATCCAAAGATATATTGTTTCACATCTTGTTCGTCACAACATAACAACCTATCATGTGGAGCAAATAACCCCTTGTGACGTACTCTACCATATCATCAGAAATAACCTCATCCATCAAGAAATCCTGGTTGTAAACCTCACACAAAAGCTTTAACCGCATTGATCTACCACTACCAGCCTTGTTATTCTCTAGCTCTCTCTTAAGAACATCGCGAGGCATACCTAGTGCACTAGCATACCAAGCTGGATGCTGACCATCACTAGGAAAATTCTGAAGATTAAAACCTTCAAATGTAACCGGAAGATCAGTGATGGTGTGGACGTCGTCTAATGTGACCGTCATCTCACCGAACGAGAAGTGAAAGTTGTTGGTCTCCATATGCCACCTCTCAATGAACGTCTCAACTAAGTCCACGTTGGTAGACCAACGCGTGAAGCAATCGATGAGGGAAGCAAAAAATACGCCATAACCTGCTCTCTCATCTTACTTTAACCCATAAGATCCCATGTTTGATGGGTACCGTACATCGCGTAGCACCGTGGGGGTCGACGAGCCTACACAATATTTAAATAAATTAAATAATAAATAAGATAGTATTTAGTACACGTTAAACCAGTCATAAGTTACCTCTCCCTTGAAGATGTTACATGCCTCGTGAAATCTATAGTCATTCATCCCCGAATAAATCCCCGACACATGAGGATTGACTCTCCAGAATTACTGATCCAGAGACCCACGGCTATGGGAAACTACACGCGCAGGAAAGTTGGCGCGTCGTCGATGCCTAACTGATCGCAAAGTAGGATCACACTGCTCGTGTCCGTAACATCGGAGTTCGATCGAGAAACATGAGTACGCTCTCTACGAGGCATGCTGAAAATACAAAGAACAAATTATTATATACCAAATCAAACCCAAAACAATTTCACAACATTATAATATATATTTAGATGGAAGACATAAACTTGCGCAATGAATAACCAAGTCAATTTGGCTCTATAATAATTAATTTCATAAAACAGGCCGAATCTCGAGATGAATGTGGCCAAATTTTGCAAAATTGCGGATACATTATTCGCGATTTGGCCCTAAAAGGACACGCCAAATCGTGAAAACTGGAGGCCCAATTTTGGCAAATTCGCGAATACTAGGCTCGCGATTTCTCCAAAACTGGGCACCCATTTTTCACAAACTTGCTCGAGATAGAACACTAAACTCATCTATTATAAATCCTTCAAAACGACACGAGATCAACAAAAAACATAAATAGATACATAACTAAACTTATATCTATAACTATCTTTCCAAACGACAACAAGATTTATAAGAAAATAGAGTTTTTAGGCTGAAACTAAAACTCTAAATATCACTAAAAATACCAAACCAAATTCTAAAAAAATTACACCAATAAGTAGGGAATACATGCATTGACGTGTTAGCAGCTTTGGATTTGAAAAAACTCACGTTTTTGGATCGACGAATTTGAGAGGCTTTAAGTTATAGAATAAAGAAAAGAGAGAAAGTTTGCTGAAAATGGCTTTTATATCAAGGGTATTTCAATAAAATTTGAGGTCTCATTATAGCTAAAAGATGTCTTATTATAACGGGATCTCATTATAAAAGAAACGGATCTCAATTTAGTCTTCCCTTTTAAAAAATTGACAACGGATTTGTAAAAGATTTACATTTGTTCGTAAATGAATTAATATATATTTGCAAAGACATTCAATTCCACGTGATCTAAATATGGATTTGATATATTGCGATGAATTTACAGCGGAATTTGCAAAGACATAACTCGTTTTCATTAGATATCATTTTGAACGGATTCTAATTGCAGTTTCCATCCGATTCTAAACAATTTTTGTTGGTGACCGCATGAATGCAGCTGGTGTTTGCAACGGTTCATTGCAAAAGATTAGTGACCAATTCGAAAGTTTTTACTCTATTACAGACAGGGATTTATCTTATAATGAATTGATTTTAACAATGATGCATATTCTCAATTGGAATATTGATCTCTAGTTTGCATTATTTTAAAATAGATATGAAAACGAAAATAATAATAACAATAACTCTCTGTCCCAAAATACTTGTCGTTTTAGGAAATATTTTTTGTCCCACAATACATGTCGTTCTCATTTACCAATGCAAATTTTAATATTATTTATAATCATCTATCAATTAGACTCTTTCTTTTTTTCTACTTTTTATGAAAAAGAGGTGTAATTATGACATTCCTTAAAACTCGTGGATAACCTTAAAACGACATGTATTTTGGGACGAAGAGAATACAATTTAATTATAGAAAACCAACAATAATAAGCTCATATTTTATTTGACGGTTAACTATCTATTTAAAAGGTTTATAAATATATAATCACGCATTTAAAATAGTAGAAAGATATTAAATTCAATATTATATTTTTTTCACAATTTCTTTAACGGTATAAATAATCTTATGACTATTGTGCTATATAAATTTTCAGGACCCCATTATTTATATTTTTATAAACGGCAATAATCTATTACTTGTGATGCTTTTATATATATATATATATATATATATATATATAATGTTTATAAAAAATAAAAATATATATATTTAAAATAAAAACAAACTATATCTTTTTTATTTTTTAAAAACCAAGTATCATCCAACTATATAAGTTGGTTATACGTCAACTATGCAATTATGATTACATCAACGTCGTAATTCCTGAATTTTTTGGTTGATTATCAATCTTAAGTTGACATTGACTAATACAAATAATAATAACAGCTTGAGCATTATCTATATACTCCATCCGTCTTATAATATTAGTCGTTTAAGGTTTTTTCACCAATATTAAGAAAAGTAATGATGATTTTGAAAGAATAAAAGAAAATAAATTTGATTGGTGGAGTTAATAACTTATGCAGAAAGTTAACTATTTTATTGGTTGAAAGTGAAATACATGTAATAATGCTGTATTGGAAAACGAGAACGACATATATTATGAGACAACAAATCTCTTCTAGAAAGACACATATTATGAGACAGAGGGAGTATCATACAAGTATGATTGGGTTTTTAAATATCTATAATTGTCTTGTTTTGATTAAGTTTTTAACCTTTTAGTTGTCGTTGAATATAAACCAGTTGGCTAATGATCGTAAATAAGAGCCAAGTTGGTTGATTTTGAAACCTATATAGCAAGGACATATACTTTACTTATTTTTTATTCAATCAAATTAAATGTATTTTTATATGGAGAACATAAGCAGAACCCCATGTGCTAATACTCATAGAATATATATTTAACTTCGAGGAGTAGCCGAGGTGATTGAGTAAGGTATTTTTGTGACCAAAAATCATGAGTTCGAGTTTTTCTACGTACATTTTCTCGACTGAACCTGTGACCTTGTATGGTTTACCTTCTGACGTTGATTTGAAGGCTATAATGTCAGACTGAGAGTTTACTCTGTGTGCATTCATTACACTTTGAATAACGATTGTAGGTTTCCTCCAAAAAAAAAGTAATAATATATTTATTTATTTTCTATGTATGATTCATACTTTTAACCTTTATGTATTGATTTTGATTTATTATAATTTATATTAGAACCTATGAATTCTTTGGCAAGAATAGGGGTGGCAAGTGGTTCTGGAACTGCGGTTCAAAGCTGACAATCTGTTTATGAACTCGCGGTTTAACTGCGAAACTGGCCCATTAGGACTGCAAACCGGCAGGACCGCAAACCATTAGGACCGCAAACCATTATGACTGCAAACCGGCAGGACTGCGAAACCACGGTTTATTGGTAAATATTATAAATGTTTTATTTATTTTATAACCAAAATGTTATATTTAAAAAATATTGAGATATTGCATATTATTATAAAATTATTATTACATTTTGGTTAGTATTAATTTGTTTTGGTTATTAATATTTTAAGTATTTTAATTATTATATAGTCCAAAAGTTTAAATATTACTTATGTTATTATCACATTTTGAATATTATTATTATGTTTTTAGATCTAATATTAGTAGTGTTGATTTTAATATTACAAACCAAAACTACATCTTATCATGTTAAAATATTACAAATTCTATGGTTATAATTTTAATATTACATTTTGAATTTTATTATTGTGATTTGGTTTTAAATATTACAAGTGTTATTTATTATTTTTTTAAGTTATATTGTTATAATTTTAATATTACATTTTGAATTTTATTATTGTGATTTGGTTTTAAATATTACAAGTGTTATTTATTATTTTTAAGTTATATTTTTATAATTTTAATATTACATTTTGGATATTATTATTGTGATTTGTTTTTAAATATTACGAGTGTTAATTATTATTTTTTAAACCAAAATCATATTTTATCATGGTAAAATATTACAAGTTATATTTTTATAATTTTAATATTAAATTTTGAATTTTATTATTGTAATTTTAATAATGATTATAAAATTATTATTACATTTTGGTTAGTATTAATTTGTTTTGGTTATCACAAACATCATTCATAACAAGTGAAAATTAGCGGATTGGTGAGTATTAGTAAGTCTACGATTTATAGGCATTTTAAAACTTAAAACAACGTTTTTTTTTAAATATGCAATAAAATACTAATCGAAACTAATTAATATCGCAAATAATAAAAACTAAATTTAGACTAATACCAACTAATACAACAATAACAAGCAATAACAACTAACAACAACTAATAAAAATAGAATTAAAAGAACTAATTTAAATTACTATAACAATTAAATAACTTGATAAATTATACGAATCTCTTAATTGAGCTATTATAATGTTATCCCAACGTTATTTAAGTGTTTTTATCAAATAGAAACAATTTGCGAAAAAAAAAAATCAAACAATTCCGAAAGTAGGACTATAATATGTAAAATAAGAAATTTGAGTTTTCTAGAATATTTAGAACAAGTAGAGAGATTTAGAGAGACATAGACGAAAAAAAATTAAAAAAAACGAAAAAAATAATAATTCTGGACCATCCGGACAGATCTCCGGATGGTCCGGACAGATCTCCGGATGGTCCGGACAGATCTCCGGATGGTCCGGACGCCCGGACTGAAAATTCGGGCCATCCGGAGATTCTCCGGATGGTCCGCACTTTTGATTTTTTTTTTTATAATTTTTTTTAATTTTTTTTAACAACTATGTTTCAAGAAGTGTTTGTTTTGCTTCTTTTTTTATTAAATGTTATTTAAATCACTTTCGCTTTCAATTTTTATTTTGTTATTTACAAGTAATTTAAGTTTATGCATATAATTATACAATTCTAAAAATTTTAAATTTAAACTTCTAATATTGAATAGTTCGAAAATACAATAAACTATATAATTCATCTAATCATAAACACTTCAAGCTTGAAAGAATCTAAAGAATCACCTAATAATTTAAAATTAGAATACAATTATATGTCTAATAGGTATATATTATTTAATATGTACATAATATTAAATATAACATCTTAAATATCTAGTATATTCAAACAATATACAAATCATTTTACAATTATATTGTTTAGGATATCTTGTTTAAGACAATCAAATTTTTATTTTTATATTTTAACAATTATTGAAAGTTGTAATCAAAATACAAGTAGATGTATATATTTTATTTAATATCTACCTAATATTAAATAAAATATCTTAAATACATAAATATAATCAAACATATCAAAATCAAAATCAAATTAAAATTATTATTATTTTTAATGAATTGCTTGATTATACAATTTCGATTAAAATGATAACATATTTAAATTGAAATACATGAAATAGCACAATTAACTCGTGTATATGGTACATATCTCAATTATTGAAATTAGATTCAATTAACACTTATAAATTAATTTTAAATAACATTATAAAATATTCTGATAAACGGTTCTTAAATGGTTTGTTTGGTGATTTGAACTGATAAACGGTTCTTAAATGGGTTGTGTGGTGGTTTGAACTCGCGGTTTAACTACGAAACTGGTCCATTAAAACTGCAAACCGGCAGGACCGCATAAGGAGTAAACCGGCAGGACCGCATAAGGAGTAAACCGGTAGGATCGCAAACCGACAGGACCGCAAACCGTGGTTCTGATTTAAATGGTTCTGATGGTTCGCGGTTCACCGTTTGCCGCCCCTAAGAAAGAGAATATCATGCTACTCAACACCCTTTTAAAGTCGATTCATTTTTAAGGTTAGTTAAAGCTGAAATCGAAAAATATATATCTGGCGTTTTAGAGTCTGGTGGTTATAAATGGTGAGTTTGACAATGTATACATAAACTTCAGTATATTATTATTAAGATTCAAAGATGTTTATAACGTATATTTCATTCAATTCCGTAATCATCTCATTTGCATGATTTCTAAGACTTAGGTCTATGTAATGATACTAAATTTATGTGTAGTTCTTTAATTTTGATAGGAAATTAATTTTTGAACTCGAATGGAAATACAAAAGCAAACACTTTGGGATAATGTTTCTTTTCCGTGGCATTTTGTGTTAAAAAAGAGTTAGAAAAGATTTTGAATTTGAAAAGAGATTAATTTAGTGAGTTATAAATTAATTGTTAAGGTTTGTAATATTTTTTATTTCTTTTTTTTTTGTTTTAAACTCTCTCTGAACCTAATAGTTAGGTTTTTGTGAACGTATCGAAAAAGCAGAGTCATTTAGTTTTTCTAATAAAATTGATCTGCAGTAGGTCCGGAGACGTAGGTATAGTTTTTTGAAACTGTTAACAATTGTATGTTTTATTTCACTTTTGTTTTTTTAGGTTCTTTTTATTTTTGATCTCATTACAGGAAAATTGTATATTTTCCAAAAAACTTTTTTTTTACCTTAAGCGAGTTTAGAAGTCATTTGCTAGGATAATTGTGTATTTTCCCAACAACTACAGGTTTGGTAGCGATCCAAAAGAGGTCAGATTTGAGTGGGGGCAATGGCTACAAATAAAGGAAATGTGAGACTCAAAAAGTTTAATGGTGTAGATTTTGGGTTCTAGAAGATGCAAATTGGAGATTATATGTACCAGAAAAAGATTTATCAACCCCTCTCAGAAAAAAAAACCCAGAGATTATGAAAGATGAAAAATGGATCTTTCTTGGCAAACAAGCTATTGGAGTCATCCGATTGACGCTATCCCTCAATGTTGCTTTCAACATCGTAAAGGAAACAACCACGACAGGTCTTATGAAGGCTCTGTCCAATATGTATGAGAATCCATCAGTGTCCAACAAAGTTCACTTAAAGAGGCATTTATTCAATATATGAATGATGGAAGGCGCGTCGATAGCTCAACATCTCAATAAACTCAATACAATCACAACCGAGTTGAGTTCAGTTGAAATTGATTTTGATGAATAAATGTGAGCATTGATATTATTGTCTTCACTATTAGATAGTTGGAATGCTACTATCACGGTGGTGATTAGCTCGTCAGGAAGCAATAAGTTAAAATTTGATGATGCTCGTGACCTAGTTCTCAGTGAAGAGATTCGAAGGAGGGAATTGGGTGAGTCATCAATCTCTTCAGTCTTACATATAGATTTGAGAGGAAGAAATTCAACCAGAGGGTATGGACACGGTAAATCAAACTACCGACGTAGATCAAGAGACTGGAGGTCCTAGTGCAAATCCTAAAATTTCTCATGGGTTGAAAAACATCGAGTGTTAGAATTGTGGGTATATGGGGCACTATAAATATTAGTGCAAGAAATAACCAAAGGACCATGAGAATAAGATAAAGGAAAATGTCACTTCATAATGAGACGATGTGTTAATATGCTCCTTCGAAAGCAGTAAAGACTCTTGGGTGTTAGACTCTGAAGCGTCGTTCCACGCTTACTTCGAAGAAAGAATTATTCGTGAGGTATGTTCATGGTAACCTTGGAAATGTATATCTTGGTGATGATCAACCTTGTGATATAATTGGTAAAGGTATTGTGAAGATTAAGTTGAATGGGTCTGTCTGAGAACTGAAAGATGTCAAACATATCCCTAATCTGAGAAAGAACTTAATCTTAGTAAGGTAGTTAGCTAGCGAAAGATACACTACAATCTTCCATGGTGACAATTCGAAGATTTCAAAAAGAGAAATAACGGTTTCCCGCGGAAAGTTGAGTGGTACTATTTACAAGGCAACATAGACGAGTTGTTCAATTGCAATTGCAGCAGGAAACGAAAATCTAAATGTGTGGCACGAGAGGCTTAGCCACACGAGTGAAAATGGTATGAAATTATGTACTCGATTGGGAAGATTCCAGGTCTTAAGCCAATCGATATAGACATGTGCAAAGATTGCATACTTAGAAAACTAAAAAGGGTCAGTTTTCGGGCGAGTGACGGAACCTCAATGAAAGAAAGGTTGGAGCTTGTTCCCACTGATGTTTGGGAGGGCAACAATTATTTCATCTATAGGAGGGAAAGACTACTTCGTGAATTTTATCGATGATCATTCTCGAAAGGTATGAGTTTATTTTCTAAAGTGTGTATTGCACTAAACCTAAAGATGGTCTTACACACAACCTCCACTACAACATAAATTAATATTTAATTTATTTCTAGAAGATGATTTCTTGATGGGCCTTATTGAGTGGGTTGGACCTTTCTAGTAGACCGCACATGTCATTGTTTCCGCCCAAAAATCCTTAGGCAGTTTCTTACTTTTGAGCCTCCTTCACGCCATATCAAGGATTATTATATTTCATCTTTTCTGCCATACCGTTTTGTTGAGGAGATCTAGGATCTGTCAAGCAACGACGAATTTTATGTGCTTCACAAAAATCTTGAAATTCATTGGATGTGAACTCCCCTCTTCGATCAGATCTCATGGCTTTAATCTTATTTCTGTTTTCCTTTTTCACAACTGCTTTGAACTTCTTAAATATTCCATAGACTTCGAATTTCTGTTTCAATAAATATAACCAAATTTTTATTTAAAAATCATCAATGAAGAGAATGAAGTAGTTACTTTTACTTAGAAAGCTTGGCTTGATTGGACCACACACATCGGTATGAATAAGACTGAGAGGTTTCTTGGCTCTTGATTTTAACTCATTTGGAAAGAATTTTCTGAATTACTTCCCAAGTAAACATCATTCGCATAGTTGGTCATGATGATTGATACATGGTAACTTTCGCACCATTTCCTTCTTGGATAATAACATTAAACTATAACATTTAGATGCCCAAATCGAACGTGTCATATACATGATGAATATTTGTAACAAGCCTTAAGACATTTTACAACATCTTTTTGAATATTCAAAGGAAACATTCTATTCTTTGACATTTGAACTTTAGCAATTAAATCTCATTTGTTATCTCTCATAAAAAGACTACAATTTTTTATATGAATATCATAGCCCTTTTCTAGGAGTTGTCTCAAGATCAAGATTTTGTTTTTAATGCTAGGTACGTAATAGACATTTGAAATTATTTGGTTACTACCATCTTTTTCACGAATAAGAATGTTATTTTTTCCTTTCACCTATATTTTGTTATCATCTCTAATAGATACAGTTCCACTTATTGTTTCATTGATCTCTACGAACATGCTTCTTTTCTCACACAAATGGTTGCTTGTATCGGTGTCAAGATACCAAGTGGTTTTTTTTATGTTCATTAGTTTTTTTGTATGTTAGTAGTAACATATCTTTTTCCTTTGTCTTCTCCTCCACATAGTTGGCCCTTTCCTCAACTCTATTGTTGGGGCCTCTGCGTTCTGAAGCATAATGTTCAAATCTTTTACATTGATAGCATTGGATTTGAAATTTAGCATACCTCGAGTTTGGATTTCTTATTCCAATACCTTGTGTAGAGATTTCTTGTTTGTCGTAGTTGTAGTTGGAACTATTATTGTTGTAATTCCAGCCACGTCCACGACCATGATCACCAACTCTTCCATGGCCTCTACCTCTGCCTCAACCGCGTTGGTTTCTGTCATCATCTACTTCTTGATATATGAGGAAGAGATATTTTTGTCTTTTTTTTTAATTCGTCAAAGTTGTTTTCTCCTCTTGAGTAAGGCTTGCTTCATCTTCAGGTTTGTCAAACTGTTTTTCTACGGCATCCCACACATCATGCGCTTCAAGGAGAGCATTTATCTTGATACTCCAGTTGTCGTATTTTTTGTTGTTGATTGTTGGAACTTGGAAGGATGATACACCATTTGACATATTTTTCAATATGTTGAATATTTAAAAACAAAAGTTCTAAGAGAGCTTGTGGCTCTGATACCACTTTTTTGGTGGAAAATAAACAAGAAACAACACTCTTTTGAACAAATAAACAACTTTTATAAAGATGGAAACTAAAAATATTACAAGCCAATATTTTAACTCAGACTACAAGAGAAATATTTTTCTAACACTCAAGAGATCATTTTTGTCTGTCTTTTCGCTCACTCTAATTTTCTCTCTAAGTTTACTTCTTGGTGTCTTTGGTGATGTCTAGATGGTGGGAGAGCTTCGCTATTTATAGAACCACAGCAGAGACAAGGATCAATCATCCAAGATCTTATGGATACATAAACACTCAACCATGAGACTATACTCAAGATAAAATAGTTTATTACACTCAACATAAAAGTGCCTTGCACTAAACCTAAATATGGTCTTACACACAACCTCCACTATAACATAAACTAATATTTAATTTGTTTATAGAAGATGATTTCTTGATGGGCCTTATTGAGTGGCTCAGACTTTTTAAGTGGGTTAAGTTTATGATCCAACAGTTTGATGGTATAAATACAAAATAATTTTTTTGACATCCGTTAAATAAAGTTAACACGTTATTTAACAAAAAAAAACTAAAACTTCTTCTTAAAATTTCTAAACATGTGCAATTTGATTTTTAGATTTATTAGTAAAGAGTCACATCACCATTCTTCTGAACTTCTTAGATAAAGAATATCTTGATGTTCAAATGCTTAGTCTTTCCATGAAAGACTCGATCATTGGATAGCGCATTGGCAATTTGGTTATCAACTAGTATTTCAGTCAGGAAAATTGTAAGGCCTATCATACAAAAAAAAAAGACCTTTCTCTCAAGAGAAATCTGAGGCAATAATTGCAGAAGTAGATTGCTTGTCCAGCATAGGACATATTCGAGAGTTGCGGTATTCTTCGTGGGTACCAAATCCAGTATTGGTTAAGAAAAAATAATATATGGAGAATGTGCGTAAATTTCATGGATTTGAATAGAGCTTGTCCAAAAGATCCCTTCCCAGTGCCTCAGATTGACCAGCTAGTGGATTCTATGTTAGGGAACCATTTGTTATCATTTATAGATGCTTATGCATGTTATAATCAGATCAGACTGGATCCACGGGATGAAGAAAATACCTCATTTATTACTGGAAGAGGCTTATATTGTTATAAGGTAATGTCGTCCGGTCTAAAAAATACAGGGGTAACTTATCAGCGCTTAGTAAATAAAAGTTTTGAGGAGCAGATTGGGTGAAATGTGGAAGTTTATATTGATGACATGTTGGTTAAAATTTTAAAAGATGAAGACCATTTTGATGATCTAGAAGAGACATTTAACAACTTGAGAAATGTTAATTTGAAGTTAAATCAGGAAAAATGTATGTTTGGTGTTAGATCCAAGAAGTTCCTCGGATATGTGGTAAGTGAAAGAGAATTTGAAGCAGACTCATTACAGATAAAAGCTTTGACAACAATGACCCATCCTCAGAATATCAAAGAAGTCCAGATATTAACGGGAAGATTGGCATCATTAAATAGATTTATTTCTCGATCCTTGGATAAGTGTGCACCTTTCTTTCACGTACTTAGAAATGCAAACAAGTTCAATTGGAGACAAGAGTGTTCAGAAGCGTTATATCATATCCAAGAATACATTTCTTCCCCGGAAATACTCTCTAAACCATTACCGGCGGAGTGGTTGGTTATCTATATAGCAGTTTCAGATTGTGCAGTGAGTGTTGTGTTAGTTCGAGAGGAAGAAAACACTTCAAGGCCAGTGTACTACATCAGCAAAAGTTTGTTAGATGCAGAAAAACGATATTTGAAATTGGAAAAGCTTGATTTTGCTTTGGTTACAGCTGCTCGAGAAAATGAGACCATACTTTCATGCGCATCCTATAGTAGTTTGAACAACTTTTCCTCTAAAATTTTGCTTCAGAGGCCAGATATTTCGGGAAGAATGACCAAGTGGTCAGTTGAGTTAGGAGATTTTGATATCGAGTTTGAGCCTCGAACAGTTATTAAAGCTCAAGCTTTGGCGGACTTTTTAGTATAATTTCACTCTGAGCGATCAGACATAGAGACTGATGAACAAAATATTGAGGCAGAGTAGTTAATTCGAACAGATGAATGATCGAATATATCTGGAAGTGGAGCTGGAATATAATTAATTTCCCCAGAAGGAATTACAATGTTCCAGGCAATACGATTTGGTTCTAAAGCAACAAATAACGAGGCGGAATATGAAGCAGCTCTAGCATGTTTAAGGCTGGCCCAAATATGCGCACTAAGGATAGTTAAATTATTAAGTGGCTCACAAATTTTGATTAATCATGCATCAGGATAATCTGAGGCACAAAAATATCATTTAGTAAAGTACTTAAAAGTGTTGAAAGATTTAACACTTGTTTTTGAAGGTATTAGGTATGAACATGTTCGAATGGAAGAAAATTTGATGCCATATTCTTTAGCAACGGCTTCGTATTTGGAAGATTATCCATGGATTATCACACAGGAGTATCCTTCGATCACCAAAGATTCAGAGCAATCAACTGCGATTGTTGAGGAAAACTTTCAAGGGACAACTATTAAGGGAACTGATTGGAGATCGGAAATCATTGAGTTCTTAGAGAAAGATGAGCTACCTAAGGATAAGTCGCTTGCAAAGAAAATACGTTTCAAATATCATGGCTATATGGTCCTTTGGGGAAATTTATACAAAAGATCATTGAGTAGATTTTTACTCAAATGTTTGGATAAGAGTTAATTGCAAATTGTTTTATCAGAATTGCATGATGGAGAAGGGTATGCGCATTGTGGGTACAAAGCTTTGATTCGAAGGGTATTCTTAGCAGGGTATTGCTGGACTACTATATCTTGTGATGCGAAAGAGCTAGTGAAAAAATGTTATACATGTCAAAGGTATGCTAATATAATTCACAAACCTAGGGTCCCCTTTGAAAGTATTTCTGAGGCTCTGCCATTCGATCGGTGGGGTATTGACTTGGTTGGCCCATTACCGATGGCAATTGGGGGAAGACAGACAATAATAGTGGCAATTGATTACTTTTCTAAATGGGTTGAAGCAAAGCCTTTAGCAGGAACAAAGGAAAAAGATGTGATTAAATTCGTCACTTTGAACATTTGCTGTTGTTTTGAGATACCAATGAAGGTTACAACAGATAACGGTCCCCAATTTGATAACAAATAATTTAAGAGTTTTTGTGCTTCCAAGGGCATACAACAATGTTTTTATGCTCCTTTTGATCCACATGCCAATGGGCAAGTAGAATACTAATAGGACACTCCTTGATGGTTTAAAGAAGAATTTGGAATGAAAGGCTGGGAACTGGCCATATTACTTACATGAAGTTCTTTGGGCTCACAAACCGACCCCTCGGACAACGACTTCAGAGTCTCCATTTTCCTTGGTTAATGGAATGGATGCGGTAGTTCCTTCGGAAGTTATTTTTCAATCTTATCGGGTGACAGCATATACCGAGGAGCTAAATGATAAAAGTAGAGCAGTGGAACTTGACTTGGTGTAAAAAAAAGACGTGCACAACTAAATTCTTTGTACTACCAAATGCTAATGAGAAGTAGATATTCTTCAAGAGTAAAGTTGGCATACAACTATTATCATGTCTACAAAAGTTGGCATACAACTATTTTTCATGTCCAACAAAAGTTGACATACAATCATTATCATATCCAAGAAAAGTTGGCATACAACTATTATCATGTCTAACAAAAGTTGGCATACAACTATTATCATGTCCAACAAAAGTTGGCATACAACTATTATCATGTCTAACAAAAGTTGGCATACAACTATTATCACGTCTAACAAAAGTTCGCATACAACTATTATCATGTCTAACAAAAGTTGGCATACAACTATTATCAAATCCAACAAAAGTTGGTCTGCAACTATTAAAGGTATGGTAAATAAAAATATATAATAATGAAAGTCCATTTGAATAAGTTAGTCTGCCTCAAAAATCATTGGGAACTTTTTAAAATTCACCTCGAAATATATGAGGTCTTATATAAAATAGCCTCGAAAGTTATGAGGACTTGCAAAAAAAGTAGAAAAATAAAATTGTTTATTCTGAGGATTCAGAAGAGTCACTTTCTTCGGACTCTGACGTTTCACTTTTGTTAACAAAAATCCCAGGTGGGAAACTCTCTGGAGGGACAAGCTTCCAAAAACTACCTAAGTCAAATTCAGGATAACATTCATGGATTTCTGTGATTAACCCTGATCGGATAGTTGCATCCCTCACATTCAACCCACATATTTAGCAGCATATGCTTCTATTGCAACATTGTTATCCTTCTCAAGATTTTTTAGAAGATATTTTTTCTCCTCCATTACCCTTTCAAAGTCTTCGAAGAAATCTTTAAAGCCTTTTGTAGATAGTTGATTCACTTCTTTAAGAGCCACAATGAGTTTTCTAACTGTAGATCTTGGGCAACCGTTTTCTGACTGTAGATTTCCCTTTCCTCTTGATAACACTTTTCTAGAAGCATAACATAATTGTATGAGGCAACAAACTTTTCAAAGAGAGTGTCAGCTTGTTTTTCTAAGATAGAATGTTGTTGTTTGAGCTCTTCGAATTTGAAAGCAGCAAGTAATACCTCGGATTTGTAATGATCTTTCGTATTTTCCAATTGTTGCAGTTTATTCCCCATCATGACAGAGGCATGAAGCAATCTTCGAACACAGTGAGAAAATTCATCCCCTTGGTTAACCTCAAATGAGCCATTTGGTGAACCAACTTCAGCTGACTTAAAACCTAAGAAATCGTCCGTTTGAATAAATTTTTTAACAGTTTGAGATGGTTGACCCTTGAGAATAGGAAGATGAGCTAATTTGGAGAAACATCAAGGTTTGAATTATGATTTTGTTGGAATTTTTATACTTGATCAAAATTGACCCCCTTTTGACCAGCACCTTCGAAGATTTCTTGAATAGGCTCTAGAGTAGTCTTTTTCTTCTTGGGTTATTTTTTCTTCACTGAGTGAACATGAGCTTTCCAAGGAGTGAAAGCATAAGTTCTAGCTTTATCAGCTTTTGGCCCTTCTGAATATGAAGTTTGATCTTTCACTGTTACCTCTTCGTCAGAATTATCATCTAAATGACTTTTAGCTCTGAAGCGTTTTGGAAGATAAATGGTGATGTCTTTAACTTCTAATCGTTCGAGGACTTCTTGTTGTAAGGGAGAAGTCATCAAATCTTCCAAAGATAATCTCTTCAAATGATTCAATCTCCACAATCGACTTTTAGCCAGGTTGGTGTTCATAAAATCGAGTCGGAATTTATTTTCCCAAGCTTCTTTGGCCCATTTATTCAATTTGGTAAAGATAGTTGTGGCATTTTTGAGACAAAGTTATCCTATGGTTTGGAAATACCATTCATGGCTGTATAAAAAGTCTGATGAATTAACACTTAGATAATTGAAAGTATATATAAAAGAACAGTTCGAAGAGTACACACCTTTATTGGTCCATAAAAGAGATAGATTGTAAGGATTCAAAGGGGATGACTCAGAGCATGTATCCCAATGTCCTGATAAGAAAAGGAACTGTTGTTTCCACTTCTTATCAGCTTTAAGTAGGTCGTTCACTACTTTTTTTCCTCGACCAAATGTGAGGGAGTAAAAGGGAAATAATGGATTCTTGGCTAAACCAGACAACCCGATAAGTTCTTCCAAAGGAAATCCGTACCCAGAAATCCTTGATGCCATGATACATGCCATAAGCGTATACCACATGTTGGGACCTGCTTGTGTGGGGAAAAGGTTAATCTTAGCAAAGTACTCAATAAAAATAGATCTAGAGGGTATCTTAACCCCCAGTTCATGACCTCTGCATACACGACCAACTCGTCGTCTTTTACGGACAAAGGTGTCTCTCTAGCGCTCAGAAGTCTGATGGTTATGTAGGAGGGAAATCCCCAACGAGTTCTCAGCATGGTCTCTTCGGATGGATCAAAGTACTTATACTTGATGTTGTGAAGAATCACTAGATGTTTATTCTATATGCCTCGAATAGTTTTACCAACTAGGGCGGAGGTTGATGTCTCCTTTAGATTTTGGAGCTCTTCTTGAAGAATGATCCTCGATTTTCTCAAGAGGATTGGCATTATCATAGTTTGTTAAGGCTAATGAAGACTCATCGGCATTCTTCTCAACTGATTTGGGGGCATCTAGTTTATTTGATTCAGAAGACTCAACTAATTTCATTTTGTCTTTTGACTTAGTGGCATCTGGTTTACTTGACTGAACCTCCTCGTCGGTTTTTGTTACTTTTGGCAGTTGTGCAATTTCTTCTCGTGCCAAACTTCGAGGAGGAATGTTCGGGGTGAACCAAGGGCTTTCTTGAGCAGTTACGGAGGGAGTAGGAGGTAAATCTGATGCGGAGCCTTCTGCTTTATGTAGTTGAGGCTGAGTATCAACCTGAGGCTGGACAATGGGGCTGCGAATATATGAGAGAGAGCTCGTTGAACGTTTGTATTCCTTGGAATGTTTTTTTTATCTTTATGATGCTTTTTTCTTTTGACAAAGTAGCTTTTCTGATTTTTGTCTTTTCCCATTGATTTGAGGCTACTATTTCTAAAGATTGAACAATTAGGGTGAGTGGATTGAGAGCAGATGTTAAAGGGAATAACGGCATAAGAGTTTTCTGTGGGAGACCGAGTACCGTAGTAAGTAGTAACCGGTGGCTTAGGTTCAGGATCAATATAGATGCCAGCTGGTTTTTTCTCCTCAAACTTTTGACTAATAAACAACCACTCTAGAATCCGACAGATTTTTTGGGGCATAAACAACACTCTCTCTAGAAATATTTTGGCAGAGCCTTATCTCTCTATAAAATGTGTCTAGAGAATGGAGAGGGAAAGAGAATTTATAGAGTGGAATTGGGCTCTAAAAGTTGTTGAGGCCCAAAGAAGTATGCTTTGTTTTCCTAGGGGCAGAATGGGTGAAGTAGGTGTGAAAATAGCATGGGAAAGTGGAAAAGTTTAGCTCAAATAAAGTTGTCAGAAAAAGAAATACGCCAAAGAAGTTCGGTTGATTTGTGATTTGACAGAAAAGTGTTCATTGGTCGTGTCAGGGATTGTTGTGACGTCATCAATAATGAAAAAATGGGAAAACGTTTGGTATGGGTTAAAAGACTCCAATAAAATTCGAAGAGATCTGCAGATATGAACATTAAAGCTGGTAGCCTTTCGAATTCTGAGGGTAAAAAAATCCTTGCCCAAGAAGTTATGTAGAAGAATAGTTCGAGGAAGATACTTTCAAAAGTTAGCAATCCTTGTCAAAATACATCTTCACAAGGAGTGGGGGACTACGAAAAATATAGACACATTTTGAAATTTTCGAAGATAAGGAGAATTTTGAAGAAATCCAAAGCGTAAAAGATACGTCAAATTGTTCGAAGTCTAGAGGACCTTATGAAGTTATTAGCGTTTAGAGCCTGGTCAGAATCTGGGGTCAAAACAAGGAATAAAATCTGAGGGATACCTAGCAGTCCTTGCCAAAAATATTTTCACAAGGACTGGGGGGGCTACTGATAAGGGAGAATGAAAGATCTATGAAAGATGAGGGATTGTATTTAATAAAGAAAGTGTCTTGGGAGAAATTGTCAATTATGTAATAGAAAATGACTAATTTAAAGCAAACAATAGAGTTGAGGACTGGTCCCGCAATTAATGAATTGTTAGACTTGTGGGACCTACTTTTTGTACTATAACAGCACTACCTTGAAAAAGGAGTGAGTGATTAATGATTATATTTTCTCTTTCTAAAATATGGAGTTTCTCCTGAAGCTGCGGCCTTAGCTAAAGTATCGGCTGCCGAATTATCCCTTCGTGGGATCTCCTCATAAAGCACGCTAATGAACTTAGACTCGTAGTCCTTGAGTATCACAAGATACTCATTAATCCTGTCTTGCCTGACATCATAAATACCTTGTACCTGATTAACCACCAACTGAGAGTCAGATCTGATCTTGATGCTTCGAGCTCCACATATCAAAGCCAGCTTCATACCACAAAGGGCGACCTCATATTCTGCAGCGTTATTTGTTAGCGGAAAATTAAAGCGTACAACTTGTTTGACCTCCTCCCCGCTTAAAGTTCGGAGTATAACATTTGCGCCCCCTCCTAGTGTAGAAGATGGACTATCAACCTCAATGATCTATTGGTCGAGCTCAATCGCTTGTCGGTCGTTTATCTCAATCTGTTCTTCTCTGGACGAGTTGAACTCTGCTAAGAAATCTGTAACTGTTTGTCCCTTTATAGCTACGCGTGGCTTAGAACGAATGCTATACTCGCCGAGCTCGATGCTCCATTTGGTTAACCTTCTAGAAAAATCAGGCTTCTGCAATGCTATTCGAAGAGGAAATATTGTTCGCACCTTAATTAGATGCCCTTAGAAATACGGCCTCATTCGTCAAGCTGCAACAACCAAACTCAAAGCAAGTTTTTCTAGGTTTAGATATCTCGTCTCCGCATCTGTTAGCTTTTTGCTCGTGTAATATATCAGGCGTTATTTCCCGATTTGGTCACGCACGAGAACCGAACTAACAACAAAGGATGATACTGTCAGATAAATAAATAGGGGCTCTTCAGGAGTAGGAGCAGACAAAATCTCAGGGGATATGAGGTACTCCTTGAGCTCAACGAAAGCTTTGTCACATTCTTTTGTCTAGGCGAACTTCTTAGCATCCTGCAATACTTCAAAGAAGTGATGACTCTTGTCTGATGCGTGGGAGATAAACCTCGAAAGGGGTGCTAACCTTCCTGTAAGACACTGCACTTCTCTAACATTCTTTGGTGGTTCCATATGTAGAATCGCGTTTAGTTGGACGAGATCTGCCTCAATTCCTTGTTGACTTATCACATAGCCCAAAAACTTGCCTTTACCAACACCAAAAGAACACTTATCCGGGTTAAGCTTAAGATTAAATTTGCGTAATAAATCGAAAACGACCTGTAATGTATTGAGGTGTTGCGTTTCTTCATTGGTTTTAATGATCATATCGTCAATATATGCCTCCAAATGTTGCCCTAAATTATCTTAGAAGATGTGATTTATCAGTCGTTGATATGTCGATCCTCCATTCTTTAACCCAAAAGGCATAATTGTATAACAATAAAGCCCGCTCGGTTTGAAAGGTTGTGTTCCTGATTGGATGGGTGCACGCGGATCTGATTGTACCCAGAGTACGCATCCATAAAGGATAGAAATTCACAACCTAAGGCCGAATTGATCAGCTGATCTATCCTTGGTAAGGGGAAAGAATCCTTGGGGCATGTTTGTTTCAAATCGGTAAAATCCACGCACATTCTCCACTGTTCGCTCTTCTTTTTTACCAGAACCGGGTTGGCTATCCGGACCGGGTACCTTGCTTTTCGGATATGCCCAAACCGGCTTAGCTTGTTTACCTACGCCAATATAGCAGCTTGTTTCTCAGCTGAAAATGCCCTGCGTTTATGTCGCACGGGTTTGGCACAAGGGTTGATAGCCAGTTCATGGCTTATGATCGAAGGGCTTACTCCCAAAACATCAGCTTCCTCCCAAGCAAACACATCTAAATTTTTAGCTAATAAAGCTATAAAACGTACCTTTGAGTCCTTAGACAGCTCGTTTCCCAATCGAAGCATTCTACTGTCAGTTATGATCGTATCCATTGTTATAGTATTTGTAGTAGATGAATCTTCATTTTCTCGTGGATCATCCACTGGATTTGGCGAGGTGAGATCTAAAGTTGATGGTGTAGCGTCTCCCTCGCCATTTAATTGCTATTGGATAGTTTGCACGGGTCTGACGTAATTGCGTAACAGTTCGCGCAGTCCTTTGGTTGCCCCGTATTGTACCTACTGAGCTACCTACCGGATATTTGATGCATTTTCAAAATATACACGGCGTCGCTTCCATCATATGCAGCCATGGTCGTCCAATAATTGCATGGTAAGGGCTCGACGCGTTCGAAATTAAGAACAACGTTTTTAGTTCCTTCTTCGTAGCTCCGTGACCAACTTTTACTAACAGCTTCACCTCCCCAACACATTGAGAGGATTTTCCTTTATAGTAGACCAATTTCCGCTGAGTAGGTCGATATGGTGGCACGCTCTGCATACGATCAAAGCTGCTTTTGAAAATAATATTTGTCGAGCTTCCTCTATCAACCAGTACTCGGGTTACCATTACCTCTCCAATGTCTAAGTGAATAGTCAAAGTGTCTTCATGTGGTAAACTGACACCTTTGAGGTCATAATCATTGAATGTGAGGTCGGCTACTGGGTCCCTATAGTTTCGATAAGAATTTCCATCTATTTCATATACGTCGAACTCATTTTTAGCTCGTTTCTTTTGAGTAGACCCTTGACCTGCAACCAAATTCCCCCCTGATACGGTCAGTAACCATTGTTGCTTGTTTGTTTCCAGCTCTTCTCCAATGGCCGGTTTGTCAGTGTTTGGAGAATGAACTTCCTCGCGTCGATTTGGTTGAGATCGTTTGATATACTGGATCAGCACGCAATTGTCTATTAGGCGATGTATCTCTTCTCTTAACTACCAGCACTCATCCGTTCAATATCCATGATCATGATGATATGGGCAGTAATACCGATTAGGTCGTTTAAATCCTGGCGCACTCATTATGCGCGGAGCTTGGTACCTTGTACGCCCATTTGTTCGATCATAAATCACTGAAATGGCCTCAGTCAACGGGTTGAAACGCCTGTTCGGTTGATCGAGCTACTAGGGTCTTCGGTTATAATCCCTCCTTGGTTGCTCCTCAATCTTTTTTTGTTCTGTTCCACCCTTTTTGAAGTCCGACTCATGTCGCTCAGGTGACCCCTCCCCCCTCTTCTGGGGGCATCGACCTTAATAAAGGTATCTGCTCTTGCGAGTAGGTCCCCCATGTTCTCAGTTGGGAAATTGATGAGATCTGTATATAGTTCCTCTTTTCGGTCGAGCCTCCGTTTCAAGGAGGCTACCGCATGTTTTCCGCCAAATCTGGAAAAACATTCATAGCATGAACAAATCTTCTAACATAACTTTTA
Source organism: Limnanthes douglasii subsp. nivea (assembly GCA_036936605.1). Taxonomy (NCBI): domain Eukaryota; kingdom Viridiplantae; phylum Streptophyta; class Magnoliopsida; order Brassicales; family Limnanthaceae; genus Limnanthes; species Limnanthes douglasii. The sequence goes on along the minus strand of JAUPFV010000004.1, from coordinate 8,803,916 downwards.
AAAGACTCAGCTTGGCGTTGATAAAGGTCCATGATCGAATCCCGCTCGTGCTTAAGCTCTTTGTTGCCAACAAACATTTCCCTGAATGTTTTCCATAGTCCTATGAAATCACAGATAGATCCTTTTGGCAAGCTGTTGAACCAGTCCATGGTGTTTCCTTTGAGGGTCACATAGATAGCGCTCGACATAGCATCGCATTATCGGGGTTGAAAGCCATCATCATGTTTCAAAACTGCTCCAAATGCCTCTCCGGATCCCCCGTTCCATCATGTGCTTCCATCCTGAATGGGTCGAACTTCCTCGGGAGCTGAGCTTCCAGGATTTTCTCAGAGAATGGTGATTCCTTCAATATGTAGGCCGACAACTTCGGGCGGATCAGATTGTAACGGAGGTCCTTATTCTCCTGAGCTCGCTTGGTTGACATATGCTTCACCTCGTTGTGCAGTTCTCTGCTACGATTCTTACCCCCACTTTCGCCTTCACCTTCCTGTTTGTCATCTCGTTTGGATGAACGATCCATTCTGTTAACTTTGTTTGTCTCTGGTCTAGAGGGTTGATGGATCTTGCTTGTTCTCTTACGGCTCCTTCAAACACTATTTTTAATTGTTCCTCCTGGAGGTTCTGGATTCTTTGTTCTAGTTGGCGAACCACTGAGTCATCTGCCGGTATGGCTTCCGCAATTCTGCAAGCCCCTGATGCATTTACCGGCTGGTGGAGATGCACCTCCTCCCTGGAAACGATCGTAGGCTGAATCGGTGGTCCCTCTGTCACCACCGTTGGTTGGGGTATCATGGGATTTCCCTTGTGAGGAGCTATGGGGCCGGAACGTAGGACGCCTCGCCTTGATGGTTGACTTACAGTTCTCCTTCGGTGTGTTGTTGCTTTGCTAGTTTCCTAGTTGTCTCTCTTGATTCCTGAACTTGTGACTACCATGGTGATTGGTTAAAATATTCCCACAAACGGCGCAAAATTTGTTACGGGAATAACAAGTTCTACCATAGTAAAGCCTTTAATATTTTAGTCAATATAGAGATAAGCCGAAAAAAGATCCATTTATTAACAGATAGGTTCTCCCTATTTATAATGTACAAATTAGTGGGCAGTTACATATGTTCGCGCTTTAAGTGCCACTAACCTCACTATCCCTATAATTGTGGAACAAATAACTAAAACGGTTTGACTTAAGAGTCAAAACATGGGTTACATTATATAGGTTAAGAAACCGCTCAGTTTAATCCACACTTTAGGTCGAGTTGGGCCAGTCTAATGATGCAGAGCTCGAGCTCAATGATCACATGCTCAGCTTATCCTCTTTAAGTCTGCACTCAGCCTCGATCATATGTTTATCGCATCTCTAATGTAGTTGATTGATTCTTCCCCTAATGTCTTTTAGTTGACTCCTCATTTGAGCTCATCAACGTTTGCACTTATCTTCGAGCTCGATCTTCCTTTGAGCTCGATCTGCCTTTGAGCTCACTCTATCTTCGAGCTTGTCAACGCTGTATTTGTCTTCGAGTTTGCTCCGCCTTCGAGCTCGTACTTATTTGAAGGAATCCTCCCTTATCAATCAATAACACCAAGTCCAAGATTATTATCCCAAGCAATATGAAGAAGTAGGAAATTATCACCATTGAAAAATCCTGAACTTTAAGCACAAGACATTACCTTTTAAATATCTGCGTTCCACAATTGCTGCCTCCATCGGGATTTCAAACTATGAGGACTTGATTTCCAAGACTAGAAACAAAATTCTAGAGTGGGACAAAGTTGCTCTATCATTTGCTGGTAGGCTCGTGTTGATTCAGTCAGTCTTAATAGCCTATCCTACCTATCTCCTCCAGCATACTGCTCTTCCAAGCTCTGTAATCAACAAAATTGAAAAAAATTCAATAATTTCTTATGAGGAAACAAAGAGAATAATAATTCTATTATCCGGTCTAAGTGGAAGGGACTTTGTAGAACTCACAAGTCTCAACCTGAAAAAGATTATCGATGTGCAGCAAACTTATTCTCAAAAACTATGGTTCATTTTCAGAACTCAGAAATCTTTTTGGGCTAAGCTCACTGCTTCTATCTACTGCAACAACAATATTCACCATATTCTAGCCTCTTCTCCATTAAAGAAATCGAAAAAATTAGGATAGGATTATCAAAGTCAGAGACAATGCAGAAAATCATATCTTTTATGATCCGGGTTGTGGGAACATGAACTTCTTGCCTGACCGGTGGTGTTCTGAAAAGCTTTTCATTCAGTTCAGGGATACTAATAACAGGATTTGCTTGTGGGACGATAATAGAGACAGTGTAAGCAGTTTTTTGGGTGAATGGTACTTGAAACTTAGACAGACTCAAATCGTTAGTAACTGACATTAAAATCAACAAAATTAAAACTATATTTTTGAGTGATGCTCCATACAATATCTTTTGGTCTATTTCCCCTGATGGACTTTCAACTGCAAAAAAACCTGAAACTTCATCAGGTAGAAATGTAACAAATCCAATCTTTATGCCAAAATGTTTAATGCAGCCACACCAAGGAAATGTTCATTCCTTCTTTAGAGGGCTCTCTTCAATTGGATTGCATCCGATTGTGTCATGCAAAGGAAGAGATTTCCGCTTGCATCCAAGTGTCTATTCTGCAGTAACATTGAAACTACTCAACACTCGTTGGTTTAATGTTCACAATCTTGGTCTGTTTGGGTCTTTTTCAGTTCAATGTTCAAGATTCAGATCCTTCCTCACAAGAACCTTCCTCATCTTGTTCGAATGTGATATTGTTCTACTCACAAGCAGTGTGACATTCACACAATTCTCCCTGCTATCATCACTTGGGCTATATGGTCAGCTCCAAATAAGAAAAAACATCTTGAATTGAATGTGAACTCTTCAACTATCATCAATCACGTTATTTTCATCCAGACTGGACTTGATTCAGCAAAGATTTTAAAGAAATCTTATTGGAGAAATGACTTTAAAGCTTCTATGTCTTTGGGATATCTCAGATTATCAAACGTTTGATGCTGTTGATGGTTCGTCTTCCTCGCTGTTTCAACAAGTTTTCTCGAAGTTTTGGCGCTGTTTATCTTCTCCAAGATTAATCTCGGAGCTTTTGGCTCTATTTTGAATCCAACAGCTATATTCTAGTGGTTAAACCTAATTTTTTATAAATTTACAATTAGACTCTTGTAATTCCAAAAGATTATCAATAAAAGCAATCCAATTTTAGTAGAAAAAAACCAGTGAAAAAAAAAATTATATTTAAGTTTACTTTCCGTGGAACGAAATTTCGGATAAAGAGATTTAGATTTACTTTTAATGGAACAAGATTTTGAAAACTAGATTTAGATTTATTTTTAGCGATTTTTTCTTGATTACTTAAGATTAATAGAAGCGACAGATAAGAGAAATTATAACAAAAAGTTACATTGGAATTACTTAGATTTTTTTAATTAATTATAAATTTAATCATAATATAAATTATAGCTTAAGTTACATTATTGGTCTAGCCCATAAAAGGAAAACCCGATTTTCAGTATTCTAATTAATAATAATGGTTATTTCCATTATAATATCAAAATAATATTTTGAATTCTAGTATAGCCTTTTCATATAAAATCAAATTTATTATTTGAATGTAAAATGATAATTTTCGCAATATATTACATCTATCGATATTAGTTAGCAAATATTTTGTTGTATATCAATACTTAATACATATTCTTTTATATAGTAGTAATTCTATTTATTTTATTTTTATTAATAGTAATTTAATTAGATCGTATTGTGTTTGATATATGTAATATAATAATATTTTTTAAAATAATAATATATTTAAATTAACAAATATTTTATTATATATTAATAATTAACATACAGTTTTTGCATATATATATATATATATATATGATGGTCTTACGATGTTTTTAGTCATTCTGGAAGATATTTTTGAATTAAGAGGAGATAGTATACGCTTTATCCTCTCTTGCAAGAATAGAGATTATTCTTTGATCTTCTGCTACCGAAATTTTTTGAGTTTCTTCTGATCATGGATGAAGGACAATTTGCTGTTAGAACAAATCCACTGGCGAGTAATAATCTGAAAATTTCTTCAAAGGACGAGTTTCCTTTGCTTAGGAAGATTGCTCTGCCTTCTTCTTCACTTGATGTTTGTGCTTTAGATAACAGGGAAAAATCTTGGTTCTTGGGTAGTAATCGAAACGTCATCTTTAATCCCACGTTTGAGGAAATCATTAAGGAAAAAACAAATCCAATGCTACAATCTGGTTCATATGCTGATACAGTAAAACCTAGGAAAACAGAGTTTGTCCATTCAAATGTTTCTGTAATGATCAAAGACAATTTTCCACTAATTACGTTTGTAGCCAAAGACAAAGATTTGTTGTTGAATATTTCAAAACATACCTTAATCGCTAAGTTTCCTTCAGGGAAACCATCGATGGAGATCTTGAGAAATTTTCCGGAAAAATTTAAATTTTCGGGTTTTTGCAGTCTTTCGGTCTGGGATTACAGACACATCTTCATTGGATTTAATGAGGTTGAAAATTTAAGAGGCTGTGGTCAAGAAATGTTTGGGTTTTTGGTAACAAAACAATGCGACTATTGAAATAGACTCTGAAATTTAACCTTAATCTTGAGTGTCCTCACACACCAATCTAGGTTTTGTTGCCATATTTTCCAGAAATCTTGTTCAATGAATCTACTATCGCTGAAATCGCTAAGGTTATTGGAGTTCCACTGAAGATTTGGGTTCCAACTGTCAATTGGGCAAGGCAAAATTATTGCAGGTTCTAGGTTGAAGTCGACATCTCCAACCCTATGGTTCATAAAGTTCAATTAAAGTTCGGTGACCATGATAGTTATTGGGTTGATTTAATCTACGATAGAGTACCTTTATATTGTAACAACTGTGCTCATATTGGTTATTCTAACGATAGTTGCAAGATTCACTACCCTGATGAAAAAATACCAAGAAATGTCCAAAGTAAATTGCCTATTCCTGATCAATTATATCTTTTTGTTCCTGTCAACAATGTTGTTACTAGCAATAATCAACGGTCTACTCAAGACCTTCATGAACAACCTGCTTCGTTTGACTCAGGAATCATTGAAGTGACTAGGAAAAAACTCAAATTGATTGTTATTAATAATGATGCTTCTAACAATTTGGACAATCTTTTACGTGGTAATGACAATCCAAACCAGGCAAATAATATGCTCATTCCAGGAACTCAAGAAACTAAAACCCCTAGTTTGGATCGATTAGATCTAACTAATGCTTATGAGATGATTGATGCCTTGAAAACTCTTGAAAGGAGAAATATGTTTGAACCGTTAGCTGAAGAGATTCATTATTCACCTAGATATGCTGGAAACCTTGTTACTTCTCCTATAAAATATCATCTTGAAGAAGTAACTTTGAAGAAATCTGACATCAAGAAATCTAAGACAATGTCGAAAATTTGGAATTCAAAAGGACCAGTTTCATCAAAGCTCATCAAGCTCAAAAGAGCCAATAAAACCTCATCAAATTAATGACCATCACTATCTTGAATTGGAATGCCATGGGTCTTGGAAACAAGCATACTATTCAAAGACTTAAGTTCATGGTTATTTCTACTAAAGCTAGTTTTGTTGTTGTTCAAGAGCCTTTTGTCAATTTTGATAAGATGCAATCTGTTGCTAGGAAGTTAAATCTCAGTGGATATTGTTGCAATATCAATAATAGAATATGGGTTTTCTGGAATCATAATTACAATGTGGAGGTTTTTCTAGATAAGGAGCAGATTCTTCACCTCATGGTTCATCATCCTTCCTTGGATAAAGACTTCATGGTTTCTGTTATCTACGCGAAATGTAAGACTGATCAAAGGCTTTCTCTTTAGGATCCTATCAGATTCTTGATAATCCTTCCAAATAATGGATTTTGTTTGGAGACTTTAACATCATCTCCAACATTCAAGAGCAGCTTTCATGTACTACAATCAATCAACGGGGTATGGACGATTTCAACAATCTTATAATGGACTGTGGTTTACAAGATGTTGGTTATACTGGGTGTAGATTTACCTGGTCAAATGGTCACAAATGGAAACGTCTTGATCGTGTTTTATTTAACAATTATTGGTTGAACTACTTTGAGTCTACTTCAGTTTCCCATCATGCTAGAAACTGCTCAGATCATTGCCCGCTTTCTATTAACATATCTTCTAGTCTTGAGAAAGTTAAAACTTCTTTTAAGTTTTTAAATATGTGGGTTACTCGCCCTGAGTTTATGAAGATCGTAAATGATAGTTGGTCTGCTAATGTGGTTGTCTTTAAGGTGAATCCTATAATAAACTTCTGGATTAAGCAAAAAAGGCTGAAAGCTGCGTTGAAAGATTGGAACAGGGATGTTTTCGGGAACTTATTTGACGCTATTAAGACTTCTGAGGTTACTATTAAGGTCAGAGAATATCTTCTTCAAGAGAACCCTAATGATGAAAACAAGAATCTCTCTTGAGGAGTCGAAGCACAATCATCTTATTCTGTTGGATAGGGAAGAGTTGTACTGGAAGTAGAAAGCCCATACAACTTGGCTTAAAGATAGTGAGAAAAACACGGCTGCTTACCATAGTTTTGTGAAGAAAAGAGTGGAAAAGAAAAAAATCGTAAGGATTAAAGATAACATTGTCTGGCACACTTTAAAGGAGGCTATTGCTAATTCAGCAATTAAGCATTTCCAAGCTCTGTTGGCTCTCTCTAAGTCTATTTATCTTGGTTGAAGAGTATCTCATCAGAAGTATCAAGCAGATTTCAATAGAAAACTCTAAAATCAGATTCAAAAGTAGAAGTGATATTAACATTTCTTGCCTCGCATTCGCAGACGATTTCATGGTGTTTAGTAATGGAGACTCTGACTCTTTGCAATCTATAAATACTTTTTTGGATCATTATCAGCATGTGTCTGGTCAGGAAATTAATACTAACAAATCCGAAGTGATTGTTTCAAGCAAAATGGGGACTCATCAACATACTAAAATTGAAAACATCCTTAACATCAAGCATACAACTCTCCCTGTAAAATATCGAGGCTCAACTATTACAATATCTACAAGGATAGCTAACTTTGAGTATCTGATTAACAAGACCACAAATAAAATGCTGGACTGGGACAAGTTGGACCTTTCCTTTGCTGGCCGTCTCCTGTTGATTCAGACAGAGTTAGCTTTTATCCCACTTATCTTCTTCAGCACACTATTTTGCCCAGTAGTGTCATCAATCGTCTGGAGCTTCTCTTCAATAAATTCCTGTGGGGAAACAAGGAAAACAAGCATGTTATAAACTGGTCTAGATGGGACAGACTTTGCAAGACCTACAAGGAATGAGGGCTAAATCTTCGAAATCTTAAGGATGTCCAACTTGTTTATTCTATGAAGTTGTGGTTTAATTTCAGCCTTCAAAAATATCTATGGGCCAGATATATGATGTCTATCTATTGTAGAGATAACATTCACCCGGTTCTAGCTATTTCTCCTATCAGAAAATCCAAGACTTGGGCTCGTATTATAAAAGTCAGAGAGATGTCTGAGGATCACATTTTCTACCTTCCTGGATTCGGCAATATGGATTTCTGGCTCGACAGATGGTGTTCTGAAAAGCCTTTCATCCAAGTTAGTGACACCTCAAACAGAAGATTTCTTTGGGATATAAGTAATGATCCTGTCAAAAGTTTCTGGACAAATAATAGCTGGGACCATGACAGAATAAGATCTCTTGTAACATTTACTGAGATTAACAAAATCAATGAAATATCCCCATCTAATAAGCTTGACAAGATGTTATGGTCTCTTTCTAAGAACGGTGATTTCAACAGCAAAGATAAGATGAATCATATCAAACAAAAAGGTAATGTTTCTAATATTTATGCTAAGACCTGGAATGCTGTTACCCCTAAGAAGTGCTTTTTTCTCTTGTGGAGAGCACTTCACAACTGGATCCCTTCTGATGTTGTCATGCAAAACAAGAATGTTCAACTTGCCTCAAAGTGTACCTACTGCAACTGTTAGGGTGGCGACCAAAGTCCCACATCCCATATCGGTTAGACATGGGAAGGATCAGTGGTATATAAGTAAGAACATACCTCAACTAGTATGAGGCCTTTTGGTAGTGGATCAAATGCAAAGCCGTGAGGGCCTTCGGGTGCCAAAGCAGACAATATCATACTAGTGTTGAGATTGGTTGTGTTATTACTTATATACGGAGGTGGAATATCCGGACCGGACCCCCATATTCCCAACACGTGGTATCAGAGAGCCAGGCCCAGACGGAACACGATTGTGGTAATATTCTCGGAGGTCGAACATGATGAACCATTAGTCATGCTCAAGGTGAATGATCAACTCTATACGTCCTAGTTCGAAGCGTCCATGACTCATCAAGCGGTGGTACTTGATTGGAGTGGATAGTGGAGCTAAGGAACAGTCACGGGATGGTCGAGTGAGTAGATGGATCCGCTGTAAAAGCTCTATTGCTTAGGTGGAGCAACTTCCTGATTAGAGTGAGCGGATGAAAGTCAATTGAGAGGAGGGTAAATGGTACTTTATTCGAGAGGAGGATTTGTTAAGGTGGCGACCATAGTCCCACATCCCACATCGGTTAAACATGGGAAGGATCAGTGGTATACAAGTAAGAACATACCTCAACTAGTATGAGGCCTTTTGGTAGTGGACCAAATGCAAAGCCGTGCGGGCCTTCGGGTGCCAAAGCGGACAATATCATACTAGTGTTGAGGCAGAATATGCGGACCGGACCCCCATATTCCCAACAGCAACAATATTGAAAACACTCATCATGCTCTTGTGCAATGTTCCCAATCTTGGAGAGTCTGGATTTATTTCAGCTTCATCTTTAAGATTCAGATTTAGCCTCACATGACGATTGCCCACATCTTCAGAATGTGGTATTGGTCTTCTCAAAAGAACTACGATATTCTGTCTATTTTGCCTACCATCATTGTCTGGTCAATTTGGTCTGGGCGTAACAAGAGAAAACACAACAACCATTCTACCAGCTCTTCAACCATTATCAAGCATGTTCTGTATATTCTTTCAAGCCTCGAATACGCGAATGTTCTGAAGAAGAAACACTGGGGTAGTTTTGTGAAGGAAGCTGCTCTCCTAGGTTGTATTAACCAGACGAACTGCTCTTCGAAACATATTTTTCTAAGATGGAAAAACCCTAAAGAAGGTAGATACAAACTCAACGTCGATGGCCCTTGTACCTTCAACTATGAAACTGGTGGTGGAATTCTTGTCCGGAACAGTAAAGGCAGTATCATAATTGGTTTGGGTAGGCTTTATGCCAAAGGTAACCCTCTCATTGCTGAGTGCAGGGCTCTTCTTGATGGCTTAAACCTCTGCAGTGGCCTCAAAATTGAGAAGGTGGACATAGACATTGATTCAAAGGTTTTTGTTAACCTCTTACTTTATGGAAACACGATTTGGTATTTGGAGCCTATTCTTAGCTGCTGTAGAAAGCTTATCAAGTCTTCAATGGTTATTAACCATGTTTTTCGGGAGAAAAATCATGGTGCAGATTGGATAGCTAAGGAAGTGTTAAGAGTAAGAAATCAACTGGATTTCAATGATTTGGATACTCCTCCCAAGTTGAAAGCTATTACTTTTTTGGAAAACCTAAATCTAGATTATCTTCGTTTATCAACTTAGGGTTTATGTTCTACGCTAGTAATTTGGAGAAGATGAAGTGTAACGTCTAAAGTTTTCAAATTGTTGTAAAATTACCAAAGAAATCTTGTTTTTTCCCTTTTTATCAATTATATTTACTTACAGACAACTATCAGTAGATTGGTAGGATATTGATATCGAGATTTTATCGTTTGATAATTTATGATTTATTATTTGTACAGTTGCTTTGAACAAAATAAATATATATAAGTATATAAACTGTACAAATAATAAATCATAAATTATCAAACGATAAAATCTAGATATCAATATCCTACAAATCTAATCGTAACTGATAATTGTCCGTAAGTAAATATAATTGCAAAAAGACAAAACTTTATTATTTGTAACAAATCCTTTTTTTAATTATTATTATTATTACTAATCAGACTATATATTTTATTTGATTAAAATTAAAAAAGATTTACAGAACTATTAGGACAAATGCTAAAACACTAGAATTAACTAACCCTAGCTTGAATAATTTTACCTTTTTTTTTAATATTGTCCAAACTCCTAAAACATCACTAATTTTAGGATAGATGGAATTTCAAATTTGAAAAAATTGCTCTCTCAAGAACTACAATAGTTCTTTTTGGCTAATAAGGCTTGTTGTTTACCCGGCTCCGGCGCCTCTCTCTGGGTTGCCTTCTCCCTTTGATTGCTTCCCGGAGTTTCTCCGTTCTTCGATTGCCTTCTGGCAATCCTTATCTCTGTTTTTAGTTGCTCTGTTTCTGACGATGGAGACAGAGTCTTTAACGATGCAGATTTTCTGGCTCTAAATGCTGATCCGGTCAAAGCTCCGACTATCATCAGTAAGTCATATTTAGAAATTGTTAAACAAAAACCAATGGTTAAAGAAACGAACCCGGAGTTTTTTAAAGAATCTGACAGCCATATCTCTGTTCAGTATTCTAAGGAAATAAAGGATCGTCTGTTGTTGCAAAGCAGAACTACCTTAATTGGAAAATTCGCTAATGGAATACCCAAACACTCCTCTCTTCAACATTTTCTTGATTCTCTTAAGTTTAGGGGCAACTATAGCTTCAATACTATTGACTCACGTCATGTTCTAATCGAATTCTGCCTCAAAGAAGACGTCAGCCTTCTATGGTCCAAAAGCTTCTGGTCTGTGGATGGTAAAAGTATGAGATTGTTAAAACGGTGTCCTAACTTCAATAAGAACATAGAAAACCCAATTGTGTTATTATGGGTCAGGTTCGAGAAAATACCGGAATTTATGTATAACATTTCTGTCATTCATGATCTTGCTTCAACTCTTGGTATAGTTCATCGTATTGTGGTTCCCGATAAGCATAGAGCCAGCAGGAATGCTTGTTATGCTCAAGTCGAGATTAATGTTGCTAAGGAACTGAAAAGAAGTATGTGGGTTGGATTTGGTGAGAATGATGGGAATTGGATCGCTATTAGTTACAAGAATGTTCCCGGTTATTGTTTACATTGTCATCACTTGGGCCACACTGTTAAAGATTGCAGAAAGGTTGACAGCAAGAAATAAAATGAAGAACAAGCTAATGAAAAGAAAGATTTATTAGAGAAAGATGTTATTACTCAGAATGTAGTTAATACATCTCAAGATCCTCAAGCTACTCAGTTACAAACTGTCACTAAACTTTACAGAAGGAAGTTAAAGTCTATAATTACTGGTGTGGTTTATTTTTGTCTGAGGGTAAGATTGTAATTTTTGTTTAAAGTTTTGTGGAGTTTTGAGAGTATTTAATGTTTGGGTAGAAAGTAGAGGGAGAATTGAGCTGCCTGGTTGTATTTAATTTTCGTTACCCTCATTTAATGTTGGTGGTTGGGTATTTATACCCTCACATTTGGGCCACATGGGCTTTCGGGTCGTGTTTAATGGATTCGGGTCGAGTTTAAAGACTCATTAGTTCTAAGTAAGTAAATAGGCAGCTTAGTCAAAAAGTGATTAGGTTTTAAGTACTTTAGTTCTGTTCGGATAGTTCAATGGGTGATGGTGTCCGAACTGCCTCTGTCCGGTAAGGTGGACATTGTCCGAATTGACCTTGTCCGGTTCCCATAAAAAGTGGTGACAGAATTCGGACTCATCAGTAGCCCCTTTTTTAGGTGGTGTTCAAAAAACCTTAGACAAGACCTAGAAAACAGTTTGTTGCTGGGGACAGTTATATCCGGATAGGTCATTCGAATAGTGTTATAGCTTTATCCGGACTGAAAAAAGTTCTTGAAAAACTAAACGGTTTCTTGTCAGAGTTCTTGGGACACGTGTCTCTCTCTGGTTCATTACTTCCGCCGTTTTTTCACCTAGAATTTCGCTCCCACCTTCTCCAAAAAGTAATCTCTTCATTTAATGAAGGTGATATCAGCGCCGTCCCCTAATCATTGCAATCCTTTCGAATTCTCCTAGGTATCAAAACATCTTTTTGTGTGTTTACTATAAATTAATCACTTCTTCACTGTCTTATCATCATCTTCATATTTACTTTGCTAAATTTTCAGAGCTTTCTCTCAAACACAAGTTCTTCTTTTTGGTTGTGAGTTTATATTCACAGCTAGGAACGCTTTAATCAAAGGCGGGTGGCTTAATCTATCAGAGATAGAAAAGGCACAAAAAATTGAATGGGAAAGACGCATTGCTGCAGGCCTACCTGCTTCCCCCATCGATAAACCAGAAATCCCAAACCTAGAGCCTGACCAAGGCTCTTCTTCAACCAGAAGTGTTAAACCGAGGAGATTGTTTCAAACCAACCTTTCTCCTATTATCTCAGGCTCATCGGTCCAAGAATCAGAGCCCACTGTTGAACCAGGGCAAGCAGTTACCAGTTTCAAGAGGCCTTCCCCATTTATCGACATGGGGTCAGATGCAGATGTCTCTCCCAATAAACTAGTTGATCGGAGAAAAGGTCGCCTGGTAAAAGGGCAGGCTTCAAAAGGTATTCCTTCAAAATCAGGGGCCAAAGACAGCAATACGGGGTCAGAGGCACCCATTAAAGTTCCTAAGGACAAGCTGTCCGGACCGGAGGCCTCTAGCTCAAGTCTCTGAAGAGAAACCACCACATCTGAGCCCCAGCCAGAGGCCAGAGTTCAGGAAAGCATTGAAGCCCAATAGTCCGGAGGTCAGACTGAACCAACTCCTAACTCCCCTCACCTAAAAACAACTGAAAACCCCTCCTCGGTAATGAAGGAAGTGATGGAGGATTCTATCGAAGAGGCTCCATTTGAGTCTGAAGTCTCCGGACAAACTAGTGATGCTGGTGCTGCCAAGAAGGATAAAGGCAAAGAAAAACTATGCCTTAGACACCCAGATCTGCCAGAGATCCTTGAGGGAAAAGTGGGACCTTGTTTCCACAAGGTAAGTGTTAAGTATCTTCTTGCTTTACAAAAAATTACTTATGCTTTCATCCACACAGCCAAATTGGGTCGAATGCGTACGAAGTGGGGGATTCCAGAGAACGTAAAAATAAGAATCCCAATAGACCCCGAAACCCCAATAGACTGCAAGCTCAGTGAAATAGTCATCTTCACTGAGCTCTTTAACTGGGGGCTAAGGTTTCCCTTAGATCCGGAGATAGTCAGGTAATTCCACCTCATCAAGCTTTATCCAAGTCAACTGAACCCCAATTCTTGGTACACTCTAATGGCTTGTATCATGGCATCCAGGCTCTCCGGAATTCCTCTACCAATGGAGGAATTCGCAGCTATGGCCAACCTCTGCAGAAACCACCATATCCCCTTCTATCACTTCAACATGGGTGATAACTATAAAGCAGTGGATGACCTACTTGAGTCGGAGAGAAACTGGAGGACTCACTTCTTGTTTGTGAGTGGTGCCTGGGAGAATGGGAGGAAGATCAAAGCTGGTATCAACCCAAGTCTTCTCACCAGCAGATGGCGAAGTGATGGTAAGAATCCCACCTCTAATTCCCATCTTCATACTTTATAAATTTATCTAACTTGTTTCTTTTTTATTAAATAGTGTTGCCAAAGGACTTCAACGACCACCTAAGGTTGCGCAAACCACTTGCACCAAGATCAACACTTGGGATACTGAAAAGTGGGGAAATCGTTTTCACAACTCCTTTACCGGAGGCAATCTTGCAAGGTCCCACCTCTGGAACACTACTGGCCGGAGGGACTTATCCTGGGAAGAACTTACCACTCCACCCCCTCCGGAGGTAGTCTTTAAGAGAACACATGCACCGAACGGGTCACTGTACTTTCCTGGTCGAGCCAAAGCCCCAAGTAAGATGAAAGGCAAAAAAGGGAAGGGCAAGAAGAGTGTGGTTGAGGCTAACCCTGCCGAAGCGGAAGAAACTACTCCAATAAACCAAAATGGGCCAGTTCCAAGTCAGATCGATGTTGCTCTGCTAGAAATAGTAGAGCATGAGAGTGTTAGGGAAGGGGCGGGATCTCCAAAACCTCTTAGGGTTCTTAAGAGAGACCGGAAACGGGGAGCAGAAAGCAAGGACAGGGAGGCCAAGAAGAAAAAGACCTCCTGGTGTGATGAACTTTCTCTCCGGTCTCCGGAGCCTTTCCTTCCTGTTGACCCTATTGATCCAACAAGAGCAGAAGAGATCCCTGGTGACTTTCGAACTGATGAGGTTGGAGGAGGAGATCTTAGTATTGATGGTGTCGACATCACATGGCTTGAGGTGCTTGGTGACTACTTTGAAAACCTCCCTAGAGATGACTTTGCTGGGCCTTATCTCCCTCCAAGCACTTCGAACACCGTCACCTTCAATGGTAAGTATTTCACCGGCCTCCAGAGCCTCTCCTTCCTGTTGACCCTATTGATCCAACAAGAGCAGAAGAGATCCCTGACGACTTTCGAACTGATGAGGTTGGAGGAGGAGATCTTAGTATTGATGGTGTCGATATCACATGGCTTGAGGGGCTTGGTGACTACTATGAAAACCTCCCCAAAGATGACTTTGTTGGGCCTTATCTCCCTCCAAGAACTTCGAACACCGTCACCTTCAATGGTAAGTATTTCACTGTTTCAAGTGAAAGAGATGTTATAACTCACTCTATACTGAGCAGGGTTCAGCCAGTGTTGGTCCTGGAGAAGCAAGTGCGAGGTCAGTCAGCTATCATCACTGCCCTTAATTCTGACAAGGAGAAGATGTCCAACGACCTCCTCATTGCCACCCAAAATGCTGATGTTTTGAAGAGCGAAAATGAGGAGTTAAAGAAGAGCCAGGAGGGCTAGACTACAAAGGTTGCCACCTTAGAGGATACTATCAAAGACCTCCAGGAAAGGTTGTCCGGTTAGAGAAAGATCTCTCTACTTCAAAAGAGGAGGAAAAATCCAAGGACCAAGTCATCCATAATTTGACAAATGATAAGATCGCACTCGAGAACTCGGTGTCCAAGGCTGCAGAGGAGAAAGCTGATCTGCTAAGGGAGCAAGAGGCCAAAATTCAAGCCAAGATCGATGCTTATACTAACAATGTGATAGACAGTCAAGAAGAAATGTATGCCAAGGTGAAATCGGACATGGTCTTTCTTTTTCATGAGAAGTTTCCGAAGAGGAATCTGGGAGACTTGTGGTCTTTTGTAGAGTATTCAGACCTTCCCTTCCATACAATGGCTGAAGGTGATAGGTTTGACTTCTCCAGTGCATCCTCATCCGATGAAGAAGAGAACACCGGGGAGAGTCCAGATGAGGAGAATGATGACCTTAAGAAGAAGAAAACAAGTGAGGCTGAGCCGTCTTCAAAGGCCCAGTCTTAGAATATCAATTATCTTTTACCTTTTGTTTTGATTGAACTAAAGTCCTTGGAAGGCCAAGGCATTTTTGTAACTGTGTCCGATATTTGACCGGGCAGATCTTTTTTGCTTTGATTGACAGTTTAAAGTCCTTGGATGGCCAAGGCACTTCGGTCGTTTTAATGAGTATGTTTATTTTGCACAATTCTTGCATTCTTTCATAGTTTTTCAATTTTGGTGGCTAATGTTTAAACAGCCCTTAGTTATTTCATAAATATCTTAAAGTGAGAGTGTTTAAATTCTCTGATGACAAATGTTTAAGTAGTCATCACATCTTTAATTCAATCCGGCCGGTGTTTAAACAAAAATTTGACAAGAAACAAAGTAAGAACACTCTGAATTTGTTAAGAAGGCATCAAATTTTATAAAAGATCCCGGACACCTCATTAAAACCTCCCCGCGCCACCATGGTAGGAAAGAGTATGCCCCCAAATATTTACATGGATTTTTAAACAAGTAAATATTTACATAGTTTCTACTCCAAGTACATCCGGAGGTGCTCAATATTCCAAGGGTGATTCGAAACCCTTCCATCATTGTCTTCTAGCCAGTATGTCCCGGGTTTAAGCCTTTCAATGACCATATAGGGTCCTTCCCAAGTTGGGGCTAGCTTGTCGAGCAGCTTCTCTTTAGTGTGTAAGAAGACTTTCCTTAACACCTTATCCTCTGGCTGAAAATCTCTTCTTTTAACTATGGCATCAAACCTACTTCTCATCAGACACTGATAGTGTGCAACTCTAAGGTGAGCCTTAACTCTTCTTTCTTCTATTAAATCAAGCTGACCTCTGATTGCTACTTCGTTAGCGTGTTCGGAGTAATTATGAACTCGAAAAGAAGGGAGAGTTGCTTCTATAGGAGCTATGGCATCCATCCCATAGACTAAGGCAAAAGGTGACTCTTGTGTTGCTGCCCCAGGTGTAGTCCGGTAGGCCCACAAAACCTCTTGTAAATAACTAGGCCATTTTCCAGCAGCCCCTTCTAAATTTTTCTTCAAACCGGACAGTATAGTTTTGTTAGCCACTTCAACCTGACCATTCGCTTGTGGGTGGAAAGGTGAAGAGAAACAATGTTGTATACCTCTAGAGGCACAGAAACTCTCCATTTCCTTGTTGTCGAACTGTGGCCCATTGTCTGTTGTTATCTTCTGTGGAATTCCAAATCTGCAACAGATATTGGATAAGATGAACTTTATTACATCTTTTGATGTTGTACCTGCCAGTGGGGCTGCTTCGATCCACTTCGGAAAATAATCAATAGCAACAATTATTGTCCTGCGTCCTCCGGACGCCATAGGTAGAGGTCCCACCAAATCCAACCCCCATCGAGCAAAAGGAATAGGCTCAGAAATTGACTCTAAAGGGATGGCTGGGACATGAATTTCATTGCTATATCCCTGGCATGGGTCACACTTCCTCACCAGCTCCTTAGCATCTTGCATTATAGAGGGCCAGTAATAACCAGCCAACAAAACTCTCCTTGTTAGAGCCCTGAGTCCACAGTGAGCTGACCCCTCACCATCATGTAATTCGGAGAGGACTATTTGAGATTCATCAACCCCCAAACATCGCAAGAGGGGTTTACTGTAAGACTTCTTATAAAGAACATCTCTTAGTATGATAAAACCACGAGCCTTGTACTTTACTTTTCTTGCTATTGACTTATCCGGAGGCAAAATGCCACCAGAGAGATATTGAAGGAGAGGAAACCTCCAATCTTGAGGTTGTTTCATCTGTACATCAAAAATTTCTTCTTCCTTACCCATATTGAGTTGAATGGAAGGGAACTCCAGCACATGGATCCAAGGGTATGACTCAGTATAGGCTATGGTTGCCAAGGAGTCTGCTAGTTCATTTTCTGTTCGGGGTATGTGCTCATAAACGATGTTTTTGAACTTAAGTGCCTCATTTTTAAGAATAAGTAAGTACTTTACCAGTTGCTCCTTTTTAGCTTCGGATTGACCTTGTGCATGATGGATAAGAAGCTGGGAGTCGCTCATCAACTTGACCTTTTTGGCTCCACAAATAAAAGCCAACTTCAAACCAGTTATGGAAGCTTTATATTCGGACTCATTATTAGAAGCCCTAAAAGCAAAACATATAGCCTGGTACATCTTGTCACCATACGGAGAGGTCAAGCATACCCCTGCACCACATCCCATAGTACTTGATCCACCATAAGTCCGGACGACCCAAACTTTTTTATCTTTGGTTTTAGTTGTTTGCTCTGCATCCCTGTCTGAATGGAATTCAACTAAGAAATCAGCCACAGTTTGGGCTTTGATCGCTGTCCGGGGGGCAAAATCAATATCAAAATCCCCCAACTCCACTGACCATTTAGTCATTCTACTTAAAATGTCTGCCTTTGGAAGAACGTTTTTCAAGGGATAGAAAGTCCGGATGATAATATGATTAGCCTGAAAATAAGGCCTCATCTTCCTTGCAGCAATTACCAGGGCTAATACTAATTTTTCGAGCTTTAAATAGTGTTTTTCTGTATCTATCAAGCTTTTGCTGATATAATACACTGGTCGGGGATAATTATCCACCTCCCTTACCAGTACAACACTGATGGCACAGCCGGAAACTGCCAAGTATACAAAGAGTGTCTCTCCATCAACAGGTTTAGATAAAGTCTTAGGGGAGGAAAGATGTTTCTTAATCTCATTGAAGGCCTCATCACACTGTGAAGTCCAGTCAAATCCCTTGGCTCCTTTTAAATTTTGAAAAAATGGGGCACATCTGTCTGAAGACCTCGAGATGAACTGATTTAACGCAGCCAGCCTCCCAGTCAACCGTTGTACTTCTTTAATATTCCAAGGAGGCTCCATTTTGAATAAAGCATTAAGCTGGTCCGGATCGGGCTGTATCCTTTGCTCACTTATTATGTACCCTAGGAATTTTCCGGACTGTACTCCGAACACGCACTTTTCTAGATTTAGTTTCAAATTTACTTTCACTAAGTTAGTAAAGGTTTCTTGGAGATCTGTCAAGTGTAGCTCTTCATCCACACTTTTAACCATCATGTCATCGATGTATACTTCCATATTTCTTCCAATTTGATCAGTGTAGCCCCAGCATTTTTTAACCCAAATGGCATCACCTTATAACAATGAAGGCCCATATCAGTGACAAACGTTGTATGCTCCCGATCCTTCAGATCTACTTGAATCTGATTGTACCCAGAGAAGGCATCTATGAAAGATAGTAGCTTATTCCCAGAAGTGGAATCCACCAGCTGATCAATACGGGAGACCATGTATAAATCCATTGGGCAAGCCCTATTGAGATCTGTAAAGTCAATGCACATACGCCACTTGCCATTTTTCTTTTTCATCAAAACCGGACTGGTTGTCCATAAAGGATATTGAGACTCCTTTATCTGCCCCATTTTAGTAAGCCTGTCAACTTCTTGAACGATAACATCAGCCTTTTCCTTGGAAAAAGCCATTCTCTTTTGTACCATAGGTGCTATGTCTCTCCGGATGGATAAGTGGTGTGATATAATATCGGCTGGCACCCCGGTAACATCAGCATTGCACCAAGCAAAAACATGCTGATGGTCTTTTAAGAACTTCAACATCTTACCCTTTAGTTCAGCTAGGGAATGAGTTTCAAATTCTCCTAGAGGTATTATGAAAATGGGAGCCTCTCTGAAATCATCTAGTTTATTATCATCAATGGAAGGCTCGAATAGCTACTAATCTTTGTTCACCTTGGCTGCCTCCACAAACTTAGAGGCAATGATTGTTGAATAGTACTCTCTGCTATCTTCTAACTGCTTCAGACAACACCTACTTGTTCATACCCAACATATTTTAAGAACTGATGCATGGTAGAGGCCACAACATGCATCATGGAGAGCCAAGATCTCCAAAATATCGCATTATAATATGTTGGGAAATCCACCAAAACAAACAATACTCTCACCATTTTCTTGAAAGGCCCTTTACCCAACAATACTTCTTCTTCGAATTCTTCAATCACATCTGTCGAACTCCCTGTAAACCCCACAATAGTTTTGTTTGAACGTTGAATAACCGAGGGGTTACTCACCTGTTTGTAGGATCTTAAGAACAATATGTTTGTTGAACTACCTGTATCGATCGAGATTTGACGTATATCATTTTCTCCTATTGATGCCCCTATTACCATGACGTCTTTATGAAGTCCTGCAATGTCTCTTAGATCATCCTCATCGAAAACTATGAAAGGAGCTTGAGCTTAGTACAGATGTTTTTACATCCCTCAATCCAACCAGGTGGTCAGAGTGTTGACGTGGCTCTTCCTTGAAGAACTAGATGGTGCAGTACAATGTCCCCTCCAAAAATGGTTAAAGACTCAAAATACTTAATCAAACCAGAAACATTGGCAGTCATGTACACTATCACCCCTACCCGATTCTGACTTCCATCTGGGTTAAGGTACTCGAAATCCACATCAAATCTTTTATTAAATCACCATAGCATCCTCATATGTAGACGGTTCATGAAGGATCGAATGAGTAGTTCGGGGAGTATTAGCATTGGCTTGTGTATTATTCGGCCTCATCCCTACTTATTTTTTAATGTAGGCCCCCAACTTACCCATTTCAATGAGATTCTGCACTTCTTGCTTCAAACCTATATAATCATGGGTATCATGCCTAATATCATTATGGTATTTACAGAAACGGGTACTTTGGCTTTCTCTAGGAGACTGTAACGCCGCTGGCTTTCTAAAATGTACTTCAGTTTGAGTTTTATCATATATTGTAGCCATGCTTTCTCCCAATTCAGAAAACCACCCAGGTTGAACCCAATGTCCCCTTTTATTTCTAACCGGATGGATTAATTGCTTGAGGTGTTGAAGCTGTAGTAGTGGGCCTAATATGGCGGGACACTCTGGATTTCTTAGTCTCTTCGACATTAGTTTGTTTCCCCACTTGATTTAATAATACCTTAAAGGTCAAAGACTTCTTCCAGGTCACTGAATCAACCAAGTTGCTAGTATTCAAACCCTACCTAAGGGAAGCAATTGTAACTTTCTCAAAGTAATCTGCTAACCCATTCTTTATATTCACAAAATTGTTGACGTATTCATTTAGAGACTCATTCGGCTCCTGAGCGCAATGGATGATGGTATCCCCATTGCCTCCGGAAGACAACCCAAAAATGTCAAAATATTTTATAGATCCTTGGAGGAGACTATTATACCAATCGAGGCACTCCCCTTGAAGGTTTGGAAGAAAACCCTACACAAAATTATGTCGTCATCGTCGAAGTTCATCATAAAGTTCTTAAATTGCTCAAGATGGTTGTCTGGATCTTTGCTACTATCATATTTTTCCATTTTGGAGCTTTTAAACCTTTCAGGAAGGTCTCTGGATAGTATATTTGCGGATAAAGGTGATTATCTCTAGTTTTGGCTACGACTAAACATAATATCCCCATCTGGAGTAGCAAAAAATACCTAGTTTGGATTAGAAAGGAAAGGGATCAATCAGCAAACTGTCAATATGTTGATCAGTTGAACCCTTCATTTTCCCTTGATACTTCTTCAGCCTATCGTGTCTATCCATTTTTTCTTAAATGCTTTTTGGTAAACCTCGGTTTCTTTTTTTACCGTCTTTCATCAATGTTGGATTGAACTAACTCTTAAAGCTCTGCATCATTAGAGGAGCTCCTGGAGGATTCCGAGGTGGAGCTCTCCATATGTTTAGATCGATGCGTTTTCTTAGAGTTGAGATGAGTCTTCAAGGACTGCTCGTTCTCACCAGAATTGTCAATATGGTGAAGCGCTGACGCACCGAATTTTGATTTAATTCCTTTCTCTGCTTGTTTTAGTGCCCTCAAACGATCGCGTTTCTCAACAGTGTATTCGTTATTTTCTTTTGCTCCTTCTACCTCTGGAGGTGAAGTATTCTGTGCATTCGAATCCATCCGAACTGGTTATTATTGATGGTTTTGAATTTGTGATCCAAGCACCGTCGCCTCCCACTGTGGTCGCCAATTTAGTGTGGGTTATTTCTTATCGAGGGTAATTTTGGAAAGTGTTTTGGGTATTTAATGTTTAGTATAAAATGTAGAGTGACAAGTAAGGTGTGTGCTAGCTGTAAATTCTTATCACCTCATTAATGAAAGTAGTTGTGGTATTTATACTCATTTAATGATCCATGAACCTTTCGGATCGAAATCATAGGCTTGGTACTGGTTATGTCCAAACTACCCCCGAATATATACGATGGTTAGTGTCAAAGAAATCCGACCTCATCAATGTTGAGTGTAAGAAACTCTTTTAAATGAAAGGAAAAATATTTATCTCTTGTAGTGTGACTTGTAAAAATGTCTTGCAACATTTCTTTCATTTCAATATTTATCAAAATTGTTTGTTTGTTTTAAGTGGGTGTTCTTTTATATTTTCCGCCAACAAAATGGTATAAAAACGATAAGCTCTAGCTAAAATTTTGTCCAATTTCTCAATGGTCTATTTCTAGACGTATTGAAACACAACTTCCTCCCACAAGTATCGTTTAACGAATATTCTTTAAACATTCCATGATTTGTTTATTTTTTTCAATTTTCCACGTGATTTGATTATAAGAGTTTGGTATGCGAATCGGTTCGACATCAATCAAAAGGTATTAGCTTGTTTTTTCCCACTCACTTAGTCGTTCAAAATCGGCTGGAGGTATTGCATGAGCCGTTGGGATTCACGATTTGGGTTAGGAATCTTAATCTCCACCTCTTTACAAACGGGTGAATCGTGTATTTTTTTTCTTTAATTGTGTGGAAAGACGATATTTCGTTTCTATAAATTATGCCAATTGATGTGTGGAGTTAAGATTTAAAAAATAGATAATAGTCATGACTTATTGCGGGTATTTACCGGATAAATAAAAACATGACAGAGATTTTATTAATTGTTATTATATATAGATTTTGTTTTAAATAAAAATCTGTATCTTTTAGAATACTTTCACACTACCTTATTCAAATCATCTATATTACTATTAGTCACCAGCGATATAAGACTTAAATCATCGAAAACTATACATGCTTATATGACTATTGACCATCGATTATGGACCAAAGTGTTTACACATTAATCAACTTTTTAACTACAAATAGTTTTTTCTTAAAAATAAAAAAATTAAACCATCCTCCAACTATATGGGTTGGGTTTGTTATAAGTCAAATATGGAAGTATGATTACATCAAGGGGGTAGCTCTCAAATATTTGGGTTGATTTTCATTATTGAGTTGACATTGGCACAAAAATTTTGGGGTAGCATTATTAATGTAATTATTCAAAGTATGATTGGGTTTTGGATAGTCTTGTTTAATTTTTTAGTTCTAGTTGACATTGTTTATAAGCTAGTTGGCCAATGATGACAACAAGAACATAACTGATGACGCGGCGGAAGTAGAAGAAGAAGCAACGACAGATGAAACCCTAATTCAAGGGTAACATGATGCAACCCTAATCTAAGGGTGACAAAGAGTGAAATTTTCAGAGATAAAAATCTATTATTCCAAAAACTTAAAATAACTTAAGGCATAAGAGGCTTTATATAATAGCTTCTCAAAACCCTAAATTAGAATACATGGAAATAAAATAAATATTCTAAAATCAAATAAAATCAAATCAAATCACATCTTAATATAATTAGATTTGATTTAAATACATAAGATATTTGAATAAAATAAAATAAAATAAACAAGGCTTTTGCTTGGACTTTCTGGGCTACATCATCCTCTCCTGGTTGACAAAAATTCGTCCTCGAATTCACAGCTCCATCACCATCAAGAACCCAAATTATTTATTTTATTTTATTCAATCGTTACATTGGAAATTATAATTGTTGACCTTATCGGAATAAGATAAATTCTTCTCGAGTGTTCCTTATTCGAAGTAACATTCAAGCCATCGAGTTGAAGGAAAAAAATAGTTTCGAAAACCTTTTCATAGCCTGAAGACAACATCTCCATGTCCAGTTGATGAAAAAAATGGTTTTGAAAACCTCTTCATAGCCTGAGACAGCATATCGATAAGAAAGTTTTACCTTGGTTCGACGATTGGTAGCCAATTTAAACTCCTTCAGTAACCGGTCAATACGATCGTCATGACCACGTGTGTTGTTCTGTTCTTTAAACCTTGAATCAGATGAAATCAACATTCAGAAACATGCTTGACCCGTAGCAGGAACTGAGGCTCTGATACCAAACTGATGACGCGGCGGAAGTAGAAGAAGAAGCAACGACAGATGAAACCCTAATTCAAGGGTAACATGATGCAACCCTAATCTAAGGGTGACAAAGAGTGAAATTTTCAGAGATAAAAATCTATTATTCCAAAAACTTAAAATAACTTAAGGCATAAGAGGCTTTATATAATAGCTTCTCAAAACCCTAAATTAGAATACAAGGAAATAAAATAAATATTCTAAAATCAAATAAAATAAAATCAAATCAAATCTTAATATAATTAGATTTGATTTAAATACATAAGATATTTGAATAAAATAAAATAAAATAAACAAGGCTTTTGCTTGGACTTTCTGGGCTACATCAATAACCCCAGGTACTAATCCAGACACCTAGCTACCGTGTCATCCAAGTAATCGTTTTTCAAATTACTCACACTACACAAGATCGTGTTATAATCCGAATATTAAGTGATTCGATGGATCGGAGAAGGATTGGAGCTTGCATAGACTATTTGGTCTTCAAACTTCCATGGATTAAACCAGTGTATTGGATGCTGAGATTTCCCCCGCCTGACCCAAAAAATAGGTTGGTACATTAAACAATCTCTTTATGTATATTCTCTCAAATAATGTTATTTGGTCGATCGAAAGTTTTGTTGAACACTAACACTTTTTCGAGCTATTTCAGGAAAAAATGTTTTCCTATACGAGGATATAACATCGAAAATGGTAACATCTTGACTTGTGATTATCTTGTTCCATCTTTGCTTTATTTTCTCAGTGCATAAGTATTTGAATCATATTTTTCAATACTAAATGGTTTTAAAAAAAAATTCTATAATGTTTCACAGTAACTTTAAGAATGGTAAGAGAATTAGGACCGGCTCACTTTTTATTCCCCATTAAATCTTTCTCCGCAATTGATAAACAAAACGGAGAATCACATGAATCCGAGATTTTTGAAGCGGGAGGTTTCAAATGGTATGTTTAAATATACTCACGATGTCATTTTCTTAGAAACACTTATTGTGCTTGTCTAAAGGAAAGCATAAAAGATTAACAGGTTTTGATTTTTTTCCCTTTCTCATTTTGAAAATTAAAGGAGATTGTCCATTTATCCAAATGGAATAAGAACTTTACTTGAGGATCGAAGAAACAAACACTTTGGATCCTAACTGGGAGGTTCATGCCACTCTAAAGTTTTTTATGTATGATCACATTAATAAAAATTACATGACAGTCGAAGGTAATCTAAAATTACTTAGCATCTCTTTTATTTTTATTTTTAATGTTATCATCCCCATCTATATATGGTTGATTATTGAAGGTTTACCCTGTGCGCACTCATTACATTTTGAATAGTATATTATTATCCTCATTTATATATATATATGGTTGATTATTGATTGTGTTGCGTAGATTTGGATGGGACAATAAGACGATTTCACGAGCTAAACAAGACTAGGGTTTAGACCGACTAATCCCATTGAATGATTTCACACATATTTCAAACGGATTCCTTAGGGAGGATTCTTCGTGCATCTTTGGAATCGAAGTATTTGTCGTTAAACCAAAGAGAGAAAACAAAAATTGCCTCCATTGGTACAAGGCAGCATACAAGTTTATACATGGATGATCAATAATTTTTCTAATATCGACAAGTTTCGGAATTCCGAGAATTTCTTGATGGGTGGAACAAATTGGTACATAAAATTAATCATTTGAAGTTTGTCGTAAAAATTGTAACTTCAAGTATCAATATCATCGTATACAGAATGATGCAGGTTTGTACGAGTATTGCCACCAAAGAGCCCGTACTCAGATAACCCTAAATCATTGGCTATGGCTCTACACGTATTTTCTCCACTTCCGTCGTACAAATGGGATGTAGCTTATAAACTTTGTGTAGTTGATCAGATTAACGATAATCACTATGACAAGTCAGGTAGGTATATATACCAAAAAAGAGTAAGCAGGGTATAAGACTCGTTTACTTTTGATTTTTGGTGAGTCACAATGGCAATGTCCGGTTCGACCCGTTTAGGTCCGTTGTTTTTTACTCGAATTCAAACACGGTCCGATCCGCAGTGGGTTTAATATTTTCGAACCCGAATCGGTCTTGTTTATGTTTGCGGGTCTGACTGGTCTGACCCGTAAACATTATTTTTCCTATTCGAATTGGTCGAACGGGTCCGATTTTATCCAAACCAGCTCAAATTTGACTTTATTTTTAATTTCAAACAAAAGTTTAAGACAAATTTTTAACCCAACGTATCTGAAACACAAAATCAGAAGAGAAAAAATAAAAAATAAAAACTATAAAAATTATAAATTAGGATTGAAAGTATATATAGGTAAAAATCTTAATAAATATATTTAAAATTTATTGAGTTACTTTATAAAAAAAATATAATTAATAGTTATATTATTAACTCTACAAATAAAATAATAATTACTAAAAGACCGTATATTATTGGTGTCAGTTTTTTTAGTATATTTTTTATATATATTTTATATTTGCGGACCTACGGTTCATAATTCGTATATCTATATCTAACCTGTTAAATGTTCGGGTTGGATAAAGCCCGATCGGATTAAATCGGATCGGGCCAATTTGGATCGGTTCGGACTAACATTACCACCCATATTGGTGACCTAATATTTGTTGACGATAGTCTCTTAATCTTCTGCACTTCATTCAAATGTTATTGATACCAGACGTTATTTTTCAGGTAACGACATCTTTACTACTAACAGTACCAAAGATTCAACTCGGTTCTGTTACAATTTGCCTTTGGAAAAGTTTGATGACCCATATTTGGGTTTCATTAAAAATGACACAGTCATTGTTCGAGTGATATTCGATTACATACATGGTGCTAAGATGCTCTAATTATAGATACGAACCATTGAAGCATGTATATGTGCTAGCCGCATTCTTGACGTAAACCAATTCAAATTTAACGATGCTCTTCCTTCGTTAACGGTTTCTTGCTGTGTATTTGTTTTGTATCAATTTTATTGCAAGTTTTATCTCAACTTCAAAAATTCATGAGAGGTCATATCCTCCTGAATGTTTTCATTTATTTTGTTCGTGTTTTTCGAAATTTGACATCAAATGTGATGTTTTTGTTTTAATGTAAGAGCATGTACCGTCGTTGACGTTAAATTTGTGTGTTAGTGGGTGTCAAGTAGAAAAAAGAAACGCTCCATTTAGCATTTTTTTAGCTAACAAACTTAGATTTAGTTCTTGTTTTATTTTATTTTTACAATATGAGAATACGAAGAAGATGATAAAATAAAAATATTGAAAGAATAAAAATATTATATAAGATATTATTCTTAAAAGATATTAAAACTATGAAGTTGAGACAAATAAAAAAATATAATATTTTTTGTTTGAATTAAAACCGAGAATTTGAGAAAAATAAAGAAATACAAATGTAAATTTAATTATGTAGATTTTATTTCCATATATCCTTCAATAATATCTTTTATATAACAAATTTGATTTTTTCTATATTTTTAAAAATATATTTAAAATATTAAATTTAATTTTCTTATATCATATTTTTAGATTTATGTTTAAAAACTAATCTATTAAAATTTAATGGTATTTTTCTAGATGATTATTATTTTTATACTTATTAAAAAAATATAAAACATCAAAAAAGTCAAGAAACATAAAAAAAACGCGGTTTACGTAGTTTTGTTAAGTCGCTCTAAACATTTGACTTTTTTTATAAAAAAAAATTAGTTAATACTTATTTTAACATTTTGATTTGAGTGAATTTAGAAACGCGTTAATAAAAAATGTATTTAACGCATCCTTTAACACGTACACCATACATGCTTTAAGATTCTAGTTTTTGTTATTTTGAACCAAGTACATGGACTTTCTGTTGTTGGGGTTCCCCTACATTTCCGATAAAATTTTAATATTTTTTTAGTTAGATTTAAGAGGAGAAACAGAATAATGTACAACAATAATCTACAAACGTTTTTGGAATATTTGGTCACGAGTAAGATGTACATCAAGCTCGATATATTTCGTCCTAATGTCAAAGATGGAACTTATGGCTAAACAAATAGCACCAAGGATATCACACACAATAGTCAGTGATGTTTTGACGGGATGATGAAGTTGAGTCATTAGAGAATCAAACCAAATTAACTCAACATACATATTTAGGGGGCTCTCTACTCTGACTCAGTGGAGGAGCAAGCCACAACATTCCGCTACTTCGAGTAGCATGAGATCAAGCTATCGCCAACGTAGACACAACACACTCATATAAAACACATATCATTAGGAGACAAAGCCCAATCGGCATTGCAAAAGCCCTCAAGTTGAAGATGACACCATGATTTGATGTGTAAACCTAACCAACTGGAACAAGAAAAGTAACTTAACACGCGTTAAACTCATTGACAGTGAATATATGTTGGCTTTTGGTGAAAATGGTTTAACAGGTTGACAACAAACATTATATATGGCCTTATGCGAATAAAATATTACAAGGTACCTAATGTGCTTCTGTAGTTCGTAGAATTCTCAAGAGGAACATTGTCCAATAGACCTCTTCGATAAAAAAAACCATACAATAATTTATTATTAATATCAAGTTGTCCCACATCTTAATTTTGAGAGACATCAATAGTTAGGACTAACCTCACTATAGAAGATTTGATGACCGAGTTATAGGTCTTAGAGAAGTTTATTCAAGTGGTTTGATGGAATCCTTTGGCAACTAATCTAATATTATAAGCTGAATAGAACTAACCAGATTACACCTAAGCTTATAAACCCATTTGAATCCAACAAAATTTAGATTAGAAGCCCAAGGAACAAGAGACCATCTTGTTTTTTGCAAGAGCAGTATGTTTTTTATGCTTAGCTTATTCCCAATTAGGATCACCCATTTCCTTAGAGAACTTCGTAGGTTCAACCATAGAGTACTCAATAGTGTTGTCAGTCCATATATAAGGAGTTTTGGGTTTAAGAATGCCATTCTTGGTTCTAGTACTCATGAAATGTTTTTTTTTTGAGTTATTGGTAGATAAATTATGGAGATCGGGAAAGGCTAAACTTATTGCAAGGATGGATTGATTGGTATGATTGTTTGAAGTAAATATAGGTTGAGTGTATGCTGTTTTGCTGTATGTTGTGTTGATTGTATAATTTGTTGGATATGAGTTTATGAATATGTTAAGTGGCTAAAATATTCGTTTATAGGCTACGACATTAATTATGTACTTGACTACTATGAAGGCTTTGTTGATTTGTTTGGTTTATATGAGTTACGTATTAAGGGTGATCAGGGAATTCATGTTCTGGTCAATGGGAATAATTGAGACATTCTGTGCATATGAGTGCATACCATCAGTCGCTAACATTTTTGGAAACTTGGAAGCCAAAAACTCGCTGGATAGCTACATGAATGTCAAACCCGTTCAATGTTAAAAAACCTTTAGAAAAATGAAATTCATTTTTTTAAACCAATATTTCTAGAAACATAGATCCTCTCTGTAGACCTGAAATACTTGTAATCTTTGTAAGACTAACTATCACCTAGGAAAACACATCTAGAAGTGTGAAATTTGAACTTGTTAGATTGACTTGGTCTCAAACAAAGAAAACAACTAAAACCAAAGGTTCTTAAGGCTAGATGATTATGGTTTTGTTACGATAGATGACCTCATATGGAGACTTATTGTTTAGACAAGTGCAAGTAACTTATTAGTCAAGTAAATAGTAGTTTGAAAAAACTATACCCAAAATCAATACGAATATTAGCTTGATCGATTAGAGTTAGTCCTCTTTCAACCAAATCCATATGTTCTCTCTGAGCTCTCCCATTTTAGTCTAAGGAATGGGACAAAATGTCCTTTGAACAAACCTAAACTCCTTATCTAAACTAGATATAGGTATATACTCCCCTCCCTAATCAGACTAATCATCTTTAATGGATATTTCAAAAAAAAATAAACCAATGTTTTAATATATTTAAAACTGAGCAAACATGGCTCTTTTCTTTGAGAAGGTAGATCCAAGAGAATCTAGAGTGATCTCAAACATTAGTATAAATTAGATGTAAAATATTTTCAACATGAGCGTGACAAGTAGAATAAGGGAAACTGGGAGACTTGGCCATCTTGAAATTATCACAAAATTCATTTCATTCTTTAAATTTGTACGTCGAAAGAAATAAAGTAGGTTTTTGTTAATATTCAGAACATGTAGAATGTTATTAAGAATAATAGGTTTATGATGTAAATTATATAACTTTGGCTGGCTGATCTCTATGCTATTAAACCTTTAACCACAACCACCAACAATATATTTGTTACGTGAGTACTCAACTTTATGAGTTTGGAGACTAGAATTCCATGTGAAATGATGACTAGTCCCACTGTCAGTAAACAAGGCTCTATCACTTGCACTATCTTGAGTCACCAAATAAGTACCTTGATATCCATCACCAAATATGTTCCCTATGAGGTATACCTATAACAGAAGGGTCATCTATCTAGAAACAGACTGGAGAATTATGGCCATATGTGCTGCTGATTTGACGAGTAAGTGTATTAGGATAAGATTCGTCTCATTTTTTCTCTACAGAAGTTACTTCTTCCTCTACACTGAATGTTTGAGCCTAACCATAGGGGTAGCCAAGTTGGTGGAGTATATGAGCTTGTGACCAAAAAAGGTTAGGATCATAAACCAACTTGGCCATCCTTTCAGCCTAACAATAGGGTTGGGATCAATATATCCCACTGCTATAGCCATCAACGCCACTATCCAGACTTTTATTACATCAACTAGGATTCAGATGATAAGGCTACAAGGATCGACAACCAACTTATGGATAAAAAATGTATTTTCTACGACGCCTATGATAAATTTATTCCCGAAGAATATTCATTCACATCAAAAATAAAAAAAGCAACGCTACTCACTTCATCCAACACGGACAATCAGCAAATTTACATAATATTGCTACTCACTAAAAGAATCTACTTTTTATTTGTTTAGTCACTTGCTTATAGGCGGTATCCGAATCTTCATTTAACTCTTTATCACCTTCAAAAATCAATATATCGGGTCAAAGTCCATCATGGGATATACAGACTCAGTCATCTAGTATTAACAACACATGTGAAATATTATGGCAGTATATAGAGCAAATCATATAAAGAAAATATTAATTGTTGGACTGCCCGAGAAACGTACCATGCGTGTCACAAAGAAAAAGAATTTTAAATGTGTTGGCGGAAAATATAAAAATAACACTCTCTTTAAAACAAACAAACAACTTTGATATAGATAGAAAAGGAGAAATATTACAAAACACTCTTAAACCTCACACAAGAAGAGAAAATATTTTTCTAACACTCAAGAGAGCATTCTTGTCTCTCTTTTCTCTCACTCTAATTTTCTCTCTAACTTTGATTCTTGGTGTGTTTGTGTGATGCTCTAGATGGTGGGAGAGCTCCACTATTTATAGAACCATAGTGGAGACAAGGATCCACCATCTAAGATCTTATGGATAGTTAAACACTCAACCTCAACACTACACTCAAGGGAAAGGTGTTTCTTACACTCAACATCAAAGAGTATCTTGCACTCAACATAAAGAACTAAATATTAATTTAAATGTTTCTAGAGTATTCTTTCTAGATGGGTCTTATTAAGTGGGTTGGACCGTTTGAGTGGGTTGGGCCCTTTAAGTGGATCAAGTTTATGATCCAACACTCCCCCTTAAACTTGATCCCGTGACCCCTAGTAGTTTCCTTAATCGTTTGAAGTCTTCGCTTTTCAGTGGCTTGGTGAAAATATCAGCAGCTTGATCTCGTGTCTTCACATATTCAACTTGCATATCCTTTCTTGAAATACACTCCCTTATGTAGTGGTAGCGGACATCTATATGCTTGCTTCGATCATGGAATACTGGATTCTTGGCTAAGGTGATTGCTGACTTATTATCGACATAGACCTTAGTTGGCTCATGTTGTGTTAGGTCTATCTCCTTCAATAGATTTATAAGCCAAATTGCATGACTAACACAGGTAGTGGCAGCAACATATTCTGCCTCACAAGTGGATAATGTGACTATCGGTTGTTTCTTTGACATCCATGTGAAAGCAATGTTTCCTATGAAGAATACAAATCCAGTAGTACTCATTCGATTGTCTATGTCTCCACCCCAATCACTATCGATATACCCAACAAGTTTGTAATCATTAGAAATGGAATAGAGTAATCCAAAGTCGATTGTACCTTTCAAATAACGAAGGATTCTCTTTGCAGCCTTGAAATGAGTTGTTGTTGGAGATTCCATATAGCGACTAACCAATCCAACTGCATGAAGAATATCTGGTCTCGTACAAGTTAGATAGCGTAGGCTACCCACCAAACTTTTGAATAATGTCGGATCCACACTTTCGCCTTCTTCATGCTTGGACATTTTGACTCCAAACTCCATGGGTGTGCTTATTGGGCTACAATTCTCCATCTTAAACTTCTTCAGGATATCTTTAGCATAGCTTTCTTGTGAGATGAAAATTCCATCTTTTTGTTGCTTAACTTCATTGCCATGGTAGTACGCCATGAGCCCCAAATCTGTCATCTTGAATTCCTTCGTCATTACTTCCTTGAATTTATTGAACATGCTCGGGCTGCTTCCTGTGAAGATCAAATCGTCCACGTAGAGACACACGATCAAAATATCTCCATCTTTGATCTTGGTGTATAGAGCGTGCTCGTATGGACATTTGTTGAAGCCATTCTCTTGGAAATACTTGTCGATTCTACTGTTCTATGCCCTTGGTGCTTGCTTTAGCCCGTAAAGAGCCTTCTTTAGCTTCAACACCTTATCTTCGTGACCTCTGATCTCAAAGCCTAATGGTTGTTGAATGTAGACTTCTTCTTCAAGGACGCCATTGAGAAATGCTGACTTTACATCCATTTGTTGTATCTTCCACTTGTTTTGAGCTGCCAAAGAAATTATTAGTCTAATAGTTTCTAATCGGGCAACGGGGGCGAATACCTCATCATAGTCAATTCCCGCCTTTTGACTATAGCCTTTTGCAACAAGCCTCGCTTTGTGTTTTTCAATCTCCTCCTTAGCATTTCTCTTGGTTTTGTATAACCATCTGACGTCTATTGTCTTGCACCCTTTGGGAAGTGAGGTTAGTTCCCATGTGTCATTCTTCTCGATGGCTCTAATTTCTTCATCAATCGCGTCTCTCCATTGTTTCTCTTGTGCAGCTTCTTGAAATGTCACTGGCTCACAATCAGCAAAGAGACAAAATAGTGTAATGTTATCCATTGGTTCAGTTACCTCATAAAGATCACTAAGGCTTCTTATACGTTCCACTGCTCTCTCATTTTGACTACCATTTGACGATGATGAATGTGGTGAGTATCCATGAGTAGTTGTTGTTGGTGAAGCATGTGGGGTTGCAACATCTTGTGATTGCTCATTCGGTGTTTGCTCGTCTTCTTCAATTTGGGGGAAAAATGTGAACTCATTTGTATGAGACCCAAAATCCCATTCGCCTTCTTCATCAACTATCACGTCTCGGCTTATCACAACCTTCTTGTTGTTTGGGTTGTATAACTTGTAGCCTTTGGAACTTGAGTCGTAACCGATGAAGATAAAACTCTTGCTTTTATCATCGAGTTTGGTTTGTTGTTCGTCTGGTACATGGACATGAGCTACGCTTCCAAATACTCTCAAGTGGGAAATTCCGGGCTTTCTTCCACTCCACGCTTCTTGTGGTGTCTTTCCCCAAACACTTCTTGTTGGAGATCGGTTGGACAAGTAAACCGCACATGCCACTGCTTCCGCCCAAAAATCCTTAGGCAGTTTCTTACTTTTGAGCATGCTTCGCGCCATATCAAGGATTGTTCTGTTCTTCCGTTCTGCCACACCATTTTGTTGAGGAGATCTGGGAACTGCCAAGCGGCGACGAATTCCATGTGCTTCACAAAACTCTAGGAATTCATTGGATGTGAACTCCCCTCCTCGGTCAGATCTCATAGCTTTGATATTATTTCCGCTTTATTTTTCCACAACTGCTTTGAACTTCTTAAATATTCCAAAGACTTCGGATTTCTGTTTCAAGAAATATACCCAAGTTTTTCTTGAAAAATCATCAATGAAGAGAAGGAAGTAGTTACTTTTACCTAGAGAGCTCGGCTTGATTGGACCACACACATCGGTATAAATAAGCTCGAGAGGTTTATTGGCTCTTGACTCTGACTCCTTTGGAAAGCTTTTTCTGAATTGCTTTCCAAGTAAACATCCTTCGCATAATTGGTCAGGATGATTGATACACGGTAACCTCTCACCATTTCCTTCTTTGACAATAACTCTAAACTTGAAAAGTTTAGATGTCCAAATCGAACATGCCATAGCCACGACGAATCTTTGTAACACGCCTTAAGACACTTTGCAACATCATTTTGAATATTCAAAGGAAACATTCTATTCTTTGACATTTGGACTTTAGCAATTAAGTCTCCTTTTGCATCTCTCATAAAAAGACTATAATTTTTCATATGAATATCATAGACTTTTTCTAGAAGTTGTCCCAAGCTTAAGATGTTGTTTTTCATGCTAGGTACGTAATAAACATTTGAGATCATTTGGTGACTACCATCTTTTGCACGAATAAGAATTTTACCTTTTCCTTTCACTGATATTTTGCTATCATCTCCAAAAGAGACATTTCCACTCACTGCTTCATTGATCTCTACGAACATGCTTCTTTTCCCACACATATGGTTACTTGCACCGGTATCAAGATACCACGTGTTCTCTTGACCTTCATTAGTGTTTTTGTATGTTAGTAATAACATATCTTTTTCCTCCGTCTTCTCCTCGGCATAGTTGGCCCTCTCCTCAACTCTATTGTTGGGGCCTCTGCATTCTGAAGCATAATGTCCAAACCTTTGACATTTATAGCATTTGATTTGAGATTTATCATACCTCGAGTTCGGATTTCTTCTTCCACGACCTCGTGTTGAGCTTTCTCGTTTCTCATAGTTGTAGTTGGAATTATTGTTGTTGTAATTCCAGCCACGTCCACTGCCGTGATAACCACCTCGTCCGCAGCCTCTGCCTCTGCCTCGGCTACGTTGGTTTCTATCATCTCCTTGATTTGCATGCATATCCTTCAATTCTACTTTGAGGAGTTGCTCGGCGATCTCTTGCTTCTTCTTGTGCTTTTCTTCATAGGCTTGTAATGATCCTTGGAGTTCTTCGATCATCATTTTCTCCAAGTCTTTAGTTTCTTCAATCGTCACGACGATGTGCTCAAATTTAGGATCCAACGAGCGGAGTATTTTTTCGATTACTCTCACATCTTCTAACTTCTCACCATTTCTTTTTAATTGATTAGAAACGGTTGCTACTCTTGAAAAGTATTCCGAAATAGATTCGGACGCTTTCATATGTAAAGATTCAAATTCACCTCTTAATGTTTGGAGACGTACCTTTTTCACCTTTTCGACTCCTTTGTAAGAGATTTGTAATTTCTCCCACGCTTGCTTGGCGGAAGATGCGCTTGAAATTTTTTCGAAGCCATCATCATCTAATGCTTGATAGATGAGGAAGAGAGCTTTTTTGTCTCTCTTTATTAAATCCTTGAAAGCTGTTTTCTCCTCTTGAGTAAGGTTTGCTTCATCTTCGGGTTCGTCAAACCCTTTTTCAACGGCATCCCACACATCATGTGCTCCAAGGAGAGCTTTCATCTTGATACTCCAATTATCGTAGTTGTTGTTGTTGAGTGTTGGAACTTGGAAGGATGATACACAATTTGCCATATTTTTAAATATGTTGAATATTTAAAAACAAAATTTCCAATATGTTGAAAATTTAAAAACAAAATTTTGGAAACAGCTTGTGGCTCTGATACCACTTTGTTGGCGGAAAATATAAAAATAACACTCTCTTTAAAACAAACAAACAACTTT
This sequence comes from Limnanthes douglasii subsp. nivea, assembly GCA_036936605.1. Taxonomy (NCBI): domain Eukaryota; kingdom Viridiplantae; phylum Streptophyta; class Magnoliopsida; order Brassicales; family Limnanthaceae; genus Limnanthes; species Limnanthes douglasii. The sequence goes on along the minus strand of JAUPFV010000004.1, from coordinate 8,768,246 downwards.
GATATAGATAGAAAAGGAGAAATATTACAAAACACTCTTAAACCTCACACAAGAAGAGAAAATATTTTTCTAACACTCAAGAGAGCATTCTTGTCTCTCTTTTCTCTCACTCTAATTTTCTCTCTAACTTTGATTCTTGGTGTGTTTGTGTGATGCTCTAGATGGTGGGAGAGCTCCACTATTTATAGAACCATAGTGGAGACAAGGATCCACCATCTAAGATCTTATGGATAGTTAAACACTCAACCTCAACACTACACTCAAGGGAAAGGTGTTTCTTACACTCAACATCAAAGAGTATCTTGCACTCAACATAAAGAACTAAATATTAATTTAAATGTTTCTAGAGTATTCTTTCTAGATGGGTCTTATTAAGTGGGTTGGACCGTTTGAGTGGGTTGGGCCCTTTAAGTGGATCAAGTTTATGATCCAACAAAATGAACCATTGTAAAAATCTATCTATATAAAAAAAATACTCACATTTTTTGATATTTTTCGTTCAAATGGAGCCTTATATCAAGTATGATCAAACCTAGTGGGAAAGAATAACGGTTGACTCAGATACAACGATAATCATTATATGGTAGAGATCATGTCACTCTGACCCAAGTCAGTTTTGGAAATCAACACGAATTAATATATATCACTACAAAGGGCTCGTTGAAACAACAACACCAAGTATAACTGTTGCAACAGCAACCACATGTGTGAACGCCTCCTATAAAGACTGTTTACCACGCTATACGAAAATTAGGCCTCTATCCACTTAAAGACGAATGACACATTCCATTCTCGAATGCCTCTTAAGATTAATGAACATAAGGAGAACGTGGTTACATTAAATTACTATAAATTTCATGCTGATGTTTGCCACTCCACAGAAAATTATTGGGAACTACAAGACCAAATATAACCATTAGTAGGCGATGAAAAATGGTCAGAGATGGTGAAGCAAGAAGAAATATGCGAGTAAATACGCGTGAAAGAGTAAAACTGAGAAAGAAAATAAATATGGAGCGTGTGTTGGAAATTCGTGCATTCTTTACTCCTAGAATTTTGGTTACAAGAAGCAGACAGATAGACAGGGAGTTCTCAAACTATTCCCAACCGGTTCCCAAATAATTCCCAAAGAAGCAGAGAATTCTCACATAGTTCCCAACTATTAAATAACGTTAGTGGAGTAGTGAGAATTAATACTAGAAGTCATAAAGTCCCTTATTACTAAATGATGTTAGTGAGGTAGTGGGAATCATATTTTCTACAAGTATCGAACTTGTTTGTTTCATTTCTTTAAAGTAATAAAATCAAATTATCTGTCTGTTCAAATTGTTTTAGTTCATGTCTTTGTTTCATGGTATCAGAGTAAGGTCTGTGTACGAGTGTTATTACTTTTAAATCAATATGAATGAAAAAAAATTATCTTCTCTTATGTCTACAGAGAAGCTTGTTGGAACCAATTACGAATATTGGTGGTTGTGTATGGAGGCCTTCCTTCAAGGACAAGATTTATGGGATCTTGTTTCCGGTATCGAGATATTTCTTAGTGATACTCCGGAAAATGAGGATTTAAGGAGGAAATGGAAAGTAAGGTGCGGAAATGCTTTATCCGCGTTGAGAACTTCAATCGATAAGGAATTTATTGATCATGTTCGTGCATTGGATTCCCCAAAGGATATCTCAGATACTCTTTACAAGTTATTTACCTATAAAAATACTATGCGTCTTCAATACCTTAAGAATAAGCTTGCTTCTTTAACCCAAGGTAATATGTCAATCTCTGATTACTTTCTTAAGGTTAAGAATGTATGTTCATAAATTTTAAGTTTGGACAGTGATGAACCTATTAGTGATGCAAGGCTAAGACGTTAATTGATTTGTGGATTACGATCTGACTTCATGTCGTTTATATCATCAATACAAGGATGGGTTAACCAACCATCAATCGTTGAGTTAGAGAACATACTTTCTAACCAAGAAGCATTGGTTAAACAAATGCTTGGTAAGTATTTTGCTCATGTTGAAGATACATTTTTTACTAAAGATAGGTCAAGGTGCAAAAACACACAAAGTCATTTTCAAAATGTTGGTAAGCAGAAAATGAATGAGGGGGAGTCAGCAAACCACTTTAAACTGATATGTTTTAGATGTGGAAGGACTGGACACATGAAGTCGGATTTTCATGCAAAGCTTGTTTGTAAGAAGTGTGGCAAACCATGCCATATTAAACCAAATTTTTATTCAAAAATCGTCGAATCAGATGCAAATGTTGCACATGATGTTGAAGAGAGCAATGAGCGATAGTGGGAAAGTTTTTTCTCGATTGAGGTTGTTAATCAACCGGACAAGATGACTTCGGTTATTAATCAACCAGTTGTCTTTGGCACCTCAGTTGTCTGCGGTGCACCGATTCTTGTACTCGGGGCTTGTCTACCTGGACGCCTCACGCCGAAGAAGGTACAAAATATTTCGGTTGTGTTTCTTGGTGGTAATAATAAGGTAGAGAAGCCACATAGTGGTAACGTGACTGAAAATGGTCCGCGTGAGAGCAAAAACAAATCGTCCAAGGTTATATTGAAGGTTTTGCGGGGCTCTTCAAAAAGCGGTATCAATACAACAACATGTCATGATGGTCAAGAGCGGGCTTATCTGGGTCGAATGCGGTATCGGTTTGTAAGCAGTTAGCAGAGATGGTTGTTCAAATCAAGTGGAGAAAATTAAAGCTTGTTTATGGGCATGATATAAGGCTTAGTCAGATGCCTGACAATTGTAACTTTAAGGTTTTGAGGGAGATTGTGAGTACAAGATTTCTCGCGTTAAAGTCGGTTTTGATCAAGTATAAGGATAACGATAGAGATATTGTGACAATAACGTGTACGAGCGAGCTCAGATTGGCAAATCTATCTGTGGATAGTAAACTTGAATCAAATGTAGCTAAGTTGGTTGTAATGTTGAGATTGCATATTGTTGAGGTTGATCTTGAAAAAGAATCTTCTTTGTTGGAGGAAGAAGAGAAGAAGCCTCATGAGATTTATGAAATTAAAATGGATGAAAGTGAATCCTCTTTTTTCGGTGGTTCTATTTTAGAATCTGAGTTTATATATTTCGATAAACTGGACAAAAAGGCTCAAAAACAATTGAAGAACCAAAGAGTAAGGAAATTAAATTGATGATTGGTTGTTCGATTTTTCACAATTTTTCTGTACCCATGTGGTTGTTGACCCAAATGCTCATGTTGAGTTACATGAGATATAAATTGAGTTATGTTTAGAAGCACTCAAAAAAACCATTGCAGGTGAAGAAGCTCAAAGTCTGTTTGACAAAACCGCTGTAAATTTTTGTTTTTGTGGGTTTGTTGATACTGATTGGACCGGAAATGTGAATCACACATGGTCCATTTCAGGCTATTGTTTCAATACTGGTTCATCAACTTTCTCGTGGTCTAGCTGATCGAAAGAATGCACTAAGGGGGAGTGTCACAAATTAGTGCACTCTTTACTCCTATAATTTCAGTTACAAGAAGTAGACAGACAGAGAGTTCCCAAACAATTCACAACCAGTTCCCAAATAATTTTCAAAGAAGTAGACAGTTCCCACATAGTTTCTAACTATTAAATAACATTAGTGGAGTAGTAGAAATTAATACTAGAAGTCCAAAAATCCCTAATTACTAAATGATGTTAGTGGGGTAGTGGGAATCATATTTTCTATAAATATTAAATTTGTTTGTCTCATTTCTTTAAAATAATAAAATCAAACTATTTATTTTTTCAAATTGTTTCAGTTCATGGGTGTTTAAATTTATTTGAGCGTGCAAAGTAAAAAATAGAAAGGCAGCCCGAGACGCTAAAATAATTGTTTAACAACGATATATTTGGTTTCCTAGAACCCAACTAATCGGTTACGATCCAGATAGGTAAATGATTGGTGTCATCGATTGGTGTCATCCTCGGGCGAGACTCTTTCTTAGTGACTGGTTATCCATATAGAAAATGTATATTGAAAATATTAAAATTTAACATTACGGCCAAGCTTCACCACACCTATAATGGTCACCATACCATCATGGCATTCTCGGATGATGAGATCTGTGGTGTTAATAACTTCAAATTCACTAAAATTAAAGTAGGTCGTGTCATGATAACATGAAGAGATTGACAAACGTTTTATACAAAAGTAATTACGATGCGATGATAGGAATGCCACCGTCTATTTCTTTAAAAAATGATTCTCACAGATGTGATAATAGGAAAACAAAATTTAAATAAAAAGTTAATTTTCTATTCATGGTTGTTGAGGGGAAATATATCTATAATGTAATATGCGAACGGTCATGGATGTACCAATTATAAGAAATTATATCATGGTCCATCAATGTTTCAAATTTATCCGGTGGGAAGGTCACAATCATGTACGGCTACCAAAAGGCTGTCAAAAAATGTTACGCAACAAGCATGGCCCAAAAAAAATCGATATCTATAGTAATTAGAGTCGGCCCAATTTTACTGAATGACATTGATATTAGTTTAGAGCCCTCAAATATAATTGGACATGGGAGCATAAATTGAAATGGTATGGACGAAGGGTACTAAAATTCTACGTATCGACAAATACATTCCAACGGACCTTATATATAAAACTCTTGTAAAATAATATATTTTCTTGGAATGTCTAGGATGTGTCAAGCGTACAAGTTGAAGTAATATATCATAACTTTTAAAACAAACATGCGACCATATAAGAAAAATTTGATGTCGTATTCACTAATAACAGACAATGGTAAAGGATGTGGATAAGTTAACCGTGATCGACCACATCAGGAAGTCTTAAAACTCTCTTTGGACGACCAATCCAGTCTTGGACTAGAAAAATAATGGTAATTGACAAATGTGTGTCTACTTTATCGACCTAAATAAGTCAAGTACGAAAGATCGATTCTCATTACCAGAAATTGAGCAACTTGAAGACACTATGTCAAGAAACTACATATTCTCGTTTATTGATACATATTCGAGATACAATCAGATCTAAAGAGGGTGAGTAAGAGCAATCCACCTTCATGAGCAAAAGAGGACTATATTGCTCCAAAGTTATGCATTTTGGTGAACGTCATTTGTAATACTAATGCTTGGTAAAAAGATATTCAATGATTAATTAGGTAGGAAATTTGCAGGCTTACATTGATGATATGCTAGTTACAAATAAAGAAGATAAGAATCACAATGTCGACCTGGTCGAAATATTCAACAACTTGAGGAAGGTGAACCTGAAACTAAATTCGGATTAATACACCTTCGATGTAAGATCAGACAAATTTCTAGGCTACATGGTTAATGAAAAAGGAATCGAGGAGGATATCATGCAACTACTAAACTTGGAAAATATGACTAATTTCTGGAACCATAAAAAAGTTCAAATTTAACTAACCGATTTATAGCTCTCAATAGTTTCATTTTAAGGTATTTGGAAAGTGTCAACATTTCTTTCAAGTCACTCTAGGCTACAAGGTCAGCGAATGAGGCCTTACTCCCAAGACCACTCCATTATTTTCCAAACATCCTTCCATTTAAGAAGTATAATGCAAAAGTTGGACGTGTCAGGAAAGCTAATGAAGTGGTTAGTATATCATGTCGATTATGAAATTCAGTATGAGGATAAAACATTAATCAAGGCAGGAACCTTAACAGATTTCTGTACTAATTTCCACTTGGAACGATCGGTCTAATCCAAAATACAACAAAAATCAATATGGTAAGTAAAAAATGATAGATGTGGTAACAACTAGGACCACCACATGATAACATCTTACCTAACTTAGGGCACATATTTAACTCAAGAAATAAAGTTTGGTTTCTATGCTTCTAATAATGAATATGAGTAAAATATCACTGACATGTGGCTTCAGTTGTCACAAATATGTGATGCGAAAGGTGTCCAAATGTTCACCGGTTCACAACTAGTTGTGAACCACGCGTCGGGCCAAGCTGATGGAAAGAAAGAAGACATTGTCAAATACCTCTAATTCTCCAGCGATGAATAATATTATTTGATCATTTAGATTTCGAATAGGTGCCACAAGCAGAGAACCCTTAAGTTGACGCTATGGATTTCTCAGCTCACAATAATATGGGAGAATGAGTCATCTTCTAGGAAAATCCATACATTACTTTCCCAAGAAACTTTATGACAACTATCTTAGAATCTGGAGTCATGATAATCAAGGAAAAAGAAGAGGTATAAGATCAAAGAACTTCAATAACCAAGTATTTAGCCAACGGTAACCTCTTAGAAAAAACGTTATGAGAAAGAAAACTAACGGTGAAGGCAACCATGGTCGTCCTACTATCAGAAACACTTTATAACAGAGGGTTAATAAAACATCTATTATGATGTCTTGGTCCGGATGAGGCACGTCTTATTATCAAAGAAATAATTGTGGGGTTTCCTCAACGGATGCGATGATCCCTCTTGGCTCAACATATCATTCATTCGTTTTCTTAGCGAATCTTTGACCTCACACATCAATATTTCATTCATCTCAACATCACTTATTTCCCTTACCCTATCCTATAATTTATTCCTCACTTTCTTTTCTTGGTGCAACTGGTATGTATAATAAACTCCAAATTCTAATGTGGAATGAAAAGATCATCAGACTTCTCTGGTTGTTCCCATCACCGGAGTGAAGGCAGTCAACACCATTTGTTCTCATCACTAGTATATCACGCAATAAGTAATTCAAAGATACATACCTGGAATAAGTTTATAAATAATAAATTAAAAATAAATCTCTTCAACATATATGTTTTTCTTAGCTTGTCATGTTTAGCTTAATCGTTCAACAAATATGTTTATCGTAGCTTGTCATCTTTAGCTGTAATGTTTACTTATCAACTTTATTATTCTAGCTTATCAAAGTGCTTATTTTTTAGCATCTTCAGTTTATCATATTTAACCTTGTAATTTGTAGGTCATCTCAGATTATTATTTTTAAGTTCGTTATTTTTTAATCTAATTATCCAACTTACTAATCATTCACAATATCTGAAATTTATAATATTTACCTCGTTATCTCTTCCTCATTATCTGTAGCTCGTCTAACTTGCTTCCATTTAGTTTATTATCTTTAACCTCGTAATCGGTCTTGATTTCAGCACATATTAAGTTTTATGACAATCTCAAATGTCAGATTAGGGTGACCTTCCGATAGTACCATCATGGTTCGTGGATAATTTGGCATCGAACAAAGCCTTAGTGGTTTTCTCAGCTTCTTCAACAACTCTCCATGTAGACCTTTCCAGTTTCAAACTCTTTGGAGGTGGAGTAGACTCAGAAGTCTTGAGATATTTCACATACTTAGTATTCGCGGCGACATAAAGTTTCGTTGAGGGCGGGGCCATGACAACCATAACTTGAGCCCATACCTCTAACTAACTCAACAAACTTTGGTTAGACACTCTTCGATTTTTCGTGGTTTATAAGTCAAAAGTTATAAAGTGTAATACTATTGTGTATTTCTTGTCCTAGTTGGAAGTTGCTTACATAGGCTTAAATCAGAAAATAGTCTCTCGACTATCCTGTTTTCTTTCATTTAGTGTATCAGATCTATAAATTTAATTAATAACTTACAAAATCTATAACGTTAGTCCCTCGACTTGTCAAAATCTATAAATTTAATCCATACTGAGTGTTTTTTTCTTGGATTCAATGACCAAATTTATAGATTTTGTAAAGTCGGTGGACTAAATTTATATATTTTGCCCAGTTGAAGGACCCTCACCAATGATTTTAAAGAGGATAGTCTAAACAAAAGAAAACGAGATAGTTGATGGACTATTTCTAGATTTAATTCGCTTACATACCAAGATTTCATCTCTTGGAAGATCAGACACCGAAGATAGGTCCTAAAATTCTGTAATATGAAGTTATGTTAGCCATAAATATGTAAGAATGAAATTTCATTAATAATAACTAAATCAAGCGCAGCAAATAGGGCAAGTAGCGTTGCATTCGTCTTGGAAAGATAGTCCCGTGAGGACTGGGTCAAAAAGTCACGACGACCTACCGAAAATCGCGATGAAAGTTAATTTTCTCACAAAAGTTATTAGTTGAATATTATTTAATATTGTAAAAGATAAGAAATTTAATATAAACGTCAAAAATATATATTATAAAGTCTTCGACTTGAAATAATTCTAAAACATTTGAACGTAATTAAACGTAAGAAAAAAAATCACTATAACAATATTGAATTTGTAAATTTTATTTCGTAAATGTTTTTGCGACTTTGTTCAAATAATAAAATCAATAATTCATATATATAGCTTTATCTTTCAGAATTTCCTTTTCAAACCATGGGTGGGGAATCGAAGAGGTCATCAGGATCCAGGAATTAGAGAAATCGTCAACGTGAGTATGCCATGGTAGAGATGTCATTAATTTTTGTAAAAGAACCATATTTATATTTCATCATCGTTTGTTAAATGAAATTATGGTTTTTATGATTATGTTTACTAAACTTAAATCATTTGTTGTTGTGTTTAAAGTAGAACAAAAAAATCTTAATTATGTTTCATTTTTATAGTTAAGTGAAGTGAGAAAGATTTTGGGTCCATTAAACTGTCTTACTATTATTCTCATGCAACAACGGCACCATGTTAAGAAGACAACTAAAATGTTGAAAGAAACACTTAAATATCGAGTTACATACAAACTAGATAAAATATATTGATTCATACATTGAAGATATATGATCAATTTTTTTATTTTGATTCATACATTGAAGATATATGATCAATTCAGTATGATTTTTATCGATTAAACATTGTGAGTAGGCGTGAAAATAATTCTAAAACTCGTTTGCAGTTTTTAACTTAGGTGGACCTGCATGTTCAACTCGTTACTTTTAAAAGTGTGTGCTTGCGAAGTTAAAAGCTAAAACAATGATCTCAATTTCATGGTAGTAGAAATTATTTCAATGATACAACATTGAACCAAATTTATATATAATATTATATTATGTATTCTTCAGTTATGAAATAGTGTTTCATAATTATAGAGTATTGTTAAAAAAATTAAAAAGCACTTAACAACGGATTTTCAAGAGATTTCCAACGCAATTCAATTTATTTGTAAAGAAATTAATATACATTTGCAACGACGTTGACGTCACGTGATCTAAATATCAGTTTTTATTAATTCTAACCAATTTAAAACGAAGCTTGCAAGGAATTTATAATGGATTTTACAATGGCGTGATTTGTTTTTATTCGCGTCACACAATAGATTTTGGTTAAAAATTTCTTCGGTTGTGAGTATTTTTTTTTTGCTAACTGCGTGGATGCAACCGACAGTTTCAACTACAAACTTGTTACAAAAGAGATATTATGACAACCATCTATCGGTTACCAAAGAACTATTACAATAGAGAGTTCCAATAGATTTGGTTGTTTTAATTTGTTGCAAAATACATTTATTTAGTAGTGAACTGATCTTCATTTATGGTGTCGGAGGCTTTGAGTAGTAGTTCATCATTGGGCTATTGACTTCAGTGACAAATAGGCAATGGATTTTCAAAAGTCCGGTTGTAGTCCATGAACTATCTAGTTTAGATAAAGTTAGTCCCGACATCTACTGATTAATATAAATTTTTCACGTGACACTATACTCAAGAATAATCTCTCGACGTTTCAAATGTAGTCAAAGTTCAAGTAAATGGAGCATCGGTTATACAAGGTTCTGTTGAATATGTTGACACGTGACAGCTTTAAATTAATTAGCAGATGCGGGGGATTAATTTTATCCAAACTGAATAGTTCATGGACTATTACCATACTTTTTAAAACCAATGTATTATCTGTTACTAAAATGGATAGTGCATAAACGAATTACTGTTCTATATCTGGTGTTTGGATGTCAATATTAAGTTTATATATATATATATATATATATTAAAGAGCATGAAATTAAGAATACTAATAGCACGAGTAATTGTTAAATAATAATAATAATAATAATAATAATAATAATAATAATAATAATAATAATAATAATAATAATAATAATAATAAGATATTTTATTTCTTTGTTCAATCCTCATTTAAAAAGTTAAAAGTCCTATTAAACTTAATACTATTATTTTAATAATTTTTATTTAAATTTACATTTTCATAGTTAATTGTTTTTATAACTTTTCCGGCTAATGTACTATGAAGCCACGGGCGGAATATATATTTATATTCCTAGAAACTTAAATAGTTTATTATCTAACAACTTACCTAGGAAGAACTCAATTAATACGGAGGAAGAAATTTTGCTTCAAGAAAGTAAATCTTGATTACAATATCTCTTCACTTAAATCCTACAAATTGATTCCTTATCAATCCAAAAGCTTAAAGAATATGGATGATCTTCAAAGAACTTCTATGGACATAGATTTTTCACCTGTTCTCCGTCAAGCTCTAGCTCCTCAAAGTCACAAAACCATCGATTATTTACAACCAAACCTGAAAGAGAAATCGTACGTTGATATGGTAAAAAATAAGCAAACTATATCCTTGCGTCCTTCAAGTATTTGTCAATTGAAGGGTCATATATCCTTGGAATATGACGAAAGATTAAATAAATTTTTGAAATCAACAACAACATTTACGCTGATATGAAAATTCAGTAACGGATTACCTAAAAAACAAGCACTTGATCGATTTTTTTAATCAATAATATTTTACGGTGACTTTTTTTATGCCAACTGGGACTCAAGACATCCCTGTAAGATCTGGTCGAAGCCTATTTGGATTGTTGGTTCCTATTCCATGAGAATGTTAAAGTGGCTTCCCGATTTTAATCCAAAAGTTGAAAGTTCAATACTACATATATGGATTAGGTTGGAAAACTTGCCTAAACACTTGTATAATGAGGAATTCATCTACTCTTTGGCTTCAACAATAGGTTTCCCCATCAAAGTCTGGATTCCCCCAACGAATCGTGCCCTCTACAACACCTGCTATGTGTGGATAGAAATGGACATCTCTAAATATATTCAGCACCATGTTTGGATAGGCTTTGGCAGCAATGATGGAGCCCAAATTAAAGTAAGTTATAAGAATGTGCCAAAATATTGTAACCAGTATTCTCATGTAGGTCATGCTATTAATGAATGCAAGAAAACAAAAAAGTCAACAAATACTATTAACTCTAATGACCAAGAGGCTGCAAATGAATCTACATCAAAAGATCATGATATACCTTATGCTAGTGACAAAAATGTACAAAACAAATGGTAGATTTAACATTAAAGAAACCCTAAAAGCTATTAGACCCATTCCTAACAAATCTTCTCTATATGAGAAGATATAAAATAAAATAACCCTTACAAAACGCTCCACCTTAGTTTGGAGACTTTTGGATGGCAAACTGTCTGTTGACTCAATTCTACAAAAAAAAACACCTAATCATTATTTTTAAATGTCAGTTTTGTCCAAGTCTAGAATCTAAAGACCACTTGTTTGTATCTTGCCCTTTTGCATGGAAAATATTGTCCTATTTTGCAAGCATTCTAAAGGTTAACACCAGGAGATTTATGATATCTAAGTATCTATTGCGTACTTGATTCTGGTAATCACCCTGTAAAGTTCATATTAAGACTATTTTACCTATCGTAGTTTTTTGGGCTATTTGGCAACAAAGAAACAAATCGAAGATGGTGAGAGCTGTCTATTATGTGTGTTCTTCTATACCTTACATAATTCAGACTCTAAATTGTCTCGACTAGTCCAACCTACTCAAACACAAATATTGGAAAAACAATGAGGATGTTTCTTCTATCCTAGGATGCTTTAATCATCTAAAAACAAAAAAGAAAATCACTTATCTGTCTTGGGCTCCGCCATTGCCAGGATGATATAAAATAACCTCAGATGCCTGTTGTTTAAGCTCTGGGGAATCAAGCGGGGCTATCATCATCAGAGACAGTCTTGGCTTCATTATTCAATCTTATGGCCAAAATTATGAGAGATTATCCCCCCATAAAAGCTGAGGCTCATGCCCTTTGTGATGGCCTACAAATATGTGAAATTTTAGGGTTAAATGAAGTCGACATTAATAGAGACTCTAAGATTTTAGTTAATTTTATATCATTCGGTCTTTATCCAAGAAGTTTAGAAACCGTTTTAAAAAGAATAAAGAGTTTAATCTCTCTAAAATGGTCTTACAATGTATATTTAGAGAGCAAAATCGAGCAGTCGACTGGCTTGCTCGATGGACACAGGTCTGACCGTCAATGCAATAACGTACACGATAGTGCTGACGCCATTGCACGGCGGACACAGGGGTATGTACGCCATGCAATGGCGGATGCCCCGGACTTAACATACTTTTTAAAAAAAAATATTAATGAATTTTTTAAAGAACTATGTTACTTGTTTGGTTTTTATTATTAAGGAATTGTTTGTTTTGCTTCTATTTTTTATTAAATGTTATTTGAATCTCTTTCAATTTCAATTTTTATTTTTTTATTTACAAGTAATTTATGTTTATGCATATACTTATACAATTCTAAAAATTTTAAATTTATACTTCACATATTGAATAGTTCAAAAATACAATAAACTATTTAAATCATCTAAACATATACACTTCAAGCTGGAAAGATCTAAAGAACTACATAATAATTTAAAATCAGAATACAATTATATGTCTAATAGGTATATATTATATAATATGTACCTAATATCAAATAAAATATCTTAAATATCTAACTATAATCAAACAATATCTAAATCATATTACAATTATATTGTTTACAATATATTTGTTTAAGAGAATCAAATTATTAATTTTACAATCTAAAAATATTTTTCAATAATATTGAAATTTATAATCAAAATACAATTAGATGTATATATTTTATTTAATATCTACCTAATATTAAATAAAATATCTTAAATATATAAATATAATCAAACATATCAAAATCATATTACAATTATATTTTTTAGAATATAATTGCTTTGCTTATAGAATTTCGATTAAAATAATGTAGTATTTAAATTAAAATATAATAAATAGCATATTAACTCGTTTATATTGTACATATCTCAATTATTGAAATTAGACTCAATTAACACTCAAAATTAATTTTAAATAATATTATAAAATACTTTGATAAACGGTGCCTAAATGGATCTTCTGCTGGGTAACCTGCGAACCTGGCCCATTATACCTGCAACCCGGCAGAATTGCAACCTGACAGAACTATATAAACAGTAATCCGACAGAACTGCAAACCGGCAGACCTGCAAACCGCGAGAAATTTTTAAACAGTTCTAACAGGTCGCAGTTTGAACCGTTTGCCACCCCTAATTGAGGTAAACCTACACAACTATAATACCTTTTGTCCTAAAAGGTATGTTAGGCTCAAATATTCAATCGGGTTTCAATCGGGTTTCTTCAGTTTATGGGCTTGCAGCCCAACTCCGAGTAAATACTAGAGTCACGTGTATACTATTATAATGTTAGTTAAAACAACGTGTTGCATAACAAATTTTGTTACATGGTAACAAATTGAGCATCATCAATATATAGATTACACTTGTAAATATTCAACATGTACAATTATAAACACACAAATATTTTACATAAAATTCTCTCTACTTCAAATTCAATATCTAACTTCGTATCAGAATTGTCCATGGCTAAGGTCACTTCTCCGGTCTTGACTTCTGATACGGGTATTTTTAGTTGTCGCCAATTTGGCTTATATATGAACAACAAGTCATATATTACACAAATGAGCAACAACAGTAGAATAATTTGAAGTTTGACAGAGAAAACTTCATAATCTCGAAAGATATGATCATTCTAATAATCAAAAGGGAATGAATGTATGGCTACATCTCATGTGAATCAGTTTGTCCATTAAAATCTATCTCTGACACTACTGGTAACTTGATTCAAAATCCTGCTTATGAAGAGAAGTACTCTAAGGACCAACTCTTACTTGAGTGATTGTTCACCACCATATCCCTTGAGATAGCAGCTCGGTTACTAGACAATAGTCTGTTAAGGGATTATAGAATTTCTTATTTAGGCTCTTTGACTCACAAACTAGAGCAAGAGTTACTTACTATAAGAGTGGATTTTAGAGAACAAGAAATGAAGGACATACTATCTAAGATTATTTTTCGAAGTGGAAATCTATCGCTTATAAATTAGTTGTCGCAAGTTGCGTTGTCACAATTGATGACTTAATCTTACAAATTATTGTTGGCTTAAACTCAGACTATACTCATATAGTCAAAAGTCTAGCAGAAAAATAAATTGTTAATTGGATTGATCTACAACTTCTCTATTGGCTTTTGAAAGTCGACTTGATCAACTATCCAGCCTACAATCTTCTATGGCTCATCCGACTCTAGTAGCTACCAACAATAACTCAAACGAAAGAAATAGCAAGTCACAAAATGGTAACAATAATAGCAATTACACAAGAGGCTAAAGCTCCTATTCTAGAGGTGAGTATCGTTGATACAGATGCATAAATCAATATAATAACATAGAGTATAACAATACTTACATGGATTGAGGAGGTAGATACTATCCAAATAGACTAATTTGTTACATTTGTGACACATATGATGATCCAACGATAACCTGTTATTACAGGGATGATCCAATTACAAAGGGCTCCATACCTAGTGACAAGAACAACAATACACTGGTGAGTCAGACTCATGTGATTTCTTAGAATATAAAGAGTCAAAAAATGATGCAACATAATATGCTGATTTTGGAGAAACACAACATGTTACTCACAACCAGAGCTTAATAAGCCAAAGGTTTGGTAACTCTAGTGTTCCTATGGTTGATAACAAAGACATAGATCTTAAAAATATTTTACATGTTTCAACCATTTTTCAAAAACTTACTCTTTATTTTTAAATTAACTTCAATCAATTCTATGTATATTGAGTTTTTCAAGGATTTTTGTTTTTTTAAAGACTTAGACACAGGGAAGACTCTGTTAAGAGGCATATCCAAAGGAGAACTCTATTGCACTGAGAAGCCACCTAAGGGTTGAGGGAAAATACCCACAAATATATGCCAAGCAGTAACTTTACTTTAGAAAATATGTATTTTATATAATTGTAATCATATTTATACAATTCGCTATGAGTTTCTCTCTCCCACTAGTATATAATTCCACTAATTATAATCATGGACTAACATTGATGACCATTAACCGGGTCGTAGTCAGTTACATTGAAGTGTTAATTTTGGACCGACTTTAAAGATCCTTGACTTCCTTCAATGTTTACTTTGCTGTATACTGGCAGTGTTTATGCTCTTTGGACACCGTTCCTCATATGCCTTCTTGGTAAGACACGGAACTGCCTCGGTAGGCCTTGGTTAAGTCGCGTCAGTTTTGACACTTGATTAGTGCTCGATCAAGACCCTTCGGTTTTGATGCTCTATCACGACTTCTTAAGAATGAATATGCTAAGTCTTGGGATCCCCTTGGTCTTTAGGCTCGGGACTTCTTCGGTCACGTGTCGCAAGTAGGCGTCGGGTAGGCCTCGGTTATAATGTTTGAAAGAAACACAAACTGGTATATACAACACACACACAGATGTAAACGTTTAACTGAGAGGAGCAGAGTTAGAACTTCTTGGATATCTTGAATAGAAGGTTACAGCGTTATAAATAGAGACTAACACTTCAAGACTCATCTGCTCCCTATTAACTCTCCACTACTTCCACGAAATAATAACGGACACTACGACTTAATCACCCACTTGTACAAGCTGGTAACGTCTCTTATTTAAAACAAAATACAAAACGTAAAATACAAAACCAATTTAAATTAATTCCAACAAGCACCTCCTGAATTTAAACCTGGTTTTGAATCTTCCTGATGCCAAGGAGTGCACGCATCTTTTCGAACTTCACAGTGGCCATGGCTTTCGTCAAAATATCAGCACGTTGATCCTCTGTTCCAATGTGTTTGATCACGATCTCACCTTTTTCAACGCACTCTCGAATAAAATGGTACCGGATGTCAATATGCTTAGAACGTCCATGAAAAACTGGATTTTTAGCCAAGTCTATCGCTGACTTGTTGTCTATGTAGAGCACTACAGGACCAACATCAGAATTAGTAAGTTTACCAAGCAAATTACGCAGCCATATGCCTTGACAAGCAGCCGCTGTAGCTGCCATAAACTCCGCTTCACAGGATGATAATGCCACACAACGTTGTTTCTGAGACACCCACGTGATCAAGCTCTCATTTAGGTAGAAAGCCATCCCTCCAGTACTCTTCCTATCTTCAATCTGCCCAGCCAAATCGCTGTCGGAATATCCTGACAACATGTTGTTATTGCTTCCCCTTGAATACACCAAACCATATCTCAAAGTACCTTTTAAATACCTCAGAATTCGCTTAACAGCATTGAGGTGCATCTCAGTTGGTCGTTCCATGTAACGACTGACTATACCAACTGCAAATGCTATGTCTGGTCTAGTATGAACTAGATACCTTAATCCTCCCACAATGCTTTTAAACATAGTTGAATCAACAGCCTGTCCAGTTTCATCTTTGTGCAGTTGCAACGCTGGCTCCATAGGGTACTTCGTCGGTTTACATTCTGCCATGCCACTCTTCTCCAGGACCTTTCGAGCATAGGCCGACTGCTTCAATTCGATGTACTCCTTAGTTTGCTTCACCTCAATCCCAAGATAGTGAGAAAGCTTTCCTAGATCAGTCATATCAAATTTCATGCCCATTTGTTCCTTGAACCTCTGAATTGTTGTTATACTCGAGCCCGTGATCAGCAAATCATCAACATATACCCCAATGGTTAAGACCTCTTCCTTCTCCCTTTTTATGTACACAGCATGCTCATAAGGACATTTTGTGAATCCCAAACTTTTCAAGCACTCGTTTAACTTCTCGTACCAGGCTCGTGGCGCCTGTCTAAGCCCATAAAGAGCCTTTATTAACTTGTAGACCAAATGCTCCTTGCCTTGCTTCACAAAACCTTCGGGTTGTTGTACGTACACATCTTCATGCAGGTCGCCATTCAAGAAAGCTGACTTGACATCTAGATGATGAATTTCCCAACCACGATTTGCAGCCAACGCCAATAATAGCCTTACAGTTTCCAATCGTGTGACAGGTGCGAACGCCTCCTCAAAATCAACCCCTTGTTTCTGAACGTAACCCTTCGCGACGAGCCTCGCCTTATGCTTTATAATTTCACCTTCTGTGTTCCTTTTTAGTTTGTACACCCATTTCAGGCCAATGGGTTTGTGCCCAGGTGGCAATTCCACAAGCTGCCAAGTGCAATTTCTTTCTATTGCTTCTATTTCGCTCTCCATAGCCTTCCCCCCATGATCTTTCTTGGACAGCTTGTTTATATGTGACTGGCTCCTCCATACTGAGAAACAGCAACTCATCTTCACCAAGCTCGATTTCGACTGTATCAGCATAAATGTCGCGCAAAGACCTGAAGCGCGTTGGCACACTGCTACTCCCAGTTTCTGCTGAACTGACTTCACTCGACTGTGTTAATGAAGTCGGTGTTGCCTGTGTTGCCTGTGACTCAGTCGAATGAGAGGACTGTACAGGAGTGTTAGGCTCTGTTGAAGACTCCTCATTACCGAGCTCTGTCAAAGGCTCCTCATTACCGTTTTCTGTTGCTTCCGTCGAGATTACAGAGTCAACCACCACGAAATGGGTGTGAGTCTCTCCAACTGCACTGTCATCATTAGCCCATTTCCATGACTTAAGCTCGTCGAAATACACATCTCTGCTAACATGAACTCTGTTCTCTTCTGGGTCATACAGTCGATGTGCTTTTGTACCAGGCTCTCTTCCAAAATAAACTACTGACTTTGACCGATCATCCAGTTTCCTTGTATGAATGCCAGGCACCTTCATGTAAGCACAACAGCCAAAAATTCTTATGTGACTAATATCTGGCTTCTTACCTGACCAAGCTGCGTATGGAGTGTCAGTAGAGAGAGCACGTGTGGGCAGTCTGTTAAGCACATAAACAGAGTGTCGTACTGCTTCGCCCCAAAATCTAGATGGGACATGCTTCTCCTTTAATAAACTTCTAGCCATTGACACCACCGTTCGGTTCCTTCGCTCTGCCACTCCATTTTGCTGTGGAGAGTAAGGGGCCGTATATTGTCTCATGATCCCAGCGTCTTCACAGACACTTGTAAAGTGATGTGAGCAAAATTCTCCTCCTCTGTCCGTACGCAGGGCTTTAATCTTTTCCTCAGAGTCTTTTTCAACAAGACGCTTGAATCTTATAAATGCTCCTAATGCTTCATCTTTGGTTGACAGAAAATAAACCCACATTGCACGACTAAAGTCATCAACAAAAAGTAGAAAATACCTCTTGCCGGATGGTGTTGATGGTGTGATTGGTCCGCAAATATCTCCATGCACTAATTCCAGCACCTTGGTTGATCTGTAACTCGATTGTGAAGGAAAGGGAGTTCTTGTTTGCTTTGCCATTAAACAGTCCTTACACAGTGCCTTTGGATGCATCATTTTGGGCAGGCCATAGACCATCTTATTCCGAGTCATAAGTTTTAATGCATCAAAGTTCACATGGCCTAAGCGAGAGTGCCAGAGCCACGAGTCCCTTTCCAATTTTGCAAGTAGACAAGCACCCTTGGATTCCTTGGATTCTTCCAGCAAGATCTTGTATAGACGATTTGCTGATCGTCTAACTTTCATCAATAGCTTCCCATCCCCGTCATGCACCCACAGAAACTCACCATGTAACACCACTTTATTACCTTCTTCTGACATTTGCCCAAGGCTAATTATGTTGTTGCACAGATTTGGAATGTAGAGGACATTGTTAAACACTATTTCTTCTCCGGTTTTGCAAACAAACGTGATCGACCCTTTTCCTTTGATGCATACCGTTGACCCATCTCCAAGTTTTACTTCGCCTGTCACGTCTTCATTTATCTGTGAGAACTTTGACCTGTCCCCAGTCATGTGATTTGAAGCGCCGTTGTCTAAGTACCACAGGTGTGACGTTTTTCTCTCTGTTATATTTCTCTCCAACTTTGGGGTGGCCCTTTCTTCATTCACCAACGCCAACTCAGTCAGCTTTTCATCTGATTCTGACAGTAACAGAGCAGGTTCGTCGTCCTTGATCTGCACCAAGTTTGCTTCACTTCTTTGACCCCGTTCTCGTCGTGGCCTCTTACACTCTATAGCATAGTGACCCAAAATACTGCAATTAAAACACCTTACAGTGCTTCTATCACGACCAGTACCCTGGAGACCGCGTCCCCCACGTCCTCCTTCTCGATTCCGTTTCATCCAGTCCTCTCGAGTGAGAAGAAGTTTGTCCTCATTCTTCTCGCGCCTGGACCACTCCTCTTCTGTCAATAACAGTTTGTTTCCCGTAGTCACACTTTGACCTTTCAACCTTTCCTCATGAGCTTGTAAAGACCCAATAGCTTCTTCGATTGTCATTGATTCTAAATCTCCAAATTGCTCAATTGTTGAAGTAATTTGTAGAAATTTAGATGGAACAGCCCGAAGTAGCTTCTTGACAACGTACGACTCCTCCATTTCATCACCTAAGGCTCGGATAGTGGACACCAGTCCGTTGAGCTTCATGTAGAAAGCGTCGAGTTGTTCACTGTCATCCATACGCAGCGACTCAAATTCCGCCTTCAACGTCTGAATTCTGGCCTTCCTCACCTTATCAGCCCCTTGACACATGACCTTGATGGCTTCCCAGCCATCCTTTGCTGTCTTCTTCTCAGAAATGGATAACAGCATCTCTTCAGGTATGCCTTGGTAGATCATGGCCAAAGCGACCTTGTCATTCTTCTCATGAATCACTGCTTCGGCATCACTCGGTTCTACTGCTGCCCAAACTCCCTGGGCCTGCATAAAAACCTTCATCTTTAACGCCCACGCTGTGTAATTCCCCTTAGACAACATTGGATACGTTAGCCCAAAAGATCCAGCCTTGCCTTTCCCCGCGTCCATCTGAAAGAGAACACCCTGAATGCCGTGCTCTGATACCAAATGAAAGAAACACAAACTGGTATATACAACACACACACAGATGTAAACGTTTAACTGAGAGGAGCAGAGTTAGAACTTCTTGGATATCTTGAATAGAAGGTTACAGCGTTATAAATAGAGACTAACACTTCAAGACTCATCTGCTCCCTATTAACTCTCCACTACTTCCACGAAATAATAACGGACACTACGACTTAATCACCCACTTGTACAAGCTGGTAACGTCTCTTATTTAAAACAAAATACAAAACGTAAAATACAAAACCAATTTAAATTAATTCCAACAATGTTTGGGTATCATTGTTCATAAAAACCCTTGGTATAGCGCGAGATCTCTTTAGTAACATGCAGTTATAGTGATTCCTTTGGATGTCTGTGTTGCTCAGTATTTTGCTTTGTAGCCCTATCTTGCCCAATAATAGCGACCCTATCACTAAGTATCAAAATTATAGTCTACATGTTGTTTATGAGTCAGTACAAGAGAATATGCACTCTATGTCAAAGTTAGAAGTTTGGCATATGAGATTAGGCCATCTTTCATTTCAAGTTTTATCCCAAAATTTAAAGAAGTGTAATATTCTGGTTGATGTTAGTGAAAAGTCTATGTTCAATCATCATTGTCAACTAGGAAAATCTCAAAAACTACCCTATCATATTTTTTACTTTCATGCAATAAATGTTTTAGATCTTATACACAGATATTTGAGAGCCTACTCTAGTCCTAAAAAACAGTTTTAAATACTACACTCAGTTTATAGATGATGTCTTAAGGTTTTTCATGGATTTATCCTTTGAAAAATAGAAGTGAAGCTTTGAAAATATGGGTAATATTCATTTATTCCTAGGAATGAAAGGTACAAGAGACTCTACTGGACTCTATCTAAGTCAAGAAAGATATACATAAAATCTTCTTACCACTGTTTTGATAAACTTTTCCGATTGTATCTTACTCTAATGGTTGTTGGTTAATTTCGATATCTCCTGGATGGTACTCCACTTCTTGATCATACACCATATCAAAAATTGTTAGGTTCTTTAGTTCATTAGTTTCACACCAACCTGACATATCGTTTATAGTAAATAAACTATCTCAGATTTGAATATCTCCTACAGTTTATATCTATAATATATTAAACGCATGTTGAGATACTTATCTGGATCAAAAGGGCTTGGTTTACACCTCAATCCATAACTCAAATGTTCCTCGCTGTTTTTATGCTGACTCACTAAGATATTCTGACGACCGGAGATCAATGGGAGGCTATTGTATATTTTTTGGAGTCTTCCAGAAATCATGATCGTCTAAGAAACAACAGGTAGTTGTCAGGTCAATGATATAGTCAAAGTATCAAGCTTTGGCTAACTTGGCGGCTGAGTTGATATAGCTTCAATCGGTTCTTCACGAGCTTCGTATTGATGTTACTCATGCTTCAGTTGTTTATGTGACAACTCAAGGACTGCTTCATTAGCTTCAAATCTGGTTTTCTATACCAGAAATAAGAATATATAAATAGATGTTTATGTTATCAAAGATCAGATCATGTGTCGAAGATTCAATAAACACTACATCCCGTGACCAGTCTGGCATTATCTTCATCAATCTACTCATTCTTAATTATTTTTTTTCATATACCAATTTAGATTTTTTTGTCTTCGTCTCGTTTGCGGAGGAGGAGATGTTAAAATAAAAAGTAGAGGTGTTGTGGTGAAAGAAATTTAAATAAATAAATAAATAAATACTACAAATTTTAATAGAATTAAAAAATATGAAAGATTAAAAAATAAATTAGATATAGACTTGTGTTAAGAGTGAGTAAACTTGATCATTTATCCCACATCGCTTAGACCGAACAAGTACTTACAATATATAAGTAAATGAAATATCTCAACTAATCTGAGGCCTTTGGGGAGTGAACCAAGAGCAAAACTGTGCGGGACTAATCGTCCAAAGCGGACAATATCACATTAGTTGGTGGAGATATTTCTGACATAGTATCAGAGCAAGGTTGAAACTTGTGTTCTAAGCATGCAATGGGTGTATTGAGTGAGGCGGAATGCATAGAGTGTATATGTCATTCCGCGGATCAAGTTTAATGGAGAGTGTTAAGAGTGAGTAAACTTGATCCTTTATCCCACATCGCTTAGACCGAACAAGTACTTACAATATATAAGTGAATAAAATATCTCAACTAATCTGAGGCCTTTTGGGAGTGAACCAAGAGCAAAACCGTGCGGGACTAATCGCCCAAAGCGGACAATATCACATTAGTTGGTGGAGATATTTCTGACAACTTGAGCTAAACCTACACTACCTATTTATAAATTACACTTGTAAATATATGAGAGGTATAGTAATAAACACAAATATTTTACATAAACTAACTCATTTGAGGATTGGTCAAGTATTAAGGTGATAAAGTTTATGACACTATTTATTATTATTGAATAGCTTAAACTTAGTTTGAACCCCGATTAATATATTTACTATAAAAACTATTTATAATGATATATTAAATTTAATTTAATAAGGCAAGTGTGAAATAGTTTTAATTTAAATCATTATTTATAATAAAATAATATATTTATTAAAAAAAACATTTTGATCTGATTTGTATGTTTTAGGTTTTTCACGTGTTCGCATGTGATTTTATCTTGAATAAAGAAGTTAATTTTGAAACATTTTGTTCTTCATTTTGGTTCATACGATGCCAATCTTCATATTTATTATGATTTCATGTAATCATTAATAGAGTATCCGCACTTCACTTATATTTCGTTCAAGTTATTGTTGCTTTTATGGTTGTTATGTTTATATTTTACATATTTATCATTTTTTAGACTCCAAATATGATTGAGGTTTTTTGTCCATATATTTTTGTATATATTAAAAAAATCATAGAAACCTTTTGTTAACATGTAATATGATAGTGTCTTATTACTACTGAAAACAATCTACGAAAGAGTAAATGGGCTCCGCTAACTATAAAAAATGTACATTTTACATAAGTAATTAGAATGTTCACCATCATCTAAATGAACTTATATTTCCCGTGACATATCATGGGAATCGCATGATCTTGTAGTCTTAACATTGCAGAACTCTACCGGTCATGTCTCTACAAACTAAGATCGGTGAACTAAATTTTACAAAATATACATAAAATTAGAAAAATCTTAATATTATATTACTTAACCAAAACATTATACATGCTGAATTCTGTCATCTAGTTATTTATTTCATATTAGTGGTATTTACTATAGAAGCCTGTTAATGGTCAAACTAAATCGCTTTACAAAGTCATATACTGTAATTATAAGAAGTTCAAAGAAATCATAAATTGAAAGGTCTCGTAAATTCAGAGTATTCAAATCTAGCCCCCAAGGGGGTAGCCAAGTTGGTTGAGTATGGCATTTTTATGACCAAAAGGTCATGAGTTCGAGTCCCTCTACATACGCTTTCTCGGCTGAGCCTGTCACCTTGTGTGGTTTACCTTCTGGCGTTGGTTTGCATGCTATCGCGTCAGACTGAGGGTTTACCCTGTGCGCCCTCATTGCACTCTGAGTAGCGGCTGCGGTTCCCTCCGAAAAAAAGAGAGTATTCAAATCTATTATTACAAGTCCAATTAATTAATTAAAGTAACTAATATTAGACATATTTGACTTATTTATTATTATTATTATTATTATTATTATTATTATTATTATTATTATTAATGTTATTATTTAGTCTTATGGTGGAATAAATAAATTAAATATGAATATTAATGGGAGTTAAGTATATCAAGTCTTTGACAAGAAATATAAGCAAAAACGAAATCTTCTTTCTTGTATCAAGTATGATAGAGATAACGATCCCAAAAATATCAAGTCTGAATAAAATAAACGCAAACAACACAGAACACTTTTTACGTGGAAAACCTTCCCAGTGTAGGAAGTAAAAACCACGGGACTGATTTCGGAGTCCAACCAAATATTCACCATCAGAAGATGGGTTACAAAACTATTCTCTAGATAAAACTAGAGCATACGCCACAAGAAGTATGACAACTTCATACAAAACCCCAATACACAAGATAATGAACCAAAATCAGAAAACTCACTGAAATATCCCCAAAACGCAGTTAAAATAAGATGATCGAAAAACACACTTAGATGACTCCAAATCAAAAACCCTCTCGATAGATTATAGAGGACAAGTGGACGAGCCTTCTCACCAAAATTGAAGCCGATCGGACAACCGGAGACAGTCCGATTGAAAGCACAAAGTTTCGCCTCGGATCACCTTTTTCTCTCAAAAACTGCAGTATAGAATATGATGCTCATCTCAGAAAGACACTGTATAAATATATATTTATACATAAACCAAAATCCTATGTGTTATCCAAATTGGGCTTAGCCCATATGATAATTGGACTCCCACGTAGGAAGAGCCCAACAAATCTCCCCCTCACGACTATGTGGGAGGATTCGCCATCCCGGCGATCAATCTACAATGTTCAAGCTTTCCCCTAGGCAAAGCCTTTGTCATCATATCAGACCCATTATCATCTGTATGAACTTTATCAACCTCCATTAGTTTAGCATCGAGAATATCTCGAATCCAATGATATCTCACATCAATATGTTTCGACTTTGAGTGAAATGACGAATTCTTCACGAGATGAATAGCACTCTGATTATCACATAACAGTACATACCTGTGTTGCTCAGATCCAAGTTCTTTCAAGAACTTCTTCATCCATAGTAGCTCTTTACTCGCTTCTGTCACTGCAATGAATTCAGCTTCTGTCGTTGAAAGGGCAACACACTTTTGTAGTCTTGATTTCCATGAAACAGCGCCACCACAAAAGTTAATCAAATATCCAGAAGTAGACTTGCGAGTATCAACATCTCCAGCCAAGTCTGAATCAGAATAAGCCAACAACTCAAGTTTATTCATCCCAAAACTGAGCTTCAAATTAGAGGTTCCTCGCAGATACCTCATAATCCATTTCACGGCTTCCCAATGCTCTCTACCTGGGTTTGACAAAAATCTGCTCACAACACAAACACTATGAGCTAAGTCAGGACGAGTACATACCATGGCATACATGAGACTTCCAACTGCAGATGCATATGGAATATTAGCCATGTCTCTCTTTTCTTCATTAGTTGAAGGACATTGTTTCTTGCTTAACTTGAAGTGACCGGAAAGTGGTGAGCTAACCACTTTAGCATTGTCCATATTAAACTTCTGAAGAATTTTCTCAATGTATTTTTCTTGTGATAAGAACAACTTCTTCAAGTCTCTGTCTCTAGTAATTCGAATGCCGAGAATCTGCTTTGCTGGACCTAAATCTTTCATTGCGAAAGACTTACTTAACTGTTTCTTCAAAGAATCAATCCGCGAAGTATTCTTCCCAACAATAAGCATATCATCCACGTAAAGTAAAAGAACGATAAAATCGGCATCAGAAAATGTCTTCACAAATACACAATTATCAGAAGAAGTCTTCTTGTAATCCTGCTCCCCCATAACTGACATGAACTTCTTATACCACTGTCTCGGAGCTTGCTTCAAACCATATAGACTCTTTTTCAATCTGCATACATAATCTTCTTTTCCTTCAACCATAAAACCTTCAGGCTGTTTCATAAAAATCTCTTCTTCCAAGTCACCATGCAAGAATGCTGTTTTTACATCCATTTGCTCAATTTCCAAGTCTAGACTCGCTGCAATGCCTAGAACCACACGAATAGAAGACATTTTTACAACTGGAGAAAATATTTCATCAAAATCAATACCTTTTTTCTGACCAAAGCCTTTGACTACCAATCTTGCTTTGTACCGAGGTTGCAGAGAACTATCATCTTGCTTCAACCTATACACCCACTTGTTACTCAAGGCTTTTCTCCCTTCAGGTATCTTCACTAACTCAAATGTATGATTCTCATGAAGTGATTGCATCTCTTCATTCATCGCTTCAATCCATTGATTTTTACATACACCACTAATAGCCTCATCATAACACTCAGGCTCACCTGCGTCGGTTAACAAAATATATTGATCAGAAGGATATCTAGTAGAGGGTTGTCTATCTCTAGTAGATCTCCGCGTTGGAACTTCAAATTGTTCAACATCTTCTTCATTCACTTGTTCATCCACGAAATCATTATCATGATCACCAGTATCGAAAATTTGTGAACCTCTGGAAGCAGGTGAGTCACCATCCGAATTTTCTTCAACTTCTGTAGGAGTATGTGCAAGCGGAATATGCCCCAAATCTACCAAGTCATTCTGAGACATAGGCACTGAATTTTGACTCTTATAAATATCATGAACTATCTGATCTTCCATAAACACGGCATCTCTCCTCCTAATAAGTTTCTTATTAATTGGATCATGAAATCTGTAGCCGAACTCATCAAGACCATAACCAATGAATACACACTGTCTTGTCTTTGAATTGAGTTTAGATCTCTCATCTTTAGGAATATGCACATAAGCTTTGCACCCAAAGACACGCAAATGATCATAAGAAACATCTTTACCTGTCCAAACTCTATTTGGGATATCTCCATCTAAAGGTACAGAAGGACTAAGATTCAAGACATGTACCACTGTATTCAAAGCTTCACCCCAAAAGTATTTAGGGAGTTGTGATTGTGAAAGAAGACATCTTACCCTTTCAATTAATGTTCGGTTTAGTCTCTCCGCTACGCCATTCAACTGAGGGGTCTTGGGAGGTGTCTTTTGATGCCGAATACCTTGCTGTCTACAATAATCATCAAAAGGACCAATGTATTCTCCCCCATTATCACTTCTAACACACTTCAATTGTTTCCCAGTTTGTCTCTCAACTGAAGCTTGAAACCGCTTAAAGACATCTAACACTTGATCTTTTGTTTTCAAAGTGTAAGCCCAAACTTTCCTGGAATGATCATCAACAAAGGTAACAAAGTACAAACAACCACTAAGTGTTCTCGTTTTGAAAGGACCACAAACATCAGTATGTACCAAGTCAAGCAAACTTGGTTTTCTTGAAGGAGTCGAGCTCTTGAAAGATACTCTATTCTGCTTTCCAGCCAAACAATGTACGCATTTCTTTAAATGAGCTTTGTGTATCCCACGAATGTACTGTTTCTTCCTCAGAGTATCTAATCCTTTTTCGCTAATGTGACTGAGTCTTTTATGCCATAAATCAAGCATTGCTTCATCATTAACAACATTGATTTTCTCAGCAGACACCCTTGCAGACATGATGTAGAGGGCTGAATATTTTTGTCCTCTTGCCACAACCAACGAGCCCTTAGTAAGTTTCCACTGCCCATTCGCAAAAATACTGCAATAACCTTCATCATCTAGCTTCCCTGTAGATATCAAATTCAATCGAAGATCGGGTATATGTTTAACACCCTTCAAAACCAATCTTGCACCCATGCTTGTTTCTAGATAAACATCACCAATACCAACCACTTTAGACAAATCATTATTTCCCATCTTTGCAGAACCAAAGTCACCAGAGGTGTAAGATGAGAAAAATTCTCTACGAGAAGTGGCATGAATTGTAGCACCACTGTCAACTACCCAACCATTTTCATCAGACACAGAATTCACAACAGCATCATCAATAACAACGAAGTAGCTATCTGAAACTGCAGCAACATGTTTCTCGTCACCACTTTCATCATACTTTTTCTCCTTATTCTTTTCTTCTTTACCATTATTAGATTTCCCAAAATTATTCTTCTTTCTCAACTTAGGACAAAAAAATTTAGTGTGCCCGATCTCATGACAGTAGTAGCACTCCCAATCTGCAAATTTATTAGACTTGTTTCGACTCTTGCTTCTACTTTTACCTCTAGTTTTCCAACCGCGATTTTCATTTCTACCACGTTTCTCAACGACTAGAGTTTCTGAATGTGAAGAGAAGCCAACTGTTTTTCTTCTCATATCTTCATTCAACATACTACTTTTAGCTAATGCCATTGAGATATTGCCTTCAGGAGCTGAATTAGAAAAAGACATTCTGAAAGTATCCCATGAGTCTGGCAGCGAACCAAGCAACCATAACGCCAAAACCTCGTCATCAAATTTGATACCCATAGCAGCCAACTGATTAATCAATCCTTGAAAGGTATTCAAGTGATCTGTAAGAGGTGATCCATCTTGATACCTCAAATACATCAACTGTTTGAACAAAAGTAACTTACTATTTCCTATCTTCCGAGCATATAACTCCTCAAGTTTACTCCACAATTTACTTGCATCTGTTTCGTCTACAACATGATTCAGCACATTGTCATCAACCCATTGCCGAATAAAGCCACAAACCTGTCGATGAATAATTATCCATTCTGCATCAGACTTATCTTTAGGTTTTTCATCACCGAACACTGGTAAATGAAAACTTTTAACATAAAGAAGATCTTCCATCTTCGATTTCCATATATGATAATTTGAACCATTCATCGTCACCATTCTGCTTGTATTCACCTCCATATTTGATACAAGACAAGTACACAACCTCTCGCTCTGATACCACTTTGACAAGAAATATAAGCAAAAACGAAATCTTCTTTCTTGTATCAAGTATGATAGAGATAACGATCCCAAAAATATCAAGTCTGAATAAAATAAACGCAAACAACACAGAACACTTTTTACGTGGAAAACCTTCCCAGTGTAGGAAGTAAAAACCACGGGACTGATTTCGGAGTCCAACCAAATATTCACTATCAGAAGATGGGTTACAAAACTATTCTCTAGATAAAACTAGATCATACGCCACAAGAAGTATGACAACTTCATACAAAACCCCAATACACAAGATAATGAACCAAAATCAGAAAACTCACTGAAATATCCCCAAAACGCAGTTAAAATAAGATGATCGAAAAACACACTTAGATGACTCCAAATCAAAAACCCTCTCGATAGATGATAGAGGACAAGTGGACGAGCCTTCTCACCAAAATTGAATCCGATCGGACAACCGGAGACAGTCCGATTGAAAGCACAAAGTTTCGCCTCGGATCACCTTTTTCTCTCAAAAACTGCAGTATAGAATATGATGCTCATCTCAGAAAGACACTGTATAAATATATATTTATACATAAACCAAAATCCTATGTGTTATCCAAATTGGGCTTAGCCCATATGATAATTGGACTCCCACGTAGGAAGAGCCCAACACCCTGTGCGCCCTCATTGCACTCTGAGTAGCGGCTGCGGTTCCCTCCGAAAAAAAGAGAGTATTCAAATCTATTATTACAAGTCCAATTAATTAATTAAAGTAACTAATATTAGACATATTTGACTTATTTATTATTATTATTATTATTATTATTAATGTTATTATTTAGTCTTATGGTGGAATAAATAAATTAAATATGAATATTAATGGGAGTTAAGTATATCTAGAAGGTAGATCATTTGGTCCAAGAATTCAATATTGAGCTCTAGGACTCCAATACCGAGTATGATCCCCGGAAATGATGATTAATAGAGTGATTGAGATAATAAATAAAGGACATTGGTTAATTAATAATATATGATTAATATATGACTAATATTCAACATTTGTTCGCTTTTAGTTTTTGTTTCTTCTCTTTTTTTCTCGATTTGTTTTTCTATTCTGCAGAATCCTCAAAAATCCGATTAATTCTTACTATTTTGGAAATCGTTTCAAGGTGTTATTGACCTGCATGCTAGAAGAACCATCACCCACCTCTGTACAGTTTATTAAACAGATTGTTTGAAGTTTTCCATTTTAGACCCTCTGATACTGAAAGAGATGTCGAACAATACGTAATATATTTTATTTCTCTTTATTATTTTTGAAAGACAGAAGCAAAAAACACAAGAAGGGTTTCAATTAATTGGAGTATATAGTTACAAAGAGCTTAAGCCACTATTTATAGAGTAACAATGTATTAGTGGGCCTAATATCTCTAGTTGACCTGATATTAAGCAATGAGAGTTTGACACATAGAAAACAAAAACGAGATGTAGACTGAGCCTTTATAATTAAAACAACAACCTGAAAAGCTGATGGAATAAAAAGAAGCCAGATGGTCGCAAGCTGAAATTGATGAAGAAAGACGTGACAATCATTTGTAATGCATTTCTCCTATCATGGAGAAAAAATGCCTTTTCAATCTGCATGGCGCTTTTGTTATCACAATGTAAGAAAATATCTTAGTAATGTTAACCACATATATGTACGAAGCCAATAAACCAAACAATCTAACATGTAGTCAACGTTATTGCACAATACTCAACCTCAGTTGAAGATCTATAAACAACATCATGTTTCTTGCTTTCTTATGAGATTAATGAATATCCATGGAAAACATAAAAATAACAATGAATTTGCGATCGTGAGGATTGTTATCCCGATCAACATCACTATAGGCACGCAGTTCGAGTGAAAAAATAGTAGAAGAAAAAAGGCTCTAGAATTAAGTGTCACAAAAATATCTCAATATATGAAGAACAACTCCCCGGTGGACAAAATTAGGAGCAATAACAAATTTTTTAAATTCCATGAACAACCTGAGCTATGTATGGTAGTAACTGTAACATAAAGCAAGCTCCTTAAAAGAGTACGATACAAAGTCGGGTCTGGTAAAGGAACACCATCTGGTCGAGAATACCAAACATTGATTTCAAGAGGGGTGTATCTTGTCTTATTATGGTAAAGTCACGCTCGCTCAAAAAATAATGTAATACGCTTAATTCTTTCATTGCAAATCGATGAGCCAAATCACATTTTAATGCCTCAATACCATTAGTATAATCACATGTAATAAGCATATCATCTACATATATGGATAAAATAATCCATCAAGAACTTGTACATTTGATTAATAAAGTTGAATTGTCATTACTTGTATAAAAACCAACTAAAATAATAATAATAATAGAGAATTTCTCAAACCAAGCACGGGGAGCTTGTTTGATACCATATAAATATTTCCCAAGTTGTCAAACCTTGCCTGGATGGTGAGCAACAACCTGAGGAGGAATAGTGTAAAGCTACTCATTAAGATCTCAATTTAGAAACTGATTTTTAATATCTAGTTGAAAGATCTTCCGTTGGCGAACAATTGCAATAATAATAACGGTACAAATTGTCACATATTTTGCTATTGGGGTAAAAGTCTCCTTATAATTCATACCATACTTATTCAAATACTCATTTTCCACAAAATGAGCCTTATACTTCCCAACGGTCCCATGAGACTTTTTTTTTAATTTTAAAAATCCATCGAGAACTAATTATATTTGTACCATGTAGAGGTTTAACAACATCTCATGTATGAGTTTAATAAACAGTAGTAAGTGATGACGCGGCGGAAATAGAAGAAGAATCAATGATAGATGAAACTCTAATTTAAGAGTAACATGATGAAACCCTAATCTAAGGGTAACAAAGACTGAAATTTTCAGATATAAAAAATATATTATTCCAAAAACTTCAAATAACTTAAGGCATATGAGGCTTTATATAAGAGCTTCTCAAAACCCTAAATTATAATACAAGGAAATAAAATAAATATTTTAAAATAAAATAAACTCAAATCAAATCAAATCAAATCTTAATATAATTAGATTTGATTTAAATACATAAGATATTTGAATAAAATAAAATAAAATTAAAAAGGCTTTTGTTTGGACTTTCTGGGCTACATTAGTTGACAAGAATTCGTCCTCGAATTCACAGCACCATCACCGTCAAGAACCTAAATTATTTATTTTATTTTATTCAATGTAACAATACATTGGGAATTATAATTGTTGACCTTATCAGAATAAGATAATTCTTCTCGAGTGTTCCTTATTCGAAGTCACATTGAAGCTATCCAGTTGAAGGAAACAAATAGTTTCGAAAACCTTTTCATAGCCTGAAGACAACATCCCCATGTCCAGTTGATGAAAAAGATGGTTTTGAAAACCTCTTCATAGCCTGAGACAGCATCTCGATGAGCAATTTTTACCTTGATTCAAAAATTGGTAGCCAATTTAAACTCCTTCAATAACCGATCAATATGATCGTCATTGAAACGTCTAGTGTGTCTCCTGCATACCAAACAATCTTTGAGATCTTCATGGTTGTATGTTGTTCTCTCCTTTAGACCTTGAATTAGACTAAATCAAGATTCAGAAACATGTTTGCCCCGTAGAAGGAAGTGAGGCTCTGATACCAAACTGATGACGCAACGGAAATAGAAGAAGAAATAACAATAGATGAAACCCTAATTCAAGGGTAACATGATGAAACCCTAATGTAAGGGTAACAAAGATTAAAATTTTCAGAGATAAAAAATATATTATTCCAAAACTTCAAATAACTTAAGGCATATGAGGCTTTATATAAGAGCTTCTCAAAACCCTAAATTATAATACAAGGAAATAAAATAAAATCAAATAAAATCAAATCTTAATATAATTAGATTTGATTTAAATACATAAGATATTTGAATAAAATAAAATAACAAAAATTAAAAAGGCTTTTGTTTGGACTTTCTAGGCTATATCAGTAAGCTCTTCTACCGTGGCATTTGTCAATGAGGGTTAGAAACAACTTCTTTAAAAAACTTAAGCTCATATTGATAAGGGTATGATTTATTCGAACCTTGGACCGTATCGGTAGAATATTTGGCTAATTCGGTCTATTATAAGACTTATAAAATAAGCCTGACAAATGTGTAACATTGAGGGTGTGTGATAATGTATATATATATATGTAAGACTAGTAGAATAATGAGTGGAATATCCATAAATGGACAACAATGTGGCTTTTGGGACCACTACCATTACTACATAAAGTAACATTCTCATTTTGAATAAATGTGGACAATTATTATTTTATTACCATTTTTGACATTTTCTTTCTATAAATTCCAATAGTTATCTCTGTAAAACCTTTTTCTAACGATATCTTAGACCAAATACACTTTCGATATATCTGGATCCATCATTGGCGACCATAGTGGGAGCCATCTGGTCCCGAAATCTGTTTCCAAAACCAATCAAAAAAGCTGGAATATGTTTGAGAGTTTGTTAGTAGAGATGAACACTTATATGCAAGAGAAAGCTAGGATAGAGAGTTCGGTGATCAAAGCCATGCCCGAGGAGCAACTCTTTAAAGAACAATAATTCAAATAGCAACATTACAACGATCAATTTGCCGAAGCGCAACTCCAGCAATCTGCTCTTGTAGCACTGAATAAAGAACTATTGGAAGATGTTACCAAGTTAAATGCTAAGAAAGACGTAGTAGTAGCTGCCAAAAAGGTTTGATTTAAGATCATAAGGGAACAGTCTCTTGAGGAAAATGAAGTTGAGTATGGTCGTCGGTTGGA
This sequence comes from Limnanthes douglasii subsp. nivea, assembly GCA_036936605.1. Classification (NCBI taxonomy): domain Eukaryota; kingdom Viridiplantae; phylum Streptophyta; class Magnoliopsida; order Brassicales; family Limnanthaceae; genus Limnanthes; species Limnanthes douglasii. The sequence continues at coordinate 8,734,828 of JAUPFV010000004.1, read as the reverse complement.
TGATAAGTGTGATGAAGAAAACTTTTGAGGCCATTATATTTTTAAATATGAGACGAAGTTCAGTCGTCGTTATGATTTCTACAGAGTCCAGTGACTATTCTATTTACGAATCAGACAAATATTCTTCTCGAGAAAAATATCAACGCAAGAGAAATGCTAAGAAACAGTATTTAAAGAAACGATCAGACTACCAACGAATATCCCAACGAGTCAGGGATCCGATGAAGAAGTAGAATAACATAGATAAGCAGACACAGTGTCTGAAGCTAGAGATAATGCGGTAATGGTGAGAATGATGAAACAAACAGCACCCCACATCTAATTTTCTTTGGGCAGTCATAGTTTTAGTTATCTGGTGAGTAATCAATTCAGAAACCCTTCTGAGGAGGGTCTATATATGGTGGAAAGTGAATGCCGGGGGGAAGTTTATATAAACCATGCTATAATTAGAGATATCCCCTCTGTCTGCCTAAATTTTATCAAGACGAATACCGAAGAGTTTTGATATCTCCAGATTGGAGAAATTTGATAGAACCTAAGACCCAGATAACCATATTGAAGAATTCAAAAACTTCCATGATAAAATTTGATGATGATGACAAGCTACTGTGTCGGGCTTTTTCTCAAACGTTCAAAGATTGCGTTTTAAAATGGTACAACCATTTTATCACAAGGTTGCATAAAAAAACTTTGATATGTTCTGGACCCTATTTAGACAACATTTTTGGGGAAGTAAAAAGTTTTAAGAAAATGGGGACACGATCGTTAATTATTCTGAAGGAGTATACCACAAATTTTGTTTAAACAAAATCTGATCTGGAAGGTTGTGAGGAGTTGGCTGCTTGTGAGGCATATATGATGGGACTCCTAACCAGAATTTTAAAGGATAATATTGCTAAGAAACAAGTCATAATGTTCGATGCTTTGCTAGTGCAAGTAGAAAAACATATACTCTTTGAATAAACAGAGGCATTGGATTTTGCTTCTATATCCCAACAATGACAAAGATCGAAATCTCTTATGGTGATCTACCAACAACCTCCCACCCAAGTTGCTAAGCCACACCAGATCCAAATTGTCACCATTCGATCACATTCCGACCCGAAGTTTCAAATCAGATGCAATCGAGGCCCAAGACAAGTCAACATGTTATAAATGTCCAGTAGGTGAAAATACCGATATCACATAAGTGGGTCGACCTAACCATTTTGCTGACTTGACAGAGTGCGGGGCTATAATTTTTTACAATACCCAAAATCATATAGAGTTCCAGAAGCCTTTTCTGATCCAAACCTTGATGGAGGGTAGAAGCAACAGATATTATAAGTAACATGACAACGTCGGACATATGATGAAAGACTGCATAGTACTGAAAGAAGAAATCTGAGTGTTGACTGAGAATGGGAAGTTGACTACATTTGTTAAAATGAATACCCAACATAATCTGGTCGGGATTAGGTAGTGGTGGCTCCGAAGCAAGAAAATAGTTTGATAATTTTTGAACCATTTGATGTGTCTACAGAGTATCCAGAACCCAAACCTGACTGAATAGTGGTTTTAATAGTAGAAAAACCTGAAGTCAAAGGGAAGGTTAATGAGCTTTGCAAATTATTTGAATCTCTAACTATTTTTGGTGGGGATACAATTTCACGGATTACCAATTTTTCTCGAAAAAGGCACAACATAAGTTTGGCTACCTAGTTGGAAGAAGGTGCTTCACCTCATTCGTATAGAAACCCACCTCATTTCCTATGCTTTGATGTTGATGATATGAGAGAGGTGGCAGGACTGCATGAAAATGTACTGGTAATTGTGGCTGCCATTGCTGGAAATGAAATCCGACGGGTTCTGGTTGACACTGATAGTTATGCCAACATCTTATTCATGACAATATATGAACAAATGCAAAATCCTTTGTATATCCTCTGGTCTGGCCCGCAGGCCATTTAAGAAAGTAGTCACGCTGCTGTTTAAAGTGGTTGTTGTGCCAACATCATAAAAATGCAATTTTTGGTAGATCGTGGTTATCAAGAATGAATTTTATGGCTTTGACAGTTCACTAATGCCTGAAGTATGTGTTGGGAAGAAATATAGAAACCGTCCAAAGCACCCAACAAATTGCTGGAGAATGTTACAGTTTTGGCCCCCAATGTAGATCGAGAAGGCTGAATTAAACAAGGATTAACAGTTAATGAATTCAGCATCGGGGTTTGATCCCGTCGATGATCCAATGTTGATTCCTTTCTTTTTTGTCCCCGATGAAAATTTTGAGAGTTATGTTTTTCCCGGCAGCCAAAGTTTGAAGATCAGTACTTTGTTATCTCCATAAATAACGTAGAATTTAATCCAATTTTTGTTAAAAAAATTTACATATGTTTGTGTGGTGCACTAAGGATGTTACGAGACTATCTGAGGAGATTGTTTGTCACAAATTGGCCATCAGGCACAACGTGTGCTCATTATAAAGAAAAGAAGGTCTTTGTTTATGCTACAATGGTCGAGGTAGACCAGCTAATGAAAGTGGGCCACATATGAGAATATCAATATCCTTTTTTAATAGCCAACACAGTCTTTGTAAAAAGGAAGAATGGAAAACGGAGAATGTGCGTAGACTTTACTGATTTGAACAGAATTTGTTCGCAGGGCCCCTTTTACGATTTGATGATAGATCAGCCAATAGATTCGACTTCGAGGAACAAATTTTTATCATTTATGGCGCCTACGCAGGCTACAACCAGATCAAGATAAATCTGAAGGAACATGATAATACTTCCCTCATTTTTTAATAAGTATTAAAGAGGCTACTGCACAATAACCATCGAAAACATGAAGATATTTTATATTTCCAATTATGTTAAAGCAAAAACATCATTATTGAAAAGATGAATCAACATAAGATAACATCCGAAAATTCTAGCAACCTACTTCCTAATTCAGTTCTATTTTCCTCATGAAAAAATATAACTTGTTGTTCTCAATAAAGATTGTCACGCTGCATGGATTATTTAATATAGACGAGAACATGGTCAACACAAATTAAATTTGGCTAAAGTGAAACTAATGTACCAAGTTATTTATTTATGGGAGTTCGATTGAGAATGTTGCAATACCAATTGGTATACTTTAGGAAACTACCATCCAACATAAAACATCACGCAAACCATACAAAAAATCTGACAAAACACACAAAATACACCAGACCAACCAACATTCACTAAGATAGTATTCCCTTTATAAGTTAGTGATAACGGTGGGTTTCACCACCTTAACCGATTCCCTACATCAGTAAACATACTAGTAACTGATGCCTACACCAACGATTTGGGTCAATAGACCTAATGCTGATCGTTTCTCTTGGTTGATACAAGAGAGCAATTACCACAGCATCATAAAAAATGCGCCTAGTCAAAACTTGTTTGTATTAAATACATGTAAATATATATTTCCTTTATAATTATAATAGCTATCAATATTATGTACTAAATAAAAATCATTACGATTTCACCTGTATAAAAGAAACAAACTAATCAATAAACCATTTGACAACCTTTCTGCCTTTTCACTCATTTTCACACCTATTAGTTAATTTTCGATTTATAGAGTTTCCAATTTTAGAAAATATCTCGAAAATACTAAAGAAAAATGATATTATTTTTTCCAACTATCAAAATACAATCACTTAGTATATATTTGACTAAGTTTTCTAAATTTTAAATAATCGAATCACTTGATAGACTAATGTATTGGGTAAACTATTATACATTTATTAGTAAAAATTATTAGAAAAAAATTAATTAAAACTAAATATATTAAACTTGAAATATATTAATCAATCAAGTTAATTAATTAATTAATATATTGGTCAAATATTTGAATAATATATTTTTAACTTTTTAATGATTTGGTTTTATATTTTTAAAAACATATTAAACCGGTCAAAATATATTATTTTATCATTAAAACTAAATAATTATTTATATAAATATAGGATAGGCACAATGTTACAATGTATCAAAAACCTAAAATACATTGGAATAAAACTTTCTTTCTTCTCCGATCTCTCTTCATATATGAAAAAAGAGATCGGCCGGAGAAAATAGAATTTTTATTTTCAGTTACTTGAAATTAATAAAGGATAAAAAATTATAACAAAAAATTACAGTGGAATTGTTTATGTTTATTTAATTAATAATAAAATTAATCAAACACAAATTATAGCGTAAGGTATACTTTTCGTCTTGCACATAAAAAGAGAAATCCGATTTTGAGTGTTCAAATTAGTAATAAAATTAATAATAATATAAATTATATTTTGAATTATACTACTGTTGCGTTTAAAATTTATTGGTTAAATATAGAATGATAAACTCGAAATATATTACATTTACTGATATTAGTTAGCAGATACTATGCTATTTATTAATAATTAATATATGATATTTTATATGTTAGTAATTTTTTTTAGTAATAGTAATATTATTAGATCGTATTGTATTAAAAGGATATTTTTAAAATAATATTGTATTTAGTGATATACCAGTTTTTCTATATCTATATCTGTTGTTCGTTTCTTTTTTAAAACTTACTAGCAATATCATTAGATTCTTTAAGGCAAAAACAATTACAATCTATATTTCAAATCTACAATCTATATTTCAAATCAGAACTGGTGCTGCCAACGAGACTGAATTTTAATGGTTTGGTTTGCGATTCCATTCTAAAAACCAAATACCGATAAAGAACTGAAACAAAAAAATCGGTTAGGAACCGAACCGATAAGGAATCGAACCGATAAAACCGATAAAACCGATAGAACATAGAGAATCGGACCAATAAAACCATTGGAATTGATTATTTATTATTATTATTATTTATTCTTTTATAAATTATACTAAAATTAATAGTTAATTACACATTTTTTTACAAAATCAAACATTAATTTATAAACTTTAGTTTTTATAATATTTATTTAAATAAAAATATAAAAACTAAATTTTAATTGGATTTAAATTTTTTTTAAAATGGACTGAAACCGGACCGAACTCGGACCGAATCGGAACCGAACCAAACCGAACCGCCCTAATCAGAATCTTCGTATTTAATCTAAAACAATTTAATTTAAGTTTACAAATAATTATTCATAAATAAAATCATAAATTATCAATTCGATAAAATCTAGATATCACTATCATAAAAAACTAGTGAATAAACAAATCTTTATTATTCATAAGAAAATCTTTTGATATGTTATAATTTTTATTTTTATTTTATAATCCCATTAGATATTTTTAGTGGGCCAGGTTATATCGGGATACATTTGGCTATAACTAACTTTTTTTTTCTTATGTGAAATGACCAATATATCCTTTATATATAAAACTCAGTTTTACCAAAAAATCAATTTTTCTTCTTCTTCTCTCTAACATAAACAATTCTAAAAAAAACTAAAACTTATGGATTTGTGCGACTTGAATGATGATTTTAGCTTTAATATCGATGAAATTGGTTCGTGGACCATCTCGAAACCCAAGTTGAAGTATTTTTTGAGATTTTTCAACTTTTAGTGCGATTCTCGAACTCATTACGCTATAAAAGTGACGAACTGCGAACCCGGAATTTACAAAATTGCATTTTTTTTTGTCAATCCCGAACAGGGAGTTCGTGATTTGGACAAAATCGCGAACAGTCACTTCGCACCATTCCCTCATTTAAAACATTTAATGGGTAGTTTATATAATTAAGTATATTAAAATTAAATATATTTTGATATAATTATTACATACTTCCTTGTGAGAAACCGGACATAAGAATATTATATATTAAAATACATTTTTTGATTTTTTTTAATAGTTTAAAATAGTCAAAGAAATATATTATATATTTATTATTTGATATTTATTTTCTAAATCTTTTTATTATAGTTTAAGCTAGTCAAAATATATATTATGTAATATTTATTTTTTAAATCTTTTTTAAGAGTCAAATAAATATATTGCATGTTTATTATGTGATATTTTAAGTTTTTTTATTCTAGTTTAAGAGAGTCAAACATATATATTTATTTTCGAAGTCTTTTTATTATAGTTTAAGAAAGTCATATATCGCATATTTAAGCTAGTAAAAAATAGTAAAAAAATATATTGCATATTTATTATGTAATATTTAATTTATAAATATTTTAACAATTCATTTTAAAAATTAAAGTTACTAAGACATTCTCCACATAAATTTTTGGGTGAACGTATTTCTAATCAAATAATTTGGGCTTATTCTCAATCAAATAATTTGGGTACTAAATCACCATCCCAAAATCCATATCTAGTCTCAATAATAATAGGCTTTCATTTTCCTTCTATATATAGGAGTTTCTTATTTATTGCAGTTTACGTATATCATTAGCAATCGAAATGAAGAACTACCCCATGTTGTTTCCAAGACTAGGGTAATGACCTACGTGGAAACAACATTGCGTAGTTCTTCATTTCCTATGTATAGAAGGAAAATGAAAAGAAACCCTCTGGGCCTATTATTATTGAGACTAGACATGGATTAACTTATTGGGTTAGTCTGCACCACGGTAAGAAACGGTTTTTGAAAACTAAAAAAATTAGTCTGCACCACGCTAAGAAACGGTTTTTGAAAACTAAAAAAATTAAACCGTTTTTTCAGAAATCTTAGGTCATCTCTAACCGTTAGTCTGCACCACGGTAAGAAACGGTTTTTATTCGTGGGTGTTGGTCTCCTAATTTAGGTTCGATTTCGGTCTCCTAATCAGGAGACTAAATTTCTATTCAGGTTCGATTTCGGTCTCTATACCACGGTAAGAAACGGTTTTTATTCGTGGGTGTTGGTCTCCTAATTTAGGTTCGATTTCGGTCTCCTAATCAGGAGACTAAATTTCTATTCAGGTTCGATTTCGGTCTCTATCGAAAGAGAAGACGAGACGTGAAGAGAGAGAAAAAGTGACTTGCAGAGAAAAAGTGAGAGAAAAGAAGGAAAAGGCGTAGAAAAGAGAAAAAAGTCTCCTAATTCAGAGAAAAAAGTCTCCTAATTCAGGTTCGATCAGGTTCGATTTCGGTCTCGGATGAAAAAAGGAGAGAAAAAGTGACTTTCAGAGAGAAAAAAAAGAAAATGGGCGAAGAGAAAGAGAAAAGGGGAGAGAGGAAGGAGGAAAATAATTAATATAAATATAGATTTCAATTTGAATATAAGTATAAACCAAATTAAAGTTTAATTTAATTAATATTTATACAACTAATTTAAATGTGTAACGTAGAATACTGAATTTATAATATAATTATAAATTTAATTATAAACCAAATACTTAAATTATAATATAAAATTTAATTATAATAAAATTTTAAATTTTATTTTTAAGTATAATTTAAATTTACTTACCGAAGATTTTAGTCATTTATAATAAAACTTAATTCATAAATTGCGGAAAAAAAATGCATAGGTATTAATTTTTCGAAAATAAGACGACGAAAATAAGACGACATTTGCTTACATTTGCTTAACATCATTGAATTAAACAAATATTAATATTAATTATTACTCCCTCTTCCTCTGTATCATAATATCTGTCACAGATATTAAGAATTTCACCTTATTTTATTCAATTGTACAAATGTACCCTCGGTATATCAAAAAGTTTTTTTTATTTATCTTATTCATTTTGTTCAGTCACTTTATTGATTTTTTAAAATTCAAAATGAAATATTATTTCAAGATAAACATTTGGTGAAATTTTTTTGGCGTAAATTTGGCGCAATTGAAAAATTAAAATTTTGGTTTTCCCACTCAAAATTAGATATATAAATAGAAAATCAAGTACTATACTCATTCTTACCCAGAAAATGGATACAAATTCAATATAAAACTCATCTACTAGTCTACCTGACCTTAATCAAAACCTTAATATGGATTACACTTGTTAGTCTACCTGACCTTAATATTGATCTCAATCAAAAATATTTAATCCCTGACCTTAATATGGATTACACTTGTTTGGTTCCTGATCTCACTAGACTTAAACAAAGAATCAGAAGTTGAAGATGATGATACTAATTTGGAGATGGATGCACACGAAGAACATTTTGATATGGGTAAAATTTCAACTCTTTTAATAAACAATTTTCACAAAAACTATCTTACATATATTCTAAGTTTATAGTTTTATATATATATATATAGATAAAATTATGCATATAGGAAAATTGATATTATTACCTTTACCTGTATAAGAGTATAAAAAAGTGAAGATAGTAAACTTGACTTTTGTTACAATGAATTGCATAGGAAAGAAAGAAAAGAGAAAGAAAGGGCAGTATACTGTATAGGAAAGAAAGAAAAGAGAAAAAGGGTATAATGTGAAAGGATTGAGTATTGTTAATGGAGAAAATACATTGTTTTATAAATATTTTTTTACATTATTTCCGTTTTGTTTATCTTTAATTGTGAGCATTGAATACTTTGAATGGATCTTTGATATACACAATTTAATTGAAAAGATAAATAAAGAAAGAATATATTGTTACTATTACAATTTGAGAGTTTTAAAGATAATATCCGGGTTTTAATTATTTCTAAAACAAAAAATATAAATGGTTTTAATATTTTTTTTATAACTGATTAAATTATTTTATAACTGATTAAATTGATTTTTTTTAATATGGTATTCTTAATTTATTGATTTAATTGAATTTTATTTATTTTAAGATTAAATTGATTAAACTAATTTAAAAATATTTTTTGTTTTAATATTTATTTATATTTTGTAAATTGACAGTGGATAATTTTGGGATGAACAATATTTCAGAAGATAATTTTGATCCACCATATCTGGTACGGACACAAATTTTATCTAATGATGAACGAAGAAATATATATGATATGCTTCTACAAAAGAGTGTCGATGGAAAATTGAAAAAAGAACAACAAATTTGGTAGCATTTTATTTTTTGGTATCCTTACGAACTATTCAACGTATATGGAAACAATCAAAGTATATGGAAACAATCAAAGTATAATGGAACACGGGTTAATGTATCTCACAAGAGAAAAAATTGCGGTCGTAAAAAGATTGAAATTAATTTTGATCGCATTCGGAATATTCCTTTATCTCGACGGACCACTCTTAGATCTTTAGCTCATGCTTTGGATGTTGATAAATCCACATTGCAAAGACGTTTAAAATCGGGATGTTTAAGAAGACATTCAAATGCTATAAAACCATTTTTAAAAGAAGAAAACATGATTTCTCGTTTACGGTTTTGTATATCAATGCTTGATAGCAATAATATACCCCACGATCCATTTTTCAAAAAACATGTACACTATTGTTCATATAGATGAAAAATGGTTTTACTTGAAAAAAAATCGGAAAATTATTATTTATTACCAAATGAAGACGATCCAATTCGTACTTGTAAGAGTAAAATTTTTATTGGAAAAGTCATGTTTTTAGCCGAGGTAACTCGCCCACGATTTGATGCTCAAAGAAATGAAATATTGTTGGGTAAAATTGGTCTATTTCCTTTTGTTACTCAAGAACCCGCTAAAATAACTAGTATTAATAGAGTTGCGGACACATTAGAAACAAACCCAATAACTTCGGTTAAAAAAGATATGATACGGTCATATTTGCTTGAAAAAGTCATCCCCGCAATCAAAGAAAAATGGCCAAGACAAGATTAAAAAATACAATTTATATTCAACAAGACAACGCAAGAACACATATTGATGTTAATGATGCCGAATTTTGTCAAGTAGCCGCGGAAGATGGATTTGATATTCGTTTGATGTGTCAACCACCGAACTCTCCGGATTTAAATGTTTTGGATCTTGGATTTTTTAATGGGATTCAATCATTACAATACAAGGAGGCACCTAAATCTATTGAAGAACTTATCAATGCCGTTGCTAATTCGTTCGAATCTTTTTCTACCATAAAGTCCAATCGAATATTTTTAACATTGCAATTGTGCATAATCGAAATTATTCCAGCGAAAGGTTCCAATAATTACAAGATTCCACATGTAAACAAAGCAATGTTAGAGAGAGAAGATCAACTACCTACGCAATGAAAATGTGATCATATGCTTGTACGAGAAATTTTCAATTATATTAATTAGAATAATTTCTTTTTGTGTTATGTTTGTAATCAAATATATCAATTAGAATAATTTATCTTTGTGTTATTTTGTGATCAAAATATATTAATTATAATATATTTTTGTGTTATTTTTTAATCAATATATATTAGTCAAGAATAATTTTTTTTGTTATTTTTGTTAATAAAAATATATTAATCAGAATAATTTCCTTTTGTGTTATTTTATGATCCAAAAATATTAATCATAATATTTTTTTTGTTATTTGTTTAATGAAAATATATTAATTAGGTGTTATTTCTTATAATTAATACATATTAATCAGAATAACTTCTGTTTGTCTTATTTTTATAATCAAAATATATGAATTAGAATAATTTATTTTTGAGTTATTTTTGTTATCAAATTTTGATAAACTTAGATTAATATTTGTAATTTTATTTTTTAATATATTTATGATAATTAACAAAAGAAAGTTTTAAAGAATAAATAACTAAAATATAGATTTTTTAAAAATCTTTTTAAATAAAAAACAACATATTAAAAACATAGCAGTTACCAACGTTTTCATTGCAGTATTATATGGTCCCTTTAATGATTTGGTCTTAAAACTAATAAAATTTCAGTTACACCATCTTCATTAACTCTTTCAATTACATAGCGAATCCACTTAGCCATAAAAGAAAGAAAAAAAAGAAAAACTAAAGCTACTACATAGCAATCACAATACAAATGACAGTGATTAGTGTTCACCTTACATATACAAAGGATCTTCTTTAGAGTCCAATCACAATACAAATGACATTGATTAGTGTTCACCTTACATATACAAAGGATCTTCTTTAGAGTCCAAGAAAAAGGTCATCACTAAGGTAAGCTGCTTCTTCTTGAAGAACGATCTAACTTCCTCCACATCCAGCTTGTTACCATTGTTTATCTTCCTCCACTGCCTGTTACCATTGCTTTCTAAAACTAAGTCGCGGATCTACAAAATAAAAACAACAAATCTACTAATAAAATTTAGATAGATATAATTTTAACATATCACGAATTGTTTTTCTTAATTCTAACAGAAGAATAGTTTCATTTTCTTCTTCAACTTCTTTCGGAAATTGTTTAGATCAAACCCACGGTTTGCTTTAATATTCAAATCAAAGTTTCTTATTTGTGATTTCTTTGAAATAGTAGTGTTCTCCATTGAAAATGGAAAATAAAAAAAAAAAAATGAGCTTTCTTTGAAACAAAAATGCTCTTGTTTGGAAAAATAAAAGATTTACTCTGCAAAAGTTGAAAATAAGTGTTTTTGATATCTTACTTTTCACGTTTCCTTGCCTTTTGGTATTAAAATGATTGTTTTACTTTTTCTAACACACATATAAAATTTAAAAATAAAAAGAATAACAATGAAGGTTATAACAGGAAAAAGATAACTATTTTTTTCTTGATTTTCTAACAAGACACATATTATGAGACTTATAAAAATGTCTAAGACGACTCATATTATGAGAGGGAGGGAGTAATTAATAATATAGATTAAATTATTTATTATAGAATTAGTAAATGTAGGTCAATAATATAAATATTGAGAAATATTGAGAGAGTGAGATAGAATGAGAAATAAAGAGAGCCAAATGAATAGTGGTAAGATACATATTAGTTTATTTTAAATAAAAATTAAACACATACATTTAAAACATAAATTTAAAATAATACATCTTGTTAAATATTAATATCAATTATTAATTAACAATATATGTTAAATTAGTTATTATAGAATTAGTAAATGTAGGATGATAATGTAAATATTGAGAGAGTGAGATAGATGGAGAAATAAAGAGAGTGAGATGTATAGTTAAAAGATAGTGGAATTGTTTGAATTGAATTTTATATATTAAAAATCTCTTGAATAGTAAAACAACGGTTAGAAGCTGTATGACAGATCTGTAAATAAATGGAGGTCCCCGGGGCTGGACCAGGTCTTCGGGGAGATTTATGATTAGAGATGGCCTTATAATTAGGGGTGGCAAATGGTTTGAACCGCGAACCATCAGAACCGTTTAACAGAGAACGGCGGTTTGCGGTTCTAACGGTTTGCGGTCTTTGCGGTTTGCGTCTTAATGAGCCAGCTTCGCAGTTTAACCACCAGTTCAAACCACCAGAAAAACCATTTAGGATCTGTTTATAAAAATATTTTATAATGTTATTTAAAATTAATTTGTAAGTGTTAATTGAATCTAATTTCAATAATTGAGATATGTAGAATATAAACGAGTTAAGGAGTTAATTATACCGCATAATGAGTTAATTATACCACATAATATGTAAACCGGCATAAAAACCATTTAGGATGCGTTTATCAAAATATTTTATAATGTTATTTAAAATTAATTTGTAAATGTTAATTGAATCTAATTTCAATAATTGAGATATGTACAATATAAACGAGTTAATTATGCTATTTAATGTATTTTAATTTAAATATGTTATCATTTTAATTGAAATTCTATAATAAGCAATTACATTCTAAAAATAATTCTAATTTGATTTTGATATGTTTGATTATATTTATGTATTTAAGATATTTTATTTAATATTAGGTAGATATTAAATAAAATATATACATCTAATTTTATTTTGATTACAACTTTTAATATTTGTAAAAAAAAAAATCGATTATAAAAATAAAAATTTGATTGTCTTAAACAAGATATCGTAAAATAGAAGCAAAACAAACAATTCTTTAAAAATAAAAACCAAACAAGTAACATAGTTGTTCAATCAAATAAAAAAGAAAAACATTACAACGATAATGCTTAAGAGAATAAAATGCAAAAAAACTAAGGAGCTTCATTGTTGTTAGGTGGTGGACCTTGCAAATGCATGTTCTCCATCATCTGTCGCATATACTCCGACTGTTCGGCTTGAGAGTTTGCAAATCGCTCATTCCATTGATCTTGTCCATGATGCCACTGGTCGTATTGACCATGCCACTGCTCATATTGACCATGCCACTGCTGGAGGTGACCAAGTTGATCATTCACCCCTACTTGTCACTGCTGTATCTGGCTAAGCTGGTCATTTACCCCCCCCCCCCCCAATTCTGAAATTCAGTTTGCCATTTTGTAAAATCATAATCCATATGCTGCTCATGCGAATACTCAGCAAATTCGCGATCGGTTCGTCTTTTTTGTCGCGGTACTCCAGAAAGTTGATGCTGAGTAGGTGGATTTGGTGGTTTTGTAAGATCGTTCGCAGTCCATATCTGATTCAACTCGGGCCTATGGTGGATCCATGCCTCCAATTTTGACATCAACTCTCCATCCCAATAGTATATTTTTGGTGGGGATACAATTTCACGGATTATCAATTTTTCTCGAAAAAGGCATAGCGTAAGTCTAGCTACCTAGTTGGTTTGGTGGGGATACAATTTCACGGATTATCAATTTTTCTCGAAAAAGGCATAGCGTAAGTCTAGCTACCTAGTTGGAAGCAGGTGTTTCACCTCATTCGTATATAAATCCACCCATTTTCTTATGCTTTGATGTTGATGATATGAGTTAAGTGGCATGACTACATAAAAATGTACTGGTAATTTTTGCTGCCATTGCTGGAAATGAAATCCGACAGGTTCTGGTTGACACCGATAGTTATGCTAACATCTTATTCATGACAACATAAGAACAAATGGAAAATCCTTTATGTATCCTCTTGTCTGGCCCGCAGGCCATTTAAGAAAGAAGTCACGCTGCTGTTTAAAGTGGTTCTTGCACCAGCAACATAACAATGAATTTTTTTGTAAATCATGGTTATTAAGAATGAATTTTATGGCTTCGACAGTTCTCTAATGCCTGGAGTATGTATTGTTTCTGTATTGGGAAACAATATAGAAACTGTCCAAAGCACCCAAAAATTTGCTACAGAATGTTACAGTTTTGGCCCCTAATGCAGATCCAGAAGGCTGATTTAAACAAGGATTAACAGTTAATGGATTCAGCATCGGGGTTTGATCCCGCCGATGATCCAATGTTAATTCTTTTCTTTTTGGTCCCTGATGAAAATTTTGAGAGTTATGTTTTTCCCGACAGCCAAATTTTGAAGATCGATACTTTGTTATCTCCGTAAATCACGGATAATTTAATCCATTTTATTTTAACAATTAACATATGTTTGCGTGGTGTATTGAGGATGTTACGGGGCTATCCGAGGATATTTTTTGTCACAGGTTGGCCATCAGGCACAATGTGTGCTCATTATAAAGAAAAGAAGTTCTTTGTTTATGTTATAATGGTCGAAGTGGACCAGCTAATGAAAGTGGGCCACATACGAGAATCTCAATATCCTTTTTGAACAACCAACACAGTCTTTGTAAAAAGGAAGAATGGAAAATGGAGAATGTGCGTAGACTTAACAGATTTGAACAGAATTTGTTCGCAGGGCCCCTTTTACGATCTGATGATAGATCAACCAATAGATTCGACTTCGAGGAATAAATTTTTATCATTATGGATGCTTACGCAGGCTACAACCAGATTAAGATGAATCTGAGGGAACACGAAAGCACTTCCCTCATTTTTTAATAAGGACTAAAGAGGTTCCTGCACAATAACCATCGAAAACATGAAGATATTTTATATTTCCAATTATGTTAAAGCAAAAACATCATTATTAAAAAGATGAATCAACATAAGATAATATCCGAAAATTATAGCAACATGCTTCCTAATTCAGTTCTATTTTCCTCATGGAAAAATATAACTTGTTCTTCTCAATAAAGATTTTCACGCTGCATGGATTATTTAATATAGACGAGAACATGGTCAACACAAATTAAATTTGGCTAAAGTGAAACTAATGTACCAAGTTATTTATTTATGGGAGTTCGATTGAGAATGTTGCAATACCAATTGGTATACTTTAGGAAACTAACATCCAACATAAAACATCACGCAAACCATACAAAAACACACAAAATACACCAGACCAACCAACATTCACTAAGATAGTATTCCCTTTATTATTATACAATAACTAAAGAAGTTAGTGATAACGGTGGGTTTCACCACCTTAACCGATTCCCTACATCAGTAAACATACTAGTAATTGATGCATACACCAACGATTTGAGTCAATGGACCTAATGCTGATCGTTTCTCTTGGTTGAAACAAGAGAGCAATTACCACAGCATCATAAAAAATGCGCCTAGTCAAACTTGTTTGTATTAAATACACGTAAATATATATTTCCTTTATAATTATAATAGCTATCAATATTATGTACTAAATAAAAATCATTACGATTTCACGTGTATAAAAGAAACAAACTAATCAATAAACCATTTGACAACCTTTCTGCCTTTTCACTCATTTTCACACCTATTAGTTAATTTTCGATTTATAGAGTTTCCAATTTTAGAAAATATCTCGAAAATACTAAAGAAAAATGATATTATTTTTTCCAACTATCAAAATACAATCACTTAGTATATATTTGACTAAGTTTTCTAAATTTTAAATAATCGAATCACTTGATAGACTAATGTATTGGGTAAACTATTATACATTTATTAGTAAAAATTATTAGAAAAAAATTAATTAAAACTAAATATATTAAACTTGAAATATATTAATCAATCAAGTTAATTAATTAATTAATATATTGGTCAAATATTTGAATAATATATTTTTAACTTTTTAATGATTTGATTTTATATTTTTAAAAACATATTAAACCGTCAAAATATATTATTTTATCATTAAAACTAAATAATTATTTATATCAATATAGGACAGGCACAATGTTACAATGTATCAAAACACCTAAAATACATTGGAATAAAACTATACATTGGAATAAAACTTTCTTTCTTCTCCGATCTCTCTTCATATATGAAAAAGAGATCGGCCGGAGAAAATAGAATTTTTATTTTCAGTTACTTGAAATTAATAAAATATAAAAAATTATAACAAAAAATTACAGTAGAATTGTTTATGTTTATTTAATTAATAATAAAATTAATCAAAACATAAATTATAGCGTAAGGTATACTTTTCGTCTTGCACATAAAAAGAGAAATCCGATTTTGAGTGTTCAAATTAGTAATAAAATTAATAATAATATAAATTATATTTTGAATTATACTACTGTTGGGTTTAAAATTTATTGTTTAAATGTAGAATGATAAACTCGAAATATATTACATTTACTGATATTAGTTAGCAAATACTATGCTATTTATTAATAATTAATATATGATATTTTATATGTTAGTAATTTGTTTTAGTAATAGTAATATTATTAGATCGTATTGTATTAAAAGGATATTTTTAAAAATAATATTGTATTTAGTAATATACCAGTTTTTCTATATCTGTTGTTCGTTTCTTTTTTTAAACTTATTAGCAATATCATCAGATTCTTTAAGGGAAAACAATTACAATCTATATTTCAAATCTAGAATCTATATTTCAAATCTACGATCTATATTTAAAATCAGAACTGGTGCTGCCAACGAGACTGAATTTTAACGGTTTGGTTCGCGATTCCATTCTAAAAACCAAAAACCGATAAAGAACTGAATTCTAACGGTTTGGTTCGCGATTCCATTCTAAAAACCAAAAACCGATAAAGAACTGAAACAAAAAAATCGGTTAGGAACCGAACCGATAAACCAAAAGAACCGATATGGAATCGAACCTCTGGTAGGTAGAACCAATAGAGAATCGGACCAATAAAACCATTAGAATGGATTATTTATTATTATTATTATTTATTCTTTTATAAATTATACTAAAATTAATAGTTAATTACCCATTTTTTACAAAATCAAACATTAATTTATAAACTTTAGTTTTTATAATATTTATTTAAATAAAAATATAAAAACTAAATTTTAATTGGATTTAATTTTTTTAAAAATGGACCGAAACCGGACCGAATTCGGACCAAACCGAACCGCCCTAATCAGAATCTTCGTA
The DNA here is from genome assembly GCA_036936605.1 of Limnanthes douglasii subsp. nivea. Lineage (NCBI taxonomy): Eukaryota > Viridiplantae > Streptophyta > Magnoliopsida > Brassicales > Limnanthaceae > Limnanthes > Limnanthes douglasii. The sequence goes on along the minus strand of JAUPFV010000004.1, from coordinate 8,717,738 downwards.
TTTAATCTAAAACAATTTAATTTAGTGTATAAATAATTATTCATAAATAAATAAAATCATAAATTATATAAATCTAGATATCACTATCATAAAAAACTAGTGGTAACTTATAATTATTCGTACATAAATACAACGTAAATAAACAAATCTTTATTATTCATAAAAAAATCTTTTGATATGTTATAATTTTTATTTTTATTTTATAATCCAACTAGATATTTTTAGTGGGCAAGGTTATATTGGGACACATTTGGCTATAACTAACTTTTTTTTTTTGCTCTTTTATATATAAAACTCAGTTTTACCAAAAAAAATCAATTTTTTCTTCTTCTTCTCTCTAACATAAACAATTCTAAAAAAACTAAAACTTATGGATTTGAGCGACTTGAATGATGATTTTAGCTCTAATATCGATGAAATTGGTTCGTGGACCATCTCGAAACCCAATTTGAAGTATTTTTTGAGATTTTTCAACTTTTAGTGCGATTCTCAAACTCATTACGCTATAAAAGTGACGGAACCCGGAATTTACAAAATTGCATGTTTACAAAATTGCATGTTTTTTTTTTCAATTCCGAACAGGGAGTTCGTGATTTGGACAAAATCGCGAACAGTAACTTCGCACCATTCCCGATTTTGTCATTTAAAACATTTAATGGGTAGTTTATATAATTAAGTATATTAAAATTAAACATATTTTGATATAATTATTACATACTTCCTTTTAAGAAACCGGACATAAGAATATTATATATTAAAATACTTTTTTTGATTTTTTTTAATAGTTTAAAATAGTCAAAGAAATATATTATATATTTATTATTTGATATTTATTTTCTAAATCTTTTTATTATAGTTTAAGCTAGTCAAAATATATATTATGTAATATTTATTTTTTAAATCTTTTTTAAGAGTCAAATAAATATATTGCATGTTTATTATGTGATATTTTAAGTTTTTTTATTCTAGTTTAAGAGAGTCAAACATATATATTTATTTTCGAAGTCTTTTTATTATAGTTTAAGAAAGTCATATATCGCATATTTAAGCTAGTAAAAAATAGGAAAAAAATATATTGCATATTTATTATGTAATATTTAATTTCTAAATATTTTCATTCTAATTTAAAATAGTCACAAATATATTAGATTTATTGAAGTAATAAAACAAAAAAACTACACCAAACCATCCGTTTAATATAGTAATAAATAGACTAGTACAAATCCCACATAATAAAAAATAAAACATCCGTTTAATATAGTAATTAATAGACTAGTACAAATCACAGATGATAAGTAACGAAATAATAAATTATCATCCGTTTAATATAGTAATTAATAGACTAGTACAAATCACACATGATAAGTAACGAAATAATAAATTATAACAATATATTCACATTTAATTAAAAATTAATCAATGGCTAAATCGCGAATTTTAGGTGCGCACGCATTATGGGTACGCAATTTGGGCTAGTTTCCTAGCATTAATTTCGTTGGTTGGTACTAAAATGGTTAGAAGAAAAAATAAATGCAAGAATTTCACTAATAAGCTAATATTTGATATAATAAGCTAATATTTGATATCATTTTGTTACACCGACAACTACCATATGAGGTAATACAATCTTCGGCTTTTATCTTATTTCAAGAGCAAATTTAACAAAACAAGGTTACCATTATCCTAGGCCGGAATCAAGATAAGCGTAACCGAATACATGGGATCCGATCTTGGCTCACACTAAAAAATAAATTATATCTCTATGTAATTAAATTTAATGCAAAATAATGAAGGACCAAAATTTGATCAGAAAACAATTTTTTGGGTTTAATTTGTACCATAGTTGTTATAATCACGATAAATTGGGATGTCCAATGTTAATGTATCGTCTTTGCTCGTATCGCAAGATAATCTGTGTGACGAAACATTTGTATCGGTCATTAATAGAAATAGCTATTAACTTTTTTTTTAAATGACAATTCACTATCTCAAACAACTGATTAAAAATATATTGATTTATTTTAAAAAAAAATCAGTTGTATTATTAAAGTTATTATAATGGTGTGCGGGATTTATTGGCTTTTGTATCGGAACATGGACCTTAAACATAAATTATGGATTATAACATAATTATGGATTATAACATTTTTTAAAAGATGGTTCTTTTTTTTACTTTTCATACATTAGAAATTTAAATAACTCAATCAATGATAAATTTTAACAATTCATTTTAAAAATTAAAGTTACTAAGACATTCTCCACATAAATTTTTGGGTGAACGTATTTCTAATCAAATAATTTGGGCTTATTCTCAATCAAATAATTTGGGAACGACTCATTTTTAAAACCCAATAAGTTAAGTACTAAATCACCATCCCAAAATCCATATCTAGTCTCAATAATAATAGGCCCAGAATGTTATAGGGTTTCTTTTCATTTTCCTTCTATATATAGGAGTTTCTCATTGCAGTTTACGTATATCATTATCAATCGAAATGAAGAACTACGCCATGCTGTTTCCAAGCACGTCATTCAATCCAAGACAAGCACTATCAATCCAAGACAAGCACTAGGATAGACTTCCTACACAATAGGATAAATCTGCTTTTGAGAAGTTGTTTGGTTTTCAGCCTGATTATAGGTTTTTACAAAGTTTTGGGTATGCGTGTTTTCCTTATCTAAGCTCTTATCCAGCAAATAAGTTTCAGTTTCACTCTATCAAATGTATTTTTTGGGTATAGTTATGATCATAAAGGTTACAAAAGTCTCAGTGCTAATGGGAGAGTTTATGTTTCCAGGAATATCATCTTCAATAAAGAAGAATTCTCTTGTTTATCTCGTTCTAAGTTTATTTCTTTTAGGCTACCTAAGTTTCCTAGTGTCCGGTCCTCATATGAGACTTCTAATCTACATGAAGCATGTTGTAACTCACTACATTGGCATTATGTTGATTGTGTCAACAATGGTGTGGATTATTTCTGGTTGAAGGCTATTTAAGTTCTTTTTTTTAATGGGATATTAACTTTTGAAGTAGAAGATAGAGAAAAAAAAGACATGTATGCTTGTAATTACGATTATTTAAAAAATTCCAACATATTAAATGTGGTTGGTTGGGGTATTTATACTTTTGTTTTGTAACCAATGGTCCATTCGGGTCGGATCTTGGACTCGGGTCGATTTTAAAGTCCCCAAAGCCTAAAACCAAAATGGTTTAGAACACAACTGATTCATAACCCACTTAGGTCTATTATTCATCAAACGTTTGGTGTAATATATGTCCGAATTACCACTTCGGATTTAGGTTGAAACAGTCTTCCAACAATATCTGAACCTATCAGTAGCCCCTTTAGTTATTTCAAAAATGTTTTGTAAGAGCTAACTATCAAAGAAAAGAACCGGATCGGATCGAAAGGGTTTACTTTTTTTTAGAAAGAATCCAAAAGTCAAATTTTAATAAATAACTTTTGATTACACGTGTCAGTTTTGGGTTCGGCCTCTCAGCCGTTTTTTTTCTAGGTACTTGCACCTATCATTTGAAAAAAGTAATTAGACTAGCCCCTAATTATTGGTTAAATGATTCATCTCCCCTAGGTGAAGTACTCAAGTGTTTTTTCACCTATGTATATATTAATTTTTTACTGTTTGTATTTCTAAAGTGACAAAAAAAATCAAATTGTAGTTTCCAGAGATATAAAGCTTGAATCTTTGATGTGTTCTAAGTTTAAGAAATTGTATGTTCACACCTAGAACTGCTCTGATCAAAGGAGGCTAGTTGAATCCGTCTGAATTGGAAAGTGAAATAAAGGAAGCAAGAATCACTCTTGGACTCCCTGCTTCTTGTGGTGGAGTGATTAGCCAAACACTACAGGAGCCGGACAAGAGTTCATATTTGTCCAAAACATCGGTAATTAGAAAAACTCATTTTATTCCAACTTTATCTACACTAGACTCTAAACCTTCAGTTCAAATACTCATAAAGTCTTTCTCTAAGGACAAAACAGTTTCAAGTATAAAAAAAACCCTCACCATTCATTTTTATGGGGTCAGATACTGAAAATATTACAGCCTGAAGAGTCACTCGACTTTTGAAGGCAAAAAGTACCCCACCATCCTTAAAACATGTTAGCTCATGGGATGTAGAACCTCCTGCCCGAATTTCTTTGGATCTGAATCCATCACTTCCCCTCAATGAAGCTACTCAAATTTAGAAAGAAGCAAAAGGTGTTAAATTGGCCGATCAACGGTCAATTATAATGGAGGAAATCATGGAATACTGTAGGGAAGATACCCCACTAGAGATGTTCAAAAATACTGGAGATACCACAACAGTTCGGACTACAAGAGGAAACGTAGGGATGCCTAATACCAAAGCACTTCTGGAGTGCCTAAAAGGGAAAGTGAGGGCCAAATTCTGCAAGGCTAGTGTGAAGTACTTACTGGGCCTTCAGAAAAATCTTTTACATGTATACATATACTGTTGAATTGGATAAGATCAAGAAATAATGGGGCTTTTGGAGTCTATTAAGGTGAGGAATCCCATCACTCTAGAAATTTCGATGGATTGTAAATTCGGGGAGATGGTGGTATAACTAAGGTGTTGAACTGGGGTCTTCATTTCCCCTTAGATCCAGAAATAGTAAGGTATTTTCATCTGGTAAAGCTTTGCCCAATACAACTGAATCCCAATGTTTGGTATACTATGTTAGCAAGTATTATTGCTTCGATATTGTCAAAAATTCCAATGTCTATCAAACAGTTTGCTGTCGTGGCTAGCTTGTGTAGAAATCACTACATCCCTTTCTATCATTACAATATGGGGAACGACTATAAAGTGGTTAACGATCTATTGGAGGCAGAGAAACCATGGAGGAATCGGTTTCTCTATATAAGTGGGGCTTGGGAGAATGGAAAAATATAACCTCCAAAGGAAATATAAGCCAATTGACTGGATACTTGAAGGGCTCAGGTAAATTCTGTTTAGATTTTTTACTAGTATTTAGATTTTATTTTGTTATATCAGACTGATTATTGTGTGTATTTTATAGTATTTTTAAAAACAAATTCCGAGCATCTAGAGGCTGGAAGGATGACATTCTCCAAATTAAACCAATGGACCTCAGTTACGTTGGGTCTTGCCTTCCACAACTGTTTCATTGTTGGAAACATGGTAAGGGCTCACTTGTGGAACACAAGTGGAAATAGGGAGCTTACTTGGGAAAAAATTACTACTCCCCCTTCATCGGAGGTCATCCTTAAAAGAACTGAGGCAAAGGATGGAAAAATCTACTTTCCATACCGGAATAAAGCACCTAGCTATCTGGACAAGATAAAAAAGATGAATAAAAAAAGGAGGAGGAAGTTAATTCTCGATGTGGGTAGTTTGGGTAATCCTGAAGGGATCAATACTGCTTTGTTAGAGGTAGTTATTGTAACAGTGGGTGAAGCCGAAGAATTGGAACATCTACCTCAAATTAAGAAATAAGGTCATAAAAACGCAGGGAAGGTAGTGATCGAAGGCCTGGGAAAAAAGAAGAATGGCACCATAGGGTCAGAGATAATACTCTGACCTACAGTTGTTCCTCTTACTCTTCCAACTGATGTTCCTTCACAAGAAGATGTACAAGCTGATCCTCCTTCTCGGATGTTTTCAATAGCCAATCATCCTTCTATTGAAGGTGACGTTAATCTGGATGACCTAGGTAACATGTATCTCAACGAGTTTCATAAGGATGACTTCGATTGAACCTTTCCTCAGTCAACCACCGTAGCCAATGCAGTGATTTATGATGGTGAATATTTTGAAGTATCAAGTGAGCATTATACCTTGGGCCATGCAGTCTTAGGCTACATCAGGCCAATAGTTGATCTGGAAAGACAAGTTAGGTCTCAAGCTAAAGACATTACTTCTCTTAATACCTTCAATTAAGACTTAAAGAATTCCCTTTCAGTTGAACAACATAATGTGAAGGCTTTAGGAAAAGAGAAAAAGTAACTCAGCACTGATTTGGAACAGTTTAAAATTGTCCACGGAGACATCCAGACCAAATATTGCAAATTGGAAATAATTACTTCTAAATAGATTAAGTCTTTAAAGGATGAACAAGTCACTGATGCAGGTACCATTAACGCATTATCCGAAGAGAATTAGAAGTTATAGAAACTTCTTAAAGAGAAGAAAGAAGAAATTACTTCTTTTAAGAAAAACCAAACTCAAGAGATAGATGCAGTAGTGGAGAAGTATGTTGTTGGAGTGGTGGAGTCTATGGAAAAGAGGGATGGGGGTATTAAAGCGGACATGGTCTTGTTATTCTATGAGACATTTCCAAAAAAAAAACTTTAGAGATCTATGGAAGTTCGTATAATCCGATGAGATACCTTTCCATACTCTACCATACGGTGATAAACATGGTGTTTCTTCACCAAGTGAGTCTGATTCCGATGAGGGACCTGATGAAAGTTCAAGTACTGATGCCAAAAGTCCCAAGTAAGATGAAGATAAAGGGAAAAGCAAGAGAAAGATGAACATAAGGAAAACACCGAAGGGAACGAGCCCTAAAGTTGTTGTACTTTTAGTTTTGTGTTTGAAACTAAAGTCCTTGGATGGCCAAGGCATTTTGTGTAATGGTGGATCGGACATCTTTTGATGTTTTGATCACTTTTTAAAGTTATATGTTCCTTCATATGCATTTCTCTCTTTTATTTTCTTTTTTACAATTTCATTAAACTCTGATATTTAAAGGTGGTATAAATGGATTAACCCAATCTGGTACTTTCAAAACGTAAAGTCTAACCAATCTTTAATATGTATGAGCCATTCAACACTATTTCATTTCAAGGCTAAAGGTATTTAATGGGTATTTAATTTTTCTGACGTATTTAACAAGTATTTAATCCATCCGACCACTTCAAAGATATTTCATTTGAAAACCGAAGGTGTTTAATAGGTGTTTAGTTCATGTGATCACTTCAAAGAGATTTCATTTGAAGGCCGAAGGAGTTTTATAGATGTTTAATTCATCTGATCTCTTTGTATCCACTACGATTCTTTAAAAATGCATAAGATAATATTCAGTTAAAACCGGACAACCCCCGTGCCACCAGGGTATGAAAGAGTATGTCCCCAAATATTCATATTGAAGTATAACAAAGTAAATATTTACAAGATGATTTTATTCTAAAATACAACCTAAGATGTTCAATGTTCGAGGGGTGTTTTGACATGTTGCGTTATTTATTTTGAAGTTTGTATGTTCATTGCTTGATTCTTTCACATACCGTGTATGAGTCTTCCCAATTTGGAGCCAGTTTCCCAAATTTTTCTCCTTGGTATGTAAAACGACTTTCCTCAACATTTTGTCCCCTATTTGGAAATCTCTTCATTTTTACTTTATATGCAAACCTACTTCTCATCAAACATTGGGAATGTGTTGTTCTCAAATGTGCCTTCACTCTTCTTTCTTCAATACAATCCAACTGATTCCTTACCACCATATCATTAGCTTGTTCGTAATATTTTTGTATCCTAAATGTGGGAAAAGTAACTTCTATAGGTGTGATTACATTCATCCCAAAAACAAGAGCAAAAAGAGACTGTTGAGTAGCTGTATGAGGAGTAGTTCGGTAGGCCCACAATACTCCTTGCAAATAGCTTGGCTATTTCTCTGCAGCTCCTTCAAGATTCTTTTTTAACCTTGTTAAAATTGTCCGATTAGCAACTTCAACCTGCCCATTATCCTGAGGATGAAAAGTAGAAGAAAAGCAATGTTTAATTCCTCTGGAAGTGAAAGATATCTTCATGTCTTTATTGTCAAACTGTGTCCCATTGTCTGTAGTAATACGTTGGGATATTCCGAAGTGGTTCCCACTAGTGGGGCAACATATGTTAGATATGATAAATTTTATAACTGCCTTAGAAGTGGTTCCCACTAGTGGGGCAACTTCGATTTATTTAGAGAAATATTGTTTTTCCACGATTATCGTCTGATCACCTCTAGAGGCCATGAGAAGAGGTCCAACTAAATCCAAACCCCGTTGATCAAAAGGTATGGGTTCAGATATTAACTTCATGGGAACTGCTGGCACATGGATTTCATTCTCATATTTTTGGCAAGGATCACATCGTCTGACCATATCTTTGGCATCTCCCATTATAGTAGGCCAGTAGTATCCTGCTAATAAAATCTATTGGTTAAATCTTTATAACCACAATGTGATGACCACTCTCCATCGTGCAATTAAGATAGAACATTTTGGGACTCTTTAAACCCTAGGTAACCTAGGAGAGGTCTTCTAAAATATTTTTTATAAAGAATTTCTCTCAACACCAGGAAACCACGAGCTTTGTACTTCACGTTTTTATCCAAAACTTTGTGTGAAGGTAAAACTCCATTAGTAATAAACTCTTGTATTTCATACCTCCAATCTTTGGATTGTATGCCAGATATATTCATATTTTATTCAGTTTCACCCTATTTTCCTCGAAATGAGTCTATGGATGGACATTCTTGCATAAGAATCCATGGGTACGCTTCAGAGTAGGCTATGGTAGCTAAAGAATCTTCCATATTATTCTATGATCTAAAGACATGCTCATACCGAATGCTTTTAAAACTCATGGCTACTTCCTTTAGCATTTGCAGATACTTCATCAACTGATCTTTTTTAGTTTCAGATTGCTCTTGCGCCTGATGAATAAGTAACTGAAAATCACTTACTAACCGGACCCTATTTGCTCCACATAATTGAGTTAATCTTAAACCAAGTATAGTTGCTTCATATTCGGATTCATTATTGGAGTACCTGAAACCAAAACATATAGCTTGGTACATAGTATCACCATAAAGGTAGGTCAAACAAATTCCACCTCCACATCCCATCGTACTCGACCCACCGTCTCTTTGGATTACCCATTCTTTGTTAAACTTGTTTTCTTGAGATTCTTCGTAGGGCCTTTTAGCATAAAATTCTACCATGAAATCAACTATAACTTGAGCCTTGATTGCAGTTCGAGGTGAAAAATAAATATCATAGTCTCCAAGCTCGACGAAACACTTAATCGTTCTTTCTGATATGTCAGCTTTTTGTAGAACATTTATTAAAGGAAAAGATATTCGAACTATGATTGAATGTGCTTGAAAGTATGGCCTCATTTTCCTGGCTGCTATCATTAATTCCAAGGCTAATTTTTCTAATTTCAAATACTTATTCTCTGCTTCCAACAAACTCTTGTTTATGTAATACACCAGACGAGGGTAATTATCCACTTTCTTTTCTAACCCAGCACTCACTGCATACTCCCATACATCTAAATACATATAAATTTTCCATCTTTGAATGGGTTTGAAAGAAAGGTTTGGTAACATTATGGCGACCAATTAAAGTCCTTAGCATTCCTCAAAACTTGGAAAAACTGAACACACTTGTCCGGTGATCTTGAAACCAATTCAACGCAAACAATCACTCGATTAGTCTCTGGACTTCTTTAGTACTCCAAGGGGGATCCATGGCTAATAAAGCATTTAACTGATTTGGATCAACCTGAATCTTTTTTTGACTTATGACATATCGTAGAAACTTTCCAGATCATACTCCAAAAGTACATTTTTCATAGTTTAACTTCAAGTTTATAGTATCTGAGTTAGAAAAGGTTTTTTAAAGATCAGATATATGTGATATTCTTCCTCGAGGCTCTTCACCATCATGTCATCTATATATATTTCCATATTTCTGCCAATTTGGTTTACAAATGTTTTATTTACCAACCGTTGATAAGTAGCTTCAGAATTCTTCAACCCAAATGACATAACCGTATAGCAATGAAGCCTTCTATCAGTAATAAAGGTAGTATGATCATGACCGTTCGGATCCACCTGTATCTGATTATACCCTGAAAAGGCATCCATCAACGACAACAACTTGTTGCCTGATGTAGAATCTACTAACTGATATATCTGAGGCACTGGAAAAGGATCTTTAGGACATGCTCTATTAAGATCGGTGAAGTCAATACACATGCACCAATTCCCATTCTTTTTATTGATTAAAACAGGATTAGCTGTCCACAAAGGGTATTGAGATTCTTTGATATGTCCCATCTTGACTAACCAATCCACCTCTTGCCCTATCACATTGGAGTTTTCTTTGGAAAAGTCCTCCTTTTTTGTACTACTTGTGGCAGATCACCTCGGTTGGTACTCCAGTTATATCATCATTGCACCATGCAAACACGTGTAGATTGTTAGATAAGAAGGACAATAACTTTTTTTTCAAACTCAATGGTAATTTACTTTAATCCTAACACTTTTTCCTTCTTCCATGCAATAGATTTCAACTTTTTCAATGGGTATTATAGCACTAGGAGCCTCCTTTGGATCATCTATTTCATTTTGATTGGTGGAAGACTCTAGTAGTTGGTATTCCTTGTTAACCTTAACTCCTTTCAATGATTTTGAGGCAAGGGATGTTACATAGCATTCCCTAACAACTTTTTGGATGCTTCCGACAACACCCACTTGTCCCCCCACAGCATACTTTAAACATTGGTGGACAGTAGAGGCGACATCATGCATCCTAGAGAGCTAAGATCTTCCAAATTTGGCGTTGTAGGATGTTGGGCAATAAACCACAACAAATAACACTCTTATCATTTTTTAAATGTTATTTTACCCAATAGTACTTCCTTTTTTTATTCACCGATGATATCGGTAGAACTCCCAATAAACCCTACAATAGTTTTGTTCGATCGTTGAATGACAGAGGGATTCTTCATCTGCCTATAAGTAGTTATAAATAACACATTTGCTGAACTACCAGTGTCAATCAGGATTCGTCGTATGTTATTACCCCCAATTGATGGTCATATTACTACACCATCTTCATGTGGACCCGCTATAAAATATTGGTTTCATATTTATTTTCCGCTAACAAAATGGTATCAGAACCCCAAGCTCTATTCGAAATTTTGTTTTTAAATTTTCAACATATTGAAAAATATAGCAAATGGTGTATCATCCTTCCAAGTTCCAACACTCAACAACAACAACTACGACAATTGAAGAATCAAAATGAAGGCCCTCCTTGGAGCACATGATATGTTGGATGTCGTGGAAAGGCTTCAACGAACCTGTAGACGAAGTTAGCCTTACTCAAAAGGACAACACAAATTTGAAGGATTAAAAAAAAAGACAAAAAAGCTATACTCCTCATCTATCAAGCACTAAATGATAATGGCTTCAAAAATAATTAAACCGCATCTTTCACCAAGCAAGCGTGGGAGAAATTATAAGTCTCTTACAAAGGATTCGAAAAGTTTAAAAACGTACGTCCATAAATATTAAGATGTGAATTTGAATCCTTACATATGAAAACGCCAGAATATCTCTCAAGAGTATCAACCTTTTTTAATCAATTAAAAAAATGGTGAGAAGTTAGAAGATATAAGATTATTGTTGTGCCGATTAAAGAAACTAAAGACTTGGAAAAAATTATGATTGGAGAACTGCAAGGATCATTACAAACCTATGAAGAAAAGCCAATGAAGAAACAAGAGATCACTGAAAAATTCCTCAAAGTATAACTTAAGGACATGTATGCAAATCAAGGGAATGATAGAAAACAACGTGGGTGAGGTAGAGGTAGAGACCGCGAACGAGGTGGTTATCATGGTTGTGGACGTGGCTGGAATTACAACAAAAATAATTCCAACTACAACTAAGAGAAACGAGAAAGCTCAACACGAGGTCGTAGAATAAGAAATCCAAACTCGTGGTATGATAAATCTCAAATCCAATGTCATGAATGTCAAAGGTTTGGACATTATGCTTCAGATGCAGAGGCTCCTACAATATAGTTAAGGAGATGGCCAACTATTTAGAGGAGAAAAAGGAGGAAAAATAAATGTTTCTAAAGTTCAAATGTCAAAGAATAGAATGTTCCCTTTGAATATTCAAGATGATGTTGTAAAGTGTCTTAAGGCTTGTTACAAAGTATCATCGTGGTTATGGCATGTTCGATTTGGGTATCTAAACTTTACATGTTTAGATTTATTGTCCAAGAAGGAAACAGTGAGACGGTTACCATGTATCAATCATCCTAACCAGCTATGCGAATGATGTTTACTTGGAAAAAAAATTCAAAAAAAGCTTTCATGAGGATTCAAAATCAAGAGTCAAGAAACCTCTCGAGCTTATTTATACCGATGTGTGTGGTCCAATCAAGCCGAGCTCTGTTGGTAAAAGTAACTACTTTCTTCTTTTCATTGATGATTTTTCAAGAAAAACTTGGGTATATTTTTTGAAACAGAATTTTGAAGTCTTTTGAATATTTAAGAAGTTCAAATCAGTTATGAAAAAAAGAGTGAAAATAAGATTAAAGTCATAAGATATGACCAAGAATGGGAGTTCACATCCAATGAATTTCAATATTTTTGTGAAGCAGATGGAATTCTCTTCCGCTTGACAGTTCCTAAATTACCTCAACAATCCTTGATATGGCGCAAAGCATGATCAAAGCAAGAAACTTCCTAAGGATTTTTGGGCATAAGCAGTGGCATTTGTGGTCTACTTGTCCAACAATAAGTGTTTGGGAAAAGACACCATAAGAAGCATAAAGTGGAAGAAAGCCCGTAATTTCCCACTTAAGAGTATTTGGAAGCGTAACTCATGTTCATGTACCAAATGAACAACGAACCAAACTCGATGATAAAAGAAAAACTTTTATCTTCATTGGTTACGACTCAAGTTCCTAAGGCTACAAGTTGTACAACCCAAATATTAGGAAGGTCATGATAAGTCGAGACGTGATAGTTGATAAAGAAGGAGAATTGGAGCTAGGGTCTCATACAAATGAGTTCACATATTCCCCCAAAACTGAAGAAGATTATCAGACACCGAATGAGCAATCAGAAGAAGTTGTAACCCCACATATTTCACCGACATCAATTATACATGGAGATTCACCACCTCCATCTACGTCAAATGATAGTCAAAGTGAAAGAGCTTTGGAACATACAAGAATCCTTAGTGGTCTTTATGAGGTAATCGAACCAATGGATAACCTTACACTCTTTTGTCTCTTTGTTGATTATGAACTAGTGACATTTCAAGAAGCTACATAAGAGAAACAATGGAGAGACGCGATGGACGGAGAAATTAGATTCATCAAGAAGAATGACATATGGGAACTCAACTCACTTGCCAAAGGGTGCAAGACAATAGGTGTCAGATGGTTATACAAAACAAAGAGAAATACTAAGTGGGAGACTGAAAACACAAAGCGAGGCTTGTTGCAAAAGGTTATATTCAAAAGGCGGGAATTGACTAAGTCGAGGTATTCACCCGTGTTGCCTGATTAGAATCCATTAGACTAATAATTTATTTGGCAACTCAAAACAAGTGAAAGATACAAAAATGGTTATAAAGTCAGAATTTCTAAATGACGTCCTTGAAAAAGAAGTCTACATTCAACAACTATTAGGCTATGAGGTCAAAGGTCACAAAGATAAGGTATTGAAGCAAAAAAGGCCTTTTACGGGCTAAAACAAGCACCAATTGCATAGAATAGTATAATCGACAAGTATTTCTTAGAGAACGGCTTCAACAAATATCCTTACGCTCTATATACCAAGATAAAAAATGGAGATATTTGATTGTGTTCCTCCACGTGGACGATTTCATCTTCACCAAAAACAGCCCAAACATGTTCAATAAATTCAAGAAAGTGATTACGAAGGAATTCGAGATGACATACTTAGGGCTCTTGTCGTACTACCTTGGCATTGAAGTTAAGCAACATAAAGATGGAATTTTCATCTTGCAAGAAAGTTATGCAAAAGATATCCTGAAGACGTTTGAGATGGAGAATTGTAACCCGAGAAGCACACTCACAGAGTTCGAAGTCAAAATGTCCAAGCATGAAGAATGCAAAAGTGTAGATCCAACATTATTCAAAAGTTTGGTGGGAAGTATATGCTATCTACCTTGCAGAAGACCAGATACACTTCTTGTAGTTTGATTGGTTAGCCGCCACATGAAATCTCCAACAACAACTCATTTCAAGGCTGCAAAGAGAATATTTTACTGTGTGAAAGGTACAATTGAGTTTGGCTTACTCTATTCAATTTCTAATAATTAGAAGCTTGTTGGGTATAGCGATAGTGATTTGGGTGGAGACATAGCCAATCGAAGGAGTACTACTCGATTTGTATTTTTTATAACAAATATTATCTTCACATGGATGTCAACGAAACAACTGATTGTCACGTTGTCCACTTGTGAGGCTGAATACGTTGTTGCGATTACTTGTGTTAGTCATGCTTTGGCTTAGGAATCTATTAACGGATATTGACTTAACACAAAAGGAGCCTACTAAGGTGTATATCGATAATAAGAGCCATCGTTTTAGCCAAGAATCAAGTATTCCATGACCAAAGCATGCATATCAATCTTCGCTGCCACTACATAAAGGAATGCATTTCAAAAAAGTATGTACAAGTTGAATGCGTCAAGACACAAGATCAAGTTGTTGATATTTCCACCAAGCCATTGAAAAGCGAAGACTTCAAAAGACAAAGAAAACTATTAGGGGTCAATGGATCAAGTTTAAGGGGGAGTGTTGGATCATAAACTTTATCAAAATAATGAAGTCCAAGAAGCTCACTCAAAAAGACTCATCAAGAAATTACACTCTTAGCTTACTTTGGAAGTCGCTCTTATTAGCTTACTTTGGAAAGCCACACCTTCTTGGCTTACTATGGAAGCTAGACCTTGTTACCTTATTGTAGAAGCTATGCCTTGTTGGCTTCTTTTGGAAGCTTAGGTTCCTATGCATAGTGGAGTCACCCACCATTGTACTAACTACCAACACAGAATAAAAATAAAATTAAGAGAGAAAATTAGAATGAGAAAAAAAAGAGACAAGAATGCTCTCTTAAATGTTAGAAAAATATATCTCTTGTTTAAAAGAGTGGCTTGTAATATTTTTTTACTTTCCATCTTTATAAAAATTGTTTGTTTGTTTAAATAAGTATTGTTTCATATTTATTTTCGGCCAACATCATTTTCCTCGGTTTTATCATGCCTTGAAGTTAGAGTTGAACTTATTTTCTATTTAGGGATATCATTATCCCCTTCCTTGTCTGACTAGAGGATCGTTGGACTAATTTTTCAATAGTCCTTCTGTTAGACCCACTGAAAGATAACTTCCTCCTACGAGTGTCGTTTAAGAAACATTCTTTCAGCATTCCATGATTTGTGTCATTTCTTTTATCTTTCCACGTTTTGAACCACCTATTTAATAAAGACTTGATATGCAACAATCGAAAAGTATTAGTTTGTTTTTTCTCACTCGCTGAGTCGTTCAAAATCGGTTGGAAGTACTGCATCAGCCATTTGGGTTAGGAATCTTAATATCCACCTCCTCGCGAACGGGTGAATCATGTATTTTTTTTTCTTTAATTGGGTGGAAAGACGATATTTCGTTTCTATAAATTACGCCGGAGTTTATGTGAAGCAATAATAACCTCTTAAAAGATCACAAAAGTAGATAATAGTCATGACTTATTGCGGGTATTTACCGGATAAATAAAAAAATGACGGAGATTCCGTTTCATGGTTATTCTATATATAGATTTTTTCTAAATAAAAATTTATATCAATACTTTGACACTATCTTATTCAAATAATCTCTATTACTATTAGTATCAGCGATCTAAGACATACATATCGAAACCTAAAAATGCTTTTATATATATATATATATATATATATATATATATATATATATATGATTATAAACCATCGATTATGGACCAAGGCGTAGAAAACAGTGTTTCGTTTCCGGATAATCTCTGAGGTCGTGTAAACAATTTCTTATTGAAATATTTTTGGGGTTCTCCAAAAATTTCAATTGGATAAAATTATGGTTGTAATTTTGAACAGAGAGGATGAAAATGATATGATCTCATTTTTTAACAGAACCCATATTTATCAATTTGACCAACAAAAAAACAGTTTGGAAGTTAGGACAGTTAAGGTCTATAAACTGGTTTTGTAATAAAACGGCTGAAATTTAAAATTTGAATAAAACGGTCAAATTTTCAATTTCGAAATTCTGTTGACTTGCAACAATAGCCGATTTAACCAAAATAAAAAATTTCCAAGCTGACCTGTCAGCTCGACCCCAGCCAGGAGCTCCGTCCTTTGACCCCGCTAATCATGATCTAATCTAAGAAGCGTGCACTCCGCACTCTACGCCTTGTTTAATAATATATCATGATTAAATTGGTCGACTAGTCGATCCAATTACACACAAAAAATAACACAAAATGTTTACGCATTAATCAACTTTTAAACTATAAATTGTTTTTAAAAAAAAAAAAATTAAACCATCCTCCAACTATATGTGTTGGGTTTGTTATAAGTCAAATATGTAATTATGATTACATCGAGGGGTAGTTCTTAAATTTTTGGGTTGATTTTCATTATTGAGTTGACATTAGCGAATAAATAATAACAACAACACCTTGAGCATTATTTATTTAGTTATTCAAGTATGATTGGGTTTTGGATAGTCTTGTTTATTCTTTTAGTTCTAGTTCACATTGTTTATAAGCTAGTTGGCCAATCATCGTAAATAAGAGCCAGGTTGGTTGATTTTAAAACCTATATAGTAAAGACATATACCCTTCCGATTTTCCATTCAATCAAATTACATGTAATGTTCTGTTGACAACAAGAACATAACCCCAGGTACTAATCCAGACACCTAGCTACCGTGTCATCCAAGTAATCGTTTTTCAAATTACTCACACTACACAAGATCGTCTTATAATCCGAATATTAAGTGATTCAATGGATTGGAGAAGGATTGGAGCTTGCATAGACTATTTGGTCTTCAAACTTCCATGGATTAAGCCAATCTGTTCCTTCTTAATGATGGTTGTGTATTGGATGCTGAGATTTCCCCCGCCTGACCCAAAAAATAGGTTGGTACATTAAACAATCTCTTTATGTATATTCTATCAAATAATGTTGTTTGATATATTGAAAGTTTCGTTGAGCACCAACACTTTTTCGAGTTATTTCAGGAAAAAATGTTTTCCCATACGAGGATATAACATCGAAAATGGTAACATCTTGACTTGTGATTATCTTGTTCCATCTTTGCTTTATTTTCTCAGTGCATAAGTATTTGAATCATATTTTTCAATACTAAATGATTTTAAAATTTCTTTCTATAATGTTTCACAGGAACTTTAAGAATGGTAAGAGAATTAGGACCGGCTCACTTTTTATTCCCCATTAAATCTTTCTCCGCAATTGAGAAACAAAACGGAGAATCACATGAATCCGAGATTTTTGAAGCCGGAGGTTTCAAATGGTATGTTTAAATATACTCACGATGTCATTTTCTTAGAAACACTTATTGTGCTTGTCTAAAGGAAAGCATAAAAGATTAACAGGTTTTGATTTTTTGTCCCTTTCTCATTTTGAAAATTAAAGGAGATTGTCCATTTATCCAAATGGGAATAAGAATGTGAATGTTAAAGATCACATATCACTCTACTTGAGTATCGAAGAAACAAACACTTTGGATCCTAACTGGGAGGTTCATGCCACTCTAAAGTTCTTTGTCTATGATCACATTAATAAAAATTACATGACAGTTGAAGGTAATCTAAAATTACTTAGCATCTCTTTTATTTTTATTTTTAATGTTATCATCCCCATCTATATATAGTTGATTATTTAAGGTTTATCCTGTGCGCACTCATTACATTTTGAATAGCATATTATCATCCTCATTTATATATATATATGGTTGATTATTGATTGTGTTGCGTAGATTTGGATGGGACAATAAGACGATTTCACGAGCTAAAACAAGAATGGGGTTTAGACCGACTAATCCCATTGAATGATTTCACACATATCTCAAATGGATTCATTACGGAGGATTATTCGTGTACCTTTGGAATCGAAGTATTTGTCGTTAAACCACAAGAGAAAAAACAAAAATTGCCTCCATTGGTACAAGGCAGCATACAAGTTTATACATGGATAATCAATAATTTTTCTAATATCGACAAGTTTCGTAATTCCGAGTTTTTCTTGATGGGTGGAACTAATTGGTAAATAAAAACTAATTGTTTGAAGTTTGTCGTAAAAATTGTAACTTAAAGTATCAATATCATAGTATGTACAATGATGCAGGTTCGTACGAGTATTGCCACCAGGGAGCCCGTACTCAGATAACCCTAAATCAATGGTTATGGCTCTACACGTCGAATCTCCACTTCCATCGTACAAATGGGACGTATCTTATAAACTTCGTGTAGTTGATCAGATTAACGATAATCACTATGACAAGTCAGGTAGGTATATATACCAAAAAAAGTCAGCTAGGTATAGGACTCCGTTTACTTTTGATTTTTGTTGACCTAATAATTGTTAACGCTAGTTTCCTAATCTATTCATGTTTGGATTATTGTTATGGTGTAAAGATTAGAATATAATGCATATGAGTCTTTAATATTAATCTGTATATGGACTCAGATTTACTTCCTGCCACACTATATATATATATATATATATATATATATATATATATAAGTATGATATGCCGAGGGAGGTTATTTAGTTTACGTGCTGAAAGGATGAAGATATGACTGAGGCATTCACTCAATGTTTCAAATATTTTTTTTGTGTTTCTGGATTATTCACGAAATGATATTCTCCTATTCAGCATCTTCAAATCCTACTATCATTTATTCCATAAATATAATACATTCACAATTCTCTTAACAATTACAAATTGTCTTAGCCAGAAGTTTTGGACAATTAAGTTCCATGCGATGTCAAAGTTGGTGAACCTAACTTTAGCTCTAAAAGCTCTACGAGACAAGAAAGTTGCACACTTATTTTTATATCTTATAATGTCAAAATACCTTCGATAATCATATTATATACTTCATTCAAATGTTATTGATACCGGGCGTTATTTTTCAGGTAACGATATCTTTACTACTAACAGTACCAAAGATTCAACTGGGTTCTGTTACAATTTGCCATTGGAAAAGTTTGATGACCCATATTTGGGTTTCATTAAAAATGACACGGTCATTGTTCAAGTGATATTCGATTACATACATGGTGCTAAGATGCTGTAATTATAGATACGAAGCATTGATGCTTGTAATTGTACTAGCTGTATTCTTGACGTAACCCATTTCTTGTTGTGTGTTTGTTTCTGTATCAATTTTATTGCACGATTTATCTCAACTTCAGAAATACATGGGAGGTCATATCCTCCTGAATATTTTCATTTATTTTGTTCGTGTTTCTCGAAATTTGACATCGAATGGGATGTTTTTGTTTTAATGTGGTTCTATATTAAGTAAGACTCTAGCTTTTATTATTTTGAACCAAGCACATGTACTCCTATTGTTGGGTTCGTCTACATTTCCGATAAAATTTTAGTATTTCTTAGTTAGACTTAATAGGAGAAGCAAAGGAATGTAAATATTGCTTAATATATATATATATATATATAGCATTTTGAGGAGTTTGTAAAAAATACAGATGTAGATAATATTCTTGTACCGAACTTTTTATGGGTTATACGTTAAAATGCAAATGTTTGTTTATGTAGGTAAAAGGTCTGTAAGATAAAACACATATATTTACACACATATGTTTTGTAAGTGTGGAAATGATGTAACTGTCATTTCAAACATTAATACATCGTTCTGCTTCTTATATAAAAGATACAAATAAACGGTTTGATCTTATCTAAATAACTAACATAATAATTGATATCAACACGTGTTCAAGTTTAATGTTTATCTAACATTCTCCCTCTTAACATTGAACTTGACTCATGTCTGCCTGATCTTCCTCTTTATCCAAAGAGTTCTTGAAGATCTTGTTGGCTCCTCTTTTGACGTCTGCTTCTCTGCAATTGCCATGCCACCTTTGTAATCTTTTCAGTTGTCGTTTCAGCACCTCTACACGTGCCTTCTTGATGCTATCTTCACCAACCTGCATCTCCATGAGTGCGTCCCAAGCATATTTTTCCGTCTACTTCGGCTTGAGAAATGACTACCATGGCGCCTTGATCTCTGACGACGTCTGTGTCTTCACCTTCGATCACTGACCATACTCCTAGCGAACACAACATTATCTTCATCTTGCCCATATGCTGTAGTTCGTTTCGCTGAGACTCCCCTTGTCCTCGGTTTGATTACTGCAACTGCCTTTGATTGATCTCCTTCAATGTCATCCATTTCTTTGGCAACACGGGCTCTGATACCCAATGTAGGTAAAAGGTTCGTAAGATAAAACACATATATATTTACACTTACGTAAACAATAAGTGTGGAAATGATATAACTGTCATTTCAAACATCAATACACCGTTCCGCTTCTTATATAGAAGATACAAACAAACGGTTCGATCTTATCTAAATAACTAACATAATAACTGATATCAACACACGTTCATGTTTAATGTTAATCTAACAGTTTATCCAATTGGTTAGATATAGGCTAATTATTTAGTCCAAAAGAGTCATCAACCCAATGAAAAAATCAAGGTATGATTGTTATAGTCAAGGAGATTTCTAATGGTTGAACTTGTTTGTACTCTAGACAGACCATTTCAACACTTAGGTTCTTTTAGAAATCTAACGTTGCATTCATTTTTTATTTTATTTTTCTCTAGACATATGGTCTTTTTAGTTCATATCCCACCCCAAACTCAACCGGTAGGAGACGAGTCAAAGTTTGTCATGAAGAATATATAATCGAGACTTTACGAGAGGTTTGGTGAGACAGTAAACAATCGGATCATGAGACAGCACCAATCGGACTTACAAGATCTTTTGAGTATTTGGTCACGTATAAAATGGACGTCAAGGAACAAAATCCAAATTAACTCAGCATACATATTTACGAGGGCTCTGTACTCCGACTTAGTGGAGGAACAAGCCACGACATTCCACTACTCTTAAGAGCATGAGATCAAGATATCACCAATGTCAACACAAAACACCTATTGTCAGCAGACGAAGCCTAATCGGCATCACAAAAGCCCTCGAGTTGAATATGGCACCATGGCTTGATGTGGAGACCTAACTAACTGGAATGAGAAAGGTAACTTAACACTCGTTCAACTTATTAAAAAGGAATATTTGTTAGTTTTTGTTAAAACTGCTTTAACCGGTTGACAACAAACACTATATATGGCTTCGTGTTAGTCAAATATTGCAGAGCACCTAATGTGCTTCTGTAGTTCGTAGAATTCTCAAGAGGAACACCATCCGTACTCGATAAAAGAATGCAAGCACTCATTAGTATGGGACACGGTTTGGACAATGCAAGAACACGCGCATCAAGGAGGTTAGTAATGTATTTTTGTTGAGTAAGATAGATACCAGTAGGTTCACGGTCCTTCTCTATTCTAAAGAATACATGGAGTGGCTCCATATATTTTATTTTAAACATTAAGTGTAGTCTATGAAAAAATTGTTATAAACATCTTGCTTGATTACTTGTTACTAGAATATCATCAACATAGACTAGAATTAGAAGAATGAGTGTTTTGTAAATGGAGTAAAATAGGGAGCAATATGTTATTGTGTTTTAAAAACCTCAATCCATTTGTGTTTCGTGGATTCTATGGTACCAAGTCCTACGATCTTTCTTGAGCCCACATAAGCTTTAGGATACCTACATACATGTGTAGGATTAACTCAGATCTAGCTTTCTCATATAGACATCCTTAATCAAAAAACCATTTAATAATGTATTAAAAATACCAAACTGTCTCACGTCCTAATTTTGTGAGACATCAATAGTTAGGACCAACCTTACTATAAAAGCTTTGATGACCACGCTAAAGGTCTCATATAAGTTTATGCAAGGGGTTTGATGGAACCCCCTGGAAACTAATCTAGTCTTATAACGTTGAATTGAATCATCCAGATTATTCTTAAGCTTGTAAACCCATTTAAATCCAACAACATTTAGATTAGAAGATCAAGGAACAAGAGACCAAGTCCTATGTTGCGTAAGAGAATTATACTTTTTAGCATAATTTTTTCCCATTTAAGATCATCCATTTCCTCAGAAAACTTCGTAGGTTACACCATATAGTGTTCAATAGTAATGAAAGTCCCTATATATAAAAATTTGGGTTTAAGAATGTCATGCTTGGATCTAGTAGTCATAAAATGTTGTTTAGTTATTGGTAGATAAACTGTGGATATTGGGCAAGGGTAAACTTATTTCAAGGCTGGGTTGATTGGTATGATTGTTTGAAGGAAATATAGGTTGAGTGTATGATGTCTTGATGTATGTTGTTTTGGTTTTAAATGTGTTGACTGGTTGAAAAGATCCATGTATAGGGTGCGAGATTGATTATGTACTTCACTACTAGGAAGGCTTTGTTGATTTGTTTGGTTTATAGGAGTCACTAACTTTATAATTAAAACTAGGAAGCCACAAACTCGTTGCATACACACATGAATGCTAAGCCTGTTAATGTTAAAAAAAACCTTTAGAGAAAGGAAATTATTTTTTCTTACAAATAACATTTCTAGACATATAGTGAAGAAAGAGGGAATGCACCTCAAACATTCATATGAATTAGATGTAAAATATTTTTAACATGATAGTGAGAAGTAGGATAAGGTAGACTGGAGACTTAGCCATTTGGCAAGCATCGCAAAAATTCAATTTATTCTTTAAATTTGTAGGTTAAAAAACATACAAAGTAGATAACTTTGAACAAATAGAATGTTATTAAGAATAATAGGTTTATGATATAAAGTAGATAACTTGGATTGGACGATGTGTAGGATATGAAACATTTGACCCCGACCAATAACAATATGTTTGTTATCTAAGTACTCAGTTTTCTGAGTTAGGAGACTAGAATTCCATGTGTTATGGTGACTAGTACTACTGTCATTAAACGAGGCTCCATAACCTACAGTATCATGAATTACCAAATAATCACCTTGATCTCCATCACCTCTGTTATGTTCAGAAAGAGGATTAGCTATAACATAATGGTAATCTCTCTAGAAACAAACTTGAGCACTATGCTCATACTTGCGGAAAATTTGACAAGTAATTGTAGTAGGATAAAAATTATCTCATCTTCCTCTAAAGAAGTTACTTCTTCCCCTAGAACTATTAGGATATTTGTTAATATAGTTGGTTATGCACCTGAACCCCATTAATTGGCTTATAAACTGATTGTTTGAGCCCCTTAAGTTAATGTTATTGCTTATTTTCTTCTTGTGTGTGGTGTAGTTAGAAGAGGCTAAACTTAAGTTAACCATATAACCTTGCAGACTAGTGAGTTACTCCAGTCTTAAAGAGGAGTAATGAAGTCCCTAAGTTCAACCAATTGAGGTCTTTCTTGTTAGGCAAGCTAACAGCACTATGGAGTATGTTCAGAGTTAAACCTATCTAATATATGAGTAACTAAGTATTAGTGGAAACCAAACAACCTTCTAAAGCTAGGTTGCCTGAAATGTTTTTCCTTCTGTTTTGAGGCAGCATGTCACTATAAAAGCACTTTTACGTGTTCTCTGAAATTCTAACTTGTAGGTTATCATTGAGTTGGCATGTTAACAAAAGAGTTTGCTTACATCGTCCCATAGACCCCTTGAGGTCTCTCTCTATCTACTTAGCTTTTACTTCAGGGCTCATAATGGAGTAAAGTCATCCAATTAAAGGCTTTGTCTTTGCCATCCAGTCTTCATACTCGGCATTGTCTCACATGTTGCCTTTAGAATCAGAATCAAGTCTTAAGCCTATGAGTCTTAATGGAGTAGTAAATAAGATTATATGGATAAACATAAAATATTTGATGCAGGATATGATGAATCTGACTTAAATGACTTTATATATATATATATATATATATATATATATATATATATATATATATATATACTTGAACAATAAAAAGTAAAAGCATTGCATATATCTAATTATAATTGACCCTTCCTAAATCTAGACAATTTCTGTTACTACATTTTTTCTCTAATTTGAGAAATATTCAAAGAACAAGCATTAGTTTATGATTAAAAAGAATCTCAATATAACATGTACATAAATGTATAGACAAAAATGGAGAAACTACCATTCACCAACCACTTTATATACTTTTTTCATAATCGAAGGATATATGGCGAACATCAGTCCATCATCGATTGTGCAAAAAAAACCTAATAAAATATGGTATTTGGGATCTGAAATTGAAGAAATTGTGAAGGAAGAAAATGAGGAGGAGCATGAAAAGGAAACCAATAGATTGAACAAAAGTTGAGAACCATTGATTAAAAAATATAAAAATTAAGAAAACACAGAAAAGAAAGGTAAGGGAATGTGAATAGTTGAAATCATTTACTGGTGGAACGTTATAAAATTAATCCACATAAGCTTGTGTTATGTTAACGTGTCATTTGTTCAAAAGTTAAAATTGTAACTTAAGTCGATGGAGTATGGATATCGCATATTACGACTCTGTATATGAATAAAAACAATCAATCTCCACACTTTCAAAAGATCACAAACTAGTTAAGATATATTCTTTCGTATATATCATTGATCATTTCCATGTATAATAGTTGTGGGATGTGAGATTTTGGTCGCATTCCTTATTTATTTTTTTGAAATATTAAATTCAATTTAGGTCATTCGAAATCATTTGAAAACGTAATTTTTTATTTATTATTGGATTTTGTGTGCATCTTAATCTCCTTTCTATTGTGAATCAGTCGAATAGTGCCTTGACAGTGTACTGTGTCCGGCAGTACAGTTTTGTGTTGTGATAGTGATATTGTCCAATCACTTGAGTTAGTCTTGTGGTATGAGCCCATTAGGCCCATAGTCTAGTAAGTCTATTAATTCCTTATAAATAGATTACTAGGGCGACACAAAACACAATCTGAAATCTGTAACCTTTTCTATCATAGTGAAACTCTTTCTCTGGCGGCGCCCGTGGACGTAGACAATTGCCGAACCACGTTAAATCATGTGTTTCATTTAAATCTTTCCTTCGTATATATTTTATTCTTTAGCCATTTTGTGATAATTGCATAGTATTTTATAAGAAAATTGGTATCAGAGCCACGTGGTGAAATTAGGGCTTTTGCAATTAGGGTTTCACAATGGCGTCTACAGTAACAAAATACATGATTGAAAAATTTGATGGGGATCCAGCTTTGTATTGTGGAAGATTAAACTGAAATCTTCATTGGTACTGCAAGGGCTGTGGAAGGCTGTGGAGAATAAGTTACCAGAAGAGATGAAAGAAGAGGAGAAACAAGATCTTCAAGGAAAGGCTTTGTGCTGGATTTTAATGAGTGTGAAAGACAATGTGCTTCGCGAGATTAGTGGTGAGAAGACTGCTGCCTGCGCATGGAAAAAGCTAGGAGATCTTTACTCAGAGAAATCAGTAGTAAACCGATTATACTTGAAGAAACGTTTGTATGATTTCAGATTAAAAGAAGGTATGTCCATAACAGAGCACCTAGATAATTTTAAATCAATTATAATGGACTTGTAGAACATAGATATCAATATTGGGGATGAGGATCAAGCTTTGTTTGTATTGAGATCGTTACCAGCTCCCTATGAAAACTTCATAGATACCATTATGTATGGTAAGGATACGTTATTGCTAGCAGATGTCAAAGGGGCACTGAAATCAGAAGAGATGAGACAGTTGCAGCCAGACAATCAAGCTGAAGGGAAAGGTCTTATGACTAGGGGAAGATCTAAAAGCAAAGCGAGTTCTTTAAGAAGGAAGAACTGGAGGTCCAAGTCAAGGGTGAAGCACTCAAACTGTTATGAATGCGATGAGCAGGGTCATTATAGGAGAGATTGTCCGAAACTGAATGGTAAGAAGGGAAATCAAAAGGAAAATGCAGCAGACAGTGTTGAAGGTGTGAACCATTCCGACGATAGTGAAAACAATGGTAAAAGAGATGTATTGTCTGTGAGTTCAGAATTTGGGCAAAACTCTTGGGTACTTGATACTGGCTCTACATATCACATGTGTCAGTTCAATGAGTGGTTTGATACGTACAAGCTAATGCAGGGAACTGTCTATTTAGGGAACAATCATTCGTTGACTGTTGGTGGTATTGGTAACGTCAGAATCATAATGTTTGACGGGGTTGTTAGAATCTTGACGTGCTGGCATGTTCTTGGGTTAAAAAGAAACCTAATTTCTCTTGGGACTCTAGACTCTCGGGGTTACAAGTATCATGCAGAAAATGGTGTAATCAAAGTGACAAAAGGCTCAATGGTATGCATGAAAGGCAGTTTGCAGATGGGTCTTTACATTCTCCAGGGGAGTGTTGTTATGGGTGATGCTGCAGTAGCATCATCACGGAGTAATAGCCAAAGTATGCAGGATCGAAATAAGTTGTGGCATTGGTGTCTTGGTCACATGAGTGACAGATGATTAGTTGTTTTGGGAAAGAGAGATTTGTTGAAAGGGTATAAAGCAGAATCATTGGGATTTTGTGAGCACTGTGTGTTTGGTAAACAAACTAGAGTCAAATTCAGCAAATCGGCTGTAAGAAAGACTAAAGGCATAGTGGACTACATTCACTCAGATCTTTGGGGTCCAAACAGAATTCTATCCAAGAGCGGAGCCAGATACTACATGAGTTTGATCGATGATTATTCAAGGATGGTGTGGGTTTACTTTCTGAAAACGAAAGACGAGGCATATTCAACCTTTGTCAAATGGAAGACGATGATTGAGAAGCAAACAGGAAGAAAAATCAAACGTCTTAGGACAGATAATGGGTTAGAATATTGCAGTCGTGAGTTCAACGAGTTCTGTGAAGCTGAGGGAATAGTGCGCCATCGCACTTGTTCTAGAGCACCACAACAGAATGGAGTCGCAGAAAGAATGAACAGAACACTTTGTGACAAGGCACGAAGTATGCTCTCGCATTCCGGTGTGGGAAAGGATTTTTGGGCTGAAGCTATTAATACAGCGTGTTACTTGGTGAATCGGTCTCCATCAACGGCTATTGATTGTAAAACTTCTTTTGAGATTTGGTCTGGATCGTCGGCTGATTATGAACATTTGAGGGTGTTTGGTTGTCCTGCGTATGCTCATGTGAGAGATGGTAAGCTTGAGCTGAGGGCAAAGAGATGCATATTTCTAGGATATGCTAATGGAGTGAAGGGATATAGGTTATGGTGTACCTCTCCAAAGTCTCCAGGTTTTCTCATCAGTAGGGACGTTACTTTTAATGAGTTTGCTTCGATAGATAGTCAGAAGGAAGTAGGAGAAATGGTCGAATCAGGATCAGTTGTGAGTAAACCGGTGGAGCTTGAAGTAGAATCAGTTCCTAGCAAGTCCAATAATTCAAGTGGTTCTGAGGAAATGAGTACTCAAACAAGTTGCATACTGCAAGAGTTTTGGACCTTACGTCAAATTTTATTTGTTATTTTTGCTTCAAAATTACTTCGATAAAAATTATGTATGTTGCTTGTAGGCATAATGCAGTAGTCCTCCTAGTCTTTTTAAATCATCTATGAAAGATTACCATGAGTAACTCCGTAGTCCTAAGCGAAAGATGAATGGAAGACTAATATGCTAATCTAGTTGGTTGTCTACATAAATTGACAAAACATGGATGTTGGATCATTGTAGGATACTTTTTAATTTGAAAAAACATCTTTGTTGTTAGTGAATTACGTGTAATATGAAAATAAATAAATAGAAAATACAAATTTGGTCAAGTGGGAGAGTAAGAATACTTAAATGAAATGAAATAAAGAATGTTGACGGGATTATGTATAATTTGGATTATGGGATTTGATTCCCGTTTTTCCAGAGCTGTTATGAGCTAATATATGAAGAATGTTGACGAGATTTAATATATGAGTGCATGATCGTTTCCTCTAGTTTGATATTTAGGATATCATTGCCGCGAACTGACTTTAAGCAAGAAGTGAACCCTAATTTCTTCTTTCAGATGTAGTCTTATGCAATAACAATGACCAACCTTCCTGAATGCTACAAGACATGGAAAAACAAGTTTATCTACATATGCGGTTTTTAGGAAGCACATGGTTAGGACAACATGTTTTATCATCGGACGTGAAAGGTGAAAGGTAAATATCATTGATATAATTATGTGGCATGACTTGCTTTGTGTATATTGCATGATTGCTTAATTTCACTTTTACTCTGTATTTTTAGGACATGAGTGAGATTACAGGAATTTGCTTATGGGGGGGGATGATCAATTATGCCCTAATGATGATAAATAGGACTGAGGAATTTGACTGCAACTATAAAACGTTGCTACCAGTAAAAATATTTGGTGTGAGCAGATTGTGGCTGTTTGAGGGTTTTTAGGTAACTTTCCTCTGGTAATAGAGAGAGATTTTGATGAAGATACATCTCTTAATAGAGAATAAAAAACGTCGACAGTTACGAGTTGTGTAAAACTGAAAGTATCTCCTATGACATTAGATAAGGCGAGGCGTTCGCCATCGAAAATGAGAACCTTAGAGGTGAGGAAGAAAAGTGTTAGTGCGTCTTGTCAAGAATGAAGCTATAGCTCCTCCTAGAGCTGTCACCGTAGATGTTGGTAAAGAACGGCGAAATGAAGATGAAAGGGAAAAGAAGAAGGAGCTAGTTTAGGGATTTGGATTGAGACCAGCCTCACTCCTCTCTCTGAAGAAACTACTGTCCTGAGAGTCGTTTCTCAGTTCATTGGTCTTGGGCATGGATCGGTTTGATCCACCAAACCCGGCTCACTTAAGCCCAGCGTCTATCTTATCGCACGAGAATAAGTTGTGTGACAAATTGGTCTTAGTCAAGAAATATTCAAATGTTTAGTCACACACTCAAAGAAATAGAATGTAACAGATTATACTACCTTATCTACAATATTGTTGTAACAGAAAAGATTCTCCACTGCTGCTCTAACTGTGTATAAATAGCAGTGTGAATCACAATTGTTTAAGGAAGAATTTATACAAAATACAAGCTCTCTTCCATACTCTATAATTTTCATTTTTCACAAATCTTGACTTGGTATCAGAGCTACTAAGCCGTCAATGGAAAATCCTGAATCTCCATCTCTTAGCTGTGACACTCTAGGGTTTGTTCTTCCAAGCAACCTCACCAGCAGCACTAAAAACTCACACCTGCACACCATGAACAACAACAATCATAGTGTTAGACTCAACATGAACAACTACCTGTTGTGGAAAACTATGGTTCTTCCTATGATTAAAGGAAATATACTAGGAGGATACATTACAGGGGATAAACCTTGTCTAGGGAAGTTCATCACTAATTCTGAAGGGAATGAAACTGAGAACCCTGAACATGAAGAATGGATCGCTAAGGATCAACTTCTTCTTGGTTGGCTTTATTCAACCATGAGTCTTGATGTTGCAGCTCAGTTGATGGAAGAAGATACTGAAAAGGATCTCTGGGAAGCTGTAAGCAGGTTATCTAGCTCACAAACTAGAGCCATAATTACCTACTTCAAGTCCAAGTTTCAGAGAACTCGTTTAGGTAATACCTTAATGCTTAACTATCTTAACAAAATGAAGTCCATAGCTGATAATCTACTACTTCCTGGGTGTGATATATCTATGGATGACCTAATCACTCAAGTCCTAGCTGGTTTGGACTCTGAGTATGCATCTATTGTGGTAAGCTTGACTGATAAAGAAGATCTCAGTTGGTTGGATCTGTAAACAAGTTTGCTCACCTTTGAGAGCAGACTTGAACAACTCTGGAGCATTCAAAATAACATGTCAAAAGGCATATGGAAAACAATAGCAACACAACAAAAATCCAAGAGGGTTTTATGGTGGTTCCAGAGGACAGAATAGAGGATACAAGGGTAGGTCCTATTATCCTAACAATAAAAGAGGCAGAGGTTAGTTCTACAAAGGGAGAGGAGGTAGATCTTTTCAGAACAAACCTACTTGTCAAATCTGTAGTAGATATGGACACTCAGCTCCAGTATGCTACTACAGAGATGATCCCTCTATGATGGGAAACACACCAACAGGGAAAGCTAAGAGTGAAGGTGATCAAGCAGCCTACATCACTACTCAGGATAATGCAGGTGACAATGCCTGGTTTGCTGACAACGGTGCTACTCACCATGTCACAGGCAACTCAGGACTTTTAACCCAGAAGTCTGAATATACAGGTACTAAGAGTGTTCTGGTTGGTAGTGGTCAAAAAATCCCCATAAAAAACATTGGTAACTCTAAACTTTACTCTAACACTAAAACACCTATCTATATGTCCAATATCCTACATATACCCTCGATTAACAAGAATTTACTATCTGTTTATCAATTGACTAACCATAACATAGTTTTTATTGAGTTTTATAGTGGTTTTTGCTTTGTGAAGGACAAGGAAACATGGACTATTCTTCTAAGAGGGACGTCTGAGAATGGGTTATATAGATTGGACAGCTATCCTAAGTCACAAGAAAGGCAGGCCTCTTCTAGTTCACCTCAAGCTTTTATCTCTAATGTTCATGTTAATGTTTCTAATTCCCTAAAATATGTATGGCATAGGAAGGTTGGCCATCCATCTCTAGACACTATGAATTCAGTTCTAAAGCTTTGTAATCTCAATACTACTGGAAAGAATGAAATTAGTTTTTGTGAGGCTTGCCAATTAGGCAAGTCTCACAGTTTGCCTTATTCTGTGTCTAGATCCTATGCAAGTAATATTTTGAACCTCATACACACAGATGTATGGGGTCCTTCTCCTGTTTTCTTTACAGAGGGACACAGATTCTATGTCATTTTCATTAATGACCATTCAAGATACACTTGGTTCTATCCCCTAAAGGACAAAAGTCAGGTGTTTAATACCTTCAAAACATTCAAAACACTGGTTGAAAAACAATTTGACAGATCAATCAAAGTTGTTCAGAGTGATTGGGGTAGTGAATACAGACCATTTCACTCTTTTGCTCAAGAGCAAGGGTTTATACTTAGGAGGTCATGCCCATATACCTCAGCCCAAAATTGTAGGGCTGAGAGAAAGCATAGGCGCCTGGTGGAGACTGGTCTCACTCTCTTAGCTCAGTCTAGGTTACCATACAGTTTTTGGGTTCATTCTTTTCGAACAGCTACATTTCTTATCAACAGATTACCTACCACAGTTCTCTCCCATAAATCACCCTATGAAATTCTCTATCACAAAAACCCAACTACTTTATCCTAAAAACGTTTGGATGTGCCTGCTACCCTTGTCTAAGGCCTTACCAGTCACAAAAGTTTCAATTCCATACAACTAAGTGTATCTTCTTAAGTTATAGTCCACATAATAAGGGGTGTATTTGCTTGGATCTTAAAAATAGGGTTTATGTGTCAAGGAATGTTATATTCAATGAAAGGGAATTTCCAATTATGACAGGTTTTTTCTGTGATCAACAATCTGAGTCTATTTCAACTCAAACTTCTCACACTTGGTTTCCTAGTCTGCCTAACTCTCTTGTGACTCCTGGTGATCTGCCTTCTACTACAACTCAGTCTTATGACTCTCTTGACCAGACAGTCTCCTCAACTCCTGGTTCTCCTCAAGGTAAGATCACTCCTCACACTACACAAACTCATGACAACCGCACTACCTCCTCTACCAATACACCTTCTAACATTAGAATTACTAGTTCATCTCACAAAGACACTACATCACCTCTCAGCTCTAACTCAGCACCTCCTAAGACTATAACCACCTTCCACCACATGAATCCTACATTAACCATACAACTACCACTTGATCCTTCTGTTTCCACACAACACCAACCTCCCTCTCTCAAAACTCACACTATGAAAACCAGATCCCAAGATGGTACACTTAAACCTAAAACACCCTATGTTGGCTCTATGATCACTACTATACCACTCACTCTTGAACCTACCAAGTACTCAAAAGCTGCTACTAGTCCTCACTGGGTTGCTGCAATGGACACTGAGTTTCAGGCCCTCATTAACAATAAGACCTGCACTCTGATTCCATGGTCACCTAATCTAAATGTAGTGGGCTGCAAATGGGTCTTCAAGGTGAAATACAACAGAGATGGTTCAGTGCAAAGACACAAGGAAAGGTTGGTGGCTAAGGGGTTTCATCAAACCCCTGGCATTGATTTCTCAGAGACTTTCAGTCCTGTAATTAAACCATCTACTGTCAGGTTGGTGTTAGCCATTGATGTGTCTAAAGGTTGGGAGGTACGTCAGCTAGACATAAATAATGTGTTCCTTAATGGCTTTCTAAGTAAAGATGTATATATGGCTCAAACAGAGGGGTTCAGAGACTCTGTGTACCTACATACGTGTGCAAACTCCACAAAGCTCTGTATGAGCTAAAATAGGCTCCAAGAGCCTGATACTCTAAACTGAAGGATACTCTACTCAGTTGGGGCTTCAACAACTCACGAGCAGACTGCTCTTTATTTTATTTTGTCTCTCACTCAACTATTATTCTAATTTTGGTTTATGTGGATAACATTATAGGGACAGGGACATAATCTACATGTTTGGCTCACTTCATACACAACTTTAATGCTCTTTTCTCTTTAAAGAACATGGGGTCAATCCATCTATTCCTGGGAATAGAAGCTCATCGTGACTAGACCGACATTTACTTGACACAGCATAAATACATAACAAACTTACTTTCAAGCCAGGGACTCTCCATGCCCAAGCCGTGTCATACGCCTATGGCAGCTGGGGTGTATCTTTCCAGCTCGTCTGGCACACTCCTCACTGATCCTACACCATTTCGAAGCTTATTAGGCGCCCTTCAATATCTTACTAATACACGCCCCGATATTGCATTTGCTGTCAATAAATGAAGCCAATATCAGCAAAAGCCTACTACTACACATTGGCAATTCTTAGAGAAGGATTTGAGATACTTATCTGGCTCGAGATGGACAGGTCTTCACATTAAACCATCCAGTCATCTTTATCTTCATGTATTCTCTGATGCAGACTGGGCTTCCTCGGTTGATGACAGAAGAAGCGTTGGGGTCTACTGTGTCTACTTTGGGGATTCACTGATTTCATGGTCTTCAAAGAAACAACATGTAGTTGCCTGGTCCTCCACTAAGTCAGAACATCGCGCACTGGCTAACTTGTCCTCCGAATTGATATGGCTTCGTTCTATTCTGACTGAAATTAAACTACCGATCACACCACCATCGGTCATATGGTGTGACAACCTGGGTGCCAGTTCCCTTGCCTCCAACCCAGTGTTTCATGCACAATCGAAGCACATCAAACTCGATGTTCACTTCATTCGTGACCAGGTCCTCCAAGGGTCTTTACAAATCTGTTATGTCGCTTCCAAGGACCATCTTGCAGACTGCCTCACGAAGCCCTTGACTCACTCACGGTTCATCTTCTTTCGAGACAAACTCGGTCCTGTAAACTCACCCCTTCATTTGCATGGGGATGTCAAGAATGAAGCTATAGCTCCTCCTAGAGCTGTGACCGGCGACGTTGGTAAAGAACGACAAAAGGAAGATGAAAGGTAAAAGGAGGAGGAGCTGGTTTAAGGATTTTGATTGAGACTAGCCTCACTCCTCTCTCTAAAGAAACGAATGTCCTGAGAGTCGTTTCTCAACTCATTGGTCTTGGGCATGGATCGGTTTGATCCACCAAACCCGGCTCACTTATGCCAAGCGTCTATCTTATCACACGGAAATAAGTTGTGTGACAAATTGGTCTTAGTAAAACAATATTCAAATGTTTAGTCACACACTCAAAGAAATAAAATGTAACAGATTGTACTACATAATCTACAATATTGTTGTAACAGAAAAGATTCTCCACTGGTGCTCTAACTGTGTATAAATAGCATCAGTATGAATCATAATTTTCAAGGAAGAATTTATACAAAATACAAGCCCTCTTCCCTACTCTATAATTTTCATTTTCTTCACAAATCTTGACTCGTCTAAGCCACGATAAGGGAAAGAGTGGCAGCATCGGTAGTCATGCTAGTGATTATACTAGAGAAACACAATAATACAAGGTTGTTACATATGAGTCGATCCAAAAAATTGGAGGAGAAAAAGACAATGTTCTCCATACAATAAGTTCATTACAAGCCTCAAACACTAGTGTTGTTTTGCTACCCAAATAACACAACTCGGAACAAATAACATTTTGAGGGTTGTACCAAAATCAAGAGGCCAAGGCGAACAAATGAGTTTATCCTAATTTCAAGAGGCCAAAAGGCTCAGACACTAGTGTTATTTTACCACTTTCTAACTTCAGATTAACAAGTTCTTTAATAAAAAAGATTTTATATGAACAGTTTTTCTTTCATAAAGATCTTCCATTTTTTTCTAAAGATCATACGAGTCAGACTATTGAGAAATATTTTTGAAGATGCTAAGATGAACCCCTTATCGAATAGTTCCCAAAGCATTTCTTTTTTAGTTTTATCATTTTTTTTCTTAGTTGTCTTGCAGTTTTACCAGTTTAGAAAAGTTACCATCACTATCTTTAACTGGCTCAATCAGATAAAACAAATCTTTGCAATATATTAGATCCTCCAAAATTAGTCTGCAAATATGATAGTTTGTTGATGTTAACTTAATCATGGAGCTACGATAACTATACTCGACATTTTTAAACAAACTAGTATTTTTTATACCGATTATAGGTTTGAAACAATACTAAAAATCAGCGGAAACAAAAATGAAAACATAAGATTTATATGTGGAAAAATCATTTCAATGTGAAGAGTAAAACACACGAAACTGATTAGGAGTTCAACCTGAACACTTCTATTATTATAATGAGGTGAGGGTACAAGTAAACCTGAATCAATTTCACAAAGATCTACAAACCGACCAACAATTACACAAATAATAAATAATAAGAAGAGAAGCACAAAAAGAAAAATATCCACAAACACACTACATTGTTCCAGCGGTGATTCCCCTTTTTTAGTAGCACCAAATCACAATCCAACCAGTCATATCTAAGCGTTAAATGTCTCGAACACAACATCCGAATTTCAGCAAAAACAATATTATTTCCCTTCGATCAAATCTCTTTACAATGACCGCTTTCACCATAATAAAAAATTGAAAAATACTCTCCCTATTTGTATATATAGTATCGATTGTTGAGTAATTTAAAATTGAGTTCCAATAATATAAATATACGGTGCAAAATAAAAATTAGGTTTTAAATTTGTGCACAAATTAACTAGTGAAGTTTAATGTAAAAATGCTGAAATTTTATTGAAAACATAGACAATCTCAACCATAAATAGTATATGTGCTTGGTTTTAAACACCTCAAACATTCGTACAGAAGCATTCCATGATGTAATTTTTTTTAAAAAAAAAATACAACACCAAATAATTAAAACAAATTCATAAGGAGATACAAAGCGATCAACAAAATTGACACGAAAATAAACCCACAAAAATAAATCGTTGCGGACGGAAAAACATCACTAGACGTAACATTGGTTTATTTCAAGCATCCCACTTCAACTCCATCTTTGAATTCTCAGTATCTATATATACAACATCTAACCACCTTTAATAGAATCGAAGATCACTTGAACAATGCATGTGTTATTTTGAATGAAGCCTGAGGATGGATTATCAAGCCTTTCCGATTCTAAAAATTGAGCGAATCCACTTCCAGTGAACTTAGGTCCATATTTACTTGGAGTAAATGTGTAGTTATCTGAAAAATTAAAGCATGTACGGTCGTACTTGATAAATTTACATGTTAAGTATTTATTTTGTAACATATGTAATTTAATTTCGATTGTATCTATTGAAAAATACAAGTAGCGGGGATAGTATGAAATGAAAAAAATATATAAAAAAAAATATAGAAACAACAATAAACACAAATGAGGTGAATGTCTTCGGATCAGCTGTCGGTACCGAATAATATATATTTTCGTTTTATTTCATAATACATATCGTATTAAGGTTACATACATTGCTAAATAATGTTGTTATTGTTTTTTGTTTTATGAAAAAAGAAAAAACAAACTCAATTTTTTTTATAAAAAAAGAACTTTTATTTTTATATAAAAAAACATTTAAATGGACAAACATAACTTTTTTTTAAATATATAGTATGAGACGGAAAATAGCATAAATCTCTAATAATAATGGTTTTTCCGTTCATATCCAAAAATATCTATTTATGTGGAGATCTACTTTTAACATAGTTAATTTACTATCAATATAAAAAATTCAATTCAAATAATTATACCATCGTTTTACTATTCATCTTCTTTTTAAAAGTATTATACTATAATTCTATTTTTAATAATAATAATTATTATTATTATAATTAATCTTTTTATTAATTTTTTGCATAATTATTTATTCAAATTTAAATTTTATAAGTTTGGTTGTTTGAATTTTATGTACGATAAACAAATAACTCTTATAAATGATTACGATTGAAACATACAAATAAATTAAAATTATATTATAAATTAAATAGATATTTATATTATAAGGTTAAATTTTTTTTTAACAATTAACTTTTATTTATGTACTTAGTTAACATTTAAAATTATAAATTAAGTTTTACTATTTATATTATAAATTTAATTTTGAGAATTGGTAAAAAGAGTGCCAAAACTATTTTGTAGAGTGTTTTCATAAATAATTAATATTTAAATAATTTTTATTTATTAAACCTTCAAATTTTTTATAATTATATTTACTCTGCTTATTTACGTTTTATACTAAAAATTATTTTAGAACCCCATGAATCGATATCCAAAATTAATAATCGAAATCTATGCTGAGAAGCCCTTTTCGACCGTGGGTCTCTGTCCAGACTAATCCTAATGTGAATGTGCATATAAAAGCATCTGATTGATGCTTTAAAGACTTTAGAAAAGAAAAATATGTTTGAAGTCTTGAGCAATGATGTTCATTCATCTCCAAAGCATGATGGTAGTTTGGTTTCTTCTCCTGTTAGGGATAAGATTGATAAAGAAAAGGTTAGAAGACATGATAGTCTGAAGTCTAAAAAGGTTTCTAAGATTTGGAGCTCAAAGGGTCCAGTTTCATCTAAAATCATGAAGCTCAAAAGAG
The DNA here is from genome assembly GCA_036936605.1 of Limnanthes douglasii subsp. nivea. Lineage (NCBI taxonomy): Eukaryota > Viridiplantae > Streptophyta > Magnoliopsida > Brassicales > Limnanthaceae > Limnanthes > Limnanthes douglasii. The sequence continues at coordinate 8,680,601 of JAUPFV010000004.1, read as the reverse complement.
CCCAGAGGCCGTCTTCTGATCAATGACTGTTACAATGATCTGCTGGAATGTAAGAGGGCTTGCTAACAAGGAGTCAGTGCAAAGATTGAAGTCTTTGGTTAACTCTGAGAAGGCCAGCTTTGTTGCTATTCAGGAGCCTTTTGTGAGGGCTGATAAGATGAATGTTATTGCTAGGAAATTGAAGTTAAATGGGTTCTGTGGTAATGTGAATAACAAGATATGGGTCTTTTGGCATCTGGATTACAAGGTTGAGGTTATTCTGGATAGTGAGCAGCTATTACACTTGAAGGTCTGTCATGTTTCATTGAGTAGAGAGTTTTATGTTTCAGTAGTGTATGCTAAGTGTAGGACAGATCAGAGGTTGCTTCTGTGGGATTTGATTAGAAGTCTGGATATGGGCAGTTGTGAATGGTTATTATTTGGTGATTTCAATATTATTTCTAACATTCATGAGCAATTGGCTTGTTCAACTGTTAATCAAAGAGGAATGGATGACTTCAATAGCTTGATTATGGATTGTAGTTTCACTGATGCTGGCTTTTCTGGGTGTCCATATACCTGGTCTAATGGTTATAAGTGGAGGAGGCTTGATAGAGTTCTTTATAATTCTTCATGGTTGAATTATTTTGATTGTACTTCTGTTTGCCATCTTGCTAGAAGCTGCTCTGATCATTGTCCATTGATTGTCAGGGTTGCTTCTAGTCTTGAAAGACCTAAAGTTTCTTTTAGGTTCTTAAACATGTGGGTTTCTCACCCTGATTTCATGAAGACTATTACTAATAGTTGGTCTGTTAATATTGATGGTGTTGTGAATAATCCTGTTATGATGTTTTGGCTCAAGCAGCAGAGGTTAAAGGGTGTTCTTAAGAATTGGAATAGGATTATTTTTGGTAATGTCTTTGATGCTCTTAAAAAGTCTGAGGATAGTATCATTGTCAAGGAAGCTCTTCTTCAAAGTGACTATAGTGAAGAGAATAAAGCTGCTTTGGATGAGGCTAGATAGAATCATCTTGTGTTACTTGATAGGGAGGAGAGTTTTTGGAAGCAAAAGGCTCATGTGGCCTGGTTAAAGGACTCTGATAGAAACACTAAAGCCTATCACAATTATGTGAAAAAGAGAATTAAAAGGAATCGGATTCATAGAATTAAAGTTGATGATCAGTGGATTTCGTCTAAGGATGGTATTAGTATTTCTGCTGTTGATTATTTCAAGTCCTTGTTAGCTCCAACTGATAGGGATGTATCTGATTCTGACTTGTTGGAGGTTATCCCTTCTTTGGTTTCTGTTGAAGACAATTTAAATATTGCTAAAGCTCCTTCCTCTGAAGAGATCTTTGAAGTTGTTAAGTCTTTAAGTTCTGAGTCTGCAGCTGGCCCTGATGGCTTCAACGGTGAATTCTACAAGAAATGCTGGTCTGTGGTGGGTTGTGATTTTTGTAGTGCAGTTAAGGGAGTTTTTAGTGGTTTTACAATGCCTAAGGGAGTGAAAGCTACACTGATTTGTTTGATTCCTAAAGTTGACAATCCAAACAGATGGAAGGATTTTCGTCCCATTAGTCTAACCACTGTGTTCTCTAGAGTGGTTGGAAAGATCATTAACAATAGATTGTCTTTGATTCTGCCTAAGCTCATTTCTATGGAGCAAGGTGGATTTGTTAAAGGAAGGGATATTCAACACTCTATTCTTTTGGCTCAGGAATTGAGTTTGGACATTAATAAAAATAAGAAGTTTGGCAATGTTATTGTTAAAACTGATATGACCAAAGCTTTTGATAAGCTGAGTCATATGTTTTTGTTCAAAGTGTTGAGGCTTTTTGGATTTGATTCTGGTGTGACTGATCTAATTGGCAGGTGCATTGGCAGGGTCTGTTCTTCTGTTTTGGTAAATGGAGAGCCTGTGGGATACTTTGTTAATACTCAAGGCCTTAGACAAGGGGATCCACTGTCCCCAAGTCTATTTATTCTGGCTGAAGAGTACCTGATTCGTTCTATCAAGTTTATCTCTAATGGTAACAGGTTATTCAGATATAAGACTAGAAGTGATTACAATATTTCTTGTCTTGCTTTCGCAGATGATTTTATGATTTTTGCTAATGGAAGAATTGAAACCATGGAAGCTATGAAAAAGGTTATTCAGCATTATCAAGAAGTCTCAGGGCAAGAAATCAATACAGCCAAATCAAAGCTAATTGTCTCTGATAAAATGAGTCAGTCTCAGATTAATGCCATTGAAGTTCTATGGAATATTCAACATACAAATCTACCTTTCAATTATCTTGGTTCTATTATTGCTACTAATACAAGACTTGTTCATTTTGAAAGTGTGATTTACAAGGTAAGAAGTAGAATTTTGGAATGGGACAAGTTACACTTATCCTTTGCTGGAAGATTGTTGCTGATTCAAACTGTGTTGCTTGCTTTCCCTCTTTATCTCCTCCAGCATACCCTTTTGCCTGTCAGCATCATCAATAGGCTTGAAGTTCTGATGAATATGTTCCTGTGGGGAAATAAAAGTGATAAAAGAGTTATAAGCTGGGCCAGGTGGGATAGATTGTGTAAGCCTGTTAATGAGGGTGGTCTTAACATAAAGCAGCTTAGGGATGTTCAGTTGGTCTATTCAATGAAACTGTGGTTCAATTTTAGACAACAGAACTCTTTTTGGGCTACCTATATACTGTCTATTTATTGTAGCTCTAACATTCATCCTGTTTTGGCTATTTCTCCTAGTCAAAGTTCTAAAGTATGGAAAAGGGTTATCTGTGCTAGAGAGAAGGCTGAAGAGTTTATTTTCTGGCTTCCTGGTCAGGGCAATGTAAGTTTTTGGTATGATAGATGGTGTTCTATCAATCCATTTATCAAAGTTTCAAGAGACAGTGACAGAATGCTTCTTTGGGACTCTTCTAATGACTTGGTTAAGGACTTTTGGTCTGATGGTGCATGGGATATTGATAAGCTTAGTGGTAAAGTATCTGTTATTGAGATTGATAAGATCAAAGAGGTATCCCTTTCTAGTTCTCAAGATAGTATGCTTTGGTCTTTGTCAAAGGATGGAAAATTCAATTTCAAAGATGCATACAACCAAATCAGGATCAAAGGTACTGTCTCTAACATATATACAAAAACCTGGAATTCTGTTACTCCTAAAAAGTGTTCTTTTTTGGTTTGGAGGGTGCTTCATAAGTGGGTAGCTACTGATGACATTTTGCAGACTAGAAATGTATCCCTGGCTTCTAAATGCATACATTGTAATGAAACAGAATCTACTAACCATGTTTTTGTAAAATGTCCTGTGGCCTGGGCTGTGTGGCTCCATTTCAGCACTATTTTTAAAGTTCATATTCAGAGTCATATGACCTTCTCGCACATATTGATGAGATGGTACTGGTCTTCAAAGAGTACTTGTGACATTTTTGTCATCCTTCCTGCCATTATTGCCTGGTCCATTTGGTCTGGGAGAAACAAAAGAAAGATTGGAAATGTTAGTGCTAATGCAAGAACTATTATTCAGCATATCATTTTCATTCTAACTAGTCTTGACAATGCTGGTGTCCTTAAAGCAAAGCACTGGAACATCTATGCTAAAGATGGTTATAATCTGGGTTGTGTGAATCAAACAAAAGGCCTTCGTAAACCTCTCTTTCTCAAATGGAAGAATCCGAAATTTGGAAGATACAAACTAAATGTAGATGGTGGTTGTACCTATTCTCAAGAAGCTGCTGGAGGTGTTCTGATTCGTGATTGGAATGGTGGGATTGTCAAGGGTTGTGGTAAGCTTTATGGCAAAGGAACTCCTCTGATTGCTGAGTGTCGAGCATTGCTTGATGGATTGAAGCTTTGTAGAGATCTGGGGCTTCACGATGTTGATGTGGAAGTTGACTCTAAGGTTCTGGTTCATCTTCTGGCTTTTGGTAAGTCACCTTGGTACCTTGCTCCATTGTTGAACTGCTGTAGGAGGCTTTTCAGATCAGAAATGGTGGTGAGGCATATCTTCCGGGAGCAGAATCATGGTGCTGATTGGGTGGTGAAGGAGACGTTGAGAAGTCGATTGGAGATTGCTTTCAATTCTAATGATGCTCCCCCAAAAATCAAAGCAATTGCACTCTTGGAAAGTCTAAACATGGGCTATTTGAGAATGGTTGATTAATTTCATAAATGTGAATTAGGGTTTTTTACAGATTTGGGATTTTGGGTTGGGGAAGAAGATGTCTTCCCGCCTCTCTGTAGGGTTTAATTTGAATTTGGTGTAATGGCCTTTTGGGGCTTCTTGTCTTTTAATCTTCAATATAAGTCCTTTATCAAAAAAAAATAGAGAAAACTAAGGTACTAGCCTTAACAACCATTAGATCAGCTAAATAAAAATTAACCCGGACGGCTGGTTTGATATTACAACTAAATAAATAACAAATGAACGGTTGTTTAAACTTACCCGACATTTCATAGTGGTTATCGTTGATCTGATTAACTATACGAAGTTTGTAACTCACTTCCCATTTGAAGGACGGAGCTGCAGAATCTATAAACAGATACAACGAACTTATCATTTCAGTCTTTCCGGTCCAAGTCCTACCTGGAAATAGTCGGAGATACCTGTATCATTTAACATAGGTTAAAAATTAAGTTAATTATCGGAGTGACCCGTTGGTCACTTGCTTCGAAACAGTCACTTATTTAATTTTTGTATCAAAACAGTCATTATGTTTCATCGGTGGTCACTAGTGTTGGTTTATTTTGTTGCATTTTTAGTCACTACCAGTGACTATAAATGTGAAGAAAACCAACAAAAAAATGACAATTTTAAGAAAAATATATCTTCGATGGTAGTTTTGAAATAAATGCCTAGCTCTGGTGACTAACGAAGATTCTTAGCCTATATTATTCATATTTTAAATTACAATATTTTAGACAATTGACATTCAAAGGTTAGTATATATGCACCGATTTGTTCCGCCCATTGAGAATTTCTCGGAATCACGAGCATTTGCAATACCGGCACTTGCAATACTGGAAAAATCATTGACTATCCATGTATGAACTTGTGTGCCTGCTACCACATGAGGCAATTTTGGTATTTTGCCTTGTTGTTTAACGACAAAAACTTCTATTCCAAATTTACAAGATAAATCATCCAGAAGGTCCATTTGAGATATATTTGAAATCGTCTTGTCATGCCATTCAAATCTACGCAACATAATGAATAATTTACCGACATATAAATCTATTACCTATGAATAATATTATAAATAAAAATATCGATGGTAAGTAAATTTAGATTACCTTCTACTGTAAAGTAATTTTGATTGATGTGATTGTTAGGTGCGACCAAAAGTCCCACATCCCACATCGGTTAAACATGGGAAGAAAGATCCGTATATAAGTTAAGAATACATCTCCATTAGTGTGAGGCCTTTTGGAAGTGGACCAAAAGCAAAGCCGTGCGGGTCAGTGGGCCCAAAGCGGACAATATCACACTATTCTGGAGATAAGAGTATTCTTACTTATATACAAAACTCAATATTCTCTACAAATGGTATCAGAGCACCAGGCCCAGACAGAACGCGATGTGGTGGGTTGTGATTATGTGGGTGCCGAACATCTTGCCAGGAGCAATACTCAAGGTGATTGATTTACTGGATAGATGGAGCCTGCTCATCAAGCAGGTGGCTTGATCAAGGAGCGGCACAGTGTCGTGTCATCGAGTAAGGGGATGGAAGTCAATTGAGAGGAGGCTAGAGTGGTACTTTGTTCGAGAGGAGGATTGTTAGGCCCAAAGCGGGCTAGTGGGCCCAAAGCGGACAATATCACACTATTGTGGAGATCGGAGTATTCTTATTTATATACAAAAGCGGAATATACTGACCCAATATTCCCTACAGTGATCATACACAAAGAACTTTAGAGTGGAAACTTATAAACAAAAGCGGAATATACTGACCCAATATTCCCTACAGCGATCATACACAAAGAACTTTAGAGTGGCATGAACCTCCCAGTTAGGATCCAATGTATTTGTTTCGAGTGATATGTGATCCTTAATCTTCGCCTTTTTCGTTCCCATTCGGATACAAAGACAATCTCCTTTATAACGAGAAAGGAAAATAAATCAAAACCGATGAAATCTTTCATCATTTTGTTTAGACATCATGAGAATCAGTAAACATACCATTTGAAACCTCCCGTTACAAAAATATTAGATTCATGTGATTCCCCATTTTGTTTTTCGATTGCCGAGAACGATTTAATCGGAATAGAAAGTGAGCTGGTTCTAATTCCCTTACCATTCTTAAAGTTTCTGTACAATATTATTGCAATAAAGGTTGAGACCATGTCATTGCAAAAACATTCATCACACATGGACAAGAAGTGACCAGATAAAAACACGAAGAGAGTTACCATTTTGAATGTTATAACCTCGTATAGGAAAACATTTTGTCCTGAAATAACTCAAACAAATCGTTAGTTATTAGGGCTTTCAACGGTTCTGGAGAACTGAGAACCGGACCGGAACCGAACCGATAAGAATCGGACCGAACTTTAACGGTCCGATTTACGATTCCATCTTCAAAACCGAAACCGATAAAAAAACCAAAACAACAAAATCGGTTCAGAACCGAATCGGTAAAATCAATTAAGAACCAAACCGATAGAACTGATAAGGAACCGAACCGATAAATTTGATAAGCAGTAGAACCGATAAAGAATCCAATCAATAAAACTGATAAGGAACCAAACCGATAAAATTGATAAACTAGTAGAACCGATAAAGGACAATCTCCTTTATAACGAGAAAGGAAAATAAATCAAAACCGATGAAATCTTTCATCATTTTATTTAGACATCATGAGAATCAGTAAACATACCATTTGAAACCTCCCGTTACAAAAATATTAGATTCATGCGATTCCCCATTTTGTTTTTCGATTGCCGAGAACGATTTAATCGGAATAGAAAGTGAGCTGGTTCTAATTCCCTTACCATTCTTAAAGTTTCTGTACAATATTATTGCAATAAAGGTTGAGACCATGTCATTGCAAAAACATTCATCACACATGGACAAGAAGTGACCAGATAAAAACACGAAGAGAGTTACCATTTTGAATGTTATAACCTCGTATAGGAAAACATTTTGTCCTGAAATAACTCAAACAAATCGTTAGTTATTAGGGCTTTCAACGGTTCTGGAGAACTGAGAACCGGACCGGAACCGAACCGATAAGAATCGGACCGAACTTTAACGGTCCGATTTACGATTCCATCTTCAAAACCGAAACCGATAAAAAACCAAAACAACAAAATCGGTTCAGAACCGAATCGGTAAAATCAATTAAGAACCAAACCGATAGAACTGATAAGGAACCGAACCGATAAATTTGATAAGTAGTAGAACCGATAAAGAATCCAATCAATAAAACTGATAAGGAACCGAACCGATAAAATTGATAAACTAGTAGAACCGATAAATCGAACCAATAAAACCTTTAAACCCGATTAATTTATTATTGTTATTAATTTTTAATATACATTATATTGTCAAAATTAGTTGTTATTACCCATTTTAAATAAAAAAATGAAAGATTATCTTCTAAAACTTTTATTTTTATACTATTTATTTATCTAAAAAAATTAAAAATTTAATTTTAATGTAATTTAATTTTTTTTAAATGGACCGGGATCCGTGGTATAACTAACCGAACCAAAACCGGACCGTCTCAAAGAGGACCGAAACGGGACCGGACCGAATTCGTTCCAAACTGAACTCGTATCAAACCGAACCGAACCGAAAACTTAGCGGTCCGGTCCGGTTCCAAATTATATGTTAGGGTAACAATTCACTTTGATATTATTCGTGATATAATATCAAAGGGAATTGTTGATGTGAAGAAAGTGTCTACACACGATAATCCAGCAGATATAATGACCAAGGCAGTATCAGTTCGAAAGTTTAGGGAATGCCTAAACTGGATCGGTGTTCGCAGTATAGAGTGAATGCCTTAAGGGCATTTGGTGAGTCAGAAGAAGAGAAGATTCTTTGTTGATAGTGAAGAAAGGATATTCGCCTCAAGGGGAAGATTTGTTGTGAATGAGTCGAATAGTGCCTTGACAGTGTACTGTGTCCGGCAGTTCGAATAGTGCCTTGACAGTGTACTGTGTCCGGCAGGACAGTTTTGTGTTGGATATTGTCCAATTACTTCAGTTAGTCTTGTGGTATGAGCCCATTAGGCCCATAGTCTAGTAAGTCTATTAATTCCCTATAAATAGATTACTAGGGCGACACAAAACACAATCTGAAATCTGTAACCTTTTCTATCATAGTGAAACTCTTTTCTCTGGCGGCGCCCGTGGACGTAGACAATTGTCGAACCACGTTAAATCCTGTGTTTCATTTAAATCTTTCATTCGCATATATTTTGTGCTTGAGCCATTTTGTGATAATTGCATAGTATTTCGATAATTGCATAGTATTTTGGGATGAACAATATTTCAGAAGATAATTTTGATCCACCATATCTGGTACGGACACAAATTTTATCTAATGATGAACGAAGAAATATATATGATATGCTTCTACAAAAGAGTGTCGATGGAAAATTGAAAAAAGAACAACAAATTTGGTAGCATTTTATTTTTTGGTATCCTTACGAACTATTCAACGTATATGGAAACAATCAAAGTATATGGAAACAATCAAAGTATAATGGAACACGGGTTAATGTATCTCACAAGAGAAAAAATTGCGGTCGTAAAAAGATTGAAATTAATTTTGATCGCATTCGGAATATTCCTTTATCTCGACGGACCACTCTTAGATCTTTAGCTCATGCTTTGGATGTTGATAAATCCACATTGCAAAGACGTTTAAAATCGGGATGTTTAAGAAGACATTCAAATGCTATAAAACCATTTTTAAAAGAAGAAAACATGATTTCTCGTTTACGGTTTTGTATATCAATGCTTGATAGCAATAATATACCCCACGATCCATTTTTCAAAAAACATGTACACTATTGTTCATATAGATGAAAAATGGTTTTACTTGAAAAAAAATCGGAAAATTATTATTTATTACCAAATGAAGACGATCCAATTCGTACTTGTAAGAGTAAAATTTTTATTGGAAAAGTCATGTTTTTAGCCGAGGTAACTCGCCCACGATTTGATGCTCAAAGAAATGAAATATTGTTGGGTAAAATTGGTCTATTTCCTTTTGTTACTCAAGAACCCGCTAAAATAACTAGTATTAATAGAGTTGCGGACACATTAGAAACAAACCCAATAACTTCGGTTAAAAAAGATATGATACGGTCATATTTGCTTGAAAAAGTCATCCCCGCAATCAAAGAAAAATGGCCAAGACAAGATTAAAAAATACAATTTATATTCAACAAGTCAACGCAAGAACACATATTGATGTTAATGATGCCGAATTTTGTCAAGTAGCCGCGGAAGATGGATTTGATATTCGTTTGATGTGTCAACCACCGAACTCTCCGGATTTAAATGTTTTGGATCTTGGATTTTTTAATGGGATTCAATCATTACAATACAAGGAGGCACCTAAATCTATTGAAGAACTTATCAATGCCGTTGCTAATTCGTTCGAATCTTTTTCTACCATAAAGTCCAATCGAATATTTTTAACATTGCAATTGTGCATAATCGAAATTATTCCAGCGAAAGGTTCCAATAATTACAAGATTCCACATGTAAACAAAGCAATGTTAGAGAGAGAAGATCAACTACCTACGCAATGAAAATGTGATCATATGCTTGTACGAGAAATTTTCAATTATATTAATTAGAATAATTTCTTTTTGTGTTATGTTTGTAATCAAATATATCAATTAGAATAATTTATCTTTGTGTTATTTTGTGATCAAAATATATTAATTATAATATATTTTTGTGTTATTTTTTAATCAATATATATTAGTCAAGAATAATTTTTTTTGTTATTTTTGTTAATAAAAATATATTAATCAGAATAATTTCCTTTTGTGTTATTTTATGATCCAAAAATATTAATCATAATATTTTTTTTGTTATTTGTTTAATGAAAATATATTAATTAGGTGTTATTTCTTATAATTAATACATATTAATCAGAATAACTTCTGTTTGTCTTATTTTTATAATCAAAATATATGAATTAGAATAATTTATTTTTGAGTTATTTTTGTTATCAAATTTTGATAAACTTAGATTAATATTTGTAATTTTATTTTTTAATATATTTATGATAATTAACAAAAGAAAGTTTTAAAGAATAAATAACTAAAATATAGATTTTTTAAAAATCTTTTTAAATAAAAAACAACATATTAAAAACATAGCAGTTACCAACGTTTTCATTGCAGTATTATATGGTCCCTTTAATGATTTGGTCTTAAAACTAATAAAATTTCAGTTACACCATCTTCATTAACTCTTTCAATTACATAGCGAATCCACTTAGCCATAAAAGAAAGAAAAAAAAGAAAAACTAAAGCTACTACATAGCAATCACAATACAAATGACAGTGATTAGTGTTCACCTTACATATACAAAGGATCTTCTTTAGAGTCCAATCACAATACAAATGACATTGATTAGTGTTCACCTTACATATACAAAGGATCTTCTTTAGAGTCCAAGAAAAAGGTCATCACTAAGGTAAGCTGCTTCTTCTTGAAGAACGATCTAACTTCCTCCACATCCAGCTTGTTACCATTGTTTATCTTCCTCCACTGCCTGTTACCATTGCTTTCTAAAACTAAGTCGCGGATCTACAAAATAAAAACAACAAATCTACTAATAAAATTTAGATAGATATAATTTTAACATATCACGAATTGTTTTTCTTAATTCTAACAGAAGAATAGTTTCATTTTCTTCTTCAACTTCTTTCGGAAATTGTTTAGATCAAACCCACGGTTTGCTTTAATATTCAAATCAAAGTTTCTTATTTGTGATTTCTTTGAAATAGTAGTGTTCTCCATTGAAAATGGAAAAAAAAAAAAAAAAAATGAGCTTTCTTTGAAACAAAAATGCTCTTGTTTGGAAAAATAAAAGATTTACTCTGCAAAAGTTGAAAATAAGTGTTTTTGATATCTTACTTTTCACGTTTCCTTGCCTTTTGGTATTAAAATGATTGTTTTACTTTTTCTAACACACATATAAAATTTAAAAATAAAAAGAATAACAATGAAGGTTATAACAGGAAAAAGATAACTATTTTTTTCTTGATTTTCTAACAAGACACATATTATGAGACTTATAAAAATGTCTAAGACGACTCATATTATGAGAGGGAGGGAGTAATTAATAATATAGATTAAATTATTTATTATAGAATTAGTAAATGTAGGTCAATAATATAAATATTGAGAAATATTGAGAGAGTGAGATAGAATGAGAAATAAAGAGAGCCAAATGAATAGTGGTAAGATACATATTAGTTTATTTTAAATAAAAATTAAACACATACATTTAAAACATAAATTTAAAATAATACATCTTGTTAAATATTAATATCAATTATTAATTAACAATATATGTTAAATTAGTTATTATAGAATTAGTAAATGTAGGATGATAATGTAAATATTGAGAGAGTGAGATAGATGGAGAAATAAAGAGAGTGAGATGTATAGTTAAAAGATAGTGGAATTGTTTGAATTGAATTTTATATATTAAAAATCTCTTGAATAGTAAAACAACGGTTAGAAGCTGTATGACAGATCTGTAAATAAATGGAGGTCCCCGGGGCTGGACCAGGTCTTCGGGGAGATTTATGATTAGAGATGGCCTTATAATTAGGGGTGGCAAATGGTTTGAACCGCGAACCATCAGAACCGTTTAACAGAGAACGGCGGTTTGCGGTTCTAACGGTTTGCGGTCTTTGCGGTTTGCGTCTTAATGAGCCAGCTTCGCAGTTTAACCACCAGTTCAAACCACCAGAAAAACCATTTAGGATCTGTTTATAAAAATATTTTATAATGTTATTTAAAATTAATTTGTAAGTGTTAATTGAATCTAATTTCAATAATTGAGATATGTAGAATATAAACGAGTTAAGGAGTTAATTATACCGCATAATGAGTTAATTATACCACATAATATGTAAACCGGCATAAAAACCATTTAGGATGCGTTTATCAAAATATTTTATAATGTTATTTAAAATTAATTTGTAAATGTTAATTGAATCTAATTTCAATAATTGAGATATGTACAATATAAACGAGTTAATTATGCTATTTAATGTATTTTAATTTAAATATGTTATCATTTTAATTGAAATTCTATAATAAGCAATTACATTCTAAAAATAATTCTAATTTGATTTTGATATGTTTGATTATATTTATGTATTTAAGATATTTTATTTAATATTAGGTAGATATTAAATAAAATATATACATCTAATTTTATTTTGATTACAACTTTTAATATTTGTAAAAAAAAAAATCGATTATAAAAATAAAAATTTGATTGTCTTAAACAAGATATCGTAAAATAGAAGCAAAACAAACAATTCTTTAAAAATAAAAACCAAACAAGTAACATAGTTGTTCAATCAAATAAAAAAGAAAAACATTACAACGATAATGCTTAAGAGAATAAAATGCAAAAAAACTAAGGAGCTTCATTGTTGTTAGGTGGTGGACCTTGCAAATGCATGTTCTCCATCATCTGTCGCATATACTCCGACTGTTCGGCTTGAGAGTTTGCAAATCGCTCATTCCATTGATCTTGTCCATGATGCCACTGGTCGTATTGACCATGCCACTGCTCATATTGACCATGCCACTGCTGGAGGTGACCAAGTTGATCATTCACCCCTACTTGTCACTGCTGTATCTGGCTAAGCTGGTCATTTACCCCCCCCCCCCCCCCAATTCTGAAATTCAGTTTGCCATTTTGTAAAATCATAATCCATATGCTGCTCATGCGAATACTCAGCAAATTCGCGATCGGTTCGTCTTTTTTGTCGCGGTACTCCAGAAAGTTGATGCTGAGTAGGTGGATTTGGTGGTTTTGTAAGATCGTTCGCAGTCCATATCTGATTCAACTCGGGCCTATGGTGGATCCATGCCTCCAATTTTGACATCAACTCTCCATCCCAATAGTATATTTTTGGTGGGGATACAATTTCACGGATTATCAATTTTTCTCGAAAAAGGCATAGCGTAAGTCTAGCTACCTAGTTGGTTTGGTGGGGATACAATTTCAGGGATTATCAATTTTTCTCGAAAAAGGCATAGCGTAAGTCTAGCTACCTAGTTGGAAGCAGGTGTTTCACCTCATTCGTATATAAATCCACCCATTTTCTTATGCTTTGATGTTGATGATATGAGTTAAGTGGCATGACTACATAAAAATGTACTGGTAATTTTTGCTGCCATTGCTGGAAATGAAATCCGACAGGTTCTGGTTGACACCGATAGTTATGCTAACATCTTATTCATGACAACATAAGAACAAATGGAAAATCCTTTATGTATCCTCTTGTCTGGCCCGCAGGCCATTTAAGAAAGAAGTCACGCTGCTGTTTAAAGTGGTTCTTGCACCAGCAACATAACAATGAATTTTTTTGTAAATCATGGTTATTAAGAATGAATTTTATGGCTTCGACAGTTCTCTAATGCCTGGAGTATGTATTGTTTCTGTATTGGGAAACAATATAGAAACTGTCCAAAGCACCCAAAAATTTGCTACAGAATGTTACAGTTTTGGCCCCTAATGCAGATCCAGAAGGCTGATTTAAACAAGGATTAACAGTTAATGGATTCAGCATCGGGGTTTGATCCCGCCGATGATCCAATGTTAATTCTTTTCTTTTTGGTCCCTGATGAAAATTTTGAGAGTTATGTTTTTCCCGACAGCCAAATTTTGAAGATCGATACTTTGTTATCTCCGTAAATCACGGATAATTTAATCCATTTTATTTTAACAATTAACATATGTTTGCGTGGTGTATTGAGGATGTTACGGGGCTATCCGAGGATATTTTTTGTCACAGGTTGGCCATCAGGCACAATGTGTGCTCATTATAAAGAAAAGAAGTTCTTTGTTTATGTTATAATGGTCGAAGTGGACCAGCTAATGAAAGTGGGCCACATACGAGAATCTCAATATCCTTTTTGAACAACCAACACAGTCTTTGTAAAAAGGAAGAATGGAAAATGGAGAATGTGCGTAGACTTAACAGATTTGAACAGAATTTGTTCGCAGGGCCCCTTTTACGATCTGATGATAGATCAACCAATAGATTCGACTTCGAGGAATAAATTTTTATCATTATGGATGCTTACGCAGGCTACAACCAGATTAAGATGAATCTGAGGGAACACGAAAGCACTTCCCTCATTTTTTAATAAGGACTAAAGAGGTTCCTGCACAATAACCATCGAAAACATGAAGATATTTTATATTTCCAATTATGTTAAAGCAAAAACATCATTATTAAAAAGATGAATCAACATAAGATAATATCCGAAAATTATAGCAACATGCTTCCTAATTCAGTTCTATTTTCCTCATGGAAAAATATAACTTGTTCTTCTCAATAAAGATTTTCACGCTGCATGGATTATTTAATATAGACGAGAACATGGTCAACACAAATTAAATTTGGCTAAAGTGAAACTAATGTACCAAGTTATTTATTTATGGGAGTTCGATTGAGAATGTTGCAATACCAATTGGTATACTTTAGGAAACTAACATCCAACATAAAACATCACGCAAACCATACAAAAACACACAAAATACACCAGACCAACCAACATTCACTAAGATAGTATTCCCTTTATTATTATACAATAACTAAAGAAGTTAGTGATAACGGTGGGTTTCACCACCTTAACCGATTCCCTACATCAGTAAACATACTAGTAATTGATGCATACACCAACGATTTGAGTCAATGGACCTAATGCTGATCGTTTCTCTTGGTTGAAACAAGAGAGCAATTACCACAGCATCATAAAAAATGCGCCTAGTCAAACTTGTTTGTATTAAATACACGTAAATATATATTTCCTTTATAATTATAATAGCTATCAATATTATGTACTAAATAAAAATCATTACGATTTCACGTGTATAAAAGAAACAAACTAATCAATAAACCATTTGACAACCTTTCTGCCTTTTCACTCATTTTCACACCTATTAGTTAATTTTCGATTTATAGAGTTTCCAATTTTAGAAAATATCTCGAAAATACTAAAGAAAAATGATATTATTTTTTCCAACTATCAAAATACAATCACTTAGTATATATTTGACTAAGTTTTCTAAATTTTAAATAATCGAATCACTTGATAGACTAATGTATTGGGTAAACTATTATACATTTATTAGTAAAAATTATTAGAAAAAAATTAATTAAAACTAAATATATTAAACTTGAAATATATTAATCAATCAAGTTAATTAATTAATTAATATATTGGTCAAATATTTGAATAATATATTTTTAACTTTTTAATGATTTGATTTTATATTTTTAAAAACATATTAAACCGTCAAAATATATTATTTTATCATTAAAACTAAATAATTATTTATATCAATATAGGACAGGCACAATGTTACAATGTATCAAAACACCTAAAATACATTGGAATAAAACTATACATTGGAATAAAACTTTCTTTCTTCTCCGATCTCTCTTCATATATGAAAAAGAGATCGGCCGGAGAAAATAGAATTTTTATTTTCAGTTACTTGAAATTAATAAAATATAAAAAATTATAACAAAAAATTACAGTAGAATTGTTTATGTTTATTTAATTAATAATAAAATTAATCAAAACATAAATTATAGCGTAAGGTATACTTTTCGTCTTGCACATAAAAAGAGAAATCCGATTTTGAGTGTTCAAATTAGTAATAAAATTAATAATAATATAAATTATATTTTGAATTATACTACTGTTGGGTTTAAAATTTATTGTTTAAATGTAGAATGATAAACTCGAAATATATTACATTTACTGATATTAGTTAGCAAATACTATGCTATTTATTAATAATTAATATATGATATTTTATATGTTAGTAATTTGTTTTAGTAATAGTAATATTATTAGATCGTATTGTATTAAAAGGATATTTTTAAAAATAATATTGTATTTAGTAATATACCAGTTTTTCTATATCTGTTGTTCGTTTCTTTTTTTAAACTTATTAGCAATATCATCAGATTCTTTAAGGGAAAACAATTACAATCTATATTTCAAATCTAGAATCTATATTTCAAATCTACGATCTATATTTAAAATCAGAACTGGTGCTGCCAACGAGACTGAATTTTAACGGTTTGGTTCGCGATTCCATTCTAAAAACCAAAAACCGATAAAGAACTGAATTCTAACGGTTTGGTTCGCGATTCCATTCTAAAAACCAAAAACCGATAAAGAACTGAAACAAAAAAATCGGTTAGGAACCGAACCGATAAACCAAAAGAACCGATATGGAATCGAACCTCTGGTAGGTAGAACCAATAGAGAATCGGACCAATAAAACCATTAGAATGGATTATTTATTATTATTATTATTTATTCTTTTATAAATTATACTAAAATTAATAGTTAATTACCCATTTTTTACAAAATCAAACATTAATTTATAAACTTTAGTTTTTATAATATTTATTTAAATAAAAATATAAAAACTAAATTTTAATTAGATTTAATTTTTTTAAAAATGGACCGAAACCGGACCGAATTCGGACCAAACCGAACCGCCCTAATCAGAATCTTCGTATTTAATCTAAAACAATTTAATTTAGTGTATAAATAATTATTCATAAATAAATAAAATCATAAATTATATAAATCTAGATATCACTATCATAAAAAACTAGTGGTAACTTATAATTATTCGTACATAAATACAACGTAAATAAACAAATCTTTATTATTCATAAAAAAATCTTTTGATATGTTATAATTTTTATTTTTATTTTATAATCCAACTAGATATTTTTAGTGGGCAAGGTTATATTGGGACACATTTGGCTATAACTAACTTTTTTTTTTGCTCTTTTATATATAAAACTCAGTTTTACCAAAAAAAATCAATTTTTTCTTCTTCTTCTCTCTAACATAAACAATTCTAAAAAAACTAAAACTTATGGATTTGAGCGACTTGAATGATGATTTTAGCTCTAATATCGATGAAATTGGTTCGTGGACCATCTCGAAACCCAATTTGAAGTATTTTTTGAGATTTTTCAACTTTTAGTGCGATTCTCAAACTCATTACGCTATAAAAGTGACGGAACCCGGAATTTACAAAATTGCATGTTTACAAAATTGCATGTTTTTTTTTTCAATTCCGAACAGGGAGTTCGTGATTTGGACAAAATCGCGAACAGTAACTTCGCACCATTCCCGATTTTGTCATTTAAAACATTTAATGGGTAGTTTATATAATTAAGTATATTAAAATTAAACATATTTTGATATAATTATTACATACTTCCTTTTAAGAAACCGGACATAAGAATATTATATATTAAAATACTTTTTTTGATTTTTTTTAATAGTTTAAAATAGTCAAAGAAATATATTATATATTTATTATTTGATATTTATTTTCTAAATCTTTTTATTATAGTTTAAGCTAGTCAAAATATATATTATGTAATATTTATTTTTTAAATCTTTTTTAAGAGTCAAATAAATATATTGCATGTTTATTATGTGATATTTTAAGTTTTTTTATTCTAGTTTAAGAGAGTCAAACATATATATTTATTTTCGAAGTCTTTTTATTATAGTTTAAGAAAGTCATATATCGCATATTTAAGCTAGTAAAAAATAGGAAAAAAATATATTGCATATTTATTATGTAATATTTAATTTCTAAATATTTTCATTCTAATTTAAAATAGTCACAAATATATTAGATTTATTGAAGTAATAAAACAAAAAAACTACACCAAACCATCCGTTTAATATAGTAATAAATAGACTAGTACAAATCCCACATAATAAAAAATAAAACATCCGTTTAATATAGTAATTAATAGACTAGTACAAATCACAGATGATAAGTAACGAAATAATAAATTATCATCCGTTTAATATAGTAATTAATAGACTAGTACAAATCACACATGATAAGTAACGAAATAATAAATTATAACAATATATTCACATTTAATTAAAAATTAATCAATGGCTAAATCGCGAATTTTAGGTGCGCACGCATTATGGGTACGCAATTTGGGCTAGTTTCCTAGCATTAATTTCGTTGGTTGGTACTAAAATGGTTAGAAGAAAAAATAAATGCAAGAATTTCACTAATAAGCTAATATTTGATATAATAAGCTAATATTTGATATCATTTTGTTACACCGACAACTACCATATGAGGTAATACAATCTTCGGCTTTTATCTTATTTCAAGAGCAAATTTAACAAAACAAGGTTACCATTATCCTAGGCCGGAATCAAGATAAGCGTAACCGAATACATGGGATCCGATCTTGGCTCACACTAAAAAATAAATTATATCTCTATGTAATTAAATTTAATGCAAAATAATGAAGGACCAAAATTTGATCAGAAAACAATTTTTTGGGTTTAATTTGTACCATAGTTGTTATAATCACGATAAATTGGGATGTCCAATGTTAATGTATCGTCTTTGCTCGTATCGCAAGATAATCTGTGTGACGAAACATTTGTATCGGTCATTAATAGAAATAGCTATTAACTTTTTTTTTAAATGACAATTCACTATCTCAAACAACTGATTAAAAATATATTGATTTATTTTAAAAAAAAATCAGTTGTATTATTAAAGTTATTATAATGGTGTGCGGGATTTATTGGCTTTTGTATCGGAACATGGACCTTAAACATAAATTATGGATTATAACATAATTATGGATTATAACATTTTTTAAAAGATGGTTCTTTTTTTTACTTTTCATACATTAGAAATTTAAATAACTCAATCAATGATAAATTTTAACAATTCATTTTAAAAATTAAAGTTACTAAGACATTCTCCACATAAATTTTTGGGTGAACGTATTTCTAATCAAATAATTTGGGCTTATTCTCAATCAAATAATTTGGGAACGACTCATTTTTAAAACCCAATAAGTTAAGTACTAAATCACCATCCCAAAATCCATATCTAGTCTCAATAATAATAGGCCCAGAATGTTATAGGGTTTCTTTTCATTTTCCTTCTATATATAGGAGTTTCTCATTGCAGTTTACGTATATCATTATCAATCGAAATGAAGAACTACGCCATGCTGTTTCCAAGCACGTCATTCAATCCAAGACAAGCACTATCAATCCAAGACAAGCACTAGGATAGACTTCCTACACAATAGGATAAATCTGCTTTTGAGAAGTTGTTTGGTTTTCAGCCTGATTATAGGTTTTTACAAAGTTTTGGGTATGCGTGTTTTCCTTATCTAAGCTCTTATCCAGCAAATAAGTTTCAGTTTCACTCTATCAAATGTATTTTTTGGGTATAGTTATGATCATAAAGGTTACAAAAGTCTCAGTGCTAATGGGAGAGTTTATGTTTCCAGGAATATCATCTTCAATAAAGAAGAATTCTCTTGTTTATCTCGTTCTAAGTTTATTTCTTTTAGGCTACCTAAGTTTCCTAGTGTCCGGTCCTCATATGAGACTTCTAATCTACATGAAGCATGTTGTAACTCACTACATTGGCATTATGTTGATTGTGTCAACAATGGTGTGGATTATTTCTGGTTGAAGGCTATTTAAGTTCTTTTTTTTAATGGGATATTAACTTTTGAAGTAGAAGATAGAGAAAAAAAAGATATGTATGCTTGTAATTACGATTATTTAAAAAATTCCAACATATTAAATGTGGTTGGTTGGGGTATTTATACTTTTGTTTTGTAACCAATGGTCCATTCGGGTCGGATCTTGGACTCGGGTCGATTTTAAAGTCCCCAAAGCCTAAAACCAAAATGGTTTAGAACACAACTGATTCATAACCCACTTAGGTCTATTATTCATCAAACGTTTGGTGTAATATATGTCCGAATTACCACTTCGGATTTAGGTTGAAACAGTCTTCCAACAATATCTGAACCTATCAGTAGCCCCTTTAGTTATTTCAAAAATGTTTTGTAAGAGCTAACTATCAAAGAAAAGAACCGGATCGGATCGAAAGGGTTTACTTTTTTTTAGAAAGAATCCAAAAGTCAAATTTTAATAAATAACTTTTGATTACACGTGTCAGTTTTGGGTTCGGCCTCTCAGCCGTTTTTTTTCTAGGTACTTGCACCTATCATTTGAAAAAAGTAATTAGACTAGCCCCTAATTATTGGTTAAATGATTCATCTCCCCTAGGTGAAGTACTCAAGTGTTTTTTCACCTATGTATATATTAATTTTTTACTGTTTGTATTTCTAAAGTGACAAAAAAAATCAAATTGTAGTTTCCAGAGATATAAAGCTTGAATCTTTGATGTGTTCTAAGTTTAAGAAATTGTATGTTCACACCTAGAACTGCTCTGATCAAAGGAGGCTAGTTGAATCCGTCTGAATTGGAAAGTGAAATAAAGGAAGCAAGAATCACTCTTGGACTCCCTGCTTCTTGTGGTGGAGTGATTAGCCAAACACTACAGGAGCCGGACAAGAGTTCATATTTGTCCAAAACATCGGTAATTAGAAAAACTCATTTTATTCCAACTTTATCTACACTAGACTCTAAACCTTCAGTTCAAATACTCATAAAGTCTTTCTCTAAGGACAAAACAGTTTCAAGTATAAAAAAAACCCTCACCATTCATTTTTATGGGGTCAGATACTGAAAATATTACAGCCTGAAGAGTCACTCGACTTTTGAAGGCAAAAAGTACCCCACCATCCTTAAAACATGTTAGCTCATGGGATGTAGAACCTCCTGCCCGAATTTCTTTGGATCTGAATCCATCACTTCCCCTCAATGAAGCTACTCAAATTTAGAAAGAAGCAAAAGGTGTTAAATTGGCCGATCAACGGTCAATTATAATGGAGGAAATCATGGAATACTGTAGGGAAGATACCCCACTAGAGATGTTCAAAAATACTGGAGATACCACAACAGTTCGGACTACAAGAGGAAACGTAGGGATGCCTAATACCAAAGCACTTCTGGAGTGCCTAAAAGGGAAAGTGAGGGCCAACTTCTGCAAGGCTAGTGTGAAGTACTTACTGGGCCTTCAGAAAAATCTTTTACATGTATACATATACTGTTGAATTGGATAAGATCAAGAAATAATGGGGCTTTTGGAGTCTATTAAGGTGAGGAATCCCATCACTCTAGAAATTTCGATGGATTGTAAATTCGGGGAGATGGTGGTATAACTAAGGTGTTGAACTGGGGTCTTCATTTCCCCTTAGATCCAGAAATAGTAAGGTATTTTCATCTGGTAAAGCTTTGCCCAATACAACTGAATCCCAATGTTTGGTATACTATGTTAGCAAGTATTATTGCTTCGATATTGTCAAAAATTCCAATGTCTATCAAACAGTTTGCTGTCGTGGCTAGCTTGTGTAGAAATCACTACATCCCTTTCTATCATTACAATATGGGGAACGACTATAAAGTGGTTAACGATCTATTGGAGGCAGAGAAACCATGGAGGAATCGGTTTCTCTATATAAGTGGGGCTTGGGAGAATGGAAAAATATAACCTCCAAAGGAAATATAAGCCAATTGACTGGATACTTGAAGGGCTCAGGTAAATTCTGTTTAGATTTTTTACTAGTATTTAGATTTTATTTTGTTATATCAGACTGATTATTGTGTGTATTTTATAGTATTTTTAAAAACAAATTCCGAGCATCTAGAGGCTGGAAGGATGACATTCTCCAAATTAAACCAATGGACCTCAGTTACGTTGGGTCTTGCCTTCCACAACTGTTTCATTGTTGGAAACATGGTAAGGGCTCACTTGTGGAACACAAGTGGAAATAGGGAGCTTACTTGGGAAAAAATTACTACTCCCCCTTCATCGGAGGTCATCCTTAAAAGAACTGAGGCAAAGGATGGAAAAATCTACTTTCCATACCGGAATAAAGCACCTAGCTATCTGGACAAGATAAAAAAGATGAATAAAAAAAGGAGGAGGAAGTTAATTCTCGATGTGGGTAGTTTGGGTAATCCTGAAGGGATCAATACTGCTTTGTTAGAGGTAGTTATTGTAACAGTGGGTGAAGCCGAAGAATTGGAACATCTACCTCAAATTAAGAAATAAGGTCATAAAAACGCAGGGAAGGTAGTGATCGAAGGCCTGGGAAAAAAGAAGAATGGCACCATAGGGTCAGAGATAATACTCTGACCTACAGTTGTTCCTCTTACTCTTCCAACTGATGTTCCTTCACAAGAAGATGTACAAGCTGATCCTCCTTCTCGGATGTTTTCAATAGCCAATCATCCTTCTATTGAAGGTGACGTTAATCTGGATGACCTAGGTAACATGTATCTCAACGAGTTTCATAAGGATGACTTCGATTGAACCTTTCCTCAGTCAACCACCGTAGCCAATGCAGTGATTTATGATGGTGAATATTTTGAAGTATCAAGTGAGCATTATACCTTGGGCCATGCAGTCTTAGGCTACATCAGGCCAATAGTTGATCTGGAAAGACAAGTTAGGTCTCAAGCTAAAGACATTACTTCTCTTAATACCTTCAATTAAGACTTAAAGAATTCCCTTTCAGTTGAACAACATAATGTGAAGGCTTTAGGAAAAGAGAAAAAGTAACTCAGCACTGATTTGGAACAGTTTAAAATTGTCCACGGAGACATCCAGACCAAATATTGCAAATTGGAAATAATTACTTCTAAATAGATTAAGTCTTTAAAGGATGAACAAGTCACTGATGCAGGTACCATTAACGCATTATCCGAAGAGAATTAGAAGTTATAGAAACTTCTTAAAGAGAAGAAAGAAGAAATTACTTCTTTTAAGAAAAACCAAACTCAAGAGATAGATGCAGTAGTGGAGAAGTATGTTGTTGGAGTGGTGGAGTCTATGGAAAAGAGGGATGGGGGTATTAAAGCGGACATGGTCTTGTTATTCTATGAGACATTTCCAAAAAAAAAACTTTAGAGATCTATGGAAGTTCGTATAATCCGATGAGATACCTTTCCATACTCTACCATACGGTGATAAACATGGTGTTTCTTCACCAAGTGAGTCTGATTCCGATGAGGGACCTGATGAAAGTTCAAGTACTGATGCCAAAAGTCCCAAGTAAGATGAAGATAAAGGGAAAAGCAAGAGAAAGATGAACATAAGGAAAACACCGAAGGGAACGAGCCCTAAAGTTGTTGTACTTTTAGTTTTGTGTTTGAAACTAAAGTCCTTGGATGGCCAAGGCATTTTGTGTAATGGTGGATCGGACATCTTTTGATGTTTTGATCACTTTTTAAAGTTATATGTTCCTTCATATGCATTTCTCTCTTTTATTTTCTTTTTTACAATTTCATTAAACTCTGATATTTAAAGGTGGTATAAATGGATTAACCCAATCTGGTACTTTCAAAACGTAAAGTCTAACCAATCTTTAATATGTATGAGCCATTCAACACTATTTCATTTCAAGGCTAAAGGTATTTAATGGGTATTTAATTTTTCTGACGTATTTAACAAGTATTTAATCCATCCGACCACTTCAAAGATATTTCATTTGAAAACCGAAGGTGTTTAATAGGTGTTTAGTTCATGTGATCACTTCAAAGAGATTTCATTTGAAGGCCGAAGGAGTTTTATAGATGTTTAATTCATCTGATCTCTTTGTATCCACTACGATTCTTTAAAAATGCATAAGATAATATTCAGTTAAAACCGGACAACCCCCGTGCCACCAGGGTATGAAAGAGTATGTCCCCAAATATTCATATTGAAGTATAACAAAGTAAATATTTACAAGATGATTTTATTCTAAAATACAACCTAAGATGTTCAATGTTCGAGGGGTGTTTTGACATGTTGCGTTATTTATTTTGAAGTTTGTATGTTCATTGCTTGATTCTTTCACATACCGTGTATGAGTCTTCCCAATTTGGAGCCAGTTTCCCAAATTTTTCTCCTTGGTATGTAAAACGACTTTCCTCAACATTTTGTCCCCTATTTGGAAATCTCTTCATTTTTACTTTATATGCAAACCTACTTCTCATCAAACATTGGGAATGTGTTGTTCTCAAATGTGCCTTCACTCTTCTTTCTTCAATACAATCCAACTGATTCCTTACCACCATATCATTAGCTTGTTCGTAATATTTTTGTATCCTAAATGTGGGAAAAGTAACTTCTATAGGTGTGATTACATTCATCCCAAAAACAAGAGCAAAAAGAGACTGTTGAGTAGCTGTATGAGGAGTAGTTCGGTAGGCCCACAATACTCCTTGCAAATAGCTTGGCTATTTCTCTGCAGCTCCTTCAAGATTCTTTTTTAACCTTGTTAAAATTGTCCGATTAGCAACTTCAACCTGCCCATTATCCTGAGGATGAAAAGTAGAAGAAAAGCAATGTTTAATTCCTCTGGAAGTGAAAGATATCTTCATGTCTTTATTGTCAAACTGTGTCCCATTGTCTGTAGTAATACGTTGGGATATTCCGAAGTGGTTCCCACTAGTGGGGCAACATATGTTAGATATGATAAATTTTATAACTGCCTTAGAAGTGGTTCCCACTAGTGGGGCAACTTCGATTTATTTAGAGAAATATTGTTTTTCCACGATTATCGTCTGATCACCTCTAGAGGCCATGAGAAGAGGTCCAACTAAATCCAAACCTCGTTGATCAAAAGGTATGGGTTCAGATATTAACTTCATGGGAACTGCTGGCACATGGATTTCATTCTCATATTTTTGGCAAGGATCACATCGTCTGACCATATCTTTGGCATCTCCCATTATAGTAGGCCAGTAGTATCCTGCTAATAAAATCTATTGGTTAAATCTTTATAACCACAATGTGATGACCACTCTCCATCGTGCAATTAAGATAGAACATTTTGGGACTCTTTAAACCCTAGGTAACCTAGGAGAGGTCTTCTAAAATATTTTTTATAAAGAATTTCTCTCAACACCAGGAAACCACGAGCTTTGTACTTCACGTTTTTATCCAAAACTTTGTGTGAAGGTAAAACTCCATTAGTAATAAACTCTTGTATTTCATACCTCCAATCTTTGGATTGTATGCCAGATATATTCATATTTTATTCAGTTTCACCCTATTTTCCTCGAAATGAGTCTATGGATGGACATTCTTGCATAAGAATCCATGGGTACGCTTCAGAGTAGGCCATGGTAGCTAAAGAATCTTCCATATTATTCTATGATCTAAAGACATGCTCATACCGAATGCTTTTAAAACTCATGGCTACTTCCTTTAGCATTTGCAGATACTTCATCAACTGATCTTTTTTAGTTTCAGATTGCTCTTGCGCCTGATGAATAAGTAACTGAAAATCACTTACTAACCGGACCCTATTTGCTCCACATAATTGAGTTAATCTTAAACCAAGTATAGTTGCTTCATATTCGGATTCATTATTGGAGTACCTGAAACCAAAACATATAGCTTGGTACATAGTATCACCATAAAGGTAGGTCAAACAAATTCCACCTCCACATCCCATCGTACTCGACCCACCGTCTCTTTGGATTACCCATTCTTTGTTAAACTTGTTTTCTTGAGATTCTTCGTAGGGCCTTTTAGCATAAAATTCTACCATGAAATCAACTATAACTTGAGCCTTGATTGCAGTTCGAGGTGAAAAATAAATATCATAGTCTCCAAGCTCGACGAAACACTTAATCGTTCTTTCTGATATGTCAGCTTTTTGTAGAACATTTATTAAAGGAAAAGATATTCGAACTATGATTGAATGTGCTTGAAAGTATGGCCTCATTTTCCTGGCTGCTATCATTAATTCCAAGGCTAATTTTTCTAATTTCAAATACTTATTCTCTGCTTCCAACAAACTCTTGTTTATGTAATACACCAGACGAGGGTAATTATCCACTTTCTTTTCTAACCCAGCACTCACTGCATACTCCCATACATCTAAATACATATAAATTTTCCATCTTTGAATGGGTTTGAAAGAAAGGTTTGGTAACATTATGGCGACCAATTAAAGTCCTTAGCATTCCTCAAAACTTGGAAAAACTGAACACACTTGTCCGGTGATCTTGAAACCAATTCAACGCAAACAATCACTCGATTAGTCTCTGGACTTCTTTAGTACTCCAAGGGGGATCCATGGCTAATAAAGCATTTAACTGATTTGGATCAACCTGAATCTTTTTTTGACTTATGACATATCGTAGAAACTTTCCAGATCATACTCCAAAAGTACATTTTTCATAGTTTAACTTCAAGTTTATAGTATCTGAGTTAGAAAAGGTTTTTTAAAGATCAGATATATGTGATATTCTTCCTCGAGGCTCTTCACCATCATGTCATCTATATATATTTCCATATTTCTGCCAATTTGGTTTACAAATGTTTTATTTACCAACCGTTGATAAGTAGCTTCAGAATTCTTCAACCCAAATGACATAACCGTATAGCAATGAAGCCTTCTATCAGTAATAAAGGTAGTATGATCATGACCGTTCGGATCCACCTGTATCTGATTATACCCTGAAAAGGCATCCATCAACGACAACAACTTGTTGCCTGATGTAGAATCTACTAACTGATATATCTGAGGCACTGGAAAAGGATCTTTAGGACATGCTCTATTAAGATCGGTGAAGTCAATACACATGCACCAATTCCCATTCTTTTTATTGATTAAAACAGGATTAGCTGTCCACAAAGGGTATTGAGATTCTTTGATATGTCCCATCTTGACTAACCAATCCACCTCTTGCCCTATCACATTGGAGTTTTCTTTGGAAAAGTCCTCCTTTTTTGTACTACTTGTGGCAGATCACCTCGGTTGGTACTCCAGTTATATCATCATTGCACCATGCAAACACGTGTAGATTGTTAGATAAGAAGGACAATAACTTTTTTTTCAAACTCAATGGTAATTTACTTTAATCCTAACACTTTTTCCTTCTTCCATGCAATAGATTTCAACTTTTTCAATGGGTATTATAGCACTAGGAGCCTCCTTTGGATCATCTATTTCATTTTGATTGGTGGAAGACTCTAGTAGTTGGTATTCCTTGTTAACCTTAACTCCTTTCAATGATTTTGAGGCAAGGGATGTTACATAGCATTCCCTAACAACTTTTTGGATGCTTCCGACAACACCCACTTGTCCCCCCACAGCATACTTTAAACATTGGTGGACAGTAGAGGCGACATCATGCATCCTAGAGAGCTAAGATCTTCCAAATTTGGCGTTGTAGGATGTTGGGCAATAAACCACAACAAATAACACTCTTATCATTTTTTAAATGTTATTTTACCCAATAGTACTTCCTTTTTTTATTCACCGATGATATCGGTAGAACTCCCAATAAACCCTACAATAGTTTTGTTCGATCGTTGAATGACAGAGGGATTCTTCATCTGCCTATAAGTAGTTATAAATAACACATTTGCTGAACTACCAGTGTCAATCAGGATTCGTCGTATGTTATTACCCCCAATTGATGGTCATATTACTACACCATCTTCATGTGGACCCGCTATAAAATATTGGTTTCATATTTATTTTCCGCTAACAAAATGGTATCAGAACCCCAAGCTCTATTCGAAATTTTGTTTTTAAATTTTCAACATATTGAAAAATATAGCAAATGGTGTATCATCCTTCCAAGTTCCAACACTCAACAACAACAACTACGACAATTGAAGAATCAAAATGAAGGCCCTCCTTGGAGCACATGATATGTTGGATGTCGTGGAAAGGCTTCAACGAACCTGTAGACGAAGTTAGCCTTACTCAAAAGGACAACACAAATTTGAAGGATTAAAAAAAAAGACAAAAAAGCTATACTCCTCATCTATCAAGCACTAAATGATAATGGCTTCAAAAATAATTAAACCGCATCTTTCACCAAGCAAGCGTGGGAGAAATTATAAGTCTCTTACAAAGGATTCGAAAAGTTTAAAAACGTACGTCCATAAATATTAAGATGTGAATTTGAATCCTTACATATGAAAACGCCAGAATATCTCTCAAGAGTATCAACCTTTTTTAATCAATTAAAAAAATGGTGAGAAGTTAGAAGATATAAGATTATTGTTGTGCCGATTAAAGAAACTAAAGACTTGGAAAAAATTATGATTGGAGAACTGCAAGGATCATTACAAACCTATGAAGAAAAGCCAATGAAGAAACAAGAGATCACTGAAAAATTCCTCAAAGTATAACTTAAGGACATGTATGCAAATCAAGGGAATGATAGAAAACAACGTGGGTGAGGTAGAGGTAGAGACCGCGAACGAGGTGGTTATCATGGTTGTGGACGTGGCTGGAATTACAACAAAAATAATTCCAACTACAACTAAGAGAAACGAGAAAGCTCAACACGAGGTCGTAGAATAAGAAATCCAAACTCGTGGTATGATAAATCTCAAATCCAATGTCATGAATGTCAAAGGTTTGGACATTATGCTTCAGATGCAGAGGCTCCTACAATATAGTTAAGGAGATGGCCAACTATTTAGAGGAGAAAAAGGAGGAAAAATAAATGTTTCTAAAGTTCAAATGTCAAAGAATAGAATGTTCCCTTTGAATATTCAAGATGATGTTGTAAAGTGTCTTAAGGCTTGTTACAAAGTATCATCGTGGTTATGGCATGTTCGATTTGGGTATCTAAACTTTACATGTTTAGATTTATTGTCCAAGAAGGAAACAGTGAGACGGTTACCATGTATCAATCATCCTAACCAGCTATGCGAATGATGTTTACTTGGAAAAAAAATTCAAAAAAAGCTTTCATGAGGATTCAAAATCAAGAGTCAAGAAACCTCTCGAGCTTATTTATACCGATGTGTGTGGTCCAATCAAGCCGAGCTCTGTTGGTAAAAGTAACTACTTTCTTCTTTTCATTGATGATTTTTCAAGAAAAACTTGGGTATATTTTTTGAAACAGAATTTTGAAGTCTTTTGAATATTTAAGAAGTTCAAATCAGTTATGAAAA
Organism: Limnanthes douglasii subsp. nivea; assembly: GCA_036936605.1. Lineage (NCBI taxonomy): Eukaryota > Viridiplantae > Streptophyta > Magnoliopsida > Brassicales > Limnanthaceae > Limnanthes > Limnanthes douglasii. Next base: position 8,651,500 of record JAUPFV010000004.1, on the reverse strand, counting down.
AAAGAGTGAAAATAAGATTAAAGTCATAAGATATGACCAAGAATGGGAGTTCACATCCAATGAATTTCAATATTTTTGTGAAGCAGATGGAATTCTCTTCCGCTTGACAGTTCCTAAATTACCTCAACAATCCTTGATATGGCGCAAAGCATGATCAAAGCAAGAAACTTCCTAAGGATTTTTGGGCATAAGCAGTGGCATTTGTGGTCTACTTGTCCAACAATAAGTGTTTGGGAAAAGACACCATAAGAAGCATAAAATGGAAGAAAGCCCGTAATTTCCCACTTAAGAGTATTTGGAAGCGTAACTCATGTTCATGTACCAAATGAACAACGAACCAAACTCGATGATAAAAGAAAAACTTTTATCTTCATTGGTTACGACTCAAGTTCCTAAGGCTACAAGTTGTACAACCCAAATATTAGGAAGGTCATGATAAGTCGAGACGTGATAGTTGATAAAGAAGGAGAATTGGAGCTAGGGTCTCATACAAATGAGTTCACATATTCCCCCAAAACTGAAGAAGATTATCAGACACCGAATGAGCAATCAGAAGAAGTTGTAACCCCACATATTTCACCGACATCAATTATACATGGAGATTCACCACCTCCATCTACGTCAAATGATAGTCAAAGTGAAAGAGCTTTGGAACATACAAGAATCCTTAGTGGTCTTTATGAGGTAATCGAACCAATGGATAACCTTACACTCTTTTGTCTCTTTGTTGATTATGAACTAGTGACATTTCAAGAAGCTACATAAGAGAAACAATGGAGAGACGCGATGGACGGAGAAATTAGATTCATCAAGAAGAATGACATATGGGAACTCAACTCACTTGCCAAAGGGTGCAAGACAATAGGTGTCAGATGGTTATACAAAACAAAGAGAAATACTAAGTGGGAGACTGAAAACACAAAGCGAGGCTTGTTGCAAAAGGTTATATTCAAAAGGCGGGAATTGACTAAGTCGAGGTATTCACCCGTGTTGCCTGATTAGAATCCATTAGACTAATAATTTATTTGGCAACTCAAAACAAGTGAAAGATACAAAAATGGTTATAAAGTCAGAATTTCTAAATGACGTCCTTGAAAAAGAAGTCTACATTCAACAACTATTAGGCTATGAGGTCAAAGGTCACAAAGATAAGGTATTGAAGCAAAAAAGGCCTTTTACGGGCTAAAACAAGCACCAATTGCATAGAATAGTATAATCGACAAGTATTTCTTAGAGAACGGCTTCAACAAATATCCTTACGCTCTATATACCAAGATAAAAAATGGAGATATTTGATTGTGTTCCTCCACGTGGACGATTTCATCTTCACCAAAAACAGCCCAAACATGTTCAATAAATTCAAGAAAGTGATTACGAAGGAATTCGAGATGACATACTTAGGGCTCTTGTCGTACTACCTTGGCATTGAAGTTAAGCAACATAAAGATGGAATTTTCATCTTGCAAGAAAGTTATGCAAAAGATATCCTGAAGACGTTTGAGATGGAGAATTGTAACCCGAGAAGCACACTCACAGAGTTCGAAGTCAAAATGTCCAAGCATGAAGAATGCAAAAGTGTAGATCCAACATTATTCAAAAGTTTGGTGGGAAGTATATGCTATCTACCTTGCAGAAGACCAGATACACTTCTTGTAGTTTGATTGGTTAGCCGCCACATGAAATCTCCAACAACAACTCATTTCAAGGCTGCAAAGAGAATATTTTACTGTGTGAAAGGTACAATTGAGTTTGGCTTACTCTATTCAATTTCTAATAATTAGAAGCTTGTTGGGTATAGCGATAGTGATTTGGGTGGAGACATAGCCAATCGAAGGAGTACTACTCGATTTGTATTTTTTATAACAAATATTATCTTCACATGGATGTCAACGAAACAACTGATTGTCACGTTGTCCACTTGTGAGGCTGAATACGTTGTTGCGATTACTTGTGTTAGTCATGCTTTGGCTTAGGAATCTATTAACGGATATTGACTTAACACAAAAGGAGCCTACTAAGGTGTATATCGATAATAAGAGCCATCGTTTTAGCCAAGAATCAAGTATTCCATGACCAAAGCATGCATATCAATCTTCGCTGCCACTACATAAAGGAATGCATTTCAAAAAAGTATGTACAAGTTGAATGCGTCAAGACACAAGATCAAGTTGTTGATATTTCCACCAAGCCATTGAAAAGCGAAGACTTCAAAAGACAAAGAAAACTATTAGGGGTCAATGGATCAAGTTTAAGGGGGAGTGTTGGATCATAAACTTTATCAAAATAATGAAGTCCAAGAAGCTCACTCAAAAAGACTCATCAAGAAATTACACTCTTAGCTTACTTTGGAAGTCGCTCTTATTAGCTTACTTTGGAAAGCCACACCTTCTTGGCTTACTATGGAAGCTAGACCTTGTTACCTTATTGTAGAAGCTATGCCTTGTTGGCTTCTTTTGGAAGCTTAGGTTCCTATGCATAGTGGAGTCACCCACCATTGTACTAACTACCAACACAGAATAAAAATAAAATTAAGAGAGAAAATTAGAATGAGAAAAAAAAGAGACAAGAATGCTCTCTTAAATGTTAGAAAAATATATCTCTTGTTTAAAAGAGTGGCTTGTAATATTTTTTTACTTTCCATCTTTATAAAAATTGTTTGTTTGTTTAAATAAGTATTGTTTCATATTTATTTTCGGCCAACATCATTTTCCTCGGTTTTATCATGCCTTGAAGTTAGAGTTGAACTTATTTTCTATTTAGGGATATCATTATCCCCTTCCTTGTCTGACTAGAGGATCGTTGGACTAATTTTTCAATAGTCCTTCTGTTAGACCCACTGAAAGATAACTTCCTCCTACGAGTGTCGTTTAAGAAACATTCTTTCAGCATTCCATGATTTGTGTCATTTCTTTTATCTTTCCACGTTTTGAACCACCTATTTAATAAAGACTTGATATGCAACAATCGAAAAGTATTAGTTTGTTTTTTCTCACTCGCTGAGTCGTTCAAAATCGGTTGGAAGTACTGCATCAGCCATTTGGGTTAGGAATCTTAATATCCACCTCCTCGCGAACGGGTGAATCATGTATTTTTTTTTCTTTAATTGGGTGGAAAGACGATATTTCGTTTCTATAAATTACGCCGGAGTTTATGTGAAGCAATAATAACCTCTTAAAAGATCACAAAAGTAGATAATAGTCATGACTTATTGCGGGTATTTACCGGATAAATAAAAAAATGACGGAGATTCCGTTTCATGGTTATTCTATATATAGATTTTTTCTAAATAAAAATTTATATCAATACTTTGACACTATCTTATTCAAATAATCTCTATTACTATTAGTATTAGCGATCTAAGACATACATATCGAAACCTAAAAATGCTTTTATATATATATATATATATATATATATATATATATGATTATAAACCATCGATTATGGACCAAGGCGTAGAAAACAGTGTTTCGTTTCCGGATAATCTCTGAGGTCGTGTAAACAATTTCTTATTGAAATATTTTTGGGGTTCTCCAAAAATTTCAATTGGATAAAATTATGGTTGTAATTTTGAACAGAGAGGATGAAAATGATATGATCTCATTTTTTAACAGAACCCATATTTATCAATTTGACCAACAAAAAAACAGTTTGGAAGTTAGGACAGTTAAGGTCTATAAACTGGTTTTGTAATAAAACGGCTGAAATTTAAAATTTGAATAAAACGGTCAAATTTTCAATTTCGAAATTCTGTTGACTTGCAACAATAGCCGATTTAACCAAAATAAAAAATTTCCAAGCTGACCTGTCAGCTCGACCCCAGCCAGGAGCTCCGTCCTTTGACCCCGCTAATCATGATCTAATCTAAGAAGCGTGCACTCCGCACTCTACGCCTTGTTTAATAATATATCATGATTAAATTGGTCGACTAGTCGATCCAATTACACACAAAAAATAACACAAAATGTTTACGCATTAATCAACTTTTAAACTATAAATTGTTTTTAAAAAAAAAAAAATTAAACCATCCTCCAACTATATGTGTTGGGTTTGTTATAAGTCAAATATGTAATTATGATTACATCGAGGGGTAGTTCTTAAATTTTTGGGTTGATTTTCATTATTGAGTTGACATTAGCGAATAAATAATAACAACAACACCTTGAGCATTATTTATTTAGTTATTCAAGTATGATTGGGTTTTGGATAGTCTTGTTTATTCTTTTAGTTCTAGTTCACATTGTTTATAAGCTAGTTGGCCAATCATCGTAAATAAGAGCCAGGTTGGTTGATTTTAAAACCTATATAGTAAAGACATATACCCTTCCGATTTTCCATTCAATCAAATTACATGTAATGTTCTGTTGACAACAAGAACATAACCCCAGGTACTAATCCAGACACCTAGCTACCGTGTCATCCAAGTAATCGTTATTCAAATTACTCACACTACACAAGATCGTCTTATAATCCGAATATTAAGTGATTCAATGGATTGGAGAAGGATTGGAGCTTGCATAGACTATTTGGTCTTCAAACTTCCATGGATTAAGCCAATCTGTTCCTTCTTAATGATGGTTGTGTATTGGATGCTGAGATTTCCCCCGCCTGACCCAAAAAATAGGTTGGTACATTAAACAATCTCTTTATGTATATTCTATCAAATAATGTTGTTTGATATATTGAAAGTTTCGTTGAGCACCAACACTTTTTCGAGTTATTTCAGGAAAAAATGTTTTCCCATACGAGGATATAACATCGAAAATGGTAACATCTTGACTTGTGATTATCTTGTTCCATCTTTGCTTTATTTTCTCAGTGCATAAGTATTTGAATCATATTTTTCAATACTAAATGATTTTAAAATTTCTTTCTATAATGTTTCACAGGAACTTTAAGAATGGTAAGAGAATTAGGACCGGCTCACTTTTTATTCCCCATTAAATCTTTCTCCGCAATTGAGAAACAAAACGGAGAATCACATGAATCCGAGATTTTTGAAGCCGGAGGTTTCAAATGGTATGTTTAAATATACTCACGATGTCATTTTCTTAGAAACACTTATTGTGCTTGTCTAAAGGAAAGCATAAAAGATTAACAGGTTTTGATTTTTTGTCCCTTTCTCATTTTGAAAATTAAAGGAGATTGTCCATTTATCCAAATGGGAATAAGAATGTGAATGTTAAAGATCACATATCACTCTACTTGAGTATCGAAGAAACAAACACTTTGGATCCTAACTGGGAGGTTCATGCCACTCTAAAGTTCTTTGTCTATGATCACATTAATAAAAATTACATGACAGTTGAAGGTAATCTAAAATTACTTAGCATCTCTTTTATTTTTATTTTTAATGTTATCATCCCCATCTATATATAGTTGATTATTTAAGGTTTATCCTGTGCGCACTCATTACATTTTGAATAGCATATTATCATCCTCATTTATATATATATATGGTTGATTATTGATTGTGTTGCGTAGATTTGGATGGGACAATAAGACGATTTCACGAGCTAAAACAAGAATGGGGTTTAGACCGACTAATCCCATTGAATGATTTCACACATATCTCAAATGGATTCATTACGGAGGATTATTCGTGTACCTTTGGAATCGAAGTATTTGTCGTTAAACCACAAGAGAAAAAACAAAAATTGCCTCCATTGGTACAAGGCAGCATACAAGTTTATACATGGATAATCAATAATTTTTCTAATATCGACAAGTTTCGTAATTCCGAGTTTTTCTTGATGGGTGGAACTAATTGGTAAATAAAAACTAATTGTTTGAAGTTTGTCGTAAAAATTGTAACTTAAAGTATCAATATCATAGTATGTACAATGATGCAGGTTCGTACGAGTATTGCCACCAGGGAGCCCGTACTCAGATAACCCTAAATCAATGGTTATGGCTCTACACGTCGAATCTCCACTTCCATCGTACAAATGGGACGTATCTTATAAACTTCGTGTAGTTGATCAGATTAACGATAATCACTATGACAAGTCAGGTAGGTATATATACCAAAAAAAGTCAGCTAGGTATAGGACTCCGTTTACTTTTGATTTTTGTTGACCTAATAATTGTTAACGCTAGTTTCCTAATCTATTCATGTTTGGATTATTGTTATGGTGTAAAGATTAGAATATAATGCATATGAGTCTTTAATATTAATCTGTATATGGACTCAGATTTACTTCCTGCCACACTATATATATATATATATATATATATATATATATATATATATATATATATATATATATATATAAGTATGATATGCTGAGGGAGGTTATTTAGTTTACGTGCTGAAAGGATGAAGATATGACTGAGGCATTCACTCAATGTTTCAAATATTTTTTTTGTGTTTCTGGATTATTCACGAAATGATATTCTCCTATTCAGCATCTTCAAATCCTACTATCATTTATTCCATAAATATAATACATTCACAATTCTCTTAACAATTACAAATTGTCTTAGCCAGAAGTTTTGGACAATTAAGTTCCATGCGATGTCAAAGTTGGTGAACCTAACTTTAGCTCTAAAAGCTCTACGAGACAAGAAAGTTGCACACTTATTTTTATATCTTATAATGTCAAAATACCTTCGATAATCATATTATATACTTCATTCAAATGTTATTGATACCGGGCGTTATTTTTCAGGTAACGATATCTTTACTACTAACAGTACCAAAGATTCAACTGGGTTCTGTTACAATTTGCCATTGGAAAAGTTTGATGACCCATATTTGGGTTTCATTAAAAATGACACGGTCATTGTTCAAGTGATATTCGATTACATACATGGTGCTAAGATGCTGTAATTATAGATACGAAGCATTGATGCTTGTAATTGTACTAGCTGTATTCTTGACGTAACCCATTTCTTGTTGTGTGTTTGTTTCTGTATCAATTTTATTGCACGATTTATCTCAACTTCAGAAATACATGGGAGGTCATATCCTCCTGAATATTTTCATTTATTTTGTTCGTGTTTCTCGAAATTTGACATCGAATGGGATGTTTTTGTTTTAATGTGGTTCTATATTAAGTAAGACTCTAGCTTTTATTATTTTGAACCAAGCACATGTACTCCTATTGTTGGGTTCGTCTACATTTCCGATAAAATTTTAGTATTTCTTAGTTAGACTTAATAGGAGAAGCAAAGGAATGTAAATATTGCTTAATATATATATATATATAGCATTTTGAGGAGTTTGTAAAAAATACAGATGTAGATAATATTCTTGTACCGAACTTTTTATGGGTTATACGTTAAAATGCAAATGTTTGTTTATGTAGGTAAAAGGTCTGTAAGATAAAACACATATATTTACACACATATGTTTTGTAAGTGTGGAAATGATGTAACTGTCATTTCAAACATTAATACATCGTTCTGCTTCTTATATAAAAGATACAAATAAACGGTTTGATCTTATCTAAATAACTAACATAATAATTGATATCAACACGTGTTCAAGTTTAATGTTTATCTAACATTCTCCCTCTTAACATTGAACTTGACTCATGTCTGCCTGATCTTCCTCTTTATCCAAAGAGTTCTTGAAGATCTTGTTGGCTCCTCTTTTGACGTCTGCTTCTCTGCAATTGCCATGCCACCTTTGTAATCTTTTCAGTTGTCGTTTCAGCACCTCTACACGTGCCTTCTTGATGCTATCTTCACCAACCTGCATCTCCATGAGTGCGTCCCAAGCATATTTTTCCGTCTACTTCGGCTTGAGAAATGACTACCATGGCGCCTTGATCTCTGACGACGTCTGTGTCTTCACCTTCGATCACTGACCATACTCCTAGCGAACACAACATTATCTTCATCTTGCCCATATGCTGTAGTTCGTTTCGCTGAGACTCCCCTTGTCCTCGGTTTGATTACTGCAACTGCCTTTGATTGATCTCCTTCAATGTCATCCATTTCTTTGGCAACACGGGCTCTGATACCCAATGTAGGTAAAAGGTTCGTAAGATAAAACACATATATATTTACACTTACGTAAACAATAAGTGTGGAAATGATATAACTGTCATTTCAAACATCAATACACCGTTCCGCTTCTTATATAGAAGATACAAACAAACGGTTCGATCTTATCTAAATAACTAACATAATAACTGATATCAACACACGTTCATGTTTAATGTTAATCTAACAGTTTATCCAATTGGTTAGATATAGGCTAATTATTTAGTCCAAAAGAGTCATCAACCCAATGAAAAAATCAAGGTATGATTGTTATAGTCAAGGAGATTTCTAATGGTTGAACTTGTTTGTACTCTAGACAGACCATTTCAACACTTAGGTTCTTTTAGAAATCTAACGTTGCATTCATTTTTTATTTTATTTTTCTCTAGACATATGGTCTTTTTAGTTCATATCCCACCCCAAACTCAACCGGTAGGAGACGAGTCAAAGTTTGTCATGAAGAATATATAATCGAGACTTTACGAGAGGTTTGGTGAGACAGTAAACAATCGGATCATGAGACAGCACCAATCGGACTTACAAGATCTTTTGAGTATTTGGTCACGTATAAAATGGACGTCAAGGAACAAAATCCAAATTAACTCAGCATACATATTTACGAGGGCTCTGTACTCCGACTTAGTGGAGGAACAAGCCACGACATTCCACTACTCTTAAGAGCATGAGATCAAGATATCACCAATGTCAACACAAAACACCTATTGTCAGCAGACGAAGCCTAATCGGCATCACAAAAGCCCTCGAGTTGAATATGGCACCATGGCTTGATGTGGAGACCTAACTAACTGGAATGAGAAAGGTAACTTAACACTCGTTCAACTTATTAAAAAGGAATATTTGTTAGTTTTTGTTAAAACTGCTTTAACCGGTTGACAACAAACACTATATATGGCTTCGTGTTAGTCAAATATTGCAGAGCACCTAATGTGCTTCTGTAGTTCGTAGAATTCTCAAGAGGAACACCATCCGTACTCGATAAAAGAATGCAAGCACTCATTAGTATGGGACACGGTTTGGACAATGCAAGAACACGCGCATCAAGGAGGTTAGTAATGTATTTTTGTTGAGTAAGATAGATACCAGTAGGTTCACGGTCCTTCTCTATTCTAAAGAATACATGGAGTGGCTCCATATATTTTATTTTAAACATTAAGTGTAGTCTATGAAAAAATTGTTATAAACATCTTGCTTGATTACTTGTTACTAGAATATCATCAACATAGACTAGAATTAGAAGAATGAGTGTTTTGTAAATGGAGTAAAATAGGGAGCAATATGTTATTGTGTTTTAAAAACCTCAATCCATTTGTGTTTCGTGGATTCTATGGTACCAAGTCCTACGATCTTTCTTGAGCCCACATAAGCTTTAGGATACCTACATACATGTGTAGGATTAACTCAGATCTAGCTTTCTCATATAGACATCCTTAATCAAAAAACCATTTAATAATGTATTAAAAATACCAAACTGTCTCACGTCCTAATTTTGTGAGACATCAATAGTTAGGACCAACCTTACTATAAAAGCTTTGATGACCACGCTAAAGGTCTCATATAAGTTTATGCAAGGGGTTTGATGGAACCCCCTGGAAACTAATCTAGTCTTATAACGTTGAATTGAATCATCCAGATTATTCTTAAGCTTGTAAACCCATTTAAATCCAACAACATTTAGATTAGAAGATCAAGGAACAAGAGACCAAGTCCTATGTTGCGTAAGAGAATTATACTTTTTAGCATAATTTTTTCCCATTTAAGATCATCCATTTCCTCAGAAAACTTCGTAGGTTACACCATATAGTGTTCAATAGTAATGAAAGTCCCTATATATAAAAATTTGGGTTTAAGAATGTCATGCTTGGATCTAGTAGTCATAAAATGTTGTTTAGTTATTGGTAGATAAACTGTGGATATTGGGCAAGGGTAAACTTATTTCAAGGCTGGGTTGATTGGTATGATTGTTTGAAGGAAATATAGGTTGAGTGTATGATGTCTTGATGTATGTTGTTTTGGTTTTAAATGTGTTGACTGGTTGAAAAGATCCATGTATAGGGTGCGAGATTGATTATGTACTTCACTACTAGGAAGGCTTTGTTGATTTGTTTGGTTTATAGGAGTCACTAACTTTATAATTAAAACTAGGAAGCCACAAACTCGTTGCATACACACATGAATGCTAAGCCTGTTAATGTTAAAAAAAACCTTTAGAGAAAGGAAATTATTTTTTCTTACAAATAACATTTCTAGACATATAGTGAAGAAAGAGGGAATGCACCTCAAACATTCATATGAATTAGATGTAAAATATTTTTAACATGATAGTGAGAAGTAGGATAAGGTAGACTGGAGACTTAGCCATTTGGCAAGCATCGCAAAAATTCAATTTATTCTTTAAATTTGTAGGTTAAAAAACATACAAAGTAGATAACTTTGAACAAATAGAATGTTATTAAGAATAATAGGTTTATGATATAAAGTAGATAACTTGGATTGGACGATGTGTAGGATATGAAACATTTGACCCCGACCAATAACAATATGTTTGTTATCTAAGTACTCAGTTTTCTGAGTTAGGAGACTAGAATTCCATGTGTTATGGTGACTAGTACTACTGTCATTAAACGAGGCTCCATAACCTACAGTATCATGAATTACCAAATAATCACCTTGATCTCCATCACCTCTGTTATGTTCAGAAAGAGGATTAGCTATAACATAATGGTAATCTCTCTAGAAACAAACTTGAGCACTATGCTCATACTTGCGGAAAATTTGACAAGTAATTGTAGTAGGATAAAAATTATCTCATCTTCCTCTAAAGAAGTTACTTCTTCCCCTAGAACTATTAGGATATTTGTTAATATAGTTGGTTATGCACCTGAACCCCATTAATTGGCTTATAAACTGATTGTTTGAGCCCCTTAAGTTAATGTTATTGCTTATTTTCTTCTTGTGTGTGGTGTAGTTAGAAGAGGCTAAACTTAAGTTAACCATATAACCTTGCAGACTAGTGAGTTACTCCAGTCTTAAAGAGGAGTAATGAAGTCCCTAAGTTCAACCAATTGAGGTCTTTCTTGTTAGGCAAGCTAACAGCACTATGGAGTATGTTCAGAGTTAAACCTATCTAATATATGAGTAACTAAGTATTAGTGGAAACCAAACAACCTTCTAAAGCTAGGTTGCCTGAAATGTTTTTCCTTCTGTTTTGAGGCAGCATGTCACTATAAAAGCACTTTTACGTGTTCTCTGAAATTCTAACTTGTAGGTTATCATTGAGTTGGCATGTTAACAAAAGAGTTTGCTTACATCGTCCCATAGACCCCTTGAGGTCTCTCTCTATCTACTTAGCTTTTACTTCAGGGCTCATAATGGAGTAAAGTCATCCAATTAAAGGCTTTGTCTTTGCCATCCAGTCTTCATACTCGGCATTGTCTCACATGTTGCCTTTAGAATCAGAATCAAGTCTTAAGCCTATGAGTCTTAATGGAGTAGTAAATAAGATTATATGGATAAACATAAAATATTTGATGCAGGATATGATGAATCTGACTTAAATGACTTTATATATATATATATATATATATATATATATATATATATATATACTTGAACAATAAAAAGTAAAAGCATTGCATATATCTAATTATAATTGACCCTTCCTAAATCTAGACAATTTCTGTTACTACATTTTTTCTCTAATTTGAGAAATATTCAAAGAACAAGCATTAGTTTATGATTAAAAAGAATCTCAATATAACATGTACATAAATGTATAGACAAAAATGGAGAAACTACCATTCACCAACCACTTTATATACTTTTTTCATAATCGAAGGATATATGGCGAACATCAGTCCATCATCGATTGTGCAAAAAAAACCTAATAAAATATGGTATTTGGGATCTGAAATTGAAGAAATTGTGAAGGAAGAAAATGAGGAGGAGCATGAAAAGGAAACCAATAGATTGAACAAAAGTTGAGAACCATTGATTAAAAAATATAAAAATTAAGAAAACACAGAAAAGAAAGGTAAGGGAATGTGAATAGTTGAAATCATTTACTGGTGGAACGTTATAAAATTAATCCACATAAGCTTGTGTTATGTTAACGTGTCATTTGTTCAAAAGTTAAAATTGTAACTTAAGTCGATGGAGTATGGATATCGCATATTACGACTCTGTATATGAATAAAAACAATCAATCTCCACACTTTCAAAAGATCACAAACTAGTTAAGATATATTCTTTCGTATATATCATTGATCATTTCCATGTATAATAGTTGTGGGATGTGAGATTTTGGTCGCATTCCTTATTTATTTTTTTGAAATATTAAATTCAATTTAGGTCATTCGAAATCATTTGAAAACGTAATTTTTTATTTATTATTGGATTTTGTGTGCATCTTAATCTCCTTTCTATTGTGAATCAGTCGAATAGTGCCTTGACAGTGTACTGTGTCCGGCAGTACAGTTTTGTGTTGTGATAGTGATATTGTCCAATCACTTGAGTTAGTCTTGTGGTATGAGCCCATTAGGCCCATAGTCTAGTAAGTCTATTAATTCCTTATAAATAGATTACTAGGGCGACACAAAACACAATCTGAAATCTGTAACCTTTTCTATCATAGTGAAACTCTTTCTCTGGCGGCGCCCGTGGACGTAGACAATTGCCGAACCACGTTAAATCATGTGTTTCATTTAAATCTTTCCTTCGTATATATTTTATTCTTTAGCCATTTTGTGATAATTGCATAGTATTTTATAAGAAAATTGGTATCAGAGCCACGTGGTGAAATTAGGGCTTTTGCAATTAGGGTTTCACAATGGCGTCTACAGTAACAAAATACATGATTGAAAAATTTGATGGGGATCCAGCTTTGTATTGTGGAAGATTAAACTGAAATCTTCATTGGTACTGCAAGGGCTGTGGAAGGCTGTGGAGAATAAGTTACCAGAAGAGATGAAAGAAGAGGAGAAACAAGATCTTCAAGGAAAGGCTTTGTGCTGGATTTTAATGAGTGTGAAAGACAATGTGCTTCGCGAGATTAGTGGTGAGAAGACTGCTGCCTGCGCATGGAAAAAGCTAGGAGATCTTTACTCAGAGAAATCAGTAGTAAACCGATTATACTTGAAGAAACGTTTGTATGATTTCAGATTAAAAGAAGGTATGTCCATAACAGAGCACCTAGATAATTTTAAATCAATTATAATGGACTTGTAGAACATAGATATCAATATTGGGGATGAGGATCAAGCTTTGTTTGTATTGAGATCGTTACCAGCTCCCTATGAAAACTTCATAGATACCATTATGTATGGTAAGGATACGTTATTGCTAGCAGATGTCAAAGGGGCACTGAAATCAGAAGAGATGAGACAGTTGCAGCCAGACAATCAAGCTGAAGGGAAAGGTCTTATGACTAGGGGAAGATCTAAAAGCAAAGCGAGTTCTTTAAGAAGGAAGAACTGGAGGTCCAAGTCAAGGGTGAAGCACTCAAACTGTTATGAATGCGATGAGCAGGGTCATTATAGGAGAGATTGTCCGAAACTGAATGGTAAGAAGGGAAATCAAAAGGAAAATGCAGCAGACAGTGTTGAAGGTGTGAACCATTCCGACGATAGTGAAAACAATGGTAAAAGAGATGTATTGTCTGTGAGTTCAGAATTTGGGCAAAACTCTTGGGTACTTGATACTGGCTCTACATATCACATGTGTCAGTTCAATGAGTGGTTTGATACGTACAAGCTAATGCAGGGAACTGTCTATTTAGGGAACAATCATTCGTTGACTGTTGGTGGTATTGGTAACGTCAGAATCATAATGTTTGACGGGGTTGTTAGAATCTTGACGTGCTGGCATGTTCTTGGGTTAAAAAGAAACCTAATTTCTCTTGGGACTCTAGACTCTCGGGGTTACAAGTATCATGCAGAAAATGGTGTAATCAAAGTGACAAAAGGCTCAATGGTATGCATGAAAGGCAGTTTGCAGATGGGTCTTTACATTCTCCAGGGGAGTGTTGTTATGGGTGATGCTGCAGTAGCATCATCACGGAGTAATAGCCAAAGTATGCAGGATCGAAATAAGTTGTGGCATTGGTGTCTTGGTCACATGAGTGACAGATGATTAGTTGTTTTGGGAAAGAGAGATTTGTTGAAAGGGTATAAAGCAGAATCATTGGGATTTTGTGAGCACTGTGTGTTTGGTAAACAAACTAGAGTCAAATTCAGCAAATCGGCTGTAAGAAAGACTAAAGGCATAGTGGACTACATTCACTCAGATCTTTGGGGTCCAAACAGAATTCTATCCAAGAGCGGAGCCAGATACTACATGAGTTTGATCGATGATTATTCAAGGATGGTGTGGGTTTACTTTCTGAAAACGAAAGACGAGGCATATTCAACCTTTGTCAAATGGAAGACGATGATTGAGAAGCAAACAGGAAGAAAAATCAAACGTCTTAGGACAGATAATGGGTTAGAATATTGCAGTCGTGAGTTCAACGAGTTCTGTGAAGCTGAGGGAATAGTGCGCCATCGCACTTGTTCTAGAGCACCACAACAGAATGGAGTCGCAGAAAGAATGAACAGAACACTTTGTGACAAGGCACGAAGTATGCTCTCGCATTCCGGTGTGGGAAAGGATTTTTGGGCTGAAGCTATTAATACAGCGTGTTACTTGGTGAATCGGTCTCCATCAACGGCTATTGATTGTAAAACTTCTTTTGAGATTTGGTCTGGATCGTCGGCTGATTATGAACATTTGAGGGTGTTTGGTTGTCCTGCGTATGCTCATGTGAGAGATGGTAAGCTTGAGCTGAGGGCAAAGAGATGCATATTTCTAGGATATGCTAATGGAGTGAAGGGATATAGGTTATGGTGTACCTCTCCAAAGTCTCCAGGTTTTCTCATCAGTAGGGACGTTACTTTTAATGAGTTTGCTTCGATAGATAGTCAGAAGGAAGTAGGAGAAATGGTCGAATCAGGATCAGTTGTGAGTAAACCGGTGGAGCTTGAAGTAGAATCAGTTCCTAGCAAGTCCAATAATTCAAGTGGTTTTGAGGAAATGAGTACTCAAACAAGTTGCATACTGCAAGAGTTTTGGACCTTACGTCAAATTTTATTTGTTATTTTTGCTTCAAAATTACTTCGATAAAAATTATGTATGTTGCTTGTAGGCATAATGCAGTAGTCCTCCTAGTCTTTTTAAATCATCTATGAAAGATTACCATGAGTAACTCCGTAGTCCTAAGCGAAAGATGAATGGAAGACTAATATGCTAATCTAGTTGGTTGTCTACATAAATTGACAAAACATGGATGTTGGATCATTGTAGGATACTTTTTAATTTGAAAAAACATCTTTGTTGTTAGTGAATTACGTGTAATATGAAAATAAATAAATAGAAAATACAAATTTGGTCAAGTGGGAGAGTAAGAATACTTAAATGAAATGAAATAAAGAATGTTGACGGGATTATGTATAATTTGGATTATGGGATTTGATTCCCGTTTTTCCAGAGCTGTTATGAGCTAATATATGAAGAATGTTGACGAGATTTAATATATGAGTGCATGATCGTTTCCTCTAGTTTGATATTTAGGATATCCTTGCCGCGAACTGACTTTAAGCAAGAAGTGAACCCTAATTTCTTCTTTCAGATGTAGTCTTATGCAATAACAATGACCAACCTTCCTGAATGCTACAAGACATGGAAAAACAAGTTTATCTACATATGCGGTTTTTAGGAAGCACATGGTTAGGACAACATGTTTTATCATCGGACGTGAAAGGTGAAAGGTAAATATCATTGATATAATTATGTGGCATGACTTGCTTTGTGTATATTGCATGATTGCTTAATTTCACTTTTACTCTGTATTTTTAGGACATGAGTGAGATTACAGGAATTTGCTTATGGGGGGGGATGATCAATTATGCCCTAATGATGATAAATAGGACTGAGGAATTTGACTGCAACTATAAAACGTTGCTACCAGTAAAAATATTTGGTGTGAGCAGATTGTGGCTGTTTGAGGGTTTTTAGGTAACTTTCCTCTGGTAATAGAGAGAGATTTTGATGAAGATACATCTCTTAATAGAGAATAAAAAACGTCGACAGTTACGAGTTGTGTAAAACTGAAAGTATCTCCTATGACATTAGATAAGGCGAGGCGTTCGCCATCGAAAATGAGAACCTTAGAGGTGAGGAAGAAAAGTGTTAGTGCGTCTTGTCAAGAATGAAGCTATAGCTCCTCCTAGAGCTGTCACCGTAGATGTTGGTAAAGAACGGCGAAATGAAGATGAAAGGGAAAAGAAGAAGGAGCTAGTTTAGGGATTTGGATTGAGACCAGCCTCACTCCTCTCTCTGAAGAAACTACTGTCCTGAGAGTCGTTTCTCAGTTCATTGGTCTTGGGCATGGATCGGTTTGATCCACCAAACCCGGCTCACTTAAGCCCAGCGTCTATCTTATCGCACGAGAATAAGTTGTGTGACAAATTGGTCTTAGTCAAGAAATATTCAAATGTTTAGTCACACACTCAAAGAAATAGAATGTAACAGATTATACTACCTTATCTACAATATTGTTGTAACAGAAAAGATTCTCCACTGCTGCTCTAACTGTGTATAAATAGCAGTGTGAATCACAATTGTTTAAGGAAGAATTTATACAAAATACAAGCTCTCTTCCATACTCTATAATTTTCATTTTTCACAAATCTTGACTTGGTATCAGAGCTACTAAGCCGTCAATGGAAAATCCTGAATCTCCATCTCTTAGCTGTGACACTCTAGGGTTTGTTCTTCCAAGCAACCTCACCAGCAGCACTAAAAACTCACACCTGCACACCATGAACAACAACAATCATAGTGTTAGACTCAACATGAACAACTACCTGTTGTGGAAAACTATGGTTCTTCCTATGATTAAAGGAAATATACTAGGAGGATACATTACAGGGGATAAACCTTGTCTAGGGAAGTTCATCACTAATTCTGAAGGGAATGAAACTGAGAACCCTGAACATGAAGAATGGATCGCTAAGGATCAACTTCTTCTTGGTTGGCTTTATTCAACCATGAGTCTTGATGTTGCAGCTCAGTTGATGGAAGAAGATACTGAAAAGGATCTCTGGGAAGCTGTAAGCAGGTTATCTAGCTCACAAACTAGAGCCATAATTACCTACTTCAAGTCCAAGTTTCAGAGAACTCGTTTAGGTAATACCTTAATGCTTAACTATCTTAACAAAATGAAGTCCATAGCTGATAATCTACTACTTCCTGGGTGTGATATATCTATGGATGACCTAATCACTCAAGTCCTAGCTGGTTTGGACTCTGAGTATGCATCTATTGTGGTAAGCTTGACTGATAAAGAAGATCTCAGTTGGTTGGATCTGTAAACAAGTTTGCTCACCTTTGAGAGCAGACTTGAACAACTCTGGAGCATTCAAAATAACATGTCAAAAGGCATATGGAAAACAATAGCAACACAACAAAAATCCAAGAGGGTTTTATGGTGGTTCCAGAGGACAGAATAGAGGATACAAGGGTAGGTCCTATTATCCTAACAATAAAAGAGGCAGAGGTTAGTTCTACAAAGGGAGAGGAGGTAGATCTTTTCAGAACAAACCTACTTGTCAAATCTGTAGTAGATATGGACACTCAGCTCCAGTATGCTACTACAGAGATGATCCCTCTATGATGGGAAACACACCAACAGGGAAAGCTAAGAGTGAAGGTGATCAAGCAGCCTACATCACTACTCAGGATAATGCAGGTGACAATGCCTGGTTTGCTGACAACGGTGCTACTCACCATGTCACAGGCAACTCAGGACTTTTAACCCAGAAGTCTGAATATACAGGTACTAAGAGTGTTCTGGTTGGTAGTGGTCAAAAAATCCCCATAAAAAACATTGGTAACTCTAAACTTTACTCTAACACTAAAACACCTATCTATATGTCCAATATCCTACATATACCCTCGATTAACAAGAATTTACTATCTGTTTATCAATTGACTAACCATAACATAGTTTTTATTGAGTTTTATAGTGGTTTTTGCTTTGTGAAGGACAAGGAAACATGGACTATTCTTCTAAGAGGGACGTCTGAGAATGGGTTATATAGATTGGACAGCTATCCTAAGTCACAAGAAAGGCAGGCCTCTTCTAGTTCACCTCAAGCTTTTATCTCTAATGTTCATGTTAATGTTTCTAATTCCCTAAAATATGTATGGCATAGGAAGGTTGGCCATCCATCTCTAGACACTATGAATTCAGTTCTAAAGCTTTGTAATCTCAATACTACTGGAAAGAATGAAATTAGTTTTTGTGAGGCTTGCCAATTAGGCAAGTCTCACAGTTTGCCTTATTCTGTGTCTAGATCCTATGCAAGTAATATTTTGAACCTCATACACACAGATGTATGGGGTCCTTCTCCTGTTTTCTTTACAGAGGGACACAGATTCTATGTCATTTTCATTAATGACCATTCAAGATACACTTGGTTCTATCCCCTAAAGGACAAAAGTCAGGTGTTTAATACCTTCAAAACATTCAAAACACTGGTTGAAAAACAATTTGACAGATCAATCAAAGTTGTTCAGAGTGATTGGGGTAGTGAATACAGACCATTTCACTCTTTTGCTCAAGAGCAAGGGTTTATACTTAGGAGGTCATGCCCATATACCTCAGCCCAAAATTGTAGGGCTGAGAGAAAGCATAGGCGCCTGGTGGAGACTGGTCTCACTCTCTTAGCTCAGTCTAGGTTACCATACAGTTTTTGGGTTCATTCTTTTCGAACAGCTACATTTCTTATCAACAGATTACCTACCACAGTTCTCTCCCATAAATCACCCTATGAAATTCTCTATCACAAAAACCCAACTACTTTATCCTAAAAACGTTTGGATGTGCCTGCTACCCTTGTCTAAGGCCTTACCAGTCACAAAAGTTTCAATTCCATACAACTAAGTGTATCTTCTTAAGTTATAGTCCACATAATAAGGGGTGTATTTGCTTGGATCTTAAAAATAGGGTTTATGTGTCAAGGAATGTTATATTCAATGAAAGGGAATTTCCAATTATGACAGGTTTTTTCTGTGATCAACAATCTGAGTCTATTTCAACTCAAACTTCTCACACTTGGTTTCCTAGTCTGCCTAACTCTCTTGTGACTCCTGGTGATCTGCCTTCTACTACAACTCAGTCTTATGACTCTCTTGACCAGACAGTCTCCTCAACTCCTGGTTCTCCTCAAGGTAAGATCACTCCTCACACTACACAAACTCATGACAACCGCACTACCTCCTCTACCAATACACCTTCTAACATTAGAATTACTAGTTCATCTCACAAAGACACTACATCACCTCTCAGCTCTAACTCAGCACCTCCTAAGACTATAACCACCTTCCACCACATGAATCCTACATTAACCATACAACTACCACTTGATCCTTCTGTTTCCACACAACACCAACCTCCCTCTCTCAAAACTCACACTATGAAAACCAGATCCCAAGATGGTACACTTAAACCTAAAACACCCTATGTTGGCTCTATGATCACTACTATACCACTCACTCTTGAACCTACCAAGTACTCAAAAGCTGCTACTAGTCCTCACTGGGTTGCTGCAATGGACACTGAGTTTCAGGCCCTCATTAACAATAAGACCTGCACTCTGATTCCATGGTCACCTAATCTAAATGTAGTGGGCTGCAAATGGGTCTTCAAGGTGAAATACAACAGAGATGGTTCAGTGCAAAGACACAAGGAAAGGTTGGTGGCTAAGGGGTTTCATCAAACCCCTGGCATTGATTTCTCAGAGACTTTCAGTCCTGTAATTAAACCATCTACTGTCAGGTTGGTGTTAGCCATTGATGTGTCTAAAGGTTGGGAGGTACGTCAGCTAGACATAAATAATGTGTTCCTTAATGGCTTTCTAAGTAAAGATGTATATATGGCTCAAACAGAGGGGTTCAGAGACTCTGTGTACCTACATACGTGTGCAAACTCCACAAAGCTCTGTATGAGCTAAAATAGGCTCCAAGAGCCTGATACTCTAAACTGAAGGATACTCTACTCAGTTGGGGCTTCAACAACTCACGAGCAGACTGCTCTTTATTTTATTTTGTCTCTCACTCAACTATTATTCTAATTTTGGTTTATGTGGATAACATTATAGGGACAGGGACATAATCTACATGTTTGGCTCACTTCATACACAACTTTAATGCTCTTTTCTCTTTAAAGAACATGGGGTCAATCCATCTATTCCTGGGAATAGAAGCTCATCGTGACTAGACCGACATTTACTTGACACAGCATAAATACATAACAAACTTACTTTCAAGCCAGGGACTCTCCATGCCCAAGCCGTGTCATACGCCTATGGCAGCTGGGGTGTATCTTTCCAGCTCGTCTGGCACACTCCTCACTGATCCTACACCATTTCGAAGCTTATTAGGCGCCCTTCAATATCTTACTAATACACGCCCCGATATTGCATTTGCTGTCAATAAATGAAGCCAATATCAGCAAAAGCCTACTACTACACATTGGCAATTCTTAGAGAAGGATTTGAGATACTTATCTGGCTCGAGATGGACAGGTCTTCACATTAAACCATCCAGTCATCTTTATCTTCATGTATTCTCTGATGCAGACTGGGCTTCCTCGGTTGATGACAGAAGAAGCGTTGGGGTCTACTGTGTCTACTTTGGGGATTCACTGATTTCATGGTCTTCAAAGAAACAACATGTAGTTGCCTGGTCCTCCACTAAGTCAGAACATCGCGCACTGGCTAACTTGTCCTCCGAATTGATATGGCTTCGTTCTATTCTGACTGAAATTAAACTACCGATCACACCACCATCGGTCATATGGTGTGACAACCTGGGTGCCAGTTCCCTTGCCTCCAACCCAGTGTTTCATGCACAATCGAAGCACATCAAACTCGATGTTCACTTCATTCGTGACCAGGTCCTCCAAGGGTCTTTACAAATCTGTTATGTCGCTTCCAAGGACCATCTTGCAGACTGCCTCACGAAGCCCTTGACTCACTCACGGTTCATCTTCTTTCGAGACAAACTCGGTCCTGTAAACTCACCCCTTCATTTGCATGGGGATGTCAAGAATGAAGCTATAGCTCCTCCTAGAGCTGTGACCGGCGACGTTGGTAAAGAACGACAAAAGGAAGATGAAAGGTAAAAGGAGGAGGAGCTGGTTTAAGGATTTTGATTGAGACTAGCCTCACTCCTCTCTCTAAAGAAACGAATGTCCTGAGAGTCGTTTCTCAACTCATTGGTCTTGGGCATGGATCGGTTTGATCCACCAAACCCGGCTCACTTATGCCAAGCGTCTATCTTATCACACGGAAATAAGTTGTGTGACAAATTGGTCTTAGTAAAACAATATTCAAATGTTTAGTCACACACTCAAAGAAATAAAATGTAACAGATTGTACTACATAATCTACAATATTGTTGTAACAGAAAAGATTCTCCACTGGTGCTCTAACTGTGTATAAATAGCATCAGTATGAATCATAATTTTCAAGGAAGAATTTATACAAAATACAAGCCCTCTTCCCTACTCTATAATTTTCATTTTCTTCACAAATCTTGACTCGTCTAAGCCACGATAAGGGAAAGAGTGGCAGCATCGGTAGTCATGCTAGTGATTATACTAGAGAAACACAATAATACAAGGTTGTTACATATGAGTCGATCCAAAAAATTGGAGGAGAAAAAGACAATGTTCTCCATACAATAAGTTCATTACAAGCCTCAAACACTAGTGTTGTTTTGCTACCCAAATAACACAACTCGGAACAAATAACATTTTGAGGGTTGTACCAAAATCAAGAGGCCAAGGCGAACAAATGAGTTTATCCTAATTTCAAGAGGCCAAAAGGCTCAGACACTAGTGTTATTTTACCACTTTCTAACTTCAGATTAACAAGTTCTTTAATAAAAAAGATTTTATATGAACAGTTTTTCTTTCATAAAGATCTTCCATTTTTTTCTAAAGATCATACGAGTCAGACTATTGAGAAATATTTTTGAAGATGCTAAGATGAACCCCTTATCGAATAGTTCCCAAAGCATTTCTTTTTTAGTTTTATCATTTTTTTTCTTAGTTGTCTTGCAGTTTTACCAGTTTAGAAAAGTTACCATCACTATCTTTAACTGGCTCAATCAGATAAAACAAATCTTTGCAATATATTAGATCCTCCAAAATTAGTCTGCAAATATGATAGTTTGTTGATGTTAACTTAATCATGGAGCTACGATAACTATACTCGACATTTTTAAACAAACTAGTATTTTTTATACCGATTATAGGTTTGAAACAATACTAAAAATCAGCGGAAACAAAAATGAAAACATAAGATTTATATGTGGAAAAATCATTTCAATGTGAAGAGTAAAACACACGAAACTGATTAGGAGTTCAACCTGAACACTTCTATTATTATAATGAGGTGAGGGTACAAGTAAACCTGAATCAATTTCACAAAGATCTACAAACCGACCAACAATTACACAAATAATAAATAATAAGAAGAGAAGCACAAAAAGAAAAATATCCACAAACACACTACATTGTTCCAGCGGTGATTCCCCTTTTTTAGTAGCACCAAATCACAATCCAACCAGTCATATCTAAGCGTTAAATGTCTCGAACACAACATCCGAATTTCAGCAAAAACAATATTATTTCCCTTCGATCAAATCTCTTTACAATGACCGCTTTCACCATAATAAAAAATTGAAAAATACTCTCCCTATTTGTATATATAGTATCGATTGTTGAGTAATTTAAAATTGAGTTCCAATAATATAAATATACGGTGCAAAATAAAAATTAGGTTTTAAATTTGTGCACAAATTAACTAGTGAAGTTTAATGTAAAAATGCTGAAATTTTATTGAAAACATAGACAATCTCAACCATAAATAGTATATGTGCTTGGTTTTAAACACCTCAAACATTCGTACAGAAGCATTCCATGATGTAATTTTTTTTAAAAAAAAAATACAACACCAAATAATTAAAACAAATTCATAAGGAGATACAAAGCGATCAACAAAATTGACACGAAAATAAACCCACAAAAATAAATCGTTGCGGACGGAAAAACATCACTAGACGTAACATTGGTTTATTTCAAGCATCCCACTTCAACTCCATCTTTGAATTCTCAGTATCTATATATACAACATCTAACCACCTTTAATAGAATCGAAGATCACTTGAACAATGCATGTGTTATTTTGAATGAAGCCTGAGGATGGATTATCAAGCCTTTCCGATTCTAAAAATTGAGCGAATCCACTTCCAGTGAACTTAGGTCCATATTTACTTGGAGTAAATGTGTAGTTATCTGAAAAATTAAAGCATGTACGGTCGTACTTGATAAATTTACATGTTAAGTATTTATTTTGTAACATATGTAATTTAATTTCGATTGTATCTATTGAAAAATACAAGTAGCGGGGATAGTTTGAAATGAAAAAAATATATAAAAAAAAAATATAGAAACAACAATAAACACAAATGAGGTGAATGTCTTCGGATCAGCTGTCGGTACCGAATAATATATATTTTCGTTTTATTTCATAATACATATCGTATTAAGGTTACATACATTGCTAAATAATGTTGTTATTGTTTTTTGTTTTATGAAAAAAGAAAAAACAAACTCAATTTTTTTTATAAAAAAAGAACTTTTATTTTTATATAAAAAAACATTTAAATGGACAAACATAACTTTTTTTTAAATATATAGTATGAGACGGAAAATAGCATAAATCTCTAATAATAATGGTTTTTCCGTTCATATCCAAAAATATCTATTTATGTGGAGATCTACTTTTAACATAGTTAATTTACTATCAATATAAAAAATTCAATTCAAATAATTATACCATCGTTTTACTATTCATCTTCTTTTTAAAAGTATTATACTATAATTCTATTTTTAATAATAATAATTATTATTATTATAATTAATCTTTTTATTAATTTTTTGCATAATTATTTATTCAAATTTAAATTTTATAAGTTTGGTTGTTTGAATTTTATGTACGATAAACAAATAACTCTTATAAATGATTACGATTGAAACATACAAATAAATTAAAATTATATTATAAATTAAATAGATATTTATATTATAAGGTTAAATTTTTTTTTAACAATTAACTTTTATTTATGTACTTAGTTAACATTTAAAATTATAAATTAAGTTTTACTATTTATATTATAAATTTAATTTTGAGAATTGGTAAAAAGAGTGCCAAAACTATTTTGTAGAGTGTTTTCATAAATAATTAATATTTAAATAATTTTTATTTATTAAACCTTCAAATTTTTTATAATTATATTTACTCTGCTTATTTACGTTTTATACTAAAAATTATTTTAGAACCCCATGAATCGATATCCAAAATTAATAATCGAAATCTATGCTGAGAAGCCCTTTTCGACCGTGGGTCTCTGTCCAGACTAATCCTAATGTGAATGTGCATATAAAAGCATCTGATTGATGCTTTAAAGACTTTAGAAAAGAAAAATATGTTTGAAGTCTTGAGCAATGATGTTCATTCATCTCCAAAGCATGATGGTAGTTTGGTTTCTTCTCCTGTTAGGGATAAGATTGATAAAGAAAAGGTTAGAAGACATGATAGTCTGAAGTCTAAAAAGGTTTCTAAGATTTGGAGCTCAAAGGGTCCAGTTTCATCTAAAATCATGAAGCTCAAAAGAGCCCAGAGGCCGTCTTCTGATCAATGACTGTTACAATGATCTGCTGGAATGTAAGAGGGCTTGCTAACAAGGAGTCAGTGCAAAGATTGAAGTCTTTGGTTAACTCTGAGAAGGCCAGCTTTGTTGCTATTCAGGAGCCTTTTGTGAGGGCTGATAAGATGAATGTTATTGCTAGGAAATTGAAGTTAAATGGGTTCTGTGGTAATGTGAATAACAAGATATGGGTCTTTTGGCATCTGGATTACAAGGTTGAGGTTATTCTGGATAGTGAGCAGCTATTACACTTGAAGGTCTGTCATGTTTCATTGAGTAGAGAGTTTTATGTTTCAGTAGTGTATGCTAAGTGTAGGACAGATCAGAGGTTGCTTCTGTGGGATTTGATTAGAAGTCTGGATATGGGCAGTTGTGAATGGTTATTATTTGGTGATTTCAATATTATTTCTAACATTCATGAGCAATTGGCTTGTTCAACTGTTAATCAAAGAGGAATGGATGACTTCAATAGCTTGATTATGGATTGTAGTTTCACTGATGCTGGCTTTTCTGGGTGTCCATATACCTGGTCTAATGGTTATAAGTGGAGGAGGCTTGATAGAGTTCTTTATAATTCTTCATGGTTGAATTATTTTGATTGTACTTCTGTTTGCCATCTTGCTAGAAGCTGCTCTGATCACTGTCCATTGATTGTCAGGGTTGCTTCTAGTCTTGAAAGACCTAAAGTTTCTTTTAGGTTCTTAAACATGTGGGTTTCTCACCCTGATTTCATGAAGACTATTACTAATAGTTGGTCTGTTAATATTGATGGTGTTGTGAATAATCCTGTTATGATGTTTTGGCTCAAGCAGCAGAGGTTAAAGGGTGTTCTTAAGAATTGGAATAGGATTATTTTTGGTAATGTCTTTGATGCTCTTAAAAAGTCTGAGGATAGTATCATTGTCAAGGAAGCTCTTCTTCAAAGTGACTATAGTGAAGAGAATAAAGCTGCTTTGGATGAGGCTAGATAGAATCATCTTGTGTTACTTGATAGGGAGGAGAGTTTTTGGAAGCAAAAGGCTCATGTGGCCTGGTTAAAGGACTCTGATAGAAACACTAAAGCCTATCACAATTATGTGAAAAAGAGAATTAAAAGGAATCGGATTCATAGAATTAAAGTTGATGATCAGTGGATTTCGTCTAAGGATGGTATTAGTATTTCTGCTGTTGATTATTTCAAGTCCTTGTTAGCTCCAACTGATAGGGATGTATCTGATTCTGACTTGTTGGAGGTTATCCCTTCTTTGGTTTCTGTTGAAGACAATTTAAATATTGCTAAAGCTCCTTCCTCTGAAGAGATCTTTGAAGTTGTTAAGTCTTTAAGTTCTGAGTCTGCAGCTGGCCCTGATGGCTTCAACGGTGAATTCTACAAGAAATGCTGGTCTGTGGTGGGTTGTGATTTTTGTAGTGCAGTTAAGGGAGTTTTTAGTGGTTTTACAATGCCTAAGGGAGTGAAAGCTACACTGATTTGTTTGATTCCTAAAGTTGACAATCCAAACAGATGGAAGGATTTTCGTCCCATTAGTCTAACCACTGTGTTCTCTAGAGTGGTTGGAAAGATCATTAACAATAGATTGTCTTTGATTCTGCCTAAGCTCATTTCTATGGAGCAAGGTGGATTTGTTAAAGGAAGGGATATTCAACACTCTATTCTTTTGGCTCAGGAATTGAGTTTGGACATTAATAAAAATAAGAAGTTTGGCAATGTTATTGTTAAAACTGATATGACCAAAGCTTTTGATAAGCTGAGTCATATGTTTTTGTTCAAAGTGTTGAGGCTTTTTGGATTTGATTCTGGTGTGACTGATCTAATTGGCAGGTGCATTGGCAGGGTCTGTTCTTCTGTTTTGGTAAATGGAGAGCCTGTGGGATACTTTGTTAATACTCAAGGCCTTAGACAAGGGGATCCACTGTCCCCAAGTCTATTTATTCTGGCTGAAGAGTACCTGATTCGTTCTATCAAGTTTATCTCTAATGGTAACAGGTTATTCAGATATAAGACTAGAAGTGATTACAATATTTCTTGTCTTGCTTTCGCAGATGATTTTATGATTTTTGCTAATGGAAGAATTGAAACCATGGAAGCTATGAAAAAGGTTATTCAGCATTATCAAGAAGTCTCAGGGCAAGAAATCAATACAGCCAAATCAAAGCTAATTGTCTCTGATAAAATGAGTCAGTCTCAGATTAATGCCATTGAAGTTCTATGGAATATTCAACATACAAATCTACCTTTCAATTATCTTGGTTCTATTATTGCTACTAATACAAGACTTGTTCATTTTGAAAGTGTGATTTACAAGGTAAGAAGTAGAATTTTGGAATGGGACAAGTTACACTTATCCTTTGCTGGAAGATTGTTGCTGATTCAAACTGTGTTGCTTGCTTTCCCTCTTTATCTCCTCCAGCATACCCTTTTGCCTGTCAGCATCATCAATAGGCTTGAAGTTCTGATGAATATGTTCCTGTGGGGAAATAAAAGTGATAAAAGAGTTATAAGCTGGGCCAGGTGGGATAGATTGTGTAAGCCTGTTAATGAGGGTGGTCTTAACATAAAGCAGCTTAGGGATGTTCAGTTGGTCTATTCAATGAAACTGTGGTTCAATTTTAGACAACAGAACTCTTTTTGGGCTACCTATATACTGTCTATTTATTGTAGCTCTAACATTCATCCTGTTTTGGCTATTTCTCCTAGTCAAAGTTCTAAAGTATGGAAAAGGGTTATCTGTGCTAGAGAGAAGGCTGAAGAGTTTATTTTCTGGCTTCCTGGTCAGGGCAATGTAAGTTTTTGGTATGATAGATGGTGTTCTATCAATCCATTTATCAAAGTTTCAAGAGACAGTGACAGAATGCTTCTTTGGGACTCTTCTAATGACTTGGTTAAGGACTTTTGGTCTGATGGTGCATGGGATATTGATAAGCTTAGTGGTAAAGTATCTGTTATTGAGATTGATAAGATCAAAGAGGTATCCCTTTCTAGTTCTCAAGATAGTATGCTTTGGTCTTTGTCAAAGGATAGAAAATTCAATTTCAAAGATGCATACAACCAAATCAGGATCAAAGGTACTGTCTCTAACATATATACAAAAACCTGGAATTCTGTTACTCCTAAAAAGTGTTCTTTTTTGGTTTGGAGGGTGCTTCATAAGTGGGTAGCTACTGATGACATTTTGCAGACTAGAAATGTATCCCTGGCTTCTAAATGCATACATTGTAATGAAACAGAATCTACTAACCATGTTTTTGTAAAATGTCCTGTGGCCTGGGCTGTGTGGCTCCATTTCAGCACTATTTTTAAAGTTCATATTCAGAGTCATATGACCTTCTCGCACATATTGATGAGATGGTACTGGTCTTCAAAGAGTACTTGTGACATTTTTGTCATCCTTCCTGCCATTATTGCCTGGTCCATTTGGTCTGGGAGAAACAAAAGAAAGATTGGAAATGTTAGTGCTAATGCAAGAACTATTATTCAGCATATCATTTTCATTCTAACTAGTCTTGACAATGCTGGTGTCCTTAAAGCAAAGCACTGGAACATCTATGCTAAAGATGGTTATAATCTGGGTTGTGTGAATCAAACAAAAGGCCTTCGTAAACCTCTCTTTCTCAAATGGAAGAATCCGAAATTTGGAAGATACAAACTAAATGTAGATGGTGGTTGTACCTATTCTCAAGAAGCTGCTGGAGGTGTTCTGATTCGTGATTGGAATGGTGGGATTGTCAAGGGTTGTGGTAAGCTTTATGGCAAAGGAACTCCTCTGATTGCTGAGTGTCGAGCATTGCTTGATGGATTGAAGCTTTGTAGAGATCTGGGGCTTCACGATGTTGATGTGGAAGTTGACTCTAAGGTTCTGGTTCATCTTCTGGCTTTTGGTAAGTCACCTTGGTACCTTGCTCCATTGTTGAACTGCTGTAGGAGGCTTTTCAGATCAGAAATGGTGGTGAGGCATATCTTCCGGGAGCAGAATCATGGTGCTGATTGGGTGGTGAAGGAGACGTTGAGAAGTCGATTGGAGATTGCTTTCAATTCTAATGATGCTCCCCCAAAAATCAAAGCAATTGCACTCTTGGAAAGTCTAAACATGGGCTATTTGAGAATGGTTGATTAATTTCATAAATGTGAATTAGGGTTTTTTACAGATTTGGGATTTTGGGTTGGGGAAGAAGATGTCTTCCCGCCTCTCTGTAGGGTTTAATTTGAATTTGGTGTAATGGCCTTTTGGGGCTTCTTGTCTTTTAATCTTCAATATAAGTCCTTTATCAAAAAAAAATAGAGAAAACTAAGGTACTAGCCTTAACAACCATTAGATCAGCTAAATAAAAATTAACCCGGACGGCTGGTTTGATATTACAACTAAATAAATAACAAATGAACGGTTGTTTAAACTTACCCGACATTTCATAGTGGTTATCGTTGATCTGATTAACTATACGAAGTTTGTAACTCACTTCCCATTTGAAGGACGGAGCTGCAGAATCTATAAACAGATACAACGAACTTATCATTTCAGTCTTTCCGGTCCAAGTCCTACCTGGAAATAGTCGGAGATACCTGTATCATTTAACATAGGTTAAAAATTAAGTTAATTATCGGAGTGACCCGTTGGTCACTTGCTTCGAAACAGTCACTTATTTAATTTTTGTATCAAAACAGTCATTATGTTTCATCGGTGGTCACTAGTGTTGGTTTATTTTGTTGCATTTTTAGTCACTACCAGTGACTATAAATGTGAAGAAAACCAACAAAAAAATGACAATTTTAAGAAAAATATATCTTCGATGGTAGTTTTGAAATAAATGCCTAGCTCTGGTGACTAACGAAGATTCTTAGCCTATATTATTCATATTTTAAATTACAATATTTTAGACAATTGACATTCAAAGGTTAGTATATATGCACCGATTTGTTCCGCCCATTGAGAATTTCTCGGAATCACGAGCATTTGCAATACCGGCACTTGCAATACTGGAAAAATCATTGACTATCCATGTATGAACTTGTGTGCCTGCTACCACATGAGGCAATTTTGGTATTTTGCCTTGTTGTTTAACGACAAAAACTTCTATTCCAAATTTACAAGATAAATCATCCAGAAGGTCCATTTGAGATATATTTGAAATCGTCTTGTCATGCCATTCAAATCTACGCAACATAATGAATAATTTACCGACATATAAATCTATTACCTATGAATAATATTATAAATAAAAATATCGATGGTAAGTAAATTTAGATTACCTTCTACTGTAAAGTAATTTTGATTGATGTGATTGTTAGGTGCGACCAAAAGTCCCACATCCCACATCGGTTAAACATGGGAAGAAAGATCCGTATATAAGTTAAGAATACATCTCCATTAGTGTGAGGCCTTTTGGAAGTGGACCAAAAGCAAAGCCGTGCGGGTCAGTGGGCCCAAAGCGGACAATATCACACTATTCTGGAGATAAGAGTATTCTTACTTATATACAAAACTCAATATTCTCTACAAATGGTATCAGAGCACCAGGCCCAGACAGAACGCGATGTGGTGGGTTGTGATTATGTGGGTGCCGAACATCTTGCCAGGAGCAATACTCAAGGTGATTGATTTACTGGATAGATGGAGCCTGCTCATCAAGCAGGTGGCTTGATCAAGGAGCGGCACAGTGTCGTGTCATCGAGTAAGGGGATGGAAGTCAATTGAGAGGAGGCTAGAGTGGTACTTTGTTCGAGAGGAGGATTGTTAGGCCCAAAGCGGGCTAGTGGGCCCAAAGCGGACAATATCACACTATTGTGGAGATCGGAGTATTCTTATTTATATACAAAAGCGGAATATACTGACCCAATATTCCCTACAGTGATCATACACAAAGAACTTTAGAGTGGAAACTTATAAACAAAAGCGGAATATACTGACCCAATATTCCCTACAGCGATCATACACAAAGAACTTTAGAGTGGCATGAACCTCCCAGTTAGGATCCAATGTATTTGTTTCGAGTGATATGTGATCCTTAATCTTCGCCTTTTTCGTTCCCATTCGGATACAAAGACAATCTCCTTTATAACGAGAAAGGAAAATAAATCAAAACCGATGAAATCTTTCATCATTTTGTTTAGACATCATGAGAATCAGTAAACATACCATTTGAAACCTCCCGTTACAAAAATATTAGATTCATGTGATTCCCCATTTTGTTTTTCGATTGCCGAGAACGATTTAATCGGAATAGAAAGTGAGCTGGTTCTAATTCCCTTACCATTCTTAAAGTTTCTGTACAATATTATTGCAATAAAGGTTGAGACCATGTCATTGCAAAAACATTCATCACACATGGACAAGAAGTGACCAGATAAAAACACGAAGAGAGTTACCATTTTGAATGTTATAACCTCGTATAGGAAAACATTTTGTCCTGAAATAACTCAAACAAATCGTTAGTTATTAGGGCTTTCAACGGTTCTGGAGAACTGAGAACCGGACCGGAACCGAACCGATAAGAATCGGACCGAACTTTAACGGTCCGATTTACGATTCCATCTTCAAAACCGAAACCGATAAAAAAACCAAAACAACAAAATCGGTTCAGAACCGAATCGGTAAAATCAATTAAGAACCAAACCGATAGAACTGATAAGGAACCGAACCGATAAATTTGATAAGCAGTAGAACCGATAAAGAATCCAATCAATAAAACTGATAAGGAACCAAACCGATAAAATTGATAAACTAGTAGAACCGATAAAGGACAATCTCCTTTATAACGAGAAAGGAAAATAAATCAAAACCGATGAAATCTTTCATCATTTTATTTAGACATCATGAGAATCAGTAAACATACCATTTGAAACCTCCCGTTACAAAAATATTAGATTCATGCGATTCCCCATTTTGTTTTTCGATTGCCGAGAACGATTTAATCGGAATAGAAAGTGAGCTGGTTCTAATTCCCTTACCATTCTTAAAGTTTCTGTACAATATTATTGCAATAAAGGTTGAGACCATGTCATTGCAAAAACATTCATCACACATGGACAAGAAGTGACCAGATAAAAACACGAAGAGAGTTACCATTTTGAATGTTATAACCTCGTATAGGAAAACATTTTGTCCTGAAATAACTCAAACAAATCGTTAGTTATTAGGGCTTTCAACGGTTCTGGAGAACTGAGAACCGGACCGGAACCGAACCGATAAGAATCGGACCGAACTTTAACGGTCCGATTTACGATTCCATCTTCAAAACCGAAACCGATAAAAAACCAAAACAACAAAATCGGTTCAGAACCGAATCGGTAAAATCAATTAAGAACCAAACCGATAGAACTGATAAGGAACCGAACCGATAAATTTGATAAGTAGTAGAACCGATAAAGAATCCAATCAATAAAACTGATAAGGAACCGAACCGATAAAATTGATAAACTAGTAGAACCGATAAATCGAACCAATAAAACCTTTAAACCCGATTAATTTATTATTGTTATTAATTTTTAATATACATTATATTGTCAAAATTAGTTGTTATTACCCATTTTAAATAAAAAAATGAAAGATTATCTTCTAAAACTTTTATTTTTATACTATTTATTTATCTAAAAAAATTAAAAATTTAATTTTAATGTAATTTAATTTTTTTTAAATGGACCGGGATCCGTGGTATAACTAACCGAACCAAAACCGGACCGTCTCAAAGAGGACCGAAACGGGACCGGACCGAATTCGTTCCAAACTGAACTCGTATCAAACCGAACCGAACCGAAAACTTAGCGGTCCGGTCCGGTTCCAAATTATATGTTAGGGTAACAATTCACTTTGATATTATTCGTGATATAATATCAAAGGGAATTGTTGATGTGAAGAAAGTGTCTACACACGATAATCCAGCAGATATAATGACCAAGGCAGTATCAGTTCGAAAGTTTAGGGAATGCCTAAACTGGATCGGTGTTCGCAGTATAGAGTGAATGCCTTAAGGGCATTTGGTGAGTCAGAAGAAGAGAAGATTCTTTGTTGATAGTGAAGAAAGGATATTCGCCTCAAGGGGAAGATTTGTTGTGAATGAGTCGAATAGTGCCTTGACAGTGTACTGTGTCCGGCAGTTCGAATAGTGCCTTGACAGTGTACTGTGTCCGGCAGGACAGTTTTGTGTTGGATATTGTCCAATTACTTCAGTTAGTCTTGTGGTATGAGCCCATTAGGCCCATAGTCTAGTAAGTCTATTAATTCCCTATAAATAGATTACTAGGGCGACACAAAACACAATCTGAAATCTGTAACCTTTTCTATCATAGTGAAACTCTTTTCTCTGGCGGCGCCCGTGGACGTAGACAATTGTCGAACCACGTTAAATCCTGTGTTTCATTTAAATCTTTCATTCGCATATATTTTGTGCTTGAGCCATTTTGTGATAATTGCATAGTATTTTATATACGGAGGCGGAATATGCGGACCGGACCCCCATATTCCTAGCAGGTCCAATAATTCAAGTGGTTCTGAGGTGGATCCAGAATCAGGAGGTAAAGCGTCAGCATCAGATGATAGTGACGATGATGCGCCTGAACCAGAACAACAACCTTATAGCATAGCATTGGGCAGAGAAAGAAGAGATATTAGACTTCTAAAAAGGTATGTGAATCTAGTTGCATATGCTCTGTCAGTTGCAGAAGAAGTTGAGATGCAGGAACCTAGTAGCTACAAAGAGGCTATAGCAAGTTCAGAGGCAGATCGATGGATTGGTGCTATGGGAGAAGAGATTGAATCTCTTCATAAGAATCAAACATGGAAGCTTGTTGACTTGCCTAAAGGACAGAAGATAGTAGGCAGTAAATGGGTGTTCAAGAAAAAGGAAGGTAATCCAGGGGTTGAGGCATCTCGATTCAAAGCAAGACTAGTCGCTAAGGGTTTTACTCAAAGGGAAAGAATAGACTTCAATGAAGTGTTTTCTCCAGTGGTGAAGCATAGTTCGATTCGAGTTTTGTTAGCCATAGTAGTTTTGCAAGATTTAGAGCTTGAGCAGTTGGATGTGAAGACTGCGTTTCTACATGGTGAATTGGAGGAGCAAATCTACATGAGACAACCAGAGGGATTTATCGAACCTAATATGGAGGACAAAGTTTGTCTGCTGAAAAAGTCACTGTATGGTTTGAAACAGTCACATAGGCAATGGTACAAACGTTTTGATACATTCATGGTGTCAAAAGGGTTCACGAGGAGTCCATATGATAGTTGTGTGTATCATCAAAAGATGTCAGATGATTCTTATGTTTACTTGTTGTTGTATGTGGATGATATGCTTATTGCTGCTTGTAGTATGTCACACATTGTGCAGTTAAAGAAGCAGCTTAGTGCCGAGTTTGAGATGAAGGATCTGGGTATAGCAAAGAAAATTCTTGGTATGGAGATTATCAGGAACAGAAATTTAGGAACATTGCACTTGTCTCAACGAAGCTATATTGAGAAAGTGTTAAAACGATTCAACATGTTTGATGCTAAAGCAGTTAACATTCCTTTTGCTACTCATTTCAAGTTGTCTGCAGTAGAAGCGGCCAAGGACGATGCTGAGTTAGAACAAATGTCGAAGGTTCCATATGCAAGTGCAGTTGGTAGTATCATGTATGCTATGGTATGCACACGTCCTGATATTTCACATGCGGTTAGTGTAGTTAGCAGGTACATGGGATGTCTTGGGAAAGAACACTGGCAGGCAGTGAAATGGATACTTCGGTATCTGAAGAATACTGTGAACGTTGGCTTAACTTTTAACAAAACCGATATTGGTAAATTGCTGAATGATGTTGCTGGATCATTGGTTGGTTTTGTTGATTCCGATTTTGCAGGTGATATGGTTAAACGAAGTTCTCTGACAGGATATGTATTTACTCTAGCTGGGAGTGCGATCAGTTGGAAAGAACAGTTGCAAGCTACTGTAGCTTTGTCTACAACAGAGACAGAGTACATGGCGGTAACAGAAGCAGTTAAAGAGGCAATATGGTTGCAAGGTTTGGTGGCAGATTTGGGCTTGGATAGGACTACTACAAAAGTGTTTTGTGACAGTCAAAGCGCCATACACCTTACAGGGAACCAGATGTACCATGAGCGTACAAAGCACATAGATGTCAGGTATCATTTTATTCGTGATATAATATCAAAGGGAATTGTTGATGTGAAGAAAGTATCTACACACGATAATCCAGCAGATATAATGACCAAGGCAGTATCAGTTCGAAAGTTTAGGGAATGCCTAAACTGGATCGGTGTTCGCAGTATAGAGTGAATGCCTTAAGGGCATTTGGTGAGTCAGAAGAAGAGAAGATTCTTTGTTGATAGTGAAGAAAGGATATTCGCCTCAAGGGGAAGATTTGTTGTGAATGAGTCGAATAGTGCCTTGACAGTGTACTGTGTCCGGCAGGACAGTTTTGTGTTGGATATTGTCCAATTACTTCGGTTAGTCTTGTGGTATGAGCCCATTAGGCCCATAGTCTAGTAAGTCTATTAATTCCCTATAAATAGATTACTAGGGCGACACAAAACACAATCTGAAATCTGTAACCTTTTCTATCATAGTGAAACTCTTTTCTCTGGCGGCGCCCGTGGACGTAGACAATTGTCGAACCACGTTAAATCCTGTGTTTCATTTAAATCTTTCATTCGCATATATTTTGTGCTTGAGCCATTTTGTGATAATTGCATAGTATTTTATATACGGAGACGGAATATGCGGACCGGACCCCCATATTCCCAACATGTGGTATTAGAGCTCCAGGCCCAGACAGTACGCGATGTGGTGGGTGATGTGGGTGAAATTCTCATTAGTCGAACATGATGAATTAATAGCCATGCTCAAGGTGATCTGCTCTAGAGGTCCTTGTTTGGAGTGCCTGTGGCTCATCAAGCAGTGTGGCTTGATTGGAGAGCCTCGTTTGGAGTGCCTGTTGCTCATCAAGCAGTGTGGCTTGATTGGATTGTATCAAGACGGTGGTACCTGTTTGGAGTGGCGCTAAGGAACAAGGCAGGATGGTCGAGATCAGATAGATCCGCTGTAAAGGCTCTAGAGATCAGGCAACCCCAACCTGATTAGAGTGAGCGGATGGATGTCAATTGAGATGAGGCTAAAGTGGTACTTTGTTCGAGAGGAGGATTTGTTAGGGTAGCGACCAAAGTTCCACATCCCACATCGGTAAAACATGGGAAGGATCAATTGTATATAAGTGAGAACATATCTCAACTAGTATGAGGCCTTTTGGTAGTGGACCAAATGCAAAGCCGTGTCCGGTCCGATTGAATTCATGAACAAGACATTGATGGGCTTACCTATTTTCTTCGGCAGACTGGTCCCCACTCCTTTTCCAACAACAAGAATAAGTATCTGGATGTCATAGCTACGTGTGGCCATCTCAAATCTATCAGCTAATTCACCCCAACAAACATGTCAGGGGTATGGATTCTTCCGTCTTATGTACCACTGTAAAAACCGTCTGAGAAAAACAAAATCTATATAAACAAGTTGTTACCTTTAATAGTTATGTATTTCTTCTTAAAATGATCATATACTAACAGCTTGACATTGACTCTAAGTTCCCATCCAAGAGGCCAAGGTTCCGTCCCCTCGATCGACAAGTAAAGAGATATATTCTCCTCGGCGTTTGCTTCTTTGTTTCCGCTTCCTATCCAAATTAAGCAAGTACGTACAAATAAAACTTGGTTTCATAACAATTGTTATGAACACAATTGCAGCTAAATTATAATATACTGAAGTTTATGTATACATCAAACTCACCATATATAACCACCACTCTCGAAAACGCCGGATATATATTTTTCGATTTCAGCTTTAACCAACCATGAAAAAGATTCCACTTTTAAAGGGTGCTCAGTTGCTTGACAATCTCTTGCCAACGAATTCATGGTTTCTAATACAAATTATAATAAATAAATGTTATATATAAGAATGATAATTAGAAAATAAATATATATTCCTATTAGGATTAGTACCTGGGTTCAAGTTCAGGTACTCCATAGAAGAATACATGTTATTTGATTGAATGATATTATATAAGTTTTAAACTCAACCAACTTGGATCTTATTTGATATCATTGGCCAACTAGTTTATATTAGAGAACCAAAGTTTAAAAAGTCAATCAGAACAAGACAATTATAGATATTATCAAAAACCCAATCATGCCACCATGTAACCATAATTGCATAGTTGACTTATAAATATTATTGTTATTTATTATTTTATAAACCAAAATCATATTTTATCAGTAAAAGATTAGGAGTATATTGTTATAATTTTAATATTACATTTTGAATATTATTATTGTGATTTGGTTATAAATATTACAAGTGTTATTTATTATTTTTAAACCAAAATCATATTTTATCATGGTAAAAGATTACAAGTTATATTGTTATAATTTTAATATTACATTTTGAATATTATTATTGTGATTTTTTTTTAAATATTACAAGTGTTATTATTATTATTTTTTTACAAAAATGTTATCTTATAATTATTTGATAGTACAATTGTTGTTATTATAATAAAAGGTAAAAAAAAATTTGTTTATTTAGTCGTTCACAGTTTATACTCTTGCGGGAAGGAGTTGTACAAATGATTTCAAATTAAAATACAAAATCTAAAATACGTTTTTTAGTCTCTTGTCGCTAGCCACTTTTTTTAGACGCAACAATTTCTCATATTTGTAACTAAAAGTTTTCTTGACGGTCTTACTCATATTTGTAGGTGCACTGGCAAATCTGACGCATCGTGTGATCGGATCCCTCTCGGGTGGAGGAGACATCATAAAGGAAGAAAATTCCAAAAAATCAGTTTTCTTGGTTGCTTGTCCTAACCTGTTGAAGTCATAAAATGTCATTGGGATAATCACAAATAACAACTAATAACAACTAATAACAATTATTTTTCGAAAACAAAATCGAACTATTTCGAAAGTAGAACTATAATATGTAAAATAAGAAAGTAGAGTTAAAACTTTTATTGTTCTAACAATTTTGATCTTAGTTGATTTGAGTATCGTCAATAATATTGATAATAAAAACTTTTTGCTCTCCCCTCTCTCCTCACATCTCTATTTCCCAACGGTCTTCTGTTCTTCCTTCTGCTGCTGGTGAAGCTAGATCAATGGAGTTAGATCCATATGATTGATGGCTTCATCTAGCTGGTCTCCCTCAATCCTTCTAACCAATGTACAAGCATCCCTAACCCCACTATCAACAACATTATTTCTCTCTTTTTTCAACCTCCTAAAAGCTCCATGGGCTGCAGCAGTGACAAGACAGATTGTCTTCTCAAGATCCATGTATGTACCCTCTGTACATTGCTCAAACCTTTTGAATGTACGACAAGTAACCATCTGTTTCTTTTTTGCACCTTGGAAAACAGTGGGGTCAAGTCTGTTGGCTTGCTCCATCCTCAACCCATTGGTACAAGAAGAACTACTTAGTAGATCTAGTAGTGCTACCTCCCTTGAAGTCTCCTCTATGAGCCCCCTTGTCCTCTTCAAACCGATGTTCTTCAAGCCTCTCCTTCCTTCTTTGTCTGAACCTTCATCGGTAGTTTTTTTCAAACCTGTATTCAAAACCAAGAATTCTAGTTATCTTTCTAGTCTCTCAATCCAAACCAGTTTCTCCTCATTTAGTCTATTTCCCCTATCTAGTTACCCCATCTTGTTTTCCAGTTACCTTTCTAGTTTCTCAAACCAAACCAGGTTTTACTCTTTGAGTATCTTTCCCCTATCTAGTTACCCCAACATGATAGTACACTCTTGATTTTCCCTCCCTCTCTTTCCCCCCTTTTCAAAAAACCCTCTCTCTTTGCCAAAATTCTCTATCCCTTTCTGGGCAAGCTTAGACCATTTTTCTACCTCAATCCCCTCCCAATCTTAAACAGGCTTATTCTAAGCTAACATTTTTTCGAAGCCTAGACTCTGCTAGTCATGACCCTTATAGCCAATCTTGTCCACCTTTGGTGGCATATGCCTCTTTATCCTGTCACATTCCTACCTCCCCTATACACTCTCTAATTTCCTATAAACCTTCTCCATCCTTTTTAAACAACTCCTACCATCTCTACTACTCTGTTACCCTTTTCCCTTTCACAACAAACCATAATCTCAAACAATCTTACCTCATGGAGCACTCTGATTCTCTAAGACCTTCTAAGCCCTTGGGGCGTATTGGTAGTTTCTCCCCATTGCGTTCGCAAGGCTTCTCCTCGTCATTAGCTTCTTTCTCAAGCTTCTCGGAGTCGGACCCCTCATTCACCCTCCCTGTTGCCAATTTTCTCCTCCCTGAACCATCTCAAGCCCATCCGCCTCTGATATCTGCTTCCCACGAAAAAAAATTCAAAGACACATTAGGCTTGGCCAGATACCATATGGAATCTGGCCAATGGCAGATTCTGTTCCAAGAAACTCCTTTGCTCGACGTCGACAAATTCTTTCCTCCGGTTGTATCGATCTGTCCAGCTCCTCTGGTCATCTTTTCTTTAGCTCCCCTAGGGACTTGTCTCCCCCCCCCCCCTCTGGCCACCAATCACTCCTCCAGCACCAGCAACACTCCTCGAACCGATCTGGGATTCTACGAGAATCTAATGGTGGCGATCGACGAGCTCCAGTTCCCACCTCTACCGGCTTCCTTGTCTATGGAAGATTCACTGGCTCTGTCTCTCCAGCATCGTGCCAGTATCCTCCAAACCATCGCCGGCCACGTCGGCTCTCTTTCCAGCTCTCCGATAAGAAGGGACAGGTCTCCGATCTTTACGTTCGCCTCCCCTTCTTTGTCTAGGGCAACTACTTCTTGTGGTTTTGGTGGAAATCGGCCCTTCAATGGCGAATCAGTCGCTCTCTCTCTGGATCTCCCACCCACCACCGCCGGCAATCGCCTCAACCACTCATCTCTGGCTGTTGATTTAGGTATGGTTTCTTCTTCTCTGTTCTAGTTGACTCTGATAGTCGAGGGAGTAAAAGATATGAAGCAGTGGGTTTGAAAAGCTTTGGATCGGAGCCGGGTATGGGATCTGGAGAGACTGACAAGCAAAGGCCCAACTTGAAATCTACGAATTCATGCCTTATTGGTGCTAATTCGGACCAGCCATCTGACACTGCTACTATGGGCATTTCTTGAGCAAAATCGGACCAGCCTTTAGATTCTCCTTTGGGCCTTTCATGTGCAAACTCGGACCATCAATCTGACTCTTCCTCCTTGGGCCAATTTTCAAAAAGAATTGGGCCTACCCAAATTTTATCCATAAAGAAGCCCACAAAAAATAAAGGCAAAGGTGTTTTAGGAGGAGGATCTTCCTATGGTCACTATTCTCTTATCCAAAATTTCGGAAAGAGTCAAAGGTGTTTTAGGAGGAGGATCTTCCTATGGTCACTATTCTCTTATCCAAAATAAAGGCAAAGGTGTTTTAGGAGGATCTTCTCCTACCCAAGATTGCCCTTGCCAAGCCTCCATCTCTTCAATCTTCCAAGAATTTATCAAGAGGTCTTGCTAGTTCAAATTCTCTTCCTAATTCTACTTCCCAATCCTCCTATGCAAGCATTGTTGCGGGTCACAGTGATAATCGCTCTCCTTTAGCGATTGGAATTATTCATATGGAAATGGTGGGTAATGAATTTAGTATGAGTGACTCGGCATTAGAAGCTCCAAATTCTTAGACGGCTTGCCTTTCGGGATATTTCCTTAATCAACCGTCAAATCTTGCTTTTCTAAAAGCAAATGTGGAATCTTTATGGAAAAGATTTGGTCTTTTGGATTTCAAGCCCCTCCCCGAGGGCTATTTTTTTTTCAAATTTGGTTCTGAGATGATGGCTAAAAAGGTGTTGGAGGAAGCACCTTGGCACTTGGGTGGCAATTTGATAATTCTCAAACTATGGGAGCCTCTCACCTTTCTTATCAAAGACCCTCATACGAAAATACCGATTTGGGTTAAGGTATTCAATCTACCCTTTGAGCTCTAGACTGCGGAGGGGTTCAGCAGCATTGGATCAGTCATTGGAACTCTTCTTTATGTTGATCGTCAGATGGAGAGAAAGAAAAAACTTCGATTTGCCCGTATTTGTTTCATGATTAAGGCAGGATCCCCTATTCGATATGAGCTCACTTTCAAGATTCGAGGCAAATCTATATCGATTTTGTTTGAATATTAGGGCCTTTCACCCCAATGTGTTAATTCCAAAGTCTTTGGGCATCCTACTCTCCTATGCAAAAGAGGCCCTATCAAGCTATCTCCTTTCCTTATCATATCTTTGTCTTCTGAGGAAGACCCTTCGGAGATTGCTCCAGAGCTAGATTTGGGATCTCGGCTTCCATCCATTTCAGAGGACTCGGAGGTGGAGAGGGGGGAAGAGGTGGACTCCCCCCCCCCCAAATGGCTTGCACGGATGAAGCTAAGGAAAAGGGTAATCAGGTATTCTCCTCCGACAGGAGCATCGGCTGACTCACTCTAAGTCCTCTATCAATGATTATTGCATCTTCGAATGTGTGAGGGCTAAACGACCCTGTTAGGAAAAAAGACGTCACTGATTTTATTATTAGTAATCATATATCCTTAATAGTGCTAGTAGAAACAGAAGTCCAAAGTCATAATGTTGATCCCATAATTAGGTGAATGGTCCCTTTTTGGCATGTTTTAACCAACCACTCGACTCATCATCTAGGTAGAATTTGGATCACCTGGAACCCTAATGTTATTTCAATTTCTAGGATCTCCCGATCCCCTCAGTACATTCATTGCATTGCTAAATGTCATAATGTCATGGCTACTTTCAAGTTAACTGCTATTTATGCTTTTAATGAAGCACAAGATCACATTTCCCTTTGGAATGACCTCATTATTTTATCCAAGCATGAAAAATTCCTCCATTGGGTTTCTTTGGGAGATTTTAATGCCATCCGTCACCCGACTGAGAGGATTGGTTCCTCAGATTCTTGGTCTCAAGCTATTGACAATTTTAATAATTGTTGTTATCAATGCGAATTCAGTGATCTTCGATCATATAGATTTCCTTTCACTTGGATTAATAAACAACTCTCTCACCCCATCCTATCCAAATTAGACCGGGTCTTTGTCAATTCTGATTGGGATGACCTTTTTCCTATGTCACATGCGCACTTTGGGAATTTTTGCACCTCTAACCATGCCACGATAAGCCTCAACCTTGGGTTTCCTCGGCTCAAGCGGAAAAAACCCTTTCGTTATTTTAATATGTGGGAAACTCACCCCTTTTTCAAAGATATTGTCTCCAACAGTTGGAATTTTCCAATCCATTCCACTAGTATGAAGCGGGTCACTGATAAGTTAGCTCGTCTTCAAAGTGAGCTAGCTCTCCTCAATCATAAGGAATTCAGTGACATTTCTTCCCGAGTATCTAATGCTCAAAGATCCTTGTTTGATATTCAAGATAAGCTTGCCTCTGATCCCCTCAACCCTCGTTTAGTAATAAACAAAAATGAGGCTTCTGCTCTCTTTATATTCCTTAGTCGCGTTGAAGAATCTTTTTTAAAACAAAAATCCAGAGAAAACTAGATTAAGCTGGGGGACAATAATTCTAAATTTTTCCATAAAATTATCAAAGCTCGGCTATTTCGCAATAAAATTATCTCTATTTCAAATGAGCACGGGGTTCTTTCCACGTCCCCGTCTAGTGTTTCAAAAACATTTGTGAACTTTTTCGAAAATTCCCTAGGCACCAAGTACCCGACTAACTATCCTAGCTTGGAAAAAGTCTCCTCTTTGATCTCTTCTAAAGTAACCAATGTTGATAGAGAGCTTATGATTCGGGAGATAACTTGTGCTGAAATTAAATCTGCTCTTTTCAGCATAGATAGTGATAAATCTCATGGGCCTGACGGATATAACTCTAACTTTTTCAAGACTTCCTCGAGTATTGTTGGCCAACACATTTGTAAGGGTGTCCAGGATTATTTCCTTTTGGGGAATTTGAACGAGTCGTGGAACGCTACTTATATCGCTCTAATTCCCAAAACCGAGTCGCCTTCTGTACCAGCCGACTATAGACCCATTGATCTCTGCAATGTTGTTTACAAAATTATCTTAAAAATTATGGCCAATAGAATTAAAGTCTACTTTCCTTACCTTATTGATTCCTTGCAATCGGCTTTTGTTCCAGGAAGGAATATCTCTGATAACATTCTTTTATCCCAAGAGTTGCTTAGGGGATATCAATCTAAGGGTAGAGGAAAAAGGATTGCTCTTAAAATAGATATCATGAAAGCCTTCGATAATGTTCGATGACATCTCATTCTCGACATTCTTGTGGCCATGAATTTCTCTGAGAAGATGATTACCTGGATTGTAAATTGTATCTCTTCCCCCTCCTACTCTATCATTATCAATGGAGACCTTCATGGCTCCTTCAAAGGGAAAAAAGGTCTCAGACAAGGAGATCCCATATCCCCTCCCCTCTTTGTGCTTGTTATGCAAGTACTTTCTAACATTCTTAGATAAAAAAGTCTTGATGGAAATTTCTGTGTTCACTGGAAATGTCCCAAGCAAAAAATCATCAATCTTTGCTTTGCAAATGATCTCATGATTTTTTGCCATGGTGACGCTCTTTCTCTTACTCTCATCAAAGACGCTCTAGATGATTTCTCTTATCTCTCTGGCCTCAAATTCAATCCACTGAAAAGTCACATGTTTTTCTCTGGCATTGATGATCACCTCAGATTGACTCTTCAACCGATTCTGAACTTTCCGGAAGGCTGTCTTCCTGTAAAGTACCTTGGAGTCCCCCTCCTTACTGGTAGACTCACTTATTCGGACTGTCGCCCGCTTATTCACAAATTAACCTCCCGTATTGACTCCTAGACTTCTAAACACCTTTCCTATGCGGAAAGACTCCAATTAATTAAATATGTCCTTTTTGCGGGTCCGGTTTACTGGTCTTCGATCTTCATCCTCCCGTCTAGAATTGTTAAAGAGTTAAGCCAATACCTAAGGCGATTCCTTTGGTCTGCATCGGCTATGAAAATTCACGGGGCCAAAGTGGCCTGTTCCATTGTATTCACTCCTTACGATGAAGACGGACTTGGGATTCTAGATTTAAAACTCTGGAATCAGGCGGCCGTCCTCAACAACCTTTGGTCTATAGTTAGTAACAAGCACGATTCTATATGGTGTGACTGGATTAAAACTGAAAAGATTAAAAATAAAAGTTTTTGGAATGTCTCTATGGGTTCCTCTCCTTCTTGGATCTGGAGGAAAATCCTTCATCTTTGCCCTTTGGCACTATCAGAAATGGTCAAAACACTTCGTTCGGGAAATGATCTAAATGTTTCAAACATCATTATCAATGGAGAATGGAACTGACCGAAAAACTTAAGGTCGGCTCGTGCCCGCAGTCGAGTTAATCTTGAAGAACTCAGCAGATTGATTCTCTCTCTTCCCCAACCAAACATCCTCCCGAAGGATGTTCCATTATGGATTATTAAAGGCGGGTAATGCAAGTTTACTATCAAAGACACGTACAACGCTATCTGTGTGCCTAACCCAAAGATGGGTTGGGCAGGGTTAGTATGGAATAAATATAATATTCCACGTCACTGTTTCATTTCTTGGTTAGCAATTGAGGGTAAGCTTGCCACCAGAGACAAGCTTTTCAGTTGGGGTCTTAATACCCCTACTGAATGTCCCCTCTGTAATTTTGTACCGGAATCTACATCTCATGTTCTCTTTGAATGTAGTTTCGCTCAGAGTATTTGGACCTTCGCCAGCATTAAGCTTGGTTTTAACACCCACTCCTCTAGCTGGCAATCTTGGATTCTTGAGGCATCAAGCTGGTCTAAATCGCCAGACTACTGTATTTGGCCATCGTGTTTTAACGCAGTCATTTATCACATTTGGAAAGAGTGGAATTAGAAGAATCTTTGGATCTACTCCAGCCTTGGCATCCTCAATTTCTTACCTAATCTTATCGGACCTACGATACAGATTCCATGGAACCAAGATTGACTAGCCCCCATAGCTTCCTCATACTATTTTTAATTTCTCTTTAATCTTATTTATCACAGGTATCTACAGTACGGACTAGGGCGGGATTCAGGATACAGGTATTGACTAACGGCTATTTTTTTTAAAAAACAAATT
Source organism: Limnanthes douglasii subsp. nivea (assembly GCA_036936605.1). Lineage (NCBI taxonomy): Eukaryota > Viridiplantae > Streptophyta > Magnoliopsida > Brassicales > Limnanthaceae > Limnanthes > Limnanthes douglasii. The sequence continues at coordinate 8,606,553 of JAUPFV010000004.1, read as the reverse complement.
AAAATTCTATAAATAGGGAATTCGAACTATTTTTTAAAAAAACATTAAAAGTCTATAAATAAGGAATTCTAACTATTATTTTAAAAAGAAATTAAAACTCTATAAATAGGGAATTCGAACTATTTAAAAAAACTCTATAAATAAAAATTTGAACTATTTTTTTAAAAACATTACACTCTATAAATAGGGAATTCTAACTATTTAAAAAAATAAAACTCTATAAATTGGGAATTCGAACTATTTTTTAAAAAATAAAAATTAAAACTCTATAAATAGGGAATTCGAACTATTTTTTTTATTAAAAGTTATTTAAATGTCATTCAATTTCAATTTTTATTTTGATATTCAAAGGAAATTTATGTTTATGCATATACTTATACAATTTTAAAAACTTTAAATTTATACTTCAAATATTGAATAGTTCGAAAATATTTCAAAATCATATTACAATTGTCTTGTTTAAGACAATAAAATTATTTATTTTATAATTGTAAAATTACTTTCAATAAAATTGAAATTTATAATCAAAATACAATTAGATGTATATATTTTAATTAATATCTACCTAATATTAAAAAAAATATTAAATATAATCAAACATATCAAAATCATATTACAATTACATTTTTACGATATAATTGCCTTATTATACAATTTCGATTAAAATAATATAGTATTTGAATTAAAATACAATAAATAACATAATTAACACTTTATATTGTACATATCTCAATTATTGAAATTCGACTCAATTAACACTTACGAATTAATTTTAAATAATATTATAGAATACTTTGATAACGTGGTGGGTAACCTGCGAACGTGGCCCATTATACCTGCAACCTGACAGATTTGCAACCCGGCAGACCTGCATAAGCAGTAACCCGACAGACCTGCAACCCGACAGACGTGCAACCCGGCAACAATTAATAAACGGTTCTGACGGGTCCCGGTTTGAACCGTTTGCCATCCCTAGTTGGAGGTAATGGTGGCAAATGAGTCTGGACCTGCGAGAAATAAATGGGAACATGTAAGAAATTAAATTGGTACCTGCAAACCTTGTCCGTTATACCTATAGACCTGTTTACTTGCATAAGCACTAACCTGCCAGACCTGCAACTTGCAGAACTGCAACCTGTTATACCTGCAATCTGCGAGACCTGATTAAATATTATAAGTGTTGTAATTATTTTATAAACTAAAATCATATCTTAAGTTATATTTTAAAAAGATTTTTATAATGTATATGATTATAAATTTGTTAGTATTATTTTGATTTGATTATTAATATTCTAAGCGTTGTAATTATTTTATAAACAAAATTTTATATATTACTTTTAAGGTTATAATGTTATTATTGAAGAGTTTTAAGAAGGCTCTCGGGTGATTTTGTGTTACGAGAATCTTCTAGTGTCGGAATGCGCTCAAGTACCTTGTTTAGGAGTCTTTTTAGAGAGAGAAAGTAAGAATCAGATTAAGTAGAGAGAGAAAGTAGTATTATATTCATATCGGGATCTGTGGTCCTTTTATAGTACAATTATGCGCCCCACACGCTTTAATTCTCGTTTATTATATTTTTGGTCCATATATCTTTTCATCTTCTCATAATGGCTATTTCTTTAGTAGTCTATACCATTTTCCCCTAATATAATTCATTCTTTACAATTCTATCCTAACAAACTTCTTCTTTACAATTCACATCGTTTTACCAAGTCTTTCGCATCCGAAGAAATAGTCGGCCAATAATAACCAGCCGGAAAACACCCGTCGAATTAACGCATTATACCCACAATGGGCTGAACCTTCCCCATCGTGCAATTCGGACAGGACAAATTGCGACTCATCCTTGTTCAGACACCTTAGTAGTGGTCGGCTCAAAGATTTCTTATACAGAACGTCTCCCAACATGATATACCCGTGAGACTTGAACCTGATCTTCCTAGCCTCGTACTTTCTAGCGGGTAAAGTATATTTTTCCAAGAAGTCAATAATTTCTGACCTCCAATAATTTGTGATCAAATTGCTGACTTCTTTAATGTTCATTGAATGTTCTGCATCGATCATGACCGAAGGATGCTCCTGAATCAAGACCCATGGGTATCCCTCCGTTTGCGAGGCTATGGCCAAAAAATCTGGGACTACATTTGCCTCTCTTCGAACATGTTCATATTTAACCCCACCAAATCTTTTAATGCTTGCAGATATTGTATCAGCTTATCTTTTCTGGCCTCAGATTCCCCCAGAGTTTGGTTTATCACCAATTGTGAGTCATTGATCAGTTTAATCTTTTTGGCCCCACATATCCGAGCTAAATGTAAACCAGCCAATGGTGCCTCATACTCCGCCTCATTATTAGTTGCCTTGAAACCAAATCGTATAGCTTGAAATATAGCTATCCCTTCTGGAGAAATTAATTGGACACCTGCACCACTTCCAGAGTTATTCGACCCTCCATCCGTGCGAACCAACCATTCCGTGTCATCAAAATGGTCAATGATCTCCAGGTCCTCTCTGTCTGAGTGGAATTCAACCAAAAAGTTAGCCAAAACCTGGGCTTTTATCGCCGTCTGAGGCTCAAATGCTATGTCAAAATCTCTCAATTTGACTGACCATTTAGTCATCCTCCCAGAGATATCAGGCCTTTGTAACAAACCTTTTAGGGGGAATGTCGTTCAAACAACTATAGAATGTGCCTGGAAGTAAGGTCTCATCTTTCGGGCAGCTGTTACCAAAGCCAAAGCTACCTTTTCTAACTTGAGATATCGTTTCTCTGCATCCAATAAACTCTTACTGACATAGTAGATAGGTTTCAAAAGAGTGTCCTCTTCTCGGAGTAAAACAGCACTGACCGTACAATCTGAAACCGCTACATAGACAATTAATATTTCCCCCACCAATGGTTTAGACAGTACATCAGGGGATGTTAAATATTCTCGAATTTGGTGAAAAGTTGTTGAACACTCATCAGTCCAATTAAATTATTTCATGTTTCGTAATACCTTAAAGAAATGTGCACATTTATCCGAGGACCGAGAAATGAATCTATTAAGTGCTGTCAATATCCTTGTAAAGATCTGGGATTCCTTGATATTCCGAGGTGGAGTCATGGTGATTAAAGCTTTTATATGTTCTGGGTCAGCCTCAATGTCTTTTTCACTTATCATATACCCAAGGAACTTGCCCGATCGTACCCCAAAAACACACTTTTCCGGGTTGAGTTTCAAATTGACCTTACTCAAATTATTAAACCTATCCTCCATGTCAGCAAAATGATCTTCGTCCCGCAAACTCTTGACAAACATATCATCGATATACGCTTCGACATTCCGACCAATTTGTCCCTCAAAGGTTTTGTTGACCAAGTACTGATAAGTTACCCCTACATTTTTTAGGCCAAATGGTAGAACCTTGTAACAATATAATCCTCTCCCGGTAATAAAGGACGTTCTCTCTTCATCTTGTGCATCCAACCGGATTTGATTATACCCTGAATACGCGTCCATGAAAGACAACAATCGATTGCCCGAGGTCGAATCCACTGACTGATCAATGCGGGGCACCGAAAATGGATCCTTAGGACAAGCTCTGTTTAGGTTCGTGAAGTCCACGCACATTCTCCACTTGTCATTCTTTTTCCTGACTAAGACTGGATTTGAGGCCCATACGGGATAATGCGACTCGCAAATGTGGCCTATGCTTAATAGCCTTTCTACTTCCAACAGAATAGCTGCAGCCTTCTCCTGAGAAACTGGTCTCCTTTTCTGGACAATGGGTCGAACATCATGTCGTACCGCAAGTTTATGACATATTATCTCCGATGGTACTCCAATAACATCCTGTGTACACCAAGCAAACATATCGAGTTTGTTAGACAAAACGCAATTAATCGTTCTCTGAACTCAAAAGAAAGTTTTACTCTGATCTCAGAAATTTGCCATCTCCAAATTTATGTTCCTCTGAATCCTCTTATGGGACCAGAAATCCGGGGGTCTCCCTCGGATCATCACATGGAATGATTTCCGAGGAAGGCCCCTTTAATTGCTATGCCTTATCCGATATTTCTCCCCGAACTCCCTTCGAAGATAAAGCGATTTGGTAACATTCACGGGCCATCTTCTGGCTGCTCCTGATTGTCCCGATGTTATTTCCTACCACATATTTCAAACACTAATGCACCGTCGAAATCACACCATGCATTCGGGACAGCCAAGACCGACCCAAAATTGCATTATACGAAGTTGGTACGTCGACAACAATAAACAATACTTCCACCTCCTTCTTGAACGGCCCACGACCTAACTCGACCACACACTAAAATTCTCCAACAACCACTGTTGTGGCACCGGTAAATCCTACTATGGTTCTGTCTGATCGTCGTATAACCGGTGGGTCAGACATTCTCCTGTAAGTGCTCATAAACAAGATATTCGCTGAAGTTCCTGTATCAACAAGTATCTTCTGCACTTGATCACCAACAATACCCGCGACAATCACCACCGTATCTTCATGTGGGCCTGCGGCATTTCGCATATCGTTATCATCAAAACATATGATGGGGAGGGTAATCGGTGAATTTGGGCCGATACTCCTTCTTCAATTTGGGTAGTCAGATTGACCATATGCCTTTTTCGCGAGCTATTAGAATTCCCGACGATGGTATCCCCTCCGAAGATTGCCAGCAATTCAAAGAAAGCACAAAGGTCGTTTACTTTCCCCCTCTGAATAATTTCCTCCACCATATTTACGTTGTTCCTTCCCTCCTTGGGATCCAAATACTCTTGCTCGATATCAAAAACGTCAACTTCCTCGGAAATCACCATAGCTGTGTCAGCGATTTTTGGAACAGCTTTTACGGCCGCATTTTTGTGAGAATGCTTTTTCACAAACTCTAGCAACATTTCATTTTCAATCAAAGATTGCACTTCTTTTTTCAAAGCAATGCAATCCTTCGTCTCGTGCTCGATATCCTTGTGATACTTACAATACTTGCTAACACTTATGCTTTCCCTCGGAGTTTGAATAGGAAAAGGTTTCCTGAACGGCACCGTTGATCTTGTCGTATCAAATATAGTGGCGACATTTTCCGTTAACTCTGCGAAATAGTCTGGTCGAACCCATTTGTTCGAAATTGGTCTAGCCCATTGATTGCAATTTTGCTGGTTTCCATAATATTGTGTGTTTGTTTTCTGCCTCGGCGGATACTGACTCGTAATTTTGGCTTGAACATTGGCACGAGGCCCTTGGTTACTAGACTCAGATCTCTGAAACTGGTTCTGATCCAACTGATCACCGGATCCTTTCTCAGATGCCTGAGTCTCCTCCACCAGAATTCTCTTCTCAACCTGATCCAACAATGCTCCGAAGATCATGGCTTGACTCTCCGCCACCGCGTCCTTTAATAATTCGGGGAGTAGGCCCATCTTGAAAGCTACAAGTGACACTGAGTCTTTACAATACTCCATGTCTGTTTTCGTTTTGACGAATCCATTGGTATAATTCTTCAAGCTTTCCCCAACTTTTTGTCTACAATAGATTATCGTATCTCCGTTAGCTCTGAACTTTTTTCTCCCCACAAAGTGTTGTCTGAAGATATTCGAGAACATGTCGAAATTTTTTATCGAGCCCTACGGAAGCCTATTATACCACTTGGAAGCTACCCCCTTGAAGGTCTGAGAAAACGCTCTACACAACAATTTATCATCGTCATCGAAAATAATCATGATGTTTTTGAATTGCTCGATGCGGTTATCAGGGTCTTGTGTCCCATCGAACTTTTCTAACTTCAAGATATCGAAATGCTTTGGGAGATTTCCCACCAAAATTTCCGGGGACAAAGGAGAAGCTCTCCAATTATAACCCGTCCGATAAGCATTAGATCTTAAGTTTTCATTGCTCAGAAAATACAATCCCTCCTCGGACGGTAGAGTATATTGATGTTGTCACTCTGAATTTCGTGGGCCAACGTTTTGGTTTCCGGTGGGAAAATTCGTTTGGCCATAACCCCGCTCATTAACTCGAGTATGATAACTCTTCTCCCTCGGAGATTTCCTCTCCGAGCTTCTTCCCCTCCGGTGATCTGCGTGTCCTCGACCATGTCTTTTCTTTTCGTGATTTTTCCTAGGAGATGACTCTGACGAGTTGTAACGAGAATAATCGCTCGAGTTAGAAGACTCCATACGTCGTTTTTCTTTCCTCCTCGAAGATCGTCGTTCATATCCTCTATATCTATCATCCCTGGCTTTAGGACGAAAATCGGTTTCGCGCTCCTCTTTTCCACTGTCTGGCTCCCTTCTCACCTCGGAGCGAAGATTTGCCTGAACAGTTTCCTTTTCTTCCTTCAATCTTTTGATCTCCAGCAACAATTCGTTCCTTCGAGCTAACAGATCTGATTCATCAAAAGTGTTTCTGACGCGTTGGCCCTCACGCGCCTCGTACTCCATGTCATTCTGATAATCGCCACCCACTTGATTCTCCTCGCAGTTGTTAACAAAATCGTCCCCTTGCTCTTCCATAATTCCACTCGGATTAGGAACTATTTCCAAGAAGCGATTGTCGTTAGAACAATCTTCGTTTCCCACAAACGGCGCCACTGAAGAGTTTTAAGAAGGCTCTATGGTGATTTTGTGTTACGAGAATCTCTTAGTGTCGGAATGGGCTTAAGTACCTTTTTTAGGAGTCTTTTTAGAGAGAGAAAGTAAGAATCAGATTAAGTAGAGAGAGAAAGTAATATTATATTCATCTCGGGATCTGTAAAGCTTGTGTGGCCCTTTTATAGTACAATTATGGATCCAACACGCTTTAATTCCCGTTTATTACATTTTTGGTCCCTATATTTTTTCATCTTCTCATAATGGCTACTTCTTTAGTAGTCTAACAATTTTCCCCTAATATAATTCCTTCTTTACAATTCTCTCCTAACAAACTTCTTCTTTGCAATTCTCTCCTAACAAACTTTTTCTTTGCAATTCTCTCATAACAAACTTCTTCTTTGCAATTCTCTTCCAACCAACTTCTTCTTTGCAATTCTACCATGTCTTTTATTTTCCCTCATCAATTATTACATTTTGAATATTATTATTATTATTATGTTTTAGTTTTAAATATTACAAGTGTTGATATTATGTTATAAACCAAAACCATATCTTATCATATTAAAATATTATAAGTTTTATGATTATAATTTTAATATTATATTTTGAATATTATTATTATGACTTGGTTATAAAAGTTGTAGTGTTGTTATTATTTTTTAAACCGAAATTATATTTTATGATGGTAAAATATTCCAAGTCACATTGTTGTAATTTTATTATTACATTTTGATTATTATTGTGATTTTGTTATAAATAATACAAGTGTGTCTTATTATTTTTTAAACCAAAATCATATCTTATAATTATTTGATAGTATAATTGTTGTTATTATAATAAAAGGTAAATAGTTTTTTTGTTATCATCATCTGAGATCTACATTAGCGGGTGAGTGAGCACTAGTATTTTTACGTTTTGACATCTAATTTAAAACTTAATTTTTTTAAATATGCAATTAAATACGAATCGAAACTAATATCACAATTAATAAAAACTAAATTTAGACAAATAACAACTAATAACAGCTACTATCGCAAATAAAATTAAAATTAAAAGAACTAATTTAAATAACTACATCAAGTAAATAACTTGATAAATTATACGAAGCTCTTAATTGAGTTATTATAATGTTATCACAATGTTATTTAAGTGTTTTTATCAAATAAAACAATTAACGAAAAAAAAAATCAAACTATTCCGAAAGTAGAACTACAACATGTAAAATAATAAAATAGAGTTTTATAGAATTTCTAAAACTAGTATGGAGATTTAGATAAATGTAGAGTAGATTTGAGAGATTGTGAGTTTCGATTTTGGGTCTCTTCTACTTATATGGAGACCCATTAAAAAATTAAAAAATTCGAAAAAAATAAAATTCAGACCATCCAGACGATTTGTCCGGAAATCTAAATTGGTAACGGCTAGTTTTTTAAACTAGTCATTACTAATCCAGACCATCTGGGCTCTTATCAATAGTCCGAATTGATGACGTCATCGTAACGGTAACTTTTAAAAAAATTAAAAAACTATAAGTAGACCCCAACCTCTTATATTCACTCACACCATAATCTCTCTCTAAATTAGCTACAATTCTCTCTATTTTTTAATTTTCAAACAAAAAAAATCCTACAGGTTTATCGTAATGTTTTCGAAAAAATCAAACAATATAAAAATCAAATTACAATAATCGTGTTTACGATATTTTAATAATCTTGTTTACGATATTTTGTTTAAGACGATCAAATTATTCGAAAAATATTTTCAATAATATAATAATTTATAATCAAAATACAATTCGACGTGTATATATTATTTAATATATACCTAATATTAAATAAAATATCTTAAATATCTAAATATAATCAAACAATATCAAAATCATATTACAACCATATTCTTTACGTTTTACCTGCCTTCGTTATAGAATTTCGATTTAAATAATATAATATTAAATTAAAATACAATAAATAGCATAATTATTTCATTTATATTGTAAATATCTTAATTATTGAAATTCGATTTAATTAACATATTCAAATTAATTTTAAAAAATATTAAAAAATATTTGATAAGCAGTGCTTTAAATGAGTCTTCTCATGGTTAATCTGTGTAGGTTTACCTAAACATAAAATTATCAAGGATTAAAGATTGAATACCTAACTCATTTGAATATTGGTCATTGTATTAAGGTGATAAAGTTTATGACACTGTTTTATTATTATTGAGGAGCCTAAACTTAGTTTGAAACACGATTAATTTATTTATCAATAAAAACTATTTATAATAATATATTAAATTTAATTTAATAATACAAATGTGAAATATTTATAATTAGATCATTATTTATAATAACATAATATATTTATTAAAAAACATTTTGATCCGATTAGATTTGCATGTTTTAAGTTTTTCACGTGTTCGCCTGTGATTTTATATTGAATAAAGAAGCTTCTGAAACTTTCTGTTTAGCATTTCGGTTCATACGAGCCAATTTTCATATTCACTATCATTTCATGTAATCATTAATAGAGCATCTGAACGTCACTTATACCTCGTTCACGGTTTTTGTGGTTGTTATGTTCTTATTTTACATATTTATCACTTTTTAACTCCAAATATGATTGAGTTATTCTGCCTACGTATTTTTGTATATATTAAAAAAAACATAAAAACCTTTATTAACATATAATATAATAGTGTTTTATTACTACCGAAAACATTCTATGAAAGAGTAAATGGGCTACGCTACCTATAAAAAATGCACATTTTTCATAAGTAATTAGAATGTTCACCATCATCTAAATGAACTTAATTTTCTTGTGACAAATCACGGGAATCGCATGATCTTGTAGTCTTGACATTTCAGAACTCTACCGGTCATGTCTCTACAAACTAAGATCGGTGAACTAAATTTTACAAAATATACATCGTATTAGAAAAACTTAATATTATATTACTTAACCAAAACATTATACATGCCGAATTATGTCATCTAGTTATTTATTTCATCTTAGTGATATTTACTATGTGAGCCTTTTAATGGTCAAACTAAATCGCTTTACTCATGTTGTGGAAGTCTAATACTGTAATTAATAAGAAGTTTAAAGAAATCATAAATTGAAAGATCTCATCATTTGTAAATTCAGAGTACTTAACTCTATTATTACCAGTCAAATTAATTAATTAAAGTAACTAATATTAGACATATTTTGACTTATTTAATAATAATAATAATAATGTTATTATTTAGTCTCATGGTGGAATAAATAAATTAAATATAGATATCAATTGGAGTAAAGTATATCTAGAAGGTAGATCCTTTAGTCCAAGAATTCAATATTAAGTTCTACGACTCCAATAACGTAGCAGATATGGTCCCTATAAATGATGATTAATAGAGTGATTGAGATATATTGGTTAATTAATAATATATAATTAATATATAACGAATATTCAACATTTGTTCGCTTTTAGTTTTTCTTCTTCTCTATTTTTCTCGATTTGTTTTTCTATTTTGCAGAATCCTCAAAAATCCGTAAGCAGATTTATTAAGCAGATTGCTTGAAGAACCATCACCCACCTCTGTGCAGTTTATTAAGCAGATTGCTTGAAGTTTTCCACTTTAGACCCTCTAATACTGAAAGAGATGTCGAACAATACGTAATATATTTTATTTCTCTTTATTATTTTTTAAAGACAGAAACAAAAAACACAAGAAGGGTTTCAATTAATTGGAGTGATATGGTTACAAAGAGCTTAAGCCACTATTTATAGAGTACCAATGGGTTAGTGGGCCTAATATCTCTAGTTAACATGATATCTCTAATATCTTTAATACCCCTGCCCCTCTCTCACTCCCTTCATACTCACAATGCAACAGTAATAAGCAATGAGAGTTTGACACATAGAAAACAAAAACGAGTTGTAGACTGAGCCTTTATAATGAAAACAACAACCTGCAAAGGTGATGAAATAAAAAGAAGCCAGATGGTCGCAAGCTGAAATTGATGAATAATGAAGGGACAATCAATTGTAATGCATTTCTCCAATCATGGAGAACAAATTCCTTTTCAATCTGCATGGCGTTTTTGTTATCATAATGTAAGAAAATATCTTAGTAATGTTAACCTCGTATATGCACAAAGCCAGTAAAACCAAGCAATCTAACATGTAGTCAATGTTATTGCACAGTACTCAACCTCAGTAGAAGATCTTGAAACAACATCATGTTTCTTGCTTTCTTATGAGATTAATGAATCTCCATGAAAAACACAGAAACCGGCAGTGTATTTACAATCATGAGGATTGTTATCCCGATCAGTATCACTATAGGCACGCAGTTCGAGTGAAAAATTAGAAGGAAAAAAAAGGCTCTAGAATTAAGTGTCACAAAAATATCTCAATATGTGAAGAACAACTCCTTAGTGGACAAAATTAGGAGCAGTAACAAATTTATTAACCCCATCAACAACATGAGCTATGTATGGTAGTAACTGTAACATAAACCAAGCTCCATAAAAGAGTACGATACAAAGTCGGATCTGTTAAATGAAAAACATATGGTCAAGAATACCAATCATTGATTTCAAGAGGGGTGTCTTTCTTCCTATTATGGTAAAGTCACGCTCACTCAAAAAATAATGTAATAAGCTTAATTCTTCCATTGCAAATCGATGAGCCAAATCATATTTTAGTGCCTCAATACCATTAGTATAATCACCTCTAATAAGCATATCATCTACATATATAGATAAAATAATCCATCATGAACTTTTAAATTTCATTAATAAAGTTGAATCGTCATTACTTGTATAAAAACCAACTAAAATAATAATAATAATAATAATAATAATAATAATAATAGAGAATTTCTCAAAACATGCACGGGGAGCTTGTTTGATACCATATAAATATTTCCCAAGTTGTCAAACCTCACCTGGATGGTGAGCAACACCCGGAGGAGTAATAATGTAAAGCTACTCATTAAGATCTTAATTTAGAAACTGGTTTTTAACATCTAGTTGAAAGATCTTCCGTTGGCGAACAATTGCAACAACAATAACGGTACAAATTGTCACATTTTATACTATTGGGGGGAAAGTCTCCTCATAATCCATACCATACTTCTTCAAATACTCATTTTCCACAAAATGTGTCTTATACTTCCCAACGGTCCCATGAGGCTTTTTTTTTAATTTTAAAAATCCATCGAGAACTAATTATATTCTTACCATGTAGAGGTTTGACAACGTCTCATGTACGAGTCTAATAAACAACAATAACCTCTTCTACCGTAGCATTTGTCAATGAGGGTTAGAAACAACTTCTTTAAAAAACTTAGGCTCATATTGATAAGGGTTTGATTTATTTGAACCTTGGACCGTATCGGTAGAATACTTGGCTAATTCGGTCAATTATAAGACTTATAAAATAAGCCTAAAACATGTGTAACATTGAGGGTGTATGATGTAATAATTATTGTATATATGTAAGATTAGTTGAATAATGAGTGGAATATCCATAAATAAATCAACCATATGGCTTTTGCCACCACCACTATTACTATATAAAGTAACATTCTACTTTTGAATAAATATGAATAATTATTATTTTATTACCATTTTTGAAATTTTCTTTCTCTAAATTACAGTAGTTATCTTTGTAAAACCTAGTTCTAACGATATCTTAGACCCAATACACTTTCGATATTTCTGGATCCATCATTGGCGACCATAGTGGGAGCCATCTGGTACCCAAAATCTGTTTCTAAAACCAATCAAAAAGCTTGAATACGTTTGAGAGTTCGTAAGTAGAGATGAACACTTATATTCAAGAGGAAGCCATGATAGAGAGTTCGGTGATCAAAGCCATGCCCGAGGAGTAACTCTTTAAATAACAATAATTCAAATAACAACACTACAACGATCAATTCGCCGAAGCGCAACTCCAGCAATCTTCTCTCGTACCAATGATTAAAGAACTCTTGGAAGATGTTACCAAGTTAAATGCTAAGAAAGACGTAGTAGTAGCTGCCTAAACGATTTGATTTAAGATCATAAGGGAACGATCTCTTGAGGAAAATGAAGTTGAGTATGTTCGTCGGTTGGATGATAAGTGTGATGAAGAAAACTTTTGAGGCCATTATATTTTTAAATATGAGACGAAGTTCAGTCGTCGTTATGATTCCACAGAGTCCTGTGAATATTCTATATATGAATCGGACAAATATTCTTCTCGAGAAAAGTATCAACGCAAGAGAAATGTTAAGAAACAAAATTTGAAGAAACGATCGTAACATCCCAATGGGTCAGGGATCTGATAAAGAAGTGGAATAACACAGATAAGCAGACATCAGTGTCTGAAGCTAGAGATAGTGCGGTAATGGTGAGAAGGAGGAAACAAGCAGCACCCCACGTCTAATTTTCTTTGGGCAGTCATAGTTTTAGTTATCAGGTGAATAATCAATTCGGAAACCCTTATGATGAGGGTCTATATATGGTGCAAAGTGAAGGCCTTGGGGGAAGTTTATATAAAACATGCTACAATTAGAGATCATCCCCTTTGTCTGCCAAACTTTTATCAATACGAATACCAAAGAGTTTTGATATCTCCAGATTAGAGAAATTGATAGAACCCAGGACCCGGATAACCATATTGAAGAATTCAAAAACTTCCATGATAAAATTTGATGATGATGACAAGCTATTGTGTCGGGATTTCTCTCAAACGTTCAAAGATTGCGTTTTAAAATGGTACAACCATTTATCACAAGGTTGCATAAAAAAATTTGATATGTTTTGGACCCTATTTAGACAACATTTTCGGGGAAGTAAAAAGTTTTAAGAAAATAAGGACACGATTGTTAATTATCCTGAATGAGTATACCACGTATTTTGTTCAAACAAAATCTAATCTGAAAGGTTGTGGGGAGTTGGTTGCTTGTGAGGCATATATAATGGGACTCCTAAACCAGAAATTTAAAGGATAATATTGCTAAGAAACAAGCTATAATCTTCGATGCTTTGCTAGTGCAAGTAGAAAAACAGATACTCTTAGAATAAACTCAGCCATTGGATTTTGCTTTTATATCCCAACAATGACAAAGTTCGAAATCTCTTATGGTGATCTACCAACAGCCTCCCACCCAAGTTGCTAAGCCACACCAGATCCAAATTGTCACCATCCGATCACATTCCGACCCGAAGTTTTAAATCAGATGCAATCGAGGCCCAAGACAAGTCAACAGGTTATAAATGTCCAGTAGGTGAAGATACCGATATCACATAAGTTGGTCTAACCTAACCATTTTGCTGACTAGACAGGGTGCGAGGCTATAATTTTTTACAACACCCGAAATCATATAGAGTTCCATAAGCATTTTCTTATCCAAACCTCGATGGAGGGTAGACACAACAGATATTATAAGTAACATGACGATGTCAGACATGAGATGAAAGACTATATAGTACTCAAAAAAGAAATCTGAGTGTTGATTGAGAATGGGAAGTTGACTACATTTGTTAAAATGAATACCCAATATAATCTGGCATTGAGTAGGTAGTCGTGGATCCGAAGCAAGAAAAGAGTTTGATGATTTTGAACCAATTGATTCATTTAATGTGTCTACGGAGTATCCAGAACCCAAACATGACCGAAGAGTGGTTTTAATAGTAGAAAAACCTCAAGCCAAAAGGAAGGTTAATAAGCTTTACAAATTATTTGAATCTCTAACTATTTTTTGTGGGGATACAATTTCACGGATTACCAATTTTTCTCAAAAAATGAACAGCGTAAGTTTGGTTACCTAGTTGGAAGCAGGTGCTTCACCTCATTCATATAGAAATCCACATATTTTCCTATGTTTTGATGTTGATGATATGAGGGAGGTGGCATGAATGCATGAAAATGTACTGGTAATTGTGGTTGCCATTGCTGGAAATGAAATCTAACAGGTTCTGGTTGACACCGATAGTTATGCCAACATCTTATTCATGACAGCATATGAACAAATTGAAAACCCTTTGTGTATCCTTATGTCTGGCCCGCAGGCCATTTAAGAAAGAATTCACGCTGCTATTTAAAGTGGTTGTTGCGCCAACAACATAACAATGCAATTTTTTGTAGATCGTGGTTATCAAGAATGAATTTTATGGCTTCGATAGTTCACTAATGTCTGAAGTATATGTTGGGAAGCAATATAGAAACCGTCCAAATCACCCAACAAATTGCTAGAGAATGGTACAGTTTTGGCCCCCAATGTAAATCCAGAAGGCTGATTTAAACAAGGATTACCAGTTAATGGATTCAGCATCGGGGTTTGATCCCATCGATGATCCAATATTGATTCCTTTCTTTTTGGTCCCCAATGAAAATTTTGAGAGTTATGTTTTTCCCGGCAGCCAAATTTGGAAGATTGGTACTTTGTTATCTCCATAAATAACGGAGAATTTAATCCATTTCTTGTTAAACAATTTACATATGTTTACGTGGTGTACTGAGGATGTTACGGGGCTATCCAAGGAGATTGTTTGTCACAGGTTGGCCATCAGGCACAACGTGTGCTCATTATGAAGAAAAGAAGGTCTTTGTTTATGCTATAACGGTTGAGGTGGACCAGCTAATGAAAGTGGACCACATATGAGAATCTCAATATCCTTTTTAACAACCAACATAGTCTTTATAAAAATGAAGAATGGAAAACGGAGAATGTGCGTAGACTTTACTGATTTGAACAGAATTTGTTCGCAGGGCCCCTTTTACGATTTGATGATAGATGAGCCAATAAATTCGACTTCGAGGAACAAATTTTTATCATTTATGGTGCCTACGCAGGCTACAACCAGATCAAGATGAATCAGAAAAAACAAGATAGCACTTCCCTCATTTTTAAATAAGTATTAAAGAGGCTACTGCACAATAACCATCGAAAACATGAAGATATTTTATTTTTCCAATTATGTTAAAGCAAAAACATCATTATTGAAAAGATGAATCAACATAAGATAACATCCGAAAATTCTAGCACCCTGCTACCTCATTCAGTTCTATTTTCCTCATGGCAAAATATAACTTGTTGTTCTCAATAAATATTTTCACGCTGCATGGGGTATTTAATATAAACGAGAACATGATCAACACAAATTAAATTTGGCTACCAACTTATTTATTTATGGGAGTTCGATTGAGAATGTTGCAATACGAATTGGTATACTTTAGAAAACTAACATCCAACATAAAGCATCACACAGATCATACAAGAAATCTGACAAACACACAAGATACACAAGGCCAACCAACAATCACTAAGATAGTATTCGCTTTATTATTATACAATAACTAAAGGAGTTAGTGATAACGGTGGGTTTCACCGCCTTAACTGAATCCCTACATCAGTAAACATACTAGTAACTGATTCTTACACCAACGATTTGGGTCAACGTGTCCTGATATAATTGGTGGCTCTTTGGCTGAGGCCTCATAGTCAATGGACCTAATGCTGATCGTTTCTCTAGGTTGAAACGAGAAAGCAATTACCAAGTTAAACTTGTTTGTATTAAATACATGTAAATATATATTGTAGGCTATTAGAGTCCTTTATAATTATAATAGCTATCAATATTATGTACTGAATAAAAATCATTACAATTTCACCTGTATAAAAGAAACAAACTAATCAATCATTTTCACACCTATTAGTTAATTTTCAGTTTCCAATATTAGAAAATATCTCGAAAATATTAAAGAAAACTGATATTATTTTTTCCAACTATCAAAAATACAATCACTTAATATATATTTGACTAAGTTTTCTAAATTTTAAATAATCGAATCACTTGATAGACTAATGTATTGGGTAAACTATTAAACATTTATTAGTAAAAATTATTAGAAAAAATTTAATTAAAACTAAATATATTAAACTTAAAATATATTAATCAATCAAGTTAATTAATTTATTAATATATTGGTCAAATATTTGAATAATATATTCTTAACTTTTTAATGATTTGTTCTTATATTTTTAAAAACATATTAAACAAGTCAAAATATATTATTTTATCATTAAAACTAAATAATTATTTATATAAATATAGGATAGGTACAATGTTACCATGTATCAAAACACCTAAAATACATTGTAATAAAAATCCTTATCTCTTTTCATATATGAAAAAAGAGATCGGGAGAAAATAGAATTTTTATTTTCATTCTTATTGGTTACTTGAAATTAATAAAAGATAAAAAATTATAACAAAAGATTGGTGGAATTGTTTGTTTATTTAATTAATAATAAAATTAATCAAAATATAAATTATAGCTTAATGTATACTATCAATCTTGCACATAAAAAGAGAAATCCGATTTTGAGTGTTCAAATTAGTAATAAAATTAATAATAATATAAATTATATATTGAATTATACTACTGTTGCATTTAAAATTTATTGTTTAAATATAAAATGATAAACTCGAAATATATTACGTTTATTGATATTAGTTGGTAAATATTTTGTTATTTATTAATAATTAATATATGATATATATAGTAATTTTTTTATTAATAGTAATATTATTAGATAGTATTGTATTAAAAGTATATTTTTAAAATAATATTGTATTTAGTGATATACCAGTTTTTCTATATCTGTTGTCCAAATTTTGTTTCTTTTTAAAATTTACTAGTAATTACCATCTATATTTCAAATCAAAACTAGGGTTGTCCGGAATAAAGAATCGAACCGGATCCGAAAAAGACCGGACCGAGAATCGGACCGGATTTTAACGTTTCGGTTCGCGGTTCCATTCTAAAAACCGAAAACCGATAAAAAGCTGAAACAAAAAATCGGTTAGAAACCGAACCGATATGAAATCGAACCGATAAAACCGATAGAACCGATACAGAATCGAACCGATAGAACCGATAGAGAATTGGACCAATAAAATTATTAGAATCGATTATTTATTCTTTTATAAATTATACTACCAAAATTGATAGTTAATTACCCATTTTTTACAAAATCAAACATTAATTTATAAATTTTAGTTTTTATATTATTTATTTAAATAAAAATCAAATTTTAATTGGATTAATTTTTTTTAACCGGACCGAAACGGGACCGGACCGAACTCGGACCGAACCGAGCTCGAACCGAACCGGAACGCACCAAACCGAAAGCTTAGCGATCCGGTCCGGTTCAAAAAATTAGAACCGAAAGCTTAGCGATCCGGTCCAGTTCCAAAAATTAGAACCGAAAGCTTAGCGGTCCGGTCCGGTCCAAACCGATAATCTTCGTATTAATCTAAAACAATTTAAGTGTACAAATAATTATTCATAAATAAATAAAATTATAAATTATCAATTCGATAAAATCTAGATATCAATATCATAAAAAAAAACTAGTGGTAACTTATAATTATTCGTACATAAATACAATCGTAAATAAAAAAAATCTTTATTATTCATAAAAAAAATCTTTTAATATTTTATAATTTTTATTTTTATTTTTATTTTATAATCCTAGATATTTTTATTTCATTAAAATAAAAATAAAAATTACAATCGAGACTATTAGTACAAATGTTAAACACCAGAATTAACTAGCCCAAACTAAATCCATCCAACAAAGCCCATTCACTCAAAATAAAACAGGCCCAAACAATTTTGAGCCCAATACGAAAACGAACCCGATCGCCAGAGAGGATTATATTTAGAGCCGATCCCCAAATCAAAACCCACCAAAGCTGAAAGACAGCGAAACCCTACTCCATGCTTTAGCTAACAAAGAAGCCCCAAATCAATTAAAAAGAAGATCGTCTATCAATTAGAGGTTGGAACTTCAAGATTTGGCAGGTAATTTCCACGGATCTATAGATTGTTCGTCATTCTTTGAAGCATTTAGTTTCCTATTAACGCTCGTATAATCTGATTGAAATTTGATTTGAAATTTGATTTTACTCTCCACTTTTGTCCGAAAAACAATAAGAAAGGATATTAAATCCCTAAATCGAACCTATCAAAAACCCCCAATTCTAACCGGATTGTCATTGATCGAACCTCTGCCTTTTCTCTATTAGATTGATTGATTGATTGATTGATTGATTGATTGATTGATTGCTTTCGTAATCGCCTCCAAGTTCTTCACCGTGTCGATATCGTAACTGTTTAACTTCGTGCCGATCATCGCAATCTCCATCGCCGTACAATCGCCGCTATACGTTGCTTCGAGGTCCTGATTGCTGCTTGCGTCGAGGTCACTTCCGTTTTGCATCCTCAGGCCGATTGGTGTCTTTTGTTAGGGTTATTTGTTTGATTTTTGTTTAAACGGTTGATTTTATTTACTTTTGTTAACCTAGTGTTATTTTATTAAAGGCCGAAGGCTAACTTTCTAGCTTACAGGATGATAACAAGTCGGAAACTCGAAACTAGAACCCGAGATTAACAGGTAATTTCCATATCATGGTGTTCACTCTTTTCGAATCCTCAAATTTGTCAAACTCAACTTCAAGTAAACCAAGGAAGGAAGAGGAGGGAACCTACCTGAAGTTCTTATGCGATCGCCCTTCAAATATAGATATGGTAAGATTCAAACTGTGGGATCATGTTTAATGTTTAGTTATAAAAATTATATGATTTGGATCATGATATCTACTTTGAGATCTGCTCTTATTTGGTGAGTCTTAAAATATCTGATATGATAACACACATTACACATGTTGATTTATTATGAGATCTGCTCTTCTTTGGCCAGTCTTAATCTTTATTATGATTGCTCTTCTTTGGTGAGTCTTAATCTTTATTATGATTTCCGAAATCAAGAGTATATCTTGGACATCTATTAGAAATTTGCTGGAAATCAAAAGGTATATTTTGGATATTTGTTAGAAATTTGCTGGGTTATCAATATGACAATCTCTATCTGCCTTGTGAGTTGATAAACATTTGCACACCAAAACTGAACCCTATGTCATGTAAACATTTGTTAGAAATTTGCTGGGTTATCAATATGACAATCTCTATCTGCCTTGTGAGTTGATAAACATTTGCACACCAAAACTGAACCCTATGTCATGTAAACATTTGTTTTGAAAACATTGGTTGCGGTATAATTTGGATGCAGAGGTGATAATAAGTTTCAAAAAAAACTTTTGTTAACTATCTAGCAAAATATTTTATTTGTTGTAATACTTTACATAATTTTGATCGGGACATGAAAGTATAATAAAATTTGGTTAGAATTTCTTTTGGAACTTAAACATTATAACATTTCTGAAAAGACGGTTTAGTTTTTTAGTATTTATATATTAGAAATTTAAATGACTCAATCAATGATAAATTTTAACAATTCATCTTTATTTTATAAATTAAACTTACTATACATTTTCCAACTTGAAAAATGTCTTTCTATTCAAATAATTTCGGTTTATTTCCAATCAAGCCCTAGAACGACTCATTTTTAAAACCTAATAAGTGAGGTACTAAATATGCAATGTTGTTTCCAACCAGATCATTCATCCCTATTGCTCGTTTTGCATGTGTTATGTTGATGAATGGAAGTGTCTCTTTCAGCAGGAGATATTATTTTTCCACCATATAAGTTAATGTGATGCCTAATGTCTATAGACGTTGTTGTCCTGTGTTAAAAACCTCACGACGCGGTAAGCTTTACTCTGTTGCTCTTATTTTGTAGTACATTTTTAGATTTGTTGCATTGAATTTCGTCAAAACAACACTTATATAATGTAAAAGTCGTGTCTTTAAAAAGTGTTAACTCCTTCCAATTACCCGTCCTTTGCTTGCCCACTTGTCATTAAGCTATTAGAAAACATGTTGAACTTTATAGTTAAATTTTGATAGAATCAGTGAAATTAGGTAGTTTGTTTGTCTCTTTAGATGAAGAAAAGAATTTTAATGTAACAAATCTATCAAACTACTCATAATTTCAAATTCTGTCAAAATTTAACTACAAAGTTCAACCCCTTTTCTAATAGCTTAATGCCACATTTGCAAGATGCATGCAAAGGTAATTGCAAGGATACTAACACTTTTTAAAGAGACAACTTTTACACTACACTATATGAGTTTCGTTTTTACAAAGTTCAATGCAACAAATCTAAAAATGTACTGCAACAGAGTAAAACTTACCGCGTCGTGAGGTTCCTAGCACAGGACAACGTCTGTGGACGTTATGCATCACATAAACTTTCAGGGTGGGAAAATAGTGTCTTTTGCTGCATGGCACATTCAAGACGTGTACTAGGGTTGAACGATCTGCGTGGAAACAACATTGCGTAGTTCTTCATTTCGATAGATAATGATTTATCGAAACCGCAATGAGAAACTCCTATATATATATATATATAGAATGAAAAGAAACCCAACAACATTCTGGGCCTATCATTATTGATACTAGACATGGATTTTGGGATGATGATTTAGTACTTGACTTTTTGGGGTTTTAAAAATGAGTCGTTCCCAAATTATTTGATTAGAAAGATATTTTTATGTTAACCCAAAAAGTTTATATATATGAAGAATGTCTAGTAAGTTTAACTTATAAAATAAAGATGAATTGTAAAAATTTATCATTTATTGAATTTTTAATGTATAAATACTAAAAAAATTAAACCGTTTTTTTAGAAATGTTAGGCCATTTCTAACCGTCGGTCTGCACCAGGACTGACGGTAAGAAACAGTTTTTACTTGTGGGTGTCGATCTCCAAATCAGGAGAGAGAATTCTTATTCGGCTCGATTTCGGTCTCTGTCAAGACAAAAAACGAGACCTGAAGATCGAGAAAACGGATGAAAAAAGAGAGAGAAAGCGACTTTCAGTCGCACTAAATGAGAGAGTTAAGAAGGAAAAGGCGTAGAAGAGAGACAAAAGAAGAAAATGGGCGAGAGGAAGGAGGAAAATAATTAATGTAAATATAGATTTCAATTTGAATGTAATAAACTTAAATTCATAAATTGCGGAAAAGAAATACATAGGTATTAACTTTTTCGAAAATAAGACGGTAAATGTAGGATGATAATGTGAATATTGAGAGAGTGAGATAGTATAACATATTAATTTATTGTAAATAAAAGTTAAATATATAAATTTATAACATAAATTTAAAATAATACATTTTGTTAAATATTAATATCAAATTCATTTTCCAGCCGGCGAGTTGGCTGGAAAATTAATGTTATAAAACTTGTGAGTTGATAAACATTTGCACACCAAAACTGAACCCTATGTCATGTAAACATTTGTTAGAAATTTGCTGGGTTATCAATATGACAATCTCTATCTGCCTTGTGAGTTGATAAACATTTGCACACCAAAACTGAACCCTATGTCATGTAAACATTTGTTTTGAAAACATTGGTTGCGGTATAATTTGGATGCAGAGGTGATAATAAGTTTCAAAAAAAACTTTTGTTAACTATCTAGCAAAATATTTTATTTGTTGTAATACTTTACATAATTTTGATCGGGACATGAAAGTATAATAAAATTTGGTTAGAATTTCTTTTGGAACTTAAACATTATAACATTTCTGAAAAGACGGTTTAGTTTTTTAGTATTTATATATTAGAAATTTAAATGACTCAATCAATGATAAATTTTAACAATTCATCTTTATTTTATAAATTAAACTTACTATACATTTTCCAACTTGAAAAATGTCTTTCTATTCAAATAATTTCGGTTTATTTCCAATCAAGCCCTAGAACGACTCATTTTTAAAACCTAATAAGTGAGGTACTAAATATGCAATGTTGTTTCCAACCAGATCATTCATCCCTATTGCTCGTTTTGCATGTGTTATGTTGATGAATGGAAGTGTCTCTTTCAACAGGAGATATTATTTTTCCACCATATAAGTTAATGTGATGCCTAATGTCTATAGACGTTGTTGTCCTGTGTTAAAAACCTCACGACGCGGTAAGCTTTACTCTGTTGCTCTTATTTTGTAGTACATTTTTAGATTTGTTGCATTGAATTTCGTCAAAACAACACTTATATAATGTAAAAGTCGTGTCTTTAAAAAGTGTTAACTCCTTCCAATTACCCGTCCTTTGCTTGCCCACTTGTCATTAAGCTATTAGAAAACATGTTGAACTTTATAGTTAAATTTTGATAGAATCAGTGAAATTAGGTAGTTTGTTTGTCTCTTTAGATGAAGAAAAGAATTTTAATGTAACAAATCTATCAAACTACTCATAATTTCAAATTCTGTCAAAATTTAACTACAAAGTTCAACCCCTTTTCTAATAGCTTAATGCCACATTTGCAAGATGCATGCAAAGGTAATTGCAAGGATACTAACACTTTTTAAAGAGACAACTTTTACACTACACTATATGAGTTTCGTTTTTACAAAGTTCAATGCAACAAATCTAAAAATGTACTGCAACAGAGTAAAACTTACCGCGTCGTGAGGTTCCTAGCACAGGACAACGTCTGTGGACGTTATGCATCACATAAACTTTCAGGGTGGGAAAATAGTGTCTTTTGCTGCATGGCACATTCAAGACGTGTACTAGGGTTGAACGATCTGCGTGGAAACAACATTGCGTAGTTCTTCATTTCGATAGATAATGATTTATCGAAACCGCAATGAGAAACTCCTATATATATATATATATAGAATGAAAAGAAACCCAACAACATTCTGGGCCTATCATTATTGATACTAGACATGGATTTTGGGATGATGATTTAGTACTTGACTTTTTGGGGTTTTAAAAATGAGTCGTTCCCAAATTATTTGATTAGAAAGATATTTTTATGTTAACCCAAAAAGTTTATATATATGAAGAATGTCTAGTAAGTTTAACTTATAAAATAAAGATGAATTGTAAAAATTTATCATTTATTGAATTTTTAATGTATAAATACTAAAAAAATTAAACCGTTTTTTTAGAAATGTTAGGCCATTTCTAACCGTCGGTCTGCACCAGGACTGACGGTAAGAAACAGTTTTTACTTGTGGGTGTCGATCTCCAAATCAGGAGAGAGAATTCTTATTCGGCTCGATTTCGGTCTCTGTCAAGACAAAAAACGAGACCTGAAGATCGAGAAAACGGATGAAAAAAGAGAGAGAAAGCGACTTTCAGTCGCACTAAATGAGAGAGTTAAGAAGGAAAAGGCGTAGAAGAGAGACAAAAGAAGAAAATGGGCGAGAGGAAGGAGGAAAATAATTAATGTAAATATAGATTTCAATTTGAATGTAATAAACTTAAATTCATAAATTGCGGAAAAGAAATACATAGGTATTAACTTTTTCGAAAATAAGACGGTAAATGTAGGATGATAATGTGAATATTGAGAGAGTGAGATAGTATAACATATTAATTTATTGTAAATAAAAGTTAAATATATAAATTTATAACATAAATTTAAAATAATACATTTTGTTAAATATTAATATCAATTATTAATTAACAATATAGGTTAAATTATTTATTATAGAATTAGTAAATGTAGGATGATAATGTAAAGGGTCAGGCTATATATACCCAAAACGAGTTTAAGTATACCCAATTTTGAGTATACCCAAAGGTGATCTAAGTATACCCAATTTTTTCCAAAAATGCCCTTTTGTGGGTATATAAGCCATTTTTTTTACTAACTTCATTCACTCTACTTTCTCTCACTTCACTCATACCTCTCACTTCTCTCTAGAATTTCACCTCACTTATCTCTTTTTTTTCCGGCGAACCACCACCACCACCACCACTCTTCCTCCTCCTACTTTATTATGGTCAAGAACAAAAACCCTCCGCCGCCTCCTACGTAAGTCCTCAAATTCATTTTGTTACTTAATTTTGTTAGATTTAGGTATGAATTTTAGTTTTTAGGGTTGAATTTTGTGTTTAGGATAGAATTAGGTAGAGAATTAGGGTTTAGGGTAGGATTATGATGAGTTTTTGGGCCATTTTCCAGCCAACTCGCCGGCTGGAAAATGGCCGGCGCCGCACCGGTGGTGCGCCTTGGGCAGCACCATCGGTGCGTGATGGTGTGCCGCTCGGTACACCAGCTGTGTACCGAGCGGCACACCATCTGTGTGCCGAGCGGCACAATAACCTGTGTCGCTCGGTACACAGTGCCGCAACCGAGCGGCACACGGCACCCGTGCCGCTCGGTTCGTCCTCTTTGGTACCTATGGTACCCGAATTGTTTTTTAAAAAAACTCTAATTTTTGGGTTTCTAAAGTTCTGGTTTGGTACTTTTTAAAAAAACTTCAAATTTCATCATACGTATAGGAGTGTTGTTGATTTAAATTTTATATGTTAGTGTTATTAATTTCTTTCTTTGTTTTGTATTTTTGTAGGTCAGACGCAGTGGAGGAGCGACGTCTTCCACGATCTAGGGCGTACCCCCCTGGGTCACGTCCACCACCGCCAGGCAAGAGTATTAAGACTGCTCGCGCGGTTGAGGATGAGCGGGTCCGCGATGCCAAGCGCGGACGAGATACTCCTGATGACTCTGAGACTATTCGTCTTCGGGAGGAGGAGGAACGGATACGGACTGATCGGTCTTTGCGCCGAATCAAGCATGGCCAGAGGAAGGAAAAGGCCATAGTTTCTGAGGCGATTGATATCAGATGTGGAGGGTCCTCACGACGAGAGACGTCGTCATCGCATACACATAGATCACCACCTCCCACTGCTAGTGATCCACCACCTCCCTCACCTTCTCGCAGAGGTGCGTCCCCTGCACATACTATTACGCATCCACCACCTGTTAGCCACAGGGTGGATGCCACTGGGGACCCTGAGCAGGACACGATTGACGAGGAGCACATAGATGCCATCCACACCGAGGAGCAGCGAAAGACGTTTGCATTTCTGAAATGCAACAAGATCCCTCTATTTCCTGACTACAAGGAGCATGAGGCGTACCACGTCTTCATCGGACAGGTAAGTACCTAATTATTAAACGTCTAATCTAAGGTTTTGCTATTATTGTGTTCTGACTTTGTTTTTAATTTATAGGATCGCACTACACTGGGCGTACAGGCACATTATAATGTGTTACGTATGTGGGACTTGACTGCCCAACCAGATGTGCAGCGATTTTTGGCGCGGACTTCTTTTGGTCCTCTTATAGCCCACCTGCCTCAGTACTTCACACATTCCGTCTTAGACGAGGTTTTTGTTGAGCGTTGGCATCAGGAGACCAACACTTTCCATTTCTCATTTGGAGAGATGACGATTACGCTCGATGATGTCAGCTGCATTACAGGTCTCCCTGTAGTTGGTCGGACACTTGATGTAGTCACGGCTCCACGTGACGAGGCATACAGCTACTACGCTAGTATGTTAGGTCTGACAATGGATGAGGTCCGCACAGAGATACAGTCCACCAGAGGCGTTGGCTTCAAGATAAAGTGGCTGAGAGAGACTTTCACCATGGGGCGCTACATCGAGCAGACTGATGATGAGACTATCCGCCAGGTATCACGAGCATACCTTATGTTCTTATTTGGTTGCACTATTTTTGCGAATACTAGTCAGAAGAGTGTGAAGGCTGACTACTTGTACGGGTTAGCCAATATGGACTCTGGGTTGTGGGATATAGCGTGGGGTACGAGTGCATTGGCATTCCTGTTCCGTGGTTTGGGTGATGCTTCGAAAGCATCGAAACATAACCTTTATGGTTTTGTAGCTATGCTTGATTGTTGGATCTATGACCACTTCCCAGCGTTTAATGCCTCAGAGAATGCTGACCACGTATCGAGGCAGCCTAGGATTGTGAAGTGGCTGCCGAAGCGGATTGTTGGGCAAAACATCCGCCCCAAATCGGTCATTCGTACTCTCCTTGCTGATTAGAAGGAGTCAGATGTAAGTTGGTAAATATTTGTTTTCCATTACAATATTGATATTAAGTGTTAGGATTTTAATTCAATCTATTTTTTTTAATGTTTTGTAACAGGTGCTATTTGAGCCATACGAGGACATTAGAGTCCAGTTTCCAGTCCAGGAGATCCGCACTATTGTTTATCCTTTGCGGATGATGAGCACGGTCGAGGGCTACATGCCTGATCGGGTTATGCGCCAGTTCGGACGGGTTCAGGATGAGCCCCAACTCCCACTTGTACTACGACCTGGTTACAAGAAAGGAGATCTGGCCAGGTACACGTGGCGGGAGAGCGCATGGCTAGATTGGCGTCAGCACTTGCTTGTTGAGGATCGTTTGACAGTTACCATTGCCACATATAGACAGTCAGCGACGAATACCTACTGGAGGTACCTGGCTGACTATGGTTGGCATACTATCACTCCCCCACCGCGTACCACGGACGATAGACTTTTAGACGCCGTTCGCTCCATTGTTACTATGCCTGTCGAGCGTGGGGAGGCGGGTGCGCTGAGGTGGAGAGATCAGGTCCTGCAGCTATTCTCTCCATGGTTGTTCGTCCTCATCATCGGACTTGTTCTAGCGTTGTTATGATCTTTCATTCATGTGGACTTCTTAGTTGTTTCATTATCTTGTTTTGTATTATGACTTATGACATCTACTTTGTAATACGACTTATGACTTCTACTATCTACGGCTTTCTACCTTCGTTCATATTGAGTTTTTGTACTTAACTTGATCTAACATAAGTCATACCATAACACTATACTAGTAATTCGACATTTTTTGTACTTCACTTCATATTAAATTTGTCAAAAACTAAAATTATTATAGTAATTAATTCACTTAAAATCCATAACAGCAAAACAGAATAACATTCGGGTATAAACTTGTCAAAAAAACCCCATAACACCGAAAACATATTTTTTTAAAAAATACAAGTTAAATTGAACCATGGGTACGCAGTCAGTGGTACCTATGGTGCACACTACTGCGTACCCATGGTACTGTAGCCCGTGCACCATGGGTACACAGGAGGGAGTACCGATGGTACATGGTACCATCGGTACACATTGTGGTGTACCGGCGGTACACTAGACTATGTACCGATGGTACCATGCACCGGTCGGCACGTTACGTACCGACCGGTGCATGGGACCATCGGTACACAGTGTGGTGTACCATCGGTACACCAGACTGTGCACCATAGGTACACAGAAGACAATACCTATGGTGCGCAATTTTGTCTTGGATTTTTTTTCCCGGTTTTTTTTCCCGCGTTTTCTTTTTTCGCGCTCTAGAATTCCCGCCAATGTAAACTCTCATTCTTCTATATAAGAAAGCATACCTTACAACACCAAACACACAAAACTCTCCTTTTAACATAGTTGAAGTCCATCTTAATGGGTTGGAGTGTGTTTGATGATGCTCATCTGCTCAAGGCTGCGAAAGCTGTGAAGTTCAAACGGCCGGACGATAATACCGATGAGTTCTTTGATGAAGTTTTGTGTATGATGTATTTCATGTACGGCGAAATGTCTACATCAAGACAAATGCCTCGATCCCGTACTTGTCAAGAGGTAGCCACTAGGTACAAGGCTATAACTAGTGGACCGATGTTCTTGGTGTTTAACGAGCCCCCAGAAGTCAGGAATGAAGCGTTCGACTCCTTTGGTCTAATGATCACAGACTATATGTCGTTCGAAATGACACAATACGTTCATTCTCAAATTGCCATGAAGGAGGAAACAGTGCGTATTCTCAGCGACAATGGAGGCTATGATTTCGACTAACTGTCTGTTATATATCAAGTTATGTACTAATGTTTAGAATATGTTGTTCTTGCTTGTTTGTGATGTTTTATTTTAGTTATGAAATGATTATTGGCTTATCGTTATTAGTCGGTACACAGAATGAATAAATGCAATAATAGAGAAAATACCAAAAGAACCAAAACGATGTAGTAAAACAAAGTTCTAAACAACATAAATCCTCACAAATGACGTAAAGCGACCAAGAGATACAGAAGAGTTTGAAACAATAAACCCGACCGAAACACATAAACCTACTAAACAAACTCGTCAAGATTAGTTACTTCTGGGAATGAACTAACTGGCTTTCTACCTTCGAGTTCCGTATATTTCTTGCAGCGACCAACTAATGGTAGCTCCCAATGCGTAGCCTCTTCGCTCTTCAACTTCTGCCACGTAGGATGTATGCGTGCGCAAGGGCAAAGGGGCTTGATTGATAACTGTTTCATAGGTACTTAAATTAGAATCAACAATTGAGTTATATAGTGGTGAGAAAAAACATAACCATATATCGAATGACTTACATTGACAAAGTGGTTAGTATCGACGAATCCAAACCCAATCTCACGTCTTTGGGCCATAATGGGAGGCTTACCGCGCAGAGGTAAAAAAGTATGACTACAGTTGTGATTCCCTACGAGTGACACAAAATGAACAATGCATTCGAACTTGGTTGCAATCGCAATACCCATCTCAGGCATTGTCATCCAATATTTGGGTGATGCTGGTGTCTCGTAGTAGTTTATACTTTCTGCAACCTTCAGGTAATCCTCTTTACCGTTATAAATCTTGCTGTATGTGTCGTAGTTTTCCATTAGCTCATCGTATATTGCCTTCCGAACACCTCGCCATCCTTCTTCATGACCATACAACCCGAATGAAACTGCTCTGTATCCACAATGTCCATCTGGCTTAACATCATTAATACCCGATATAAAAGGGTTGAAGTGAATCGGAAACCAACGCAAAAAACCTTTCGGGTCATGTACTAGTTCTGTGACTCGATCAATGGATGGTTGTACGATGTTGCTACCTAGCGAGGCAATGGAAGAGGTACGAGTACGAGGTACTCTAGGCACATCTGCCCGAATCGTTGATTCACTACCAACTGCTTTACTCTTTTTAACTTTTGTTGGTTTTAAAGACTGCATGACTGCGTCATGACTAGCTTCATCCTCTTTCAGCGGGTACTCCCATCCGCTCATGTCCCGTTTAGTGGATGATGTATCAACCACTAACTTTCTTTTCACCTGTGGGCGGCCTCGGTGTTTCTGCTTCTCCAATGGCTCTAGCAATGACGATGTTTCAGGGTAAACAACTTCAAACCATTTCTTGTAAATATGTTTGATACGGCTTTCATCTTTCGTATCCATAACATCGTTAACTAGCTTTAGCAGATCATCTTTGAGAATTTCCATGGTCGTACGGAAAGTACGAGGCATTATTTCTAACCTTGTCCAGTGGACGTGAAAAGCATCTAGAGAGGCAGACATTCCACCTTTACGCCACTTGCGGACCTGGTGATAGCAAGGTATACCATGGGTAGATTTTACAGCGCATATACACTCGCCAGTGTCTTTAACATCCGGCCCATCTTCAATAGCGACCATCTTGGTATCTTCGGCCTTCTCTACTTCAGAGAAAAATACTTCTAACGCCACGTGGGAAACCTTGCCTCGAATCTCATCAAACAGTTTATCCGCGAACTTATGCAGTGCTATGTAACGACTTTTTTCGAACGACGACCTAATGGCAGCATGTTGGATTTCAACAAGCGAATGAACCCTCCCCCAAAACAACTCGAAGTTTAATTTGCTCGTACGTATGTAACGCTTTAGGTTAGAATGAGCACTCTCGACGCGGTTTGTTGTGCAATGTCCCAAATGCATGTTTTTGTTCGTCTTCCAAACAACAAATTTGTCCATGTACTTATCGAGCCAAGATTCTTCAGTGTATTCAATTGCTTTAGGGTAAGCTTTGTACTTCAATAGCATCTCCCGTCTGGCGTGATCGAATTCAATCTCTGATTTACTATACGCAATCTTCTGCCAAGCACTAACAAATTGTTTATGATCACTTTTCTCGCGGAAGTGCTTCCTTGTTTGCCCTAGAACATTTTGGTTAATGTGCCAGCGACATAACATATGCGTTGTCTCTGGGAATACCACTTCTATAGCATTCATCAATGCTAAATCTCTGTCGGTTAGGATGACCCGCGGTTCTTCAATTCCATGAACGGAAATCAACGATTTCAAACACTCTAATACCCATTTGAAGTTGTTTAACTTCTCACCCGACATGAAGGCAAATGCCGCGCAGAAAGTCAATCCAGTACACGTCACACCGACTATCTCGAAAAATGGCATACCATATCGTATCACTTTATATGTACTATCCATAATCAAAACTATCGGAAATGTGCGCAAAAGGTCAACACTGACAGGATGGGCAAAAAACAAATCTGTAATGATTTGTCCATCGTCTTCACCAGATTTATGCCATTCATAATAATTGTGTGACTTAAGCTCACCCCACAAGAACTGAAGTTGTGACCTACCCGCCTTCTTTAGAACCCGATTTTTTTGTCGTGCATTGTAGATCGTCCGCATGGTAGAAACATTATCTTCGTTCAATTTCTTCACACCATTCAGTATATCTCTGGGGTTAGTACCAATGAAGGTCGCTCGTTCAACATACTCCATCTCTTCATCATTCAAACGGCCAGCAAAAGAATGACCATCTAGATGTATAGAAGTGTCATGGTTATGAGTACCACATTTTACTTCTAACTTCCATTGATCTGGGGCAACCATTGACCCGAGAAGCTCAAATGGGCAGCCAATCTTTTTCGTTCCTGTAGACTTCCGTTTGCGGTCTTTTTCTGCAACCCTTGGAATATATTTCCCCCCCCTCTCACACTGGAAATAAACTCTCGGGTTTTTTCTGCTGTTTACTTTGTCGCGCCGACTTATGTTGATAACCATACCATAAAGTTTTCCGATCTTCGTAACCCATTTCACCAACGCGTCGTGTGTGTAGAACTCGGTAGTGAAGAACAAATGACTATAATCGGTAGCGGAAGGTGCATCAGTCCCACTTGCGACATCCGTCCCCTGTTACACAATAAAAAAAGCACAATAAACATTCAAGTATAGTTAACAACATAAAAAAATCAGGCTTTTTTTCGAAAAAAATGCGCAAATCCAAGGTTCTGAGGCCTAAAACCGTTGGTTCCAGGCCTCAGAACCGGCCGGACAAGGCCATCAGCACCACCGGTGCTGAGGCCATGAACCGGTGGTGCTGGGGCCTCAGAACCGAGCGGACTGAGGCCCCAGGTCCACCGGTTCTTGGCCTCAGCAGCGGTGGTGCTGGGGCTGTGGAACCGACCGGCTGCGTGGCCATGCACCATCGGTTCCAGCACATGGAACCGATGGTGCATGGCCAGCCGGGTTATTCAATACCTTCGCCGGCGACGGTGGTGGCGGTTCCGGCGACCATGGCTCCTTCTCCGGCGACTCAATCTCGTTTTCCGGCGAAAATTCATCATTCCTTCTCTCCAGCGACATCAACTCCTCCACGCTGATCCCTAATTCTGCTTCCGACATGATCGATTTTGTGTTTTAGTTTGAATGTTCTTGATTTTCTTAAGAAGTTTGAATTAGATTTCAAAATTTTTAAGAAACTATACTATTTGGATAGTAAATTCAGCAAAGAAGAGTGTTTGTTTGGGTATACATAGCGAAATAGGACTTTTGGTGAATTGGGTATACTCAGGATACAATTAGTAGTTTTTTTTTACTTAATGGCAGTTTTGATATTAATTTTCTGATGGAGGGTAAAAATGTCAAAAAAAAGTCAATCCAAAGTCAACTGTTGTTTTTGGGTATACTTAAACTCGTTTTGGGTATATATAGCCATACCCTAATGTAAATATTGAGAGAGTGAGATAGATGGAGAAATAAAGAGAGTGAGATAAATAGTTAAAAGATACTGGAATTGTTTTAATTGAATTTTTTATATTAAAAATCTCCGTAATAGTAAAACAACGGTTAGAAGCTGTGTGACAGATCTGTAAATAAATGGAGGTCCCCGGGGCTGGACCCAGTCTTCGGGGAGATCTACGATTAGAGATGTCCTTATAATTTATAATTTGTTTTGGTGAAAGATGACCTTATAATTAGGGGTGGCAAACGGTTTGAACCGCGAACCATCGGAACCGTTTAACAGAGAATCGCAGTTTGCGGTCCTGGCGGTTTACTCCCTATGCGGTCCTGCCGGTTTGCGGTCCTGGCGGTTTGCAGTCTTAATGGGCCAGTTTCGCAGTTTAACCACCAGAAAGAAAAACCAACCGAAAAACCATTTAGGAACGGTTTATCAAAATATTTTATAATGTTATTTAAAATAAATTTGTAACTGTTAATTGGATCTAATTGAGTTAATTATGCTATTTAATGTATTTTAATTTAAATATATTATCATTTTAATCGAAATTCTATAATCAAGCAATTACATTCTAAAAAAATAATTCTAATTTGATTTTGATATGTTTGATTATATTTATGTATTTAAGATAGTTTTTTTTCCTAAAAAATAAGATATTATTGATGTTAAAAAAGTTATTACATATGTTCAACTTTCATTTTGAACATCCTTAACTATTTTGTTGTACATTTTTGTGACTATTGATACTTTTATAGTCCAGTTCTTGTAGTTCATCTTAGGTGGCCTTGTGCCTTCACTCCATTTCACACCATGCTTCTTTTCCTTGTGCTTTCACTCCATCCACTTGCTTCACACCATGCTTCTTTTCCTTGTTCCTTCACTCTATTCACTTGCTTCACACCATGCTCCTTTTCCTGCAAAACAGAAGCCATATAGGCCAAGTTTTTCAACTTGCCAAACCAATTAGTCGTCTTCAAAGAATCTAAAATAGCCCAAATTTAAAGATTCAAGCAATGTAATTGCATTCAATTCATTCAATGAATGTGTTGATTCAACTGTAAATTTAGACTGTATCTTTAATGCATGTTTTGCCACCCAATCGGCAATGCTCTCAATATGTGTTTTAAAGTCATCTGTGGTTTTATCAATGATCTGCAATATTGAAGAATTTGATCTAAATGCCAAGGGTTAAAAGAGTATATTTTTAGTTCTTGATATTGTTTTACTTCTTGCTGATCTTCTCACATCAACATTAAAATAGTCTTTTTTTAGTTTTCTTTGCTTAGGTGAATTAGGTTCACTTAGACTGGGCCTTACTAATGGTAACCGCCCTGCTTCTACAATATCTTCTAACTCTTCTAATTCTTCATCAGTTAATACATTAAATGAGTTATTTAATTTTATAGTTTCAATTTCATTAATTATGTCCTCATTAGTGATTTCTATTGAGTCTTCCAGTTGATTAAAATTTTTAACATTGTTATTCTGATGCTCTAGAGTATCACTAGGTGTGTTCTTATTAGTACTTTCCCTTGATTCTTTTAATTGATTAACAGTTTTTATATTGTTATTTTGATGTTCAAGTGGGATGCTCATTTGAGGTGATCGATGTACATTATCTGTCTCTGTTTCATTTAAGTGATTAATATCAAGTTGATTATTACATTGACTGTGTACATTATCTGTTTGTACTATATCTTGGTCTTGTGATTTAGTCACATTAGTTATGTCATTATTAGTTGCTTCAAGAGGTTCCTTGATTGTTTGTGGTGTTCTATCTACATTATTTGTTTCTGTTACATTAAAGTGTTGAATATCAGTTTGGCTATTACATAGACTAGATACTATAACCTTTTCAGATCCATTTTCACATACTTTACATTCTGTTAAACTCTTACTCTTTTCAAAAGTTTGAACTTGTTTGTTAGCTTCAGAATTTTCAGTAAATTTTTCAATATTTACAACCTCAGTTTTTGTGTGTTTTTCATTATTAATACCTGTAACTTTTGGTATCCAAACTTCTTTTGAAGGAAGGTTGGATATATTTTTCATACAATCTTTATTATTTCTGTTTTTATTTAAGTTTTGTTCCAATTCTTCTTTTTTACATTGACTTTCTTTATGTCCTATGTGTTTACAAGTTTTACAGTAGAAGGGTTTTTTCAAATAAGTAATATCTTGCCAAAAGCATATCCAAATGCTTTGGGGAAGAGGCTTAGAAACATCAACCAGAACCCAAGCTTTACAATAATTATACATAGCAATGTTATTTCTAAGGACCCATACTGCTAAAGGCAATCCGATTGCTTTAGCAATATGGTTAACAGAATCAGAATTATAAAAGATTTCAAGCAATTTAGGTAATGAAACGTGACCACTTAAGAATTCTGAAAGGTAAGTTTCCTATCGATCTAATGGTTTTACTCCAAAACGTTTTTACATCTTCTAATTGTTCAAATTCTATGAAGTAATGCCTCATTCGATACAAAAGCCAATAAAACTGGAAGCTACACATGATACAAAAGCCAATAAATCTCACACACCATCATAATAACTTTCATAATAAAACTAATTTTTTTAAAAATAAATTAATATATTTTTAATCAGTTATTTGAGATCGTGAATTGTCATTTTTACAAAAGTTAATAGCTATATCTATTAATGACCGATATGAATCGTTTCGTCGGACATATTATCGTGCGATACGAGCAAAGAAGATACGTTAACCTTGGACATCCCAATTTATCGTGATTATAACAACTATTGTACAAATTAAACCATTTCTGCAAAGGACTTCTTTCCTTCAGTGCTTTCGAAAGTCGGATTCATAATCATCTTCGGAGTAGTAGCACCTTTCAGTTGAGGGAAATCTTCTTGAACCCCATTCTTGCTCATCTTTCAACGAATCTCAGATCCAAATCAAAGAAGATTTTGAATCGAGAAAAACCAAAGCTGAATCACCTTCTTAGTGAGAAGCAATTTTTAACAGTAAGGTTATTTGGATTTTGAAGGAGGATGTGTGTGTGATTCTAGGGTTTTTCCTGATTCGAAAGGAGAGAGGCTAGAGAGAAGAGGTAGGGTTCGAAAGGAGTGGTAGAGAACTGATCGAAATCATCGAAATGAGGACTGCCTACAGAGTAGGTGAAACACTGCTTCTTGGGCTTTCTTGGAAACCTGATCGACTTCTTGGAGCGTACCCATCAGCTCTCAAATTCAAATCTAACTCTGCTTTCCTTTTATGAAGGAAAGTTGGAGTTATGTGTATCATGTATTTAACATATTAGGTGAAATATATACATGTAATTGTATTTTGATTACAACTTTCAATATTTGTAAAAATATTTTTTCGATTATAAAAATAAAAATTTGATTGTCTTAAACAAGATATTGTAAACAATATAATTGTAAAATGATTTGTATATTGTTTTAACATATTTAAGATGTTATATTTAATATTAGGTACACATTAAATAATATATACATATTAGACATATAGTTTTATTATGATTTTAAATTATTAGGTGATTCTTTAGATTCAAGCTTGAAGTGTTTATGGTTAAAGGAATTATATAGTTTATTGTATTTTCGAACTATTCAATAGTGGAAGTTTAAAATTAAATTTTTAGAATTGTATAATTATATGCATATACATAAATTACTTGTAAATAACAAAATAAAAATTGAAAGTGAAAGTGATTTAAATAACATTTAATAAAAAATAGAAGCAAAACAAACAATTCATTAAAAATAAAAACCAAACAAGTAACATAGTTGTTCAATCAAATAAAAAAGAAAAACATTACAACGATAATACTTAAGACAATCAAATGCAAAAAACTAAGGAGCTTCATCGTTGTTGTTGTTGTTAGGTGGTGGACCTTGCAAATGCATGTTCTCCATCATCTGTCGCATATATTGCGATTGTTCGGCTTGATAGTTTGCAAATCGCTTATTCCATTGATCTTGTCCATGATGCCACTGCTCGTATTGACCATGCCACTGTTGGAGGTGACCAAGTTGATCATTCACCCCTACTTGCCACTGCTGTATCTGGCTAAACTGGTCATTTACCCCCCCCCCCCCCCCTCCCCCCCCCCCCCTCCCCACCCCCTGCCAGTTCTAAAATTCAGTTTGCCATTTTGTAAAATCATGATGCCATTCCGTTTGTTGAGTATGCGCAAAGTGTATATAATCCATATGCTGCATATGCGAATACTCAACAAATTCGTGATCGGTTCGTCTTTCTTGTCGCGGTACTCCAGAAGAACCACCAATAGCATTTGGATTGCAAGGCGACTGAAGTTGATGCTGAGTAGGTGGATTTGGCGGTTTTCTACGACCGTTTGCAGTCCATATCTGATTCAACTCGGGCCTATGGTGGATCCATGCCTCCAATTTTGACATCAACTCTCCATCCAAAGAGTATATCTCCTGCAATTTCAAAGAGTTTCTACCTATAGCACTAGTCGGCCTCACCTTCATCGGAGTGTACATACTCGCATCAACTCCTTTCGAAACAAGCAAGTAACTCACTATCATCCCATAAGGTAGTTTATCTGTACCACACCTCATAGCCATATTTCGAATCATCAAGCTAGGTAAACTAATTCTTCCATGATTTCGGACGATAGAAGCAGTTACAAATGTTTGAATATATGAAAGGTGCGAATCATTGTTACTAGGGGGGAGAAATATACTATTTACCAATTTTAAAGCTAATTTCCCATTAGCATCCAAATTACTTCGCGTGGCTCGAAATCTACTGCTAATTTTCGGAGCATCCGCACCAGAACAAGTAAGAAGCTCTACTACTTTTTCGTAAGACATAGGCCAATCAGCATCCCAGCCCGAAGAAGGATAAGTGATGGAAGGTAATTTATCACCGATATATATATATATATATCACGGGTTGGAACGAAAAAAGATCTTCGAAATCAGTTTCAAAAAAACTATAGGGTTTACCATCAATTAAACAGTTCATTCCTAAACCTCTACCATTTGGATCATTCTCAATTAATTGTGCGGCGGCATAAGACTTGCGTACTAGTTCTATATACCAATCACAATTGAATCTAGCTAGTATCATCCAACATAGGCCATTAGTAGGTTTAATAAGTTTGATTTTTTTTGCATACCCTCTACTTCGATCAGTTCATCGTAGTCCAAATACATACCAACCCAAATGTTGGTTACACCTCGTCGTGCTTCCGGATTACGGACGCGAACCTCCCCTTCGTCGTGATGTTCGTAAGTCGCGCTCTACGTTACCTCCATCTCTTCATACCCCAAATCTCTTTCGGCATCTCCCCTTCGTCTCAAGGACGATTCAGCTCCTCCACCAAGATGGGCTTGCTTTGATCTTCTCGAAGACATTCTAGCGAAACCTGAAATGTAAAATAGTGTTTGAAAATTATAAAAATAATTTAGAGAAGTGTAGGTTAGAAGAGATAGATTTGTAGTGGTGGTGTGAAAAAATAGAATAGGAAGTATGTAGTATTTATAGGAATTTTTCATTTTAATTAGCCGTTGGATGACGTCATCCATGGCGTCATCGTGCGGACCATCCGGTCAGGCGTGCGGATGGTCCGCACGTTCGAATAGTAAACGACTAGTTGATTTCAACTAGCCGTAGAGGTCTGGATGCCCCGGACCGTGTATCCGGACCATCCAGATTTTTTTAAAAAAAAATTCCGATTTTTTTTGGGTCTTCACTATAAATAGAGGAGCCCTTAACTCAATACTCACAACTCACAAACACCTCTCTACTTGTTCGAAATATTCTAGAAAACTAAAATTACTTATTTTACATATTCTACTTCTACTTTCGAAATTGTTTGATTTTTGTTTTTCCGCAAATTGTTTCTATTTGATAAAAAACACTTAAATAACGTTGGGATAACATTATAATAGCTCAATTAAGAGTTTTGTATAATTTATCAAGTTAGTTACTTGTTTTAGTTATTTAAATTAGTTGTTCTTAGTTGTTATTAGTTGTTATTAGTCTAAATTTAGTTGTTATTAGTTGTTATTAGTCTAAATTTAGATTTTATTGTTTGCAATATTAATTAGTTTCCATTAGTATTTTTATTGCATATTTTTTTTTAAAAATTATTAGTTTTAAAATGACTTCAAAACGTAGAAATACTAATGCTCACCCACCCGCTAATGTGGATCTCAATACCGTAGATGATTTTCATACAGACTCCATTCACGTTGACACATTCTCCTCCCACGAAAGTGGTGGTGGAAGTACTAGTGGTGGATCGAGATCTCGTAAGAAAACATCTTGGATTTGGAAACACTATACTCCATCAGAAGATGGTTTATCTAGTATTTGTAACGTGTGCAAAAATGTTATCTTCATGTAAGTGGAAATAGAAATATGGGCACTAGCATTATAGTAAAACATTTACTGAAACATGAAGTATATAATCCTACAAAACCTAATCCAAATAATGTTTGCATGAACCCTCAAACAGGTCTTCCTTTTGAGTTTAACCACGATACGTATATGGAAGAAACAATGATTTATGCAGTCGGTAGTTTACAACCATTTAGTTTTGGGGATTCTTGGAGATACGAAAATTGGATGCAAGCTGGGGTAAACCTACAGGCAAAACGCATTCCACACAGCTCTTTGTGATCGCTAGCCTTTAAATATTTTTTAAAAAGAAAAAAAAACATTATTCAAACTATGCTAACTTTGCCATGGAATGTTTCGGTTACTAGTGACATAGCTACTTTTACCTAATTTTGATATGGTATGTGTTACCCTTCATTGGATGGATCCCGAATGGGTACTCCAAAGGAGAATTATATGGTTTGAATCTATTGGGAAGCATAACGCAAAATTAATTAGGGAGAGTATGGTTGAATGCATGAATATTTATGGCATTAGAAATAAGATTATATCTATTTCGTTGGATAATGCATCTTCTAATCTTAATGCTATAAAATTGCTTATACAAGATTGCAATCCCGCTTTTCCAAAATTGTTTCACACAAAATGTTTATGTCATGTACTTCAATTAATTGCGAAAGACGGAATACTTAAGGTTATGGCTGATTATATTTCCCCTATTAAAAATGGGATCCTATTTTGCACGACCTCCGCTGCTTAAAAAAGAGCTTTTAAAACCCTTGTTACCTCAAATGGGAAACAAAATAAGAAACTTATATTAGATGTCGAAACTAGATGGAATTCTACTTATTAAATGCTTGCACGTGCGCGTGTTTTTAAAGAAGAGATTATGACGCTTTACAATACATCTTATCCCGAAACACCAATTGACAAAGATCATTGGAAATATTGTGCACACATGTTAAGATTTTTAAAACTTTTTAAAGATAACACTCAAACCTTTTCTTCACAAAATCAACCTAATGCTCATTTGGCCCTTTTTACGATTACTAATCTTGCCATGCATATGAATGAATTTAGATCAAATTTTGTATGCGTAGAAATGGTGCCCGAAATGGAATTGAAGTTCACAAAGTATTTTCATCCAATCCCTGAGAGTTATTCAATTGCTTGCTTTTTAGATCCTTTTTTCACGAAAAGATAAATTTGAATGGCTAGTTTGATGGTTTTATCAATCTGTACAGTTTTGTACAACTAAACCACCAAAGGAACCAATTGACCCTGAAGGTTATATTACCGGTATATATGAATGTTTGCATAATATCTATAATAAGTATGCTGAAATATATAGATCAAATACAACTACAAATGTAAGGAGTAGTAACAATAGGGGTAGAGGGAGATTTTCTACTAACTATGTTCAAATTTCAATGTTACGAAACAATGAATTTACAGAAACCCCTCAATCTGATAATGAGCTGTCTAGATATTTGAGCACTAGGTTTGATTTTACGAATTTTCCCGACCAAGGTATTGAAGATATCATAAGATGGTGGGGTACCAAAACTGAAGAGTTTCCTATTATTTGTAAGGTTGTTAAAGAGATTTCTGCAATACCTATGTCTACAGTTGCAAGTGAGTGTGCTTTCAGCCAAGCGAGGTTGCAATACACGACTAAGAGAACAAGATTGACGGGAAAAACACTTGGAGTGCTTGTGGCAGTCAAGGATTGGACAGCGGCGGATAAAAGGATGCAAGATAGAGAGTTTAGAGACGAAGTGAATGTAGACGACATCTTCGAAGATTATCCGGATGATTATGAAGATACACTTGAACAATAAATTATGGAAGAAAACGAAGCTGAAGGTGAATCAAGTGAGGACGAAGACTTTACTTACGAAAAAGACAAAGCTGAAGATGACTGATGTTTGTAATAATTTTTTACTATTTTGTATTTTAATTTGAAAACATTTGCACGACTCCTGGCCCGCAAGAGTATAAACTGTGAACGACTAAATTAACCAAAAAAACTTTACCTTTTATTATAATAACAACAATTGTATTACGAAATACTTATAAAATCTGATTTTGGTTTAAAAAATAATAACAAACACTTGTAATATTTAAAACCAAATCACAATAGTAATCAAAATGTAATATTAAAATTATAACCATAGAATTTGTAATATTTTAACATGATAAGATATAGTTTTGGTTTGTAACATAGTATCAACACTACTAATATTAGATCCAAAAATATAATAATAATATTCAAAATGTTTACAACACTTAAAATATTAATAACCAAAACAATTAATACTAACCAAAATGTAATAATAATTTTATAATCATATACAATGTCTCAATATTTTTTTAAATATAACTTAACATATGATATTGGTTATAAAATAATTAAAACATTTATAATATTTACAAATAAACCGCGGTTTTTTACAAATAACCGCGGTTTTGCGGTCCTAATGATTTGCGGTCCTAACGGTTTGCGGTCCTGAGGGGTTTACTCTTTATGCGATCCTGGCGGTTTGCGGTTCTAACAATTTGCGGTCCTGACGGGTTGCAGTCCTAATGGGCCAGTTAAACGGTTTACCCGCCGGTTTATAAACAATTCTCCAACTTTGAACCGCGGTTCCTAAACCATTTGCCACATCTACTTATAATCCATAATTTATGTTTAAGGTCCAGGTGCTCTCATTCGATACAAAAGCCAATAAATCTCACACACCATCATAATAACTTTAATAATAAAACTTATTTTTTTAAAAATAAATTAATATATTTTTAATCAGTTATTTGAGATCGTGAATTGTCATTTTTACAAAAGTTAATAGCTATATCTATTAATGACCGATACGAATCGTTTCGTCGGACATATAATCGTGCGATACGAGCAAAGAAGATACGTTAACGTTGGACATCCCAATTTATCGTGATTATAACAACTATGGTACAAATTAAACCAAAAACGTTGTTTTCTGATCAAATTTTGGTCCTTCATTATTTTGTATTAAATTTAATTACAGAGATATATCATTACTACATTGTAATCGACAACTGATGAGTAAAATCCAAGTCGAGAATCGAAAGACCCACAATCTATTACAAATACATGAGATTATAGTAAGTTGTAGTTATTTGTGAGTGGATTTAATATGATATACTTTTTAAAACCAGATATCAAGCATACTAGACTATCACTTGTTATTTCATTATTTTGAGTTTTATGTATTAATTAAATTCTTTTAATAATGGATTAAGATTAGTTATAGCACGCCTGTGACGAGACGAGATTGTTTTGCAATTTGTGACGAGACGAGATGTGAGTTGCATATTTCTGAGAAACTAATTTTAGGTCTTTATGAGATAAGTGAGGTGAGAAGAGAGGGTTTTATTAATTATGTTATTTTTTGTTACTATGAGTAAGTGAGTTTTTTTGTGTTTGAGAATTTTTATGTAACTCATTTAATTATAAAAGGAGTGTCCGTTGTCCGTTGATGTAAAATTTCTTCACGATTCGAATCACATTAAATCTTTTGTCGTGGGATTGTTTACTTTCTATTTTTGTTTTTGTTAAATTTGCTCTTGAAATAAGATAAGAGCCGAAGGTTGTATTACCTTATATGATAGTTGTCGGTCACTATTTAGACAGTAGATTTAGCCTAAAAAATCTTGTTAAAATTAGATCTGATTTTGTTCGGGTTTTAATGGTGTCTGTAACAAAATGATATCAAATATTAGCTTATTAGTGAAATTATGACACTTATTTTTTCTTTTCACCATTTTAGTACCAACAGACACGAAACTACTCTAAGGAAACTATAGTCCACGAGTTTGATAAACTAAGTCGTGGAAGGGACGATTTTCTTCTCCAAAAAAATTGGAAAGCAAGTTTGGCTCAGGAATTGAATTTAGAAATTGGACAAACTATTAGTATACAACATAATATTACATCGATGCAGTTTCTTTTTATTATATAATGTAACCTATCATTCGGCTCATATGTCCAACTATTAAAGTTGGACAATATGTTTTGAATGTTATCAATTAAAATCAAATAAATTACAATATTACTATGAGTTGTGGGTTCGTTTTATTCATTTTATTTCATTAACTTTATTTTCATTTTCCAACCATTTGTACACTTAACATATTGTGTTTATATATTTAATGTTAATTTGTTTTCAAAATATAATGTAATCTTCATTTTCGATTTATTTTAATTTACCATAGTAGATACAAAATATTAGCGTGGTTATATTTTTGTTGTTGTTAAAATTATATTAACTTTTTTATCACAATAATTTAATTGACACTTTTTCAAAAATTTATCAGTTTTTTATATTATTTAATTCAATATATATTAACCATCCCAATTATTTATATAGTATCTTAAATGATAAAAAACTTAAATTCTGAATAATAGTATAATATTTATTGACATCAAACGATTAAAATTTAAATCAGATTATTAATAAACATTTTCAAGTCGATTTTTTTTATAACAAACTTACTTCAAAAAAAAATTAAAAAAAAAATTATTGGAGTCTAGATGTGTGCCTTTATAGTATTTGTGAACTAGGTGAAGGAGGAGTCTAAATTGCTTAACCATCAATTTATAACTGAACTATTGTCTTGTATATATCTCGTCGTCGAGCATAAAAGGCATAGGCTGGAAGATGTTCAACTGAATGATTAAGTGTTTGAACTTGAGAGTATACAAGAGTAAAATACCAATATACATATATACATATTAAAATATCAAGTATACAAGAGTATCATACCAATATACATTTATTAATAAGTATATTGATATACATGATCATTATCCGAGTATTATAGCCTTATCAAAACTCTATCTACTGCTAAAGGACTAAACACAAGTCGAATATAATATTTGGACAATGTAATCTTTAAATACTTCATTCTTCATGTCTCTAACTTCATGCTTTATTTTTTCATGCTTCAAATCATGTTTAGCACACTCGTCAAAATCAATCATTTCCAGCACCCTTGTCAAAATCAATCATCTTCATCATCCTCGCCAAAATCAGTCATTTTCAGCACTCTCGTTAAAATTATTCATTTTCAACACTCTCATCAATGTATGATGAGGTCAGGCATATCATGTTAATAAAGTTATTACCAAATGAATTTCTGTATCTAAGCAAATTATTTCTTCATAACTTCAAGGTCAGGTTTGTTATGTTGATTAAGTGATCGAGGAAGGAAATTATTTATCAGGACAAACTTTTTCTTCCTTTTCTATAAATATATTAGATAAATATATTCCAACAATCTCTCACTAGGACAACCACGTGTTACTCAACAATACATATTAAACTCTAATGGGATCCCTGAATCCATTGTCAATGGCTAATGGTACAACCCAATACATGACTTATAACAAAAAATGACTAAAGATTTTTTTCTCGTAATGTGAACAATAAGATGCAACAGTAATCACATTACTATTATTAATCAATTACTTGGGCTAATTGTGGAGTATAACCTCAGAGTAATATGACTTATAATCATACATATTTACTCTTAAATGGTTCATACATTGGAGATCTAATATGATACATATATCAATAAATATTTCCAAACATGTATGTATATATATTACAATAACTCTTAATATGCATAATACTACAAAATATAATATATGATCATATTACAAACTCTTCCATTAAAACTGACAATTTTCTAAATCAACTACATCGATACTAATGGCGTGCCCTTGGAAATGTTTAGGGAAAAAATCATTTATAAAAGGATTTGCTATCATAGAGTTTGTGTCGATGTGTTTTATACTAATCTGAACCGTCGGTACTCTTTCTTTAACATACACAACCTTTAGGTGTATGTGTTTGGATTTAGACGAGCTCAAGTTGGTGTTAGAGTACTGCACCGTCGAATTATTGTTACAATACAACCTCATTGGACCGTCTATCATATGTAAAGTAATGATTGGAAATATGACACATGTAAAGTAACCATTAGAAGAATGACATATGTAAAGTAATTATTAGAATATGCAATGTAAACCCTATAAATAAGGATAAAATTCTTCTTTAAAGACTTATCGTATTTTTCTAATAAAAAA
This sequence comes from Limnanthes douglasii subsp. nivea, assembly GCA_036936605.1. Classification (NCBI taxonomy): domain Eukaryota; kingdom Viridiplantae; phylum Streptophyta; class Magnoliopsida; order Brassicales; family Limnanthaceae; genus Limnanthes; species Limnanthes douglasii. The sequence goes on along the minus strand of JAUPFV010000004.1, from coordinate 8,561,875 downwards.
ATAGTTCACATTATATTTGTTGTCTTTATTAATTTCAATTCATTACTTTAGTTAAATTGTTGGAGAGAATTATCCTTAACAAGAAGGTATAATAAAGAGGAAAATAGACAATTTAATAACAAATTTATTTTACTATGTTATGTTATATCTTAATTCAAAATAATATATCTTCTTTATGTGCATGTATAATGAAATTAAAAACATAATTTAGTGGGTATTGAACATAAACATCTAATTTTTATTCAAACATGATCTTAATATGTATTCAAACATGATCTTAATGTGTATTCAACATAAGCATATGATGTTTACTCAAATATAAACTTAATGCATATTAGCATAAGCACATAATGCTTATTAAACATATGCCTTTAATGATAATTCAAAGAAACATTTAATGCTTATTCAACGTAATATTTTAATTTTATTTAATAATTATATATTCACTAATAAAGAGAATGAGACAAAATATTTATAAGGAAAAAATCCAGGATAATCAATATAGTTAGAAGTTTAAAGATTGTGCTAACTTCTAAAAATGCTAAATAATATAATATTATGGTTTTTTCAATAGCAATACCAGATCAAAATAGATAAACATCAAAATTCAAACAAAAAAGAACAAATAACAATACACAATCATTTTTTAAGTGCTACAACTCTAATAATAGAGTTGAAGCCTCGTAACACTCAACTAAGATGTTTGATATGAAATACAATTTAAGAACTTTTACAAGGCTACAAATGACTCTAAGAACCAACAAAATTTAACTAGGAGAACATAAATAAACTCATAAACATTACATTTTACACAAAACCTTTGTTTCTTCTCACTTTATTTCTATATATTTAAAAAAATTAGGCTTCTAACAAAATTGTCACTAATTATAACACCAGGATCATGAATCAACAACTCTACTAGAAATGAGCCCTAACACGTCTCTTGTACCAATATAATATCGGGATCTTGGTAATTTTTGAAACACAAATATCAAATAAATATGATAAGCTTTAAATTTACACAGTAAAAAAACACATGACAACATTATGTTGTTTGTTTACGAGTTTTAGCTATAAGATGGGTTTTACGTCCCTAGAACTCTTAATAGATAAGTTTTGATCTGCACCAAACTATAAGAACTTTTTATAATAATATAAAATACTTTAAGAGCTACCAAAGGTCACACAAGATAAAATAAATAGACTCATAAAGATTACACCCTTCAGAAAATTCATGTTTGATCTTATTTTCTCTCTCTATTTTTACTATGCTTGGTTCATGTACAAATCAACTCACTTTGTACCTAAGTTCATTTTAACAATATATTCTTATGCACCGACTACGAGCCACAATGTTGGTTTTGCCTTGGAATTTTAGATAAGACATGATTTTCTTGTCGATGGTATTTTAGATGAGGCATGGTCATCTAGCCAAAGGTCTTTTAGATTAGGTAGGGTCATCTATTTTAGGGTCTTCAAGACGAGGCTAGGTCTTCTAGATGATGCAATTTCTCTAGACGAGGCTAAGTTTTCTAGATAAGGCATATTCCTTTATCTAAGGGTTGTTTGAGCCGAGGGTCTTTTAAGCTGCGTGTCTTCTAGCCCAAAGTCTTTTAGATGAGGCAGAGTCATCTAGCGAGGGTCTTTAAGATGAGGAAAAGTCATCTTGCCAAGGTTCATTTAGCCAATGGTCTTTTAGATGAAGAAGTATCATCTAACCAATGGTTTTTTAGATAAGACAAGGTCGTTTAGCATAAGGTCTTTTAGATGATGGTCATCTAGCCAATGATCTTCTTGATGAGGATCCTGAAGACGAGGTACTTGATTAATTGTGAAAGATTTAGTTGCAACAGATTGAGCCAATTCTGTTAAGAAGTAATTAATTCTGTTATTGGATCAAGAAAGCTACCACTATAAATTCTCTCTTATTCTTGAAGAAATACAAGGTTAAAAATTAAGTAGTTGAAATCTTGAAACATAGTATTTTAAAAGAAGAGAAACGCGAGAGTGAGTAGAGTAATGAGAAAGACTTATTCTTGTAACTCATTTGAGAAAATATATTATAAAATAATTTTTAGAAATAATGTATTGGAGAGCTTCTCTCTCTTAAAGGTAGATCAATTTGACTGAACTGGATGAACAACTGTAATTTTCAAATCAATACAAATTCACCATTTGTACCGGGAGATATTAGTCATAAGTTTTCAAACCTGGCTAGTTAAACATATTGTTAACAAAATAAAACAACCACCCTTTTAGATAAGTTAAATATGAGTGTAATGTTTTTTCATATTGTTTTATTATACCAATATTTAACCAATTTGTATAGATTATATTATTGATATATTAAATATAATAGAATAATTTTAAAATTAGCGTCCTATATCGATTTCTTAAATCAACATATTTTACATCGATATATTTTAAATCAAATTAAAATATAATTTTTACAAACTCATAACGTCAAAATTATAATTTTGCTAGAATACATTAGTTTAGTTTAAAAAAACATCATATCATATTACAATAAAATTACTATATAAAATTATTATATTTCTTTTAACAATCGTTGAAGTTGTGAAAAAACTATTTTATATTAACAGATTATAGATGAAATTAAAATATAACTATGTACTTATTTATAATATTTAGATTTAATTTTGTCTATATTAGAAAAAATCTATTTTTTTTAACGATTGGGCCTTTTATTCACAAAATTAAAACGATAAAAAATGACTACTGTCTGAAACAAGATATTAGACAAGAACTAGGGTTTACATCCAAAACAGAACAAAGTTGCCAATTGAGACGGCAAAAACCACAAAATGAAAACCAAAGAATATCAATCGATACTACTACTTTGACAACAAATTAGAATACCATATGAACAACTTGAGATTGAAGGATCTAGCCACAAAGATATTGAATCAGGAGGCTACATGCACAAGTCTACTTGAAGAAGAAAGTGACAATGTAAGAGGGCTAATTGATTCCAATCAATTAGGATCTAAATTTGATTCTAGACAAGGGTTCTTTATAAGGATTAAGATCCCTTCTCAAATACCCAGTTTCGAGTCTTTCGAGGAAAGTGATTGCTTTGAGAAATCTTGGAGCATTAGTCTGATTAAAATACATATTTTGATTATATTTAAGGGTTTCCTTTGCAATCCAAACAGTCATCCCATTTTGCTCCTAGAAAATGTGAATTAAATTCATGTTAGATGAGATTAGTTTCCAGCAACATCATAAAATTGGCTTGAGGAACCAAGGAGTTCTCCCATGGAGAATCATATGAGTGAGGATACTTGAATCAGTTTCAATATCTAGCTGATTTATCCCCTTAGAGTAACAGAGAGATAACCCATCAAATAAGGCCCTACACTCAGCCACCACCGATATACTCTTGCCATAAAGACTCCCATAACCAAATAAGATGTTACCATCACTGTCATAGACTAAACCACCACCACTGGACTTGCCAGATTGGCTACAAGCTCCATCTAAGTTTAGCTTGTATCTGTTAGTTTATTGGATTTACACAGGAAAAAGATAAAGAAATTCTAGGCTTGTTAAGATGGTTTATACAGCCTAATAATAGACCAATCTTGATATCCAAACCCCATTGACTTCTCTTGAGGAGGTTGAATTTATCAAGACCATACAGAATGTAGGTAATATAGTCAATCATGGCTTTAGAGTTAATAGTTTGTCCATCATGCTTCTTGTTTCTTGAGAACCATATAACCCATGTAACGATTGGGGGTAAAACAGATCTAATGTGGGCCGCCTTATTAGTTGACGAGTACCATGAACTTACTAGATGATTAAATGTCATATTTCTAGCAATTTATATGTTGAAATATGAGGCAAAACAGCACCATACACTCCATACCCTTTGACAGCTAACAAAAATATGGTTTAGATTTTCTGTGCTATTATAGTGATGGCATCTTGACATCTTCCAATTCAAGATTGAAATAGTCATTTGGAAGAGTTTAATGGTTTTGCAGCTCATTTTTGCTGCACTAATTTTGATGAAATAAGACCCTTGGAGTTCATAAATTTTAATTTCTTAGCTATTATGTGCTTAATTTTATTTGAATCTTTGCTAGTGATTATCTTTATATTTCTAGGTGAACAAGGAAAACTACCAATAGTTTCCTATGTAGGAGGTGAGGTATATTGGTGAGAGTTATCAAGACTATTGCTGATATGATTCATATGACCCAATTCAATCATGTGGAGAGCTTCAATAATTTCAAAGTCCTCCACCCCATATGTAAATGCATCTGATCATTAGTTTCAGAGTTCAAATCAACATATGGCCTTTGATGAATTTCAAATGTTTTGGAATCCAAGGAATTGTTAGAAACCAACCTCGAACTTTGTTTATGATTTTTATAATGACACATTTTATTCTTTGAGGAATGTTTTGGGCAGAGATGTTCAAGGACTTGGGTGGATTGGTTTCATAGATGATCAAGGGCTCAAGTGGCTTGGATCCAAAGATATTTAAGGATTCATATGGCTTGGGTTCAATGATGTTTTTGGAGATAATGGAAGGTTTAACTTTCTTGTCGTTCTTTTCAGCATGACCCAGATGATAACAAATGTTGCAGTAGTCCGGGTGAGTGTCATAAACCAAATCTTTCTAAAACCCTTCTTCACCAAAAGATACCCACAGCTTCTTAGGCAAGGGCTAATAAGCATCAATCTCAACCCATATTATACAAAAGTTGAATCTTGCATGATTCTTTGGAGGAACCAAATATTCAAAAGGAGAGCCAAGGATTTTTGTTAGCTCCAAAATAATATTCTCGTTAAACATATATTATGGAAGATTATGATGGTTGACATATACTGGAGTGATCGGATTTTCAAGATTAGGGTTGAAGAAAAGATCCCATTTAAGTATTATCATAGTTTTATTCCCAATAGCCCAAACATTTTTACGCCAAAACCTTTTCAGATCATCCAGCAAAGTGAACTCAATAAATATATGTCTAAAGTAAAAATTGGTGATACTGAAATCACCTTTAAACCTAAAACTCTCTAAGAAATCTTTAACTAAATTAAAGCTTAGTTTACCAGTGGCAAATTTCCCAACAATAGTATGTTTAAAGATAACCTTTAGTTTTTCTTTATCTCTAGGATCAAACCTTACACCAGGATAATCACGGTTGTGAATACATGTTACGTTTTCATGAGAGACTTTATCATCTTTAAACGTGAATAAATCAGCAAATGGCCTAATTCGCTTACTAAGGAAAACAAATCCTTTGGTTGTTGTTGTTTATAATGTTGGGTTATTTCTAGTTTTTGGATGATCCGTTTGTTGATGTAGCAAAGGATAATGTGAATCGAAACCAGTGGATCTCGACACGGTGAAGAGCTTTCATCTTCTTTCATCAACGATGAGAAAGAGAAGTTCTTGATTTTTTTGGAAAAAAAAAGTATTTTTCAATTAATGAAAACATCATTTTAAACCTCTTATCTTTTTTTATTATAATATATTTAAATACAAAATATGTTCAACCTAGATTGACACCGTGCATATAAATAGTCGGTTCAAAATGATTTATAATAATTTTTATTAAGAAGTCGATCCAAAATCAATCATTTCAATTTCTATTAGCAAACAATGTTATTGTTTGTTTCTAATCAAATATATACCGACATAAAACATTCTCTACAATATTCGAATAATGTTAGACTTCAATAAACCTTTTAATATCTTTAGGTCTCCAACCAACCTACATATTTTTATAATCTAAACGCCATATATATAACAAAACCACCAATGTGACAATCACAATCGAACATGGGTGTCACTCACTTTCTTTTCTTTACTCGTTTGACATTCAATACAAAAAGTACGGACATTTCTCAACTATATAAACAACTTTCTTGTCTTAACTTACTTCTCTATCACACTCAATCGAACATGAACATGGGCACGATTTTTCTCATTCTCTTATTCTGCATACAAACCACAAATGCACAATACTACAATAATGTCCCAGCTCCAACTATAACTCCAGCTCCAACAACCGTAGCTCCAGCTCCAACTTCAACCCTGGCTAGTCAGTTTCTAGGCCCCCAAAATGCAGCTCGGGTCAAAGTTGGTCTGCCTCGACTAACATGGGACTCAAACTTGGCACGGTACGCGCAATGGTGGGCTAACAAGAGAAAATACGACTGCGCTTTGATTCACTCGACCAGTAACTATGGAGAGAATATATTTTGGGGCAGCGGCACTGATTGGACCGCGTCACAGGCTGCAACCGCGTGGATCGTAGAAAAGAAGTATTACAATGTTTATGGAAATTCTTGTGCGAACGGACAGCAATGTGGGCATTATACGCAAATCGTGTGGAAGAGTTCGAAGAGAATTGGTTGCGGTAGGGTTGTTTGTCCTGGTGGGAAAGGTGTGTTTATGATTTGTAATTATGATCCGCCCGGCAATTATATCGGTGAAAGACCGTATTGAAATGTTGAGTTGGTTGATTCGGATTTATTTCATGAAGGGTTGAGTATATGGTCTTTTCTTTTTGTACTTTTATAAGAAGAGAAGGCTTGAAGTCTTCCTTTTTTGTGTTATGTTTTTGTTTGTTGCATTGACTGATATAACAAGAAGTTTGTTATTTTGGGGGTTGAATTATAAATATAAAAGCTGGACTAACACTATTATGTTGCTATGAACTTGTTTTGCTTCACCTACAACTCAAGCATTTTTTACTGACATTACATGGATTTATATATTTTTGATGAACCAAAAGATCTTTTTACTAGAGTAGAGATTGATCTTTTTATATTTTTCTCGTAAATAAAAAAGACATTTTTTTTACCTTTATATAAATCATGGTCTAAGGCTTGATTTTTTTTTTAAATTTTCATTATCTCATCTTAGCCTTCACCAACAACAGCCAAAGCACCCCAAAAAAACAGCAAATCTTCATATATCTCGGTCGAAAACTAAAATTCTTGAAAAGATTTGATTTTGTATTATATATATATATATATATAGAGGGTGTTTAGTCAGTGAGATCTATAAACTAAGTTTATAATATAAGAATTTTATTTTTGAAAAAAAAAATCTAATTTACCGTCAAAGACGATATCCATTTTTTTTATGGAAAGAAAATCGAATTTTTGGATTCAAATGTAAATTCACTTAATCATACGTATATAGTTGCACTAGTGCATAACAAGTTCTGAACACGGATAGAATAAAAATAAAAACTAAATATATATTAGGTGTAGCCATGAATATGTAAAATAAATTCTAAATGAAATCATATTGATTTTATACACGTTGAAATAAAATTTTAACATATAATTACGAAACTATTATTTTCATTAACAATTAAATAAATTTTAATAAAAATAACATATTGATCTTGAATAAAATTATTTTAGATCCATGAAAAGGGCGTACAAAATCTTAGATCATACCAAAGTAATCATAGCATGGCCAAAAAAACGATGATTAAGTGCTATAATGGGTTTACATTAGTGTATCCGAAGATTTATTAGAAACGCATTATTGAGAACGATACTACGGGTCGTTCTAAATTGTTAAAAGATCCAAAACATTTATCTTAATCTTAGTAATAAGGGTTCATATGTCACAAATCTAAAATAATAGAAATGTTCATCCATAAATGAATATTGTCTAAAACTAAAGCAGATTACGAATCAATCAGTAATCAATTTAAAGATGTTACACGGTAAACGAGTACTATTTCGTTCTATAACTCGTTCGAGTGCTTCCAAACCATTTCGACACGGTTTTCATATTTATAAATCAAAGATAGCCGACATGGAACGTCATTAGAAGCATATTCCAATTGGAGCAACACCGTCAACAATCCTTTCAAAATCCTAGTCATACAGTTCTAGTTAACCTACATCTACCACATGTGTCTTCATCGACTACTCGAAACACAACAAACACTTCATTGGGTCAACCACGATACCATCATTGGACGTATGATCTGAATCGATCTTGTGCATGTAGACGTGGAAATCATTGGAGAGGAGGTTAGAAGGATAAAAATCGTAAAAACTAGTATCCATCGTAATATTACAGTAACAATGAGTCTTAGTCGATCCTTCTCCCGTGGTTATGGCGTGCACCCTGAAACAACTATGCATCGCATCAGATGGCTTTAACTCATGTTGATTATCAAGCCCAGCTAATACAACAAACTCTTTATATGCTTAGTTTCAACACGACCAAGCGCACACTTCTCATGCTCAACTGAACCTTGTGGTTTTGAACGTGATCATTAATAAGGATATATTGCGTATATAATATCCGGATAATAATAAGTCAAGAAAAATATTTATAATATCATTATAAGCATGAAAGAAACGCTATAAGTTAGTAATAAACATTATTAGGATTTTATTACATGTAACCAAACGTTATTTTACATTGATTACTTCAAACATGTAACAGACGAAGATAATGTGGAAAATCTTTAGTATATTGTACAAATAAGAATAGCTCTCAATCTTTATTTTATTATTTATTATATTATATTTTTCTTTTATATATCTTATTTTTTCTCTTTAGACAATTTTGATGTTCGATTATGGTTTTACCTTATTACTCATCCCAGTAAACATCGGTATACCCTTCCAAACATCTATTTCAATTTTTTTTAGGTTCCACCATGGTAACTGTACTAGAGAGCATCGACCCATATAACATCTTATCTAGGTAAAATCACATTTCTATTTTATTAAGTTTGACCATTATTTTTGTCGATAATGTTAATAAAATAAAAGGATATGGTCAAGGCTGCCAAAACATGCCAAATATATCATATACCTTAAATATTTTCACTCTCATTATCAAATATTTATTATTCGTTCAAAATTTTATTTCTAATAATCATGTTCTCGCCAAATTTGATTCATTTGATTTTCTTTAAAGGACCGAAAGAGTGAAAATTTCCTTTCCAACCGCAATAGTGTGGAGTTGTATACATCCACATGACCGATCACCTCGTTACCTCATATTACCATTGATGTGTCATGGCACACCTGTCTCACTCATCCCGTCCCTACCATTCTTTATTGTCATAGTCGTAAATTCATTATTAGTTGTAATGAAACTATTTTATCTTTTGTTTGTCCTTTTTCTGAATTATCGAATAATAAACAATTACGATTTCATAATTTTTAATTTATGATTTTTACTCTATTTTACGGTATATATTTTGATTTATGGACGTACTTCGTATCTAGCATATCCATATACAAATATTATATGGTGTTAATTGATAAATTCACACAATATGTATATATATTTGTCCTATCAAATTCAAATTTGAAGCATTTTAGAACTTTTTAAAATTTTATAAACACATGCATACTCAATTCGACAAACTTATCATATGTTTACAATGTGATCTTGAAGGTCAGTTCAGAAAAAAATAAACTAAAAACCTTTGTCACATTTCATGGTCTAAAACGTTTTTTTGTCCTCGTTCTACCTACCAAATGGTCAGGCATAATGTAAGATAAAACACATTAATGTTATTATTTTTCTCTTCTCATTTATGTTGTTATTCCTTCACGACTCCATAACTCTACAATATATTATTATCCAAAATCTTAAACTACCCAACACCAACATTTTTACCTTTACAAATGCCACAAATGATCATCTTTGGGTGTTTCATTGTGCATGTTATCCAAAATTATCCACCGTTCAACATCAGAAACTCGCCCTAAGATCCACCTAATGCATTTTCTTTGGTTACTATCAAAACTTTCAAGGGTATTGTTATTTTAATCTCAACACCAAAAGATGCACCTTTCTCAACACATCATTGTTTTATAAAAATACATGCATGTTCAGTACTCCAACCCTACCAACTGTTGGAATTTCTCCATTAAGTTGGACCGTCACATGTCGTATCGATGTATCGAACTATCGTTAATATTAGTCCAATAAAAGTAATCATAAAGAAAAGAACGGACTAGTAGATAAAATATGTATCATGGAGGTAATTGTATAGATACCAGGTTTAATTCCGAATACTGTGAAGGATTGGATTCGGAAATAAACAACTTAAGCAAAACGTAAAGTTTTGGGGTTATTTTGTAAGACAAAATAATACCGGGTTATGGTCCCTAAGAGTGGCAATTTAATAAGGACTTGTCTTCATTAAGTAACTGTCTGGAATTTACAGAAAATTAAGAGAGAAGAACCGTTACTGGTCTTCGTTAAGTAAATGTCTGGAAGTTACAGACAATTACTTAATGAAGAACCGTTTTCTCACTTCAGTTCTATATAAGAATGAGTTTCTCATTCTTGAAAGAAACGAAAGAAAATACAGAGAGAAAATCCTTTAAGAAAAACAAATTGATTCTTCCTTCGAATCAATTACAAGTGTGTTTTGGTTGCCATCTCTTAGAAGAATCAATAACCTAGCAAAGGATCGCCGATCATCTGCTCTAAGTCAGGAATCTGAAGATCAAAGAATGTCTACATCCTGTAAGTATTTATTCCGCATTATTATAGGATGATTTAACTTCATGGTTCAATAAGTTAGATTAGAAATCCGTAAAGTATTAGTATTTCTATCAAGTGGTATCAGAGCCACCATGAAATTAAATTCTTAGTTTTTCAGATTATAAAATTAGATCATATATATTAGATCTATATATTAGATATGATGTCGGTTATCGGAAATTACACAAACAATTAAACAATTACAGTGGTATAATTATATATGCAGTTAAAAGATGCCGTATGCGGCTACTATAATTAATATAATTAAATTAAAATCTGAAATTATTAATTTAGTAACTGTCCTTTCGCCTAAAGAATATGTGAAATATACGTGACCACCGATAAATGTGTAATTAAGTTTGCTTATATATTATATAAAGTTATAAGTGAATTATTACGAGAATTATATTATATCATTTAAGTTTATTATATATATAAATATATATTATAGTATATATATGAATAAGTTTTATATATATAAATAAATACTATATTATAATATATATTAAGAATTATATTATAATATAATTAAAGATATATTACAATATAATTAAAGATATATTATAATGTATTAAATTTAAGGTGTAAATTTAATTTAATTAAAGATATATTACAATGAAAGATATATTACAATATAATTAAAGATATATTATAATATATTAAATTTAAGGTGTAAATTTAATTTAATTAAAGATATATTATAATTAAAGATATATTATAATATATTAAATTTAAGGTGTAAATTTAATTTGATTAAATTATACATAGACTACGAAATAGTTTGGACATTAAGTAAGGTAGTCGTATAGTATTTTTCGAAATAATTAGCATGTTATAAGTTGTCCGAACTTCGGTAAATAATTAATGATTCAATATATCGCCAAAGTGATCCCTATTGCTGAATTAATTATTTTAGAGTTTTGACAAGTCTATGATTGACAAGTATGTAAATTTTAATCGGCCCAAAGGAAGGTTAATGTTTGACATAGTTAATCTTAGACACGAGATAGTTATTTGTGAATTGATCATTAAGAAAATTGAACTAGGAAAAAATCGGCCCAAAGGAAGATTTTTTTTTCTTGTCAATTAGAAGGATCAACATTAATTATGCTCAAACTCATACATATACAAATTAATATGCTTGCCCAAAGGTACTTTATTGATGTTGTAAGAGTATGTTTTATTATGCTATGTTTATTTGTTAAATACTATGGAGGTTATATGTTAAGTGATGTTTTTGGCTATTTATTGTTTGTTGTTTGTTATGTTAGCAAATTCTTATTTCTATAACCAGGAAGGCAAAAAGGCACCCATACTTAATGGGAGTAACTTTGAGCTGTGAAAAGAAGATATGTTGATGCACTTGATGTGCCATGATAACGACTTAGCATTAAGGGTCGATGAACCTAAACCTCTGACTGATGACAGTTCTCTTACGGAGAAGAAAGAGTCAGAGGCGTGGGAAAAGTCGAACAGGATAAGTCTAGGGATCATGAAGCAAGCAATTCCATTAGCATTCCGTGGTGCAGTTTCACCTGAGATCACTAATGCGAAAATATTTCTCAAAGAGGTAGAGAAATGTTTTGCCAAGAACGATAAAGTAGAGATTAAGACGCTGCTTATTAAGCTAGCCTCTATGAAATATCGTGGCAAAGGGACTGTTCGTGAGCACATCTTGGAAATGTCAAACATCGCTTCCAAACTGAAAGCACTTAAGATTGACCTTCCCGAAGATGTTGTGGTAAGCTTTGCTTTTCACTCTTTCCCTCCTCAGTATAAGAACTTCGAAACTTCTTATAACTGTCAGCGCGAGAAATGGACTCTCAACGAGCTCATCTCTCAGGCAGCGCAAGAGGAGGAAAAGATGAAGCAAGAACATCCAGAAGTGCAAATGGTGAAAGCTCAGGTGGATAAGGGAATTAAGAGAAAGTATGAAGGTTCAGATGCACATGCATCCGGTTCGGGACAAAAGAAGCATAAGGGTACGTCTGGTAAAGGGCGTTGCTTCCATTGTAAGAAACCGGGGCACTTTAAGAAAGAATGTGAAAAATGGAGGGCTATGATGAAAGCCAAAGGTATTTTCACTTCTATGGTCTGTTCTCAGATCAATTTAGTTTCAGTGCCAAGAAATACTTGGTGAGTTGATACAGCAGCAACAACTCATGTTTGTATTTCTTTGCAAGGTATGATAAGAAACCGAAGCCTGAGTGATGGTGAAACATCCATCTATACAGCTGATGGCAGTTCGTGTTTAGTTCATTCTATCTGTGATTTTCGTTTGTTGCTTACCAATGGACAGTTTTTGTATTTAAAAGACGTATTGTATGTACCTTCTTTTCGAAGGAACCTAATTTCTTTTCCGTCGTTGGACAAATTAAGTTATTCTTGTCTATTTGGAAATGAAAGTTTATGTCTTTATTTACATGGTAATGTTGTTGGTTCTGGAAAGTTAATAGCAAATGATAACTTGTATTTATTGGATACTATAAAGGATCACAAAGAGATAATGAATGTAGATGTACCTGGAAAACTAAATTGTAAAATGGAAAAATCAGCAAAACTTTGGCACAAGCGATTAGGTCACATTTCTAGAAATAGAATTGAAAAGCTTGTTTCAGAAGGTTTATTAAGTGAACTGAATTTTTCGGACTTCAACGTTTGCGTTGAATGTATAAAAAGAAAACAGACCAAAGTGAAACGATTAGATGCATACAGAGCGAAAGGGCCTTGGATTTGATGCATACAGACATTTGCGGTCCGTTCCCTACAGCATCATGGAACGGCCAACGATATTTTGTATCTTTCATTGACGACTTTTCACGATATGGGTATCTATATCTCATTCACGAAAAATCAGAGGTCATTGAAAAGTTCAAAGTCTTTAAGACTGAAGTTGAAAAACAACTTGATAAAGACATTAAGTGCGTCAGATCGGACCGTGGTGGTGAATACTACGGGAGATATGATGGTTCATGTGAACAACGTCATGGACCGTTTGCAAAGTTCCTAGAAGAGTGTGGTATAGTCCCTCAGTATACGATGTCGGGTTCGTCCAACATGAATGGAGTATCTGAGAGACGAAACCGTACATTTAAGGATATGGTAAGAAGTATGATTAGTCATTCAACATTACCTATAGCACTCTGGGGAGAAGCAATAAAATGTGCGACCTACCTACTTAATAGAGTTCCGACGAAAGCAACTACTAAGACACCGTATGAACTTTGGACTGGCGTAAACCTAGTTTAAAACATTTACATGTTTGGGGATGTCCAACTGAAGCGAAGCCTTATAGGCCGAATGAAAAGAAATTGGACTCCAAAACGGTTAGTAGTTATTTCATCGGATATCCCGAGCACAGTATTATAGGGGTTTTAAATTTTATGATCCTTCCACAAAGAATATATTTGAGACGGGTACAGCGAAATTCTTTGAGGATATAGAGTTTGGGGGGAAGAATTTAGTAACGAACATTCATTTTGAGGAAGAATCAATAGAGATTCATGAAGGTTCTAACAATGATACTATAGTGTCAGATGATGATATGGTAATTAGAAGGCCAATCATCACTTCAGATTCGTTAGAACATATAGATACTCAAGATGATGTTAATCTTCCTCCTATGGATGTTGTTCCAATGGAGCAAAATGAAGTTGTTCAAGAAGAACAAACTCTATCTCCTCAAGAAGTTCAAGTGCAAAATGAAGAAATTATGCCTTTGCGTAGATCTACTAGAGAAAGAAAGAGCGATATATCTTCAGACTATATAGTGTATCTTCAAGAACATGAAAAATTTTATGGTTCAACAGAAAACGATCCTTTAAGTGTTCGTGAAGCCATGAAAAGTTCTGATTCTCACTTATGGATTAAAGCAATGAACGAAGAGTTTAAATCAATGCAAGATAACGCGGTATGGGAGCTTGTTCCATTACCTGAAGAAAAGAAGTCGATTGGTTGTAAATGGATTTTTAAAACCAAACGGGATTCTAAGGGTAATGTGGAGAGGCATAAAGCGCGACTTGTAGCTAAGGGTTTTACTCAACGTGAAGGGATTGAATTTAAAGAAACCTTCTCTCCAGTTTCTTCGAAGGATTCTTTTCAGACAATCATGGCATTAGTTGCACACTTCGACCTTGAGCTCCATCAAATGGATGTAAAGACCGCCTTTCTTAATGGAGACAATGAGGAAACGATCTATATGTTACAACCTGAAAACTTTGTCTCTGGTGATCCAAAGTCGACGGTATGTAAACTGAAGAAATCTATTTATGGTCTCAAGCAAGCGTCTCGACAGTGGTATCACAAATTCCTTGAAGTTATTGTCTCATTTGGTTTCGAGATAAATTCGGTAGAGGATTGTGTGTATCAAAAAATTCAGTGGGAGTAAATTCATATTTCTAGTGTTGTATGTTGATGACATATTATTGGCCACGAACGATAAGGAATTGTTACATACGACCAAGAAATTTCTTTCGGACAAATTCGATATGAAAGATCTTGGTGATGCAACATTTGTGTTAGGAATTCAAATGCACAGGAATCGATCCCATGGAATTTTGAGTTTATCACAAAAGGCGTATATTGAGAGTATGTTACAACGTTACGGGAAGGCTAACAGCAAAGGAAAGGAAACCCCTATATCAAAAGGTGAAAAGTTTAGCCTTAAGCAATGCCCAAAGACAAAACTTGAGATTGAGGAAATGCAAAAGGTTCCATATGCTTCGGCTGTTGGAAGTCTGATGTATGCTCAAGTTTGTACACGGCCAGACATTGCTTTTGTGGTGGGTGTGTTAGGGAGATACGTAAGTAATCCGGGGATGGAACACTGGAAAGCGGTCAAAAGAGTTCTCCGGTATTTGCAACAAACAAAACATCACAGGTTAACATATAAGAAGTCGGATAAACTGGAGGTCATAGGGTATTCCGACTCGGATTTCGCCGGATGTGAGGATTCTCGTCGTTCAACCTCGGGCATTATATTCCTTTTAGCGGGAGATGCAATATCATGGAAAAGTGTTAAACAAACACTCATTGCATCTTCCACTATGGCTGCGGAATTTGTTGCTTATTTCGAGGCATCCAATCAGGCGCTTTGGCTGCGAAATTTTGTCACGGGACTGCGAATCGTAGAAGGGATAGAAAAACCCCTTAGATTATATTGTGACAATAACTCGGCAGTTCAGTATTCAAACAGTAACAGGAGCTCGGTTAAGTCCAAACATGTAGATATCAAGTTCCTGTCTGTTAAAGAGAGAGTACAGAGTGGTCAAATTAGTGTGGAGCACATAGGGACAAACTCAATGTTAGCAGATCCTCTTACGAAGGCATTAGTACCTAAAGTTTTTTATTGAACACACCATTAACATGGGTGTTGTGTACTTAGAGGATTATTAGTTTCAGTGGGAGTTTGTATTAAGCTATTAAATTTGTTTGTATTATGATATTCGCAAACTTAAGGTCATTAATGCAAACATATTTATATACAAGTTTTCAGTGTGCTCTTGTATTTGATTATTTGTACTCTGCTGTAAGTAGACCTCCAATTAAGTGGGACTAGTTAAGAATAGATATGTAAGATTACATTTCACACTATTCTTATGTTATGCACCATGATAGATCCATGTAGTTGATTGTTGCGATATCGTGATTACTGATGCATCTATTTGCGGCTTGAAATGCATTGATGATGACTTTAGTCCTATGTCGTTAATAGTCATTTACGAGATTGTTAAGGTTATCTATGTGACGATAGAAATTTAGAACGTTCATTAAGTGGATGCATCCTATAGTAGCATATGATGATCCAAGTGGGAGATTGTTGGAATTTCTCCATTAAGTTGGACCGTCACATGTCGTATCGATGTATCGAACTATCGTTAATATTAGTCCAATAAAAGTAATCATAAAGAAAAGAACGGACTAGTAGATAAAATATGTATCATGGAGGTAATTGTATAGATACCAGGTTTAATTCCGAATACTGTGAAGGATTGGATTCGGAAATAAACAACTTAAGCAAAACGTAAAGTTTTGGGGTTATTTTGTAAAACAAAATAATACCGGGTTATGGTCCCTAAGAGTGGCAATTTAATAAGGACTGGTCTTCATTAAGTAACTGTCTGGAAGTTACAGACAATTAAGAGAGAAGAACCGTTACTGGTCTTCGTTAAGTAAATGTCTGGAAGTTACAGACAATTACTTAATGAAGAACCATTTTCTCACTTCAGTTCTATATAAGAATGAGTTTCTCATTTTTGAAAGCAACGAAAGAAAATGCAGAGAGAAAAAAATCCTTTAAGAAAAACAAATTGATTCTTCCTTCGAATCAATTACAAAAGTGTGTTTTGGTTGCCATCTCTTAGAAGAATCAATAACCTAGCAAAGGATCGCCGATCATCTGCTCTAAGTCAGAAATCTAAAGATCAAAGAATGTTTACATCCTGTAAGTATTTATTCCGCATTATTATAGGATGATTTAACTTCATGGTTCAATAAGTTAGATTAGAAATCCGTAAAGTATTTCTATCAAGTGGTATCAGAGCCACCATGAAATTAAATTCTTAGTTTTTCAGATTATAAAATTAGATCATATATATTAGATCTATATATTAGATATGATGTCGGTTATCGGAAATTACACAAACAATTAAACAATTACGGTGGTATAATTATATATACAGTTGAAAGATGCCGTATGCGGCTACTATAATTAATATAATTAAATTAAAATCTGAATTATTAATTTATTAACTGTCCTTTCGCCTAAAGAATAGGCGAAATATACACACCGATAAATGTGTAATTAAGTTTGCTTATATATTATGTAAAGTTATAAGTGAATTATTACGAGAATTATATTATATCATTGAAGTTTATTATATAAATATATAAATATATATTATAGTATATATATGAATAAATTTTATATATATAAATAAATACTATATTATAATATATATTAAGAATTATATTACAATATAATTAAAGATATATTATAATATATTAAATTTAAGGTGTAAATTTAATTTAATTAAAGATATATTATAATTAAAGATATATTACAATATAATTAAAGATATATTATAATATACTAAATTTAAGGTGTAAATTTAATTTAATTAAAGATATATTATAATTAAAGATATATTATAATATATTAAATTTAAGGTGTAAATTTAATTTGATTAAATTATACATAGACTACGAAATAGTTTGGACATTAAGTAAGGTAGTCGTATAGTATTTTTCGAAATAATTAGCATGTTTTAAGTTGTCCGAACTTCGGTAAATAATTAATGATTCAATATATCGCCAAAGTGATCCCTATTGCTGAATTAATTATTTTAGAGTTTTGACAAGTCTATGATTGACAAGTATGTAAATTTTAATCGGCCCAAAGGAAGGTTAATGTTTGACATAGTTAATCTTAGACACGAGATAGTTATTTGTGAATTGATCATTAAGAAAATTGAACTAGAAAAAAAAATCGGCCCAAAGGAAGATTATTTTTTTCTTGTCAATTAGAAGAATCAACATTAATTATGCTCAAACTCATACATATACAAATTAATATGCTTGCCCAAAGGTATCTTATTGATGTTGTAAGAGTATGTTTTATTATGCTATGTTTATTTGTTAAATACTATGGAGGTTATATGTTAAGTGATGTTTTTGGCTATTTATTGTTTATTGTTTGTTATGTTAGCAAATTCGTATTTCTATAACCCGGAAGGCAAAAAGGCACCCATACTTAATGGGAGCAACTTTGAGCTGTGGAAAGAAGATATGTTGCTGCACTTGATGTGCCATGATTACGACTTAGCATTAAGGGTCGATGAACCTAAACCTCTGACTGATGACAGTTCTCCTACGGAGAAGAAAGAGTCAGAGGCGTGGGAAAAGTCGAACAGGATAAGTCTAGGGATCATGAAGCAAGCAATTCCATTAGCATTCCGTGGTGCAGTTTCACCTGAGATCACTAATGCGAAAATATTTCTCAAAGAGGTAGAGAAATGTTTTGCCAAGAACGATAAAGTAGAGATTAAGACGCTGCTTATTAAGCTAGCCTCTATGAAATATCGTGGCAAAGGGACTGTTCGTGAGCACATCTTGGAAATGTCAAACATCGCTTCTAAACTGAAAGCACTTAAGATTGACCTTCCCGAAGATGTTGTGGTAAGCTTTGCTTTTCACTCTTTCCCTCCTCAGTATAAGAACTTCGAAACTTCTTATAACTGTCAGCGCGAGAAATGGACTCTCAACGAGCTCATCTCTCAGGCAGCGCAAGAGGAGGAAAAGATGAAGCAAGAACATCCAGAAGTGCAAATGGTGAAAGCTCAGGTGGATAAGGGAATTAAGAGAAAGTATGAAGGTTCAGATGCACATGCATCCGGTTCGGGACAAAAGAAGCATAAGGGTACGTCTGGTAAAGGGCGTTGCTTCCATTGTAAGAAACCGGGGCACTTTAAGAAAGAATGTGAAAAATGGAGGGCTATGATGAAAGCCAAAGGTATTTTCACTTCTATGGTCTTTTCTCAGATCAATTTAGTTTCAGTGCCAAGAAATACTTGGTGAGTTGATACAGCAGCAACAACTCATGTTTGTATTTCTTTGCAGGGTATGATAAGAAACCGAAGCCTGAGTGATGGTGAAACATCCATCTATACATCTGATGGCAGTTCGTGTTTAGTTCATTCTATCTGTGATTTTCGTTTGTTGCTTACCAGTGGACATTTTTTGTATTTAAAAGACGTATTGTATGTATATTTCACACTATTCTTATGCTATGCACAATGATAGATCCAATACGTCTTTTAAATACAAAAAATGTCCACTGGTAAGCAACAAACAAAAATCACAAATAGAATGAACTAAACACGAACTGCCATCAGCTGTATAGATGGATGTTTCACCATCACTCAGGCTTCGGTTTCTTATCATACCCTGCAAAGAAATACAAACATGAGTTATTGCTGCTGTATCAAGTCACCAAGTATTTCTTGGCACTGAAACTAAATTGATCTGAGAACAGACCATAGAAGTGAAAATACCTTTGGCTTTCATCATAGCCCTCCATTTTTCACATTCTTTCTTAAAGTGCCCCGGTTTCTTACAATGGAAGCAACGCCCTTTACCAGACGTACCCTTATGCTTCTTTTGTCCCGAACCGGATGCATGTGCATCCGAACCTTCATACTTTCTCTTAATTCCCTTATCCACCTGAGCTTTCAATATTTGCACTTCTCGATGTTCTTGCTTCATCTTTTCCTCCTCTTGCGCTGCCTGAGAGATGAGCTCGTTGAGAGTCCATTTCTCGCGCTGACAGTTATAAGAAGTTTCGAAGTTCTTATACTGAGGAGGGAAAGAGTGAAAAGCAAAGCTTACCACAACATCTTCGGGAAGGTCAATCTTAAGTGCTTTCAGTTTGGAAGCGATGTTTGACATTTCCAAGATGTGCTCACGAACAGTCCCTTTACCACGATATTTCATAGAGGCTAGCTTAATAAGCAGCGTCTTAATCTCTACTTTATCGTTCTTGGCAAAACCTTTCTCTACCTTTTCGAGAAATATTTTCGCATTAGTGATCTCAGGTGAAACTGCACCACGGAATGCTAATGGAATTGCTTTCTTCATGATCCTTAGACTTATCCTGTTCGACTTTTCCCACGCCTCTGACTCTTTCTTCTCCGTAGGAGAACTGTCATCAGTCAGAGGTTTAGGTTCATCGACCCTTAATGCTAAGTCGTAATCATGGCACATCAAGTGCAGCAACATATCTTCTTTCCACAGATCAAAGTTGCTCCCATTAAGTATGGGTTCCTTTTTGCCTTCCGGGTTATAGAAATACGAATTTGCTAACATAACAAACAATAAACAATAAATAGCCAAAAACATCACTTAACATATAACCTCCATAGTATTTAACAAATAAACATAGCATAATAAAACATACTCTTACAACATCAATAAGATACCTTTGGGCAAGCATATTAATTTGTATATGTATGAGTTTGAGCATAATTAATGTTGATCATTCTAATTGACAAAAAAAAAATCTTCCTTTGGGCCGATTTTTTTTCCTAGTTCAATTTTCTTAATGATCAATTCACAAATAACTATCTCGTGTCTAAGCTAACTATGGTAAACATTAACCTTCCTTTGGGCCGATTAAAATTTACATACTTGTCAATCATAGACTTGTCAAAACTCTAAAATAATTAATTCAGCAATAGGGATCACTTTGGCGATATATTGAATCATTAATTATTTACCGAAGTTCGGACAACTTAAGAATTCATATTTCTGATTTTATTGGACATCACCATTAACAATTACTTAATGAACCCTAAGAGTTAATGAAGACCAGTCCTTAATTATAGGGACCATGAAATATTGGACAAATGTATGAGTCTGAACATATGATCATCTTTGGGTGTTTCATTGTGCATGTTATCCAAAATTATCCACCGTTCAACATCAGAAACTCGTCCTAAGATCCACCTAATGCATTTTCTTTGGTTACTATCAAAACTTTCAAGGGTATTGTTATTTTAATCTCAACACCAAAAGATGCACCTTTCTCAACACATCATTGTTTTATAAAAATACATGCATGTTCAGTACTCCGACCCTACCAACCACGTATAAATTTCTCAATGATATACCAATCATCATTTATTTTAGTACTCCATCTTTTGTTCCATCATCATACTTCTCCACCCACTCTTCTCTAACTACTTTACCTCCTCCACCCAGCTCACCACCACCATTAAATACCAATCAACAACTTGAAAACTATATACGATCCCATGCCAATCTCAACCCTAAATGAACATGTTTCAAACCAAGACCTCATGCGAACTCGCTTCAAACATACACTAAAGCGAACCCAAAATTAAATCTTCGAGCTTTCACATTTAATAGCTCCCATGCTCTAGCATCATATCTTAAAGCCTTAACAAATCGTCAACTACAACCTTCTA
This sequence comes from Limnanthes douglasii subsp. nivea, assembly GCA_036936605.1. Classification (NCBI taxonomy): domain Eukaryota; kingdom Viridiplantae; phylum Streptophyta; class Magnoliopsida; order Brassicales; family Limnanthaceae; genus Limnanthes; species Limnanthes douglasii. The sequence goes on along the minus strand of JAUPFV010000004.1, from coordinate 8,540,362 downwards.
TTTCACAATCTAATGTCGAAGCTGAATATAAAAGAGGGTTAATTTTATGGTCGAAGCTAGATGGATTTAAAATCTCATTCTTGAGTTTCATGTTCTTATCTAGAAAAGTACTATCATTTATTGTGACAGTGTGTATGTCGCATACTTGTCGTAAAATCCGATTCAACATCAGTAAAGGAAACTTTTGAGATGGACATTTACTTCATTCTTAAAAAAAGTACAGCTTGGTCAGGTTTGAGTTCTTCATGTGACATCATTTTTAAATCTATTGATACCTTTACTAGTATAGTCTCGACAATTTTTTCAGTCATTCACATTTAGTTTGAGTGTTTGTTAAATATTTGCTTAAACTATAAAAAAAAGTATTATAGATCGACTATATTTAATATATATATATATATATATATATATTACATATTATATTTATGGTTAGATATATTGATTAATATTTTTTTTTATTATTATCGATTATATAAATTATGTATTGTACTTGTGATTACATAAATTGGTCGATGTTCTTTTTCTGATCATAGATTTGTATCATTATTTATTTTATCAATTTTAATAAAATTTGCTTGTTGAATTTGATCATTAAATCCATAAACCATGAATTTTTTTTATTTCGTCTTCCCTTATTATGTTTTTGCAAACTTTTTGTTCAAGATTTATTTCATCTTGTATGTTGTTGGTAATACAACTTTTTCCTTTCTATATCTTACTTGTCATATTCTGATATGACATATCTTTTAAGTTAATCAACTGTCAATACGCTAAATACGTTATTGCTATAGGTAAGAAAATAAATTTTAGGTTTTTATTTTATTGTGTGAAGAAAAAAAGTTATAAGTATTGTTGCATTAGGAATTTGGTATTTACTCCATTATTATTTTTAAAATGGGTTGAATTTCTCATTTGTTGAGAAAATAAAACAAACTTTTAGGTTTTTTGGGATTTTTGTGCTTCGTAAAATGGTTAGCTAGTTTTGTATTTTTTGTAACTAATTTAAGTGTTTTTTAAACAATTGATTTAGATATGGTGTTTCAAAATTTTATTATATTATTTTTAAAGAACAATTACACTTATATGATATTTGGAGATCTCGTTATATTTTTTTATAAAAATAATAATAATTCTTAGATGATGTTTCAAAATCGTGTGGTTATTTTTATAAAAATAATAACAACTAATTTGGAAATATTATTTCCAAATCAGTTTTTTTATAGAATTACAACACGATTCATAAACATCACCTTAGTATCATTTATATTTTATATAAAAATACATTAGCTGATCCCAAAACGGTGTATCAGAATCGTGTTACAATATCACAAAATTCATAAAATTATATTTTGATTTGATTTTTTCAAATATAATTAATTATTATATAAACTTTTAAACATGATATATTTGTTAGTGTTTTGACTGACATTATCCCTTTTGAATCGTTATTTTTTTCTCATAATCTTGTCATATGTATACTTTAAAACCATTATTCAAATTTTTTTAAAAAATTGTATTATTTGAATTCTGTATCTTTTAATCTTGTGTTTGTTATAGTTTAAAAATATAATGATGTCAAAATAATAATAATTAAATATTATATTTAAAATATTTAATAAAAACAAATAGGTAAAACAAATGGTGAGTATATATATATATAACATAACAAATGCTACATAATAAATATACCTCTCATGACTTTAAATACAAATCTATTGAATAAGTGTACTATTTAAAAATTTAAAATAACAAAGATAAGTTGGAACATGTATGTTTACATTTTTAGTCATGGAAGGAAATTCAGATCTTAACGTATTCACTCATCGATTACTTGAGAAGTTAATATTAGAGACAAGACTAATATGATATGTTTCATCACACATGGTAAAATTAAAAGTGTTATGTTCAATATAAACAATAAGAAAGTCTCATATTCGGATAACTTCAATGCTAACATTTTCAAAACCTTTTGGTCTAATATTGGCAGTAACCTTTGCTTTTGGGTTCATCAATTATTTATCTCTGATGATGAATATTCATTCCTCACCAACTGACTATAAGTCGATTTATGTAATGCGATTTACAAAATCATTTACAGTACCTTGGTCAATAGGATTTATGACTCATTTCTCTTACTTGTTGACAAATTGAATTCACTTGTTTCCATGGGTGCAATATCTATTAAAATGTCTTGATCTCTTAAGCACTCATACATGTAGAGTAGAATAATAAAAAAGGCTTGAGAGTTTTCCTTAAAGTCTACCTAATGAAGACTTTTGACAATGTTTGTTAACATTTTATCTTTTATATAAACTTGTTAAGAGTCTCTTCTAGTGTGTATTTTATTTCCAATATATCCAAATCGCGTTGCTTCCATATGTTATCGTTGTTCTTTCATGAAAATATTATTTATAAACATTAAAATAGTAAGGTATATGTTATTGTTGGAAATTACTTATGTACCTAAAATTGTTTGATGCAACAAGCTGATTTATTGGATAGTAAGCATGAGCTTCTTGTACTGCAAGATAAATCATATTTAGTTGGGTCACTTGCTACTCAAGTGTGACTATATTTTCTTGAAGGGCAGTGTCGTTGCTTTGTATCATTGTGGTCACCGTCAGTTTTACTTTAAAATGAGTAAGTATCTTGACTTGACGGATTCATATAGTCTATAATTATTCTTGCAACAATTTTTCGCGGTATTACTCATTCGATGATCACTATTAATGTATAAATTTGTAAAAAAAGAAAAAGAAAATAATAAATATTTAAGAGAAAAATGATTTTAAAATTAAATCAAACAAAAAATTAGTATATATATATATATATTAAACAACTAATATAAAATAATTAGTACGTTAGAAAAATGGAAATAATAAAATAATACTAATATAAATTAAAGAATAACATTAAATGAAAAAAATAAAATCAAATAGTGATTCAAACGGTTTAGTATAAATAATGTAATATAATATAATATAATATAAAACTAAAAATTAATTAGTATATATATATATATATATCAAACTAACCGACCAAAATAAAGATTTTATTCTCCGCGTCAAAAATTTGATGCACAAATTGCAAGTGTTCGATTTTTTTGTAGTAGTTTTATGAGTTTGATGGACAAATAAGTGATACATTGGATAGTAAGCATCAGCTTCCTGTATTGCAACATAGTTCATAATTAACTGGGTTATTTGCTGCTGAGATATGACTATCTTTGCTTGAAAGCCCAGTCTTATTGCTTTTAATCTATAATCTAAGATAAAAATCTACTAATTAATAAATTAAAAACTAAAGTTAAATCCAAATTATCAAAATTTATGAAATCAGAATTTGTGATATTTAGACTAAAACTAATGAAAAAAGAAAATAAAATTGAATTATAAAGTAATTAATATTAAAAACTATTTTAAAGTTATTAAACATGTATCAATAATTTATAATAGATTTTTAAATAATAAATTTAGTATATTTTTATAAATATATACTTTCAAGGTGGGTTCTCTTTTAGAGTGTTGTGATTGTCTTTCAATCTCGCAAAACTAACATTTTTATATGACCAGTTTTATCTCTAGTCTCATACCTCCTCCAATTAAGTTATAAATTTTAAGAGCTAGTCCAAACTTCACTTGGCCATGGAAGTAGTAAAGTACTCATTCAATCCAGTGGTATTGATATAGTTCAAAAGTACATCTTGATCTTAACCTAAATCTAAGATCAATCAATCAATTTTATAAGAAATTGAAAGGATTATAACTAATATTGATACTAAAGAATAAAAAAACTAAACTAATTAAAGAAAATATGTTACATTATAAATTGAATGTACATAGATTGTATAGCCTGTGAACCAAAAACGTTTAGCTTAATTAGCATAATTCTAATTAAAAACAAAAAATATAAAGAAACGTTTTTAGGCTGATTTGACTAACAAGAAGCAAACTTCTAGAAATTAATCATTGTAATAATTTGTGAAGACTATTGAGACATAGTGTTATACATTAATCCTAAATACCAATTCTTTAAGAGGAAAATATTGGTGGACAACTATTGTTTAACAACATATAAACGTTTTTTAGGCCTCGACTACTGTTGTAGTTGAGGCATGTTGTATTCCACAACTTATGTTGAATGCTATAAATTTAAACCAAATTGAGATATCATTTAGAGGTTATTTAATTGTATATGTCATAGGTTTCATTTTTTTGGAATGAGAAGATGAAAATTGAATAACCATGGTGCGTTATCGAAGATAGTGGTTATTTGTCTAAGATCAACAATCATATGAAATGACTCATTGTAATCCTTAGTTAACTCTTTTCAGGTCGTGTGTTTTACATTAAACTTTGAGCCAACTCTTTAAGAGAGACAATATTGATTCACAATTACTTTCTAACAATAAAAAAAACTTGTTTAAGCCAATTTGATTATTTTGTAATAGTTTTAATAAGATTAACCAATAGTGAATTCCAATTAAGAATAAATATAAAGCTTGAAAACCCCAAAGCATCATGAAAAAATTGCTCATTCTTGATTAAATATATGCATAATCTTCATTTTAACCGGTTTATGCATACAATAATTATCCCAAAAATGAGTACCCAACCTGTGTTCTAATAAAACTTGCCAAATCGGGGATTACTTTAGCAATATAACTGTTTTGACTCTAGAATTCCACAAAATAAACATCATGAGTAATATGTGTGACTTGCGTATAACATTAATATTTTGTGAATTGAGGATAATATATGTAGCTCATTATACTATAAACATATGAGAGATCATTGAGATCAAAATCCTAATATGGATCAATTACATTGAATTGAGGATAATATATGTAGTTCATCATACCATAAACATCTGAGAGATCATTAAGATCAAAATTCTAATGTGGATCAGTTATATTGATGTTTTAATATCATGTATATCCCATTGAGATCTTAGATATCTTAAAGGAGACAAATATTCTTCAAGAATCTATTAACTTAACAAAAACAATATCCGAACAAGTAGGGCATTAGTTTATGAATCCTAAAGTATAATAATCTATAAGTATATAAAACACCATCACATACTTTCCAGTGGATAAAATTAATCACATCATTACTAACACACAATCTCAACGAATATAAATAAGACATCATAATAAAATCTAAAATAAATAAAAAAATCATAAAGGTTTTACTACGATACCTTTACCACGATATTGAAAGGGATCTCCACAGTATACTAAAACTAAAGATAATAGCAGCAGTGTTTGTAAATCTTACGACATTCCAAAACATTAAATGTGGAGGCTGCAAAACTACTGTCTTCATGATAATAAAATCATGGTCTGCGTTGATACATGCTTCCAAAAATATTCTTTCATATTTTTAAGGGTTATCTTCAATTTGTAAGTATGGATCTATAGAACTAAAATATTTTTTAAACTTGATCATTTATATCTTTATTAAATAAAAATAAATTCATACTAAAATTTTATTAATTTAATATAAATATAATGAATACGAAAAAAAACTTTAATCTACAAGTTTAAATCGATTTTTAAATTTTTATAAGATCGATTTTGATATCATTTACTAGGTATTGAAATATTTAATCTAAAATGAAAATCAAATAATTAATGTATTTGGAGTTAGTAACTTCCATTTTATTTTCTATGTAAATCATAATAATTTTCGTTTAACCTATATATATATATATATATATATATAAACAAATATTATTAGAAAAATTACAATTCAACTGAGAAAATAACTAATATATGATTAATATATCTGTAGAGACAATAATTTATCATGTTCAAAACCAGCAACAAATAAAGGAAAGTATAGTAGAAAAACAAGCGCACACGACATATTTAACGGGGTTTGTATTGGGAATAAATCCTACATAAACAGGAAACGAACACTCCTTCTATAAATAAATATGTTACATAAAGGACTCAATCACTATTTGTAACAAAAGATGGAATGATTCACTGAACCCTTTCTCGAGTATTTATCTGTCACCTTATTTATCTCTCAAAATGACCTAGAGTTATTTATCTATATTAGGAAATATGATGCTCTCTTAATCACATCACATAATGCTCATCACATAATATATCTGTAATATATTTTGTTCTTTAAAGTTATAGAAAAGTCATAATTATTTATGAGACACTCCTGATTAAAGCTCATTAATCAACGCCTCGAGTAACTCATAAACCATTAATAAAAGAAATCTCATAAAAAAAACCTAATTAATATAGAAGGCATGATTAATAGATAATTTAATTAATGTATGAAGATCAGAATAGAATACCTAATAAATATAGGAGATATAGCAAATAGAATACTCCATGTTGGTCCAATTTTGGTACTACGATGCAGCTCGCTTTGGATCGTATTGCTTCAGATTATCTTGTTTCGGACCATCCTTATGCGGACCAACCTGCCTCGGCTTAACAGATTCATCCTTCAACACAATGGACACTAGTCTTGTCAACTTGTCTCGACCCTTAGTATTCATCAGACGTCTCTGCCACTAATTCACAACTCAAGCTTCACTCATAGAGTCTATAATAGTTCTTGCACATATATGTCATTGACATGTCTAACTATGGCCATGTAGTCATACAATATTACTTATGTTAACGAGTTACTTATAGCATACACTTTCAATTCTCTACCTAGTCTTAAGTGCAACTCAATGTATATATGTTTAGTTTGCTCATTGAATTTCAGATTCTTCATTACATGAAAAAGCACAAGTGTTATCACATAGTAAAACAACATTTTACTCCACACTAGTGAGTTCAATCAACAATTCCTACAACCAAATAGCTTCATTATTGGCTTTTGTAGCACCCATATACTTAGTTTTTATACACGACAATGCAACGACCTTCTATATACAAGACTTCCAACTAACTATTCCTCCAAATATATTTAATTAGATTAACCTGAAATAGACTTCATTGGGTCGAGGCAGCCTGCATAATCAGTTCCCGCATACCCTATCAATACTATATCACTTGTATCGTTTTGATTATAACATAATTCTATAACAACCAAGCCTTTCAAGTATCTCGTGCGCCACTAGAGTGCATGCGAGAGAAGTTTTCCCGAATTTGACATGAATCCGCTCAAAACACTTACAGCATGGGCAAGATTAGGTTTCGTACAAATCGTAACATACATAATGTTACCAATAATATTGGCTTAAGTAACCTCTAATATGTACTTTTTATACATTAATTCAGTTGGTGCTTGAGTGGAACTGACTTTATATAATGAACCTACGGATGTTCCAACGGTTTTGCTTCAGACATAACAACCTACCTTAGAACTGTCTGCATATATTCTTGTTGAGATACTAATAGATACCCCTTCAGTTTGTTCCTCATGGTATCGACACCAAGTATCCTCTTAGTCTCTCTCATATCCTTCATCTCAAACTCTTATTTCATTTGAGTATTTATCGCTTCAATCTTCATTCTTCATCTTTCAAATATTATCAGTTTCATGATTAATGATGCTAAAACTATTGGGATGATTAGATAAATATATTGATCAATTAATATAGATTATTACTAATTAAATAACTATATAATATAATAGATGATATTAAAACTATTTTAGTGATATCATTGACCCACTAAATAAATAGGTTAATTGATTATGATATTTCATAATTAATTAATAATTATATTAAATGACCTATAGTAAATTGTTTTTAATAGTATGTAATATAGACAAATTTTGACATAGTGGCTGCTAGAATTCGGTATCGCCGTTGACAAATTATCAATATTGACACCGCCGGTAGCTAGAGTTTCGTACTACCGGGGCCAAAAATAATTTTAAAAAAATGTAAAAACATTATTAAAATATGTTATTAATTAATTTAACTATCATAATTATTATTTTTGGAATATTAATTTCATCAACAAAGTTGTTGTTTTCAATTTTATTTTATTTTTAAGATTTGAAAACATTATTTTTATTAAGATATAAAATATCATAAAAATATTATAATTTTGAAATAAAAATTGTTAAATATAGTTGGTTTGAATAATTTTGATCAAGATTTAATGTTTGTCTAGTTATAGTCACACTATTTGTTAAGCTCTTACAAAAATAAAACTATTCATTTTTTCTTAAAATTATAAAATAATAGAAAATAAAAATTAAAAGAGATCCTTCTTTTTGTTATAATAATTTTTAATCATGGTTAAACCAAAACCTTTATAAAATTACATTCATGGACAAATCTAACTAACGACATTGAACAGTAAATCGTCTCTCGACTATCGTGTTTGGTGGCAGATAGTCTATTGACTTTCAAATGTCCGTGACAGTCCCTGGACTCTCGCGTTTGGATAAAGTTAGTCCACCAGATCCTCTGATCTATGAGAGGTTGCCACCTGTCACCATAGTCCCCAGATTTTTGTATCACCACTAGTCCTTTGATTTTAGGTCAAACCCAAAATGTAGGATATTACGGATAACTAAACTTAAGGGACTAGTGGTGATACAAAAATCTAGAGACTATTGTGCCAGATGGCAGGCTCTCATGGATTAGAGGATCTGGCGGACTAACTTTATTCAAACGTGATAGTCCAGGACTGTCAATGGACATTTGAAACTCAAAGGACTCTGCCACCAAACGTAATAATCGAGGGACGATTTACTGTTCAAAACCTCCAACTATCCTTATATATTTCACATCATTACGTTTATTAACGAGTTTGACCAAAAAAATCGATTAGGATATTTTAGTCCTTTACCGTAGGAAAGAAAGACTTAAGATATACTCCAGCCAACAAAACCCCATTTGACTCGTTAAAGTACATATATTTTAAAAAAACCAACAAAACCCCAATTGACTCGTTAAAGTACATATATTTAAAAAAAACTCAAGAAAGCCGTACGACGATTCCAAGATTCTCTTAGTTTAAAGGACACACTACTAAAAGGAGTTCACAATAACTAGTAAAAATTATTGTAATGATCCATGGATGACTATTCCGATATCTAAATATCCAAAATCATAAATTGTGGGTTACATGTAGTGGTGGCACAAACGTATCCTATCCGCTGTCCATTTAATAGTCGTATCTCTATGCGTGAAACTGTTTATGCGTGTAAATAAGTTACTGTAGTAACGTGTTGCGTATCTGGTGTGTTGTATTATTTTGTGTGTATACTATGCATATAAACTAATGCAGAATAGTCATTGTTTATTTAACTGTTTATAAAATTATTTAAAATTAATTTGGAAGAGTTAATTAGATCGCATTTCAATAACTGAGATATATATAATATAATAAAATAATTACGATATATATATAGTATTTTGATTTTAAGATATTATATTTTTAAAATATTTATATGATTTTTAAAAATTAATTTGTACGTCTTAACTAAATCAAAACTATATAGTTAAAATATGTATATCGTAAACAATATATTTACAATATTATTTTGATATTGTTAGATTATATTTAGATATTATATATAGTTTATTTAATATTAGGTAGATATTAAATTGTATCTACATATTACATATTAGATGTCTAATTGTATTTTGATTTTTTAATACTATATTTTTAAAATATTTGTATGAATATCAAATATTATATAATTCTAGTTTAGTTTTTTACTTCTTTTAGTTCTTTAGATCTTTTCAGCTTTAAGTGTATATGTTTAGATGATTTAAATAGTTTATTGTATTTTTGAACTATTGAATATTTGAAATTAAATTTAAAGTTTTTAGAATTGTATAAATATATGCATAAACATATATTACTTGTAAGTCAAAACAAACACAAATATATAAATAAAAATTGAAAGCTTTTAAACTATTCGTTAGCAAATTGGATATCCAAACTGCGAATCCAAATATCCGATTTGATAATCCGGATATCCGGATTGAGTCTGATTTGTTTTTTAAAAAAATTGAATCTTTCTTATAAATAGAGGAGAAACTCAATCTCAAAATCACCATCTCTTAATACTACTCTAAATCTTTCTACTTCTTCTACAAAATTCTAAAAAAGCATTAGTTACTTCTTTAAGAAACTTTAGTTCTACTTTCGGAATAGCTTCTATATCTTTTTTTGTTTTTTTCTTTGATAAAAACGCTCAAATAACATTGTGGTAACATTATACTAGCTGAATTAATAGCTTCGTATAATTTATCAAGTTATTTTCTTATTATAGTTGTTTACATTGGTTGGTATTTGTTTATTAATTTTAAAAAAACCTAAATAATTTATTTTCATTTGTAATATTAGTAAGTATTAGTTTAAATTTAGTTTTTATTAATTGGGATATTAGTTTCGATTAGTATTTTATTGCATATTTAAAAAACAAACAAACGTTGTTTTAAGTTTTAAAATGGCTCCAAAACGTAAAAATACTAATGTTCACCCACCCGCTAATGTAGATCTCAATACGACGAATGATTTTCAAAAAAAAACATCTTGGACTTGGGAGTACTCTAGTACGAATTATGAAAATGCCTCAACTATTTGTAAAATTTGTGCAAAAAGTTATGTTTATAGAGGAGGAGAAAATAGAAATTTAGGGTTCATGCATGCTTAATGCTTTTATAGGTTGTAATGAATGCGATGTGACTAATCAAATGATTTCTATATTTATTGGTTTTGTGTGCCTTACTCTGCTTTGTATTTATTGGGAAATTCCGCCACAATATTTTCATATTTTTCACAACTTTAACATTGCTATGCTAAGTGCTACCAACAGTGTCTAAATACGTTTGCAGGAAAAAAAGAAAAAAAAATATTTACTATAGAATCAACATATTTATAACTCTGCCCAAAACTCTAGAAAGTAATATATCTCTCATTTATCAATACTTGTCAAATTTGATTTTGGATTTCTAGTTTCTTGCATCGTAAATCAAAACACTTGATATATCATAAAAGAGAATTCATTTTGGATATGAAAATAATAAATTCATCGAAATAATATTTTTTAGAAAACGTGTACGTGTCTCTAGCTTCCCTACTTTTTGGTGATTTCAAGATAAGAATTTTATTTTCAGTCTTTGTAAGTTTTATTTCTGAAACCATTTTCTAACAATGACTATAGACAAATTCAAGATTGCAACTCTAGATAAAATTTTGAATTCTTTGAAATGAAAATCATATATAAATTATAACAATCAAATATTACGGTGCATCTTGTTAGAGATATAAGGCTAAGGCCCAATATCCCATATAGTTTATCTATAAATAATAGTTTTATACTCTATGGAATATACACTTTATGATAAACAGAAACCCTAGCGCTTCTTGGCGGCTACTTCTCTATTTTCTCTGTTTGTTTCTTAACCTGATATCAGAGCCTTGGTTTAGATCTTGAAGTTTTCATGTCATCCATGTGACGACGAGTAGTTGTATTAGTTATCTGCCGGAAGCAAAAAAAAAGTAAACCTTTTCGGTTTTTGGATCTCATTTGTGCAGCCATAATCAACAGACCTGATGGATAGGTAAACAGTGTATTTTTTCTGAATTTTGGACAATGGGTTCGAGACATCTAATCCTTCAATCTGACTGGTTGGATTATGATTTGGTGCTACAGTTCGGGAGAAATCACTACTGGAACTGTGCAGATTTCTTTTGGTAAAATCATATGCTTAATTTTGATTTTGATCATAAAATAGATTTGAATTTGGATTTGGTATTTGGATTTAGTATTGAATTTAGTTTTGGATTTAGATTTGGTATTTTAATTTGGCATTGAGATTCGTTTGGATTTTGTTTGGGTATTTGGCAGTCAGATTTCATTTGGATTTTGGTTGGTGTTTAGATTTTGTTTGACGTTTGGACTTTGTCTAACGTTTGATTAGATCGACGTTTGTCGTTTTGATTCATTTTGGTGTTTAGATTTCATTCTTCGTTTGGATTTAGATTTGGTATAGATTTAGTTTGTATTCGTTTGGACTTGTTTGGATTTGTTTAGATTTGTTTGGATTCGTTTGCATTTGTTTTGGCTTCGTTTGGACTTGTTTGGATTCGTTTGGATTTATTTGGCTTTGTTTGGATTCGTTTGGATTTGTTTGGTGTTTATATTTTGTTTGGATTAGTTTGGAGTTTGGAGTTTGAATATTAGAGTTTGAAGTTTCAAGATTGGAGCTTGAAGATTGAAGTTTGGAGATTAGAGATTGGAGTTTAAAGATTGGATTTCGATTTTTAAGTTTTGATGTTTCGATTTTGATTTTGGCATTTTCTTTGGATTTTGGCTTTCGATTATGGTTTTAAAGTTTGCTGTTTTGTTTTGCTGCGATTTTGGTTTTTTATTTTCTGTAACAAACTCCTAATGCAAGAATAAACATTGCGAGTTTGAGAGGGGGTGTTAGAGATATAAGGCCAAGGTCAAATAGCCCATATAGTTTATCTATAAATAATAGTTTTATAGTCTATATAATATACACTTTATAATAAACAGAAATTCTAGCCGCTTCAAAATTGCAACTCTAGATAAAATTTTGAATTCTTTGAAATGAAAAATCATATATAAATTATAACAATCAAATATTATGGTGCATCTATTGCAAGCGGGTTGAAAACACATATAAACTAAAATAAATGAGATAACTTTCAAGGTAAAAATTATTATTGTAAAAAAATTAAGATTATATGGGGAAGTTTATTTTTGAAAACACACATTTAAATGCACAAAGAAAATTAAAATGCGATAAAATTCCATAAAATAAGTTACTCATCGATGAAGGATGACTAACATTAAAATTTTAAAATGAGACATATGGAAAATTAGCAAAAAGAGTTAGTTTAAAAAAAATATAGATCTTGATAAGGGAAGGAAAATATAAATAATAATAATAATAATAAGGTTTATCATATTAAATACAATAAATAAATTCATGTATTTGGTGGTTAAGGACTTAATTAAAGCAAACATAAGAGTTAAATGGGCTAAATGATATACCCTTAGAACTTGTTTATAAAAAGTAGAACAGTGTGGTGAGAAATCTACCTCTAAAGTGGTGTGGTAATCGTGTAATTTTACTATTCACATCTTGTAGTATAAAAATGACATTCAATTATTGATACATTTATTCTTTTTTTCTCTTTCTCTCACTACCAATTACTAATTCTCTTATTGATACGATCCGAAACGAACATTTTTTAGACAGACGCTATCCTACGAACCTTTCCGCATCCGAACTAACGTGAGGATTTATTAAATTCATCAGATCTTACCTTAGTTTCTTATATTTTTTATTATAATATGTTAAAAAAAAATTGATGATCCATACCCCTATAATTATAGATTTTGGGTTGACCTCGTTTTCATCCTCATCAAAGTTGTTTAAGAAAGGTTGTTAGACCACTAAAGTTTTGTTACTCTTTTACTTACTTCTTTTTTTTTGTTATGTATATAATTGCTATGAACTTTTTTTAGGGTTGGCAAAGCCTATTTAAATACCTTTATTTCCAGTTTGTAATCATCGAATAATATTTTAGTTTTACTAAAAATTAGAATTTCCCTTCTACGTTAAGTGGGCAACATATTAACAAAAACTCGTGTTTGTTTTAAAACATAAGTTAGATCTCTAAATAAATTGATAAATTTATAGAGTTTGTGTGTAGGCTTGCTAGTGGCTATTGAACATAAGGTTATTGGGTTTTAATTTCTAAAAGAATTATACTTTAATGACGAATAGTTCTCCAAAATATATAAAAAATTATGTCTAATGAAACAAACATAAACAAAATTTTATATAATCGATGACTACCAATTTCATGATAATCAATTATTTATCTCGTGTAGTATCTGAAACAAAAAGCTTATTAAAAAATTATATTGTGGAGGCTTGGTTGGACACTTGAGGAGGTAAGATAATACTATAAGTGCGGTAGCTAAACGGTAGTGCGACCTCAGATGAAATATAATATGGATAATTTTATTTACAAATATTTTGATTTGTGAGAAGTTGATAGCGTGGATGAAGAGTAGAAGAGAAAGCAACGATAAAACCCTAACCCTAGGTTAGAGAAATAAGGAGACTCGGATAAATAATTCCCAAAATTTAATTAATCAAAGTCTGATGGAAAATAGGGTATAAGATGCTTTATATAGCACTACCCAAAACCCTAATTCCAAATAAAGAAAATTACATAAATGTTTTAGAATAAAATAAATAATTAAAATCAACGCTAAAATATCAAAACTGGGTTTTAAAGGCTTTTCGGGTCGAATTACGGTATCAAACTTTGTGACAAGTCATAGTTTTAAAATCTGAAGGGCTCGTCGAAATATTCGATTTGAGTATATTTTTTACCCAATTCTGATACCTGAGCGAGAAACCAGTCTCTCTACATTCTACACTACATCAGAAGGGACACGTTCATAATGCATGTCCATATATGCCTCCACATGTACTAATATATAAGAGGTTTTATCAATGGATTTTGTATTAGAACTTCCACAAATTTAGGATGGGTTGGACTATGTATTTTTGTGGTTGACAAATCTTTCAAAATGGGATAGTTATTATTTTCGAACGACACCTTAAAATCCAGATGGATGTCTAAGGGAAATATGCAAATTTCCTGTCAAATCAGATCAAAAGAAAATGGAAAGCACAAAAACAAAAGTGAAATCAAACACACAATTGTTAACGGAGTTCAGCAAATTGTGCCTACGTCTCCGGATCTGCTGCAGATCGATTTTATTAGAAGAACACAGTGACTCTGCCGTTTTTGGTGAATACACATAAAACCCTAACACTGGATTTTGTAAAGACTGTAACACTTAAAAGGGAAAAATATTACAGTCCTTAATGTGTAATTTATGACCCACTAAAATTACAGTATCTTTTCAATTCACTCCAGTTCTCTTTAATGTGTTTAGCACTTGCCTCATCTCCACTGTCTTACTGTCTTTTCATCTAGCACCTCTTCTATCCAATAATAACATGTTGAATAATTCTGGATTATTGTGTCAAAATAACAATCTCCCACTTGAAGACTGGTTTCAACCTGTCTTCACACCTTGATCTATGCAACAGATCTTTCAGGTATTATTACTCTTGCAGACCAACTGAAGCTGAACACAACTTCGGTTTTTCAATGGCTACTGTCTTTGTCAACATATCAGCTGGATTCTTGCTTCCTTGTATCTTTTCCAGTAATAGCATCTCATCTTCCAATAAAGATCTAATGAAATGATAGCGAAGACTGATGTGCTTGGTTCTTGAATGAAATGTTGAATTCTTTGCCAATTGAATTGCACTTTGACTATCACTATGCAAAATGTTGTTCTTCTGTTTGAATCCCAACTCGGTTAACAAACCTTGAAGCCATATCATCTCTTTACTGGCTTCGGTCACTGCTACATACTCAGCCTATGTAGTTGATAGAGTGATAATTTTGTATAACTTTGACATCCAACTAACAGTTGTAGTTCCAATAGTAAATATGTAATGGGTAGTGCTTTTCCGGTGATCAACTTCACCTCCAAAATCTGCCTCTACGTAGCCTTGCACATTTAACTCACCCTTACCAAAGTACAAATACTTTTCTGTGGTACCTAGTAGGTACCTCAAAATCCATTTGACAGCTTCCCAATGAATGTTTCCTGGGTTTGACATAAACCTACTCACAACTCCCACTGCATGACTAATGTTTGGTCTCGTACAAACCATTGCATACATCAAACTTCCAATAGTTGAGGCGTAAGGAACCTTAGCCATGCAGTCTTTTTCTTCATCCGTCTTAGGGGATTGATCATTGGATAAACGAAAGTGACCTGCCAATGGTGTACTAACTGGCTTTGCATCACACATGTTAAATCTCTTCAAAACGCGATCGATGTACTCTAACTGAGATAACTACAAAACTTTTCTATGCTTATCTCTTACGATTTGCATTCCAAGAATCTTCTTCGTCGGACCTAAGTTATTCATGTCAAATTCTTTTGAAAATTGTAGCTTCAATCTTCTAATATCATCCATATTTGAACCTGGTACTAACACATCATCAACATAGAGTAGCAAAATGATATAACTGGACTTACATTTTTTAAAATAGCAACAGTGGTCCGCATTACACTTCTGAAAACTCTTTTTGTGCATAAAACCGTCAAATTTCTTGTACCACTGTCTTGGAGCTTGTTTTAATCCATATAAACTTTTCTTAAGTCTGCATACCATGTTTTCTTTCCCTTCTTATAAGAAACCTTCTGGTTGATACATGTATATCTCCTCATCCAAATCCCTGTGAAGAAATGCACTCTTCACATCTAACTGTTCAAGATAAAGGTCTTCAATGACAACAATACTCAACACTGATCTAATAGTTTTGAGCTTCACAACTGGAGTAAAAATATCGGTGTAATCAATTTCTTCCTTTTGCTAGAACTCTTTGACAACTAGTCGTGTTTTGTATCTCTTAGAGCCATCATTCTCATCTTTCACCTGATACACCCATTTGTTATTAAGTGCCTTCTTACCCATTGGTAACTCAGTTAGGTCCCATGTATATTTTGAGATTAAAGACTTCATCTCATTTTTCATGACAAAATCCCACTTACTAGCATCACTGGTCTGGCAAGCTTCATCATAGCATTCAGGTTCCCTTTCATCAGTAAGTAACAGATAGTTCAAATATCTCATGTTGGGTACATGGGGTCGGGAAAATCTTCCTAAAACAGGAACTGTCTCGGTCGGCTGTAGGGTATTGGATTGTTGTCGATCGGTCTGTCCAACGGACTCTCCTTGTTAAGGGGTTAATCTGATCGACTTTATTTCTTGACTATCTTGGACTCCCTCGATATCTGCAAATACTGATTCATACGGCTTTGAGTCATCTGCTTCAGTTTTATGTTTGTCCTTGTACATCACTGTTTCATTGAAGATCACATCTCTGCTTCGTATCATCTTCATGTTCTCCTCATCTCAAACACGATAACTGAACTCATCTTCGCCATAGCCAATCAGGAAACATTTTTTCGATTTCGGATCAAGCTTGTTCCTGCCTTGATCACTTATATGAACATATGTTGTACAACGAAAAACTCTTAGATGTGATAATTCTATATACTTACCACTCCATACCTCCTCGGGTATTCGATGTTGTAAGGGAACCGACGGGCCTCGGTTTACCAGGTAAGCCGATGTGTTGATTGCTTCTGCCCAGAACTGCTTCGGTAAACCAGACTGTATTCGAATGCTTCTGGCTCTTTCTGTCAACGTTCTGTTCATACGTTTGGCAATACCATTGTGTTCAGGCGTACCTGGAACGGTTCTCTCCATCCTGATACCATGCTCATAGCAAAAGTTCTTGAATTTGGTGTCCTCATATTCACCACCATTATCAGTTCTCAGCTTTTTAATCTTCAGACCTGTCTCATTCTCAACCATAGATTTCCATCTCCTAAAAACATCAAACACTTCAGATTTATGATTTAGAAAATAAACTCATACATTTCGAGAATGATCATCGATAAAGGTCACAAAATAGTGTTTCCCTCCTATAGATGAAACAGTTGTTGGCCCCCAAACGTCAGAGTGAACAAGCTCCAGCCTTTCTTTCTTTGGGGTTCCACCACTCGTTTGAAAACTGACCCTTTTCTGTTTTCCAAGTATGTAATCTTCACACATGTCTATATCAACTGACTTTAGACCTGGAAGCTTCCCATTCGAGTACATAATTTCCATACCCTTCACACTCATATGGCCAAGCCTCTAGTGTCAAACATTTGGATTTTCGTTTCCTGTTTCTATTGCAATAGAACAGCTCGTCTCTGTTGTCTTGTAAAGAGTACCACTCTTCTTTCCGCGAGCAATCGTCATTGCTCCCTTTGAAATTTTCCAATTGTCACCATAAAAGATCATACTATAGCCTTCGCTAGCCAACTTCCCTATTGAGATTAAGTTCTTTCTCAGACTGGGGATATGTCTGACATCTTTCAGTTCCCATATAGACCCATTCAACTTAATCTTCACATTACCCTTACCAATAATATCACAAGGTTGATCATCACCAATATATACTTTTCCAAGGTTACCAGGGACATACTTCTCGAAGAATTCTTTCTTCGAAGTTGCGTGAAACGATGCTCTGAAGTCTAATACCCAAGACTCTTCCCTGCTTCCTAAGGAGCATATTAACGCATCGTCTCCTTTTGAAGTGATATTTGCCTTTGTCTTCTTCTCTAGGTCCTTTGGTTCTCTCTCGCACTGAAATTTAAAGTTCCCGAACTTCCCACAATTCCAACACTCGATGTTTCTCAACCCCTGGGAATTTTTAGGATTCCTAGACTTGGACCTCCAATCTCTTGATTTGCCTCGGTAGTTTGATTTACCACGTCCATATACTCTGGTTGAATTTCTTCCTCTCGATTCTGTATGTAAGACTGAGGAGATTGATGACTCACCTGATTCTCTCCTTCGAATCTCTTCACTGAGAACTAGGTCACAAACATCATCAAATTTCAACTTATTGCTTCCTGACGAGCTACTCACCGCAGTGACAGTAGCATTCCAACTATCTGGTAGTGAAGACAGCAGTATCAATGCTCGTATTTCTTCATCAAAATCGATTTCAACTGAACTCAACTGGGTTGTGATTGTATTGAGTTCATTGAAGTGTTGAGCTACCGATGCGCCTTCCATCATTCGCAAATTGAATAAACGACTCATCAAGTGAACTTTGTTAGACGCTGATGGCTTCTCATACATACTGGAGAGAGCCTTCATAAGACCCACCGTGGTTGTTTCCTTTATGATGTTAAAAGCAACTTTGCGGGATAGCGTCAATCGGATGACTCCAAGAGCTTGTCTATCAAGAAGGGTCAATTCTTCATCTTTCATACCCTCTGGTTTCTTTTCTGAGAGGGGTTGATAAAGCTTTTTCTGGTACGGATAATCTTCAATCTGCATCTTCCAGAACCCAAAATCTACACCATCAAATTTTTCGAGTCTCATCTTTCCTTCGTCTGTAGCCATTGCTCTCACTCAAATCTGATTTCCTTTGGATCGCTACCAGTCTGGCTCTGATACCAGTTCTAAGGGAAATATGCTAATTTCCTGTCAAATCAGATCAAAAGAAAAGGGAAAGCACAAAACAAAAGTGAAATCAAACATACAATTGTTAACGGAGTTCAACAAATTGTGCCTACGTCTCCGGATCTGCTGCAGATCGATTTTATTAGAAGAATACAGTGACTCTGTCGTTTTTGGTGAATACACATAAAACCCTAACACTAGGTTTTGTAAAGACTGTAACACTTAAAAAGTTTTATAACATTTGGTTGCGAAAATAAGAGTAACCGGGTCGCGTAATTAAGAAGTAAAAAGTTGTGTAATAAGACTTTGGTCGTTAAAAAGTAATTGTGTTATATTTTTTTAAAATATTATATCTTTCAAACTACAGCTCCAAAAAACATCAAAATTATCGTTAATTTTTTTAAAATGCACAAAATTAGAACTATAAAAATTATTATTTTACAATATCTGATTGCGAAAATAGTAATAATCAAATTACGAAATTAAAAAAAAAAAGTTACGTAAATACAATTCTTAATGAATTTTATATAGCTGCTTAATATCGATAAAATTAAAAATCTGAGTTACTATTGATAATTTATTATTTCTCAATAATATATTATAGTAAATGATCCTATTTAAAATAAAAGCGTGACCAATTCATTTGACAAGCTTTTAGACATTTTATATTCATGACTTGGTGGCACATAACTATGATACGAATTAAATAATACAGAAAAAGTCCAACAATAAATTATTCGGAAAGCCGCAACCATTCCAACATTCTCTAATCTTACGCTACCTAAGAGTTCATAAATAACCGGAAAACTATATTCAGTAAAAACATAGGTAGCCCAAGGGGGAGCTATCGCCTCCTACGGATAAAGGTAAATACATACGTTTTCTCGGCTGAACCTGTAATCTTCTGACATTGGTTTGCATGATATCGCCTTCTACCCAGGGTTTACCCTGTGCGCACTCTGAGTAGCGACTGCAGATTTTCTAAAAAAAACATATGTAAAATAATTATTACATAATTACTGATTTATCACTATTTTCAATATCTAAATACCCAAAATATAAATTTTCGGTCCAAAATTTTCGAAAAAGTTAAACACCTTTTTGCATCCGCGATCAAATATTTCACATAAACATATATTATTTTACCTATGTCTAGAGCTGTGTCAATGATTTTGGAGAGTCGACAATCGGATCGGAAACGAACTGATAAAAATCGGACCGAATTTTGACGGTTCGGTTCCCGGTTTTCTTTTTAAAAATAAAGAACTGAAATAAAAAGTCGGTTCGAAAACGAACCCATAAAAACCAGTCGACCGATAGAACAGATTAAGAACCAAACCTATAAAATCGATAAACCGATAAAAAATCAAACTAATAAAACCGTTATAACCGATTATTATTTTTTATTATTTATTTATTATACATTACAAAATTAAAATTAATAGTTAATTGCCAATTTTTCATAAAAATAAAAGGTTAACTTCTAAGTTTTAATTTCTATATTATTTATTTATTTAAAAAATTCAAAATTAAATTATAATTTATTTGTTTAAAGTAGACATAACCGGACCGATAACGTACTGAACCGAGGCGGACCAACGGGATTAGGATTCAGACCAAACGAATTCGAACCAAACTGAAACCGAATCGAATCGGACCAAACTGGATCGAACAGAACCGAACCGAAAACTTAGTTGTTCGGTTCAGTTTTAAATTATAAAACCAAAAATTTAGTAGTCCAATCTAATATGATCCGATAAACTTAATGGTCCAATCTGATTCCATCAAAACTTAGACCAAACTGGACCATAACGGTCCTACTCTTGCCGAAGACTACGAATATGTTTTTACTTACATATATATAAAACACTATTTATGTTATATAACTAATACAGCCTTAATTACTATATATTATCATCTAAACTTTAGCAAAGAAATACAAAACAAAAAACCAACGTGGTAAACATAATCGAACATGAATACCACTCATAACATACAAAAATCAAACACTTCTTACAAACTACTACTATACTCTATAAATATCATACGACCACAAAATTATTTCAAATCATACCACATAATATATGGTAGCTTTCCAAATGAATCCCCTACATTACACGCTCATTTTCCTTCTCTCGATCATAATCATACAAACCACAAATGCGCAATACAGCATTGCTAACCAGTTCCTAGCCGCGCAGAACGCGGCACGCTTTAGAGCCCGTTTGGCCCCCTTATCATGGGACCCCAATTTGGCACGATACGCGCAGTGGTGGGCTAATCAGAGACGAAACGACTGTGCGCTTATCCATTCCAACGGTCGATACGGAGAAAATATATTTTGGGGAAGTGGCACGGACTGGACACCAGGTCAGGCAGCTAACGCGTGGATTTCGGAAGGACGGTATTTCAACCTTTACGGTAATACGTGTGCGAATGGCCAACAATGCGGACATTTTACGCAGGTCGTGTGGAGGCGGACAACGCGCGTCGGGTGCGCTAGAGTTGTATGTCCTGGTGGCCGAGGTGTGTTCATGATTTGTACGTATGATCCGCCTGGTAATTACTATGGCGAAAGACCCTATTGAAAAGGTTGAGAATTTTATGTGTAATGTATGGTTTTCTTAATTAAAATTAAAAAAAATTAAGATTTTGTTTAAAAAAATTAAATTTGGATTCAAGGGTTGTGAAATAATATTTGTGCTTTATAAAAGCATAGGCTTTTTCAGCAGTTTTTTTGGTTTGTGTATTTTTATTTTCAATGCGATGTATGCAAGTGAGAGATGTGTAATTGACGTTGTAGTATGTTACTATTTTTCGGTTAATTTTAATTTGACTATCTAGTTTCGTTATATTTTTTTTAACCAAATGAAGGGGGGTAATCGGAGTTTTTCTTCAATCAAAGTTTTCGTTTGATCCTATCTGATTACAAGAATGTCGATTTTTAGAAAGTTCAAGTTCGACTTCAATTTTTTTAAGAATAATTCAATAGTCAAGTTTGAAATTTTCTTTATCTATTTCAAATATAAATCCAACAAATTTTGTATAACATTCTATATTACTGGTTTAATTGTCACATTATTATAAAATTAATTATTTTAATAATTGAAGTATACGCAGAAATGATACTAAAAATTTTAAGGAGTCTCCAAGAATTCGTGGAGATAGTTAAGGGATCTCGAGTCCTTCTCTTTCGTGGTCGACATCTTTCCACCGTCAGTGACCGGTGATTTTTTCGGTTGGCTGCTTGCCAGCATCAAACAATGGTCCAAACTGATACAAACTCAGATCATCCAAGCAAAACAGAGCATCAAATCATCGTGGTTGCAGCGACATCATCAACAAGAACATTAATCCATGACAACAAAAGTTTAGTAAGCATTCAACACAAAAAGGAGTGGAATGATGAATTCCCAGTTCTTCAGCAAACAAAAATTTCTTCAAAACATAACCAGTCAATCGACAATCCAATCAACGATAGAAACAAGAAGAATAAGGATCAAAACAACTCAATGACTACTAAAACATACGCACATAACTTAAGAGAATCAAAGAACAACTATGTCTTTTCTCCAATGGAAGTCCAACAAAAGAATAACCATATATCGCTGCAATTCTCAAAGTTGAATAAGGATAAACTCATGACTGAAACAAAATATACGTTAATACGGAAGTTCTCAGAAGGTATGCATAAACTAAATCTCCTTAAACAATTCGTCGGTTGGTCTGAAAATTTACAGAAGAATGCAATGCTTCAAACTGGGATAAAAGACATGTCATGATAAAGTTTTCGTTAAAACCCGATATGTGCAAATTATGGGTTAGGAATGTTTGGTATGTGGGTGAGTATCCTATGAGAATATTCAAATGGACTACTGATTTCAATCCCAAATTCGAATGTCCAATAACCCCAGTATGGGTTCGTATTGCCAACCTTCCTGAGTAGCTCTACAATGATGCTATAATCATCTTTATAGTCTCTACAATAGGTAATCCTCTAAAGACTTGGGTTCCAGAAAAGATTAGAGTTATCTACAATGCTTGTTACGCATGTATCGAGTTAGACTTAATAAAAAAATTCAGTATCATGTTTGTGTCGCGTTTGGTGAGAATGATGGATGTTGGTTAGAGATAAGCTACAAAGATCTTCCACAATATTGCAACTTATGTCATCAACTTGGGCACAAACATGAGAATTTCAAGAAAACTCAGCTGAAAGAGAAATTTTGTGAAGAGGATATAAAGACTAACATTTATGACAATAAAGCAATTGAGTCTAATGAGGTTTTTCTCCCTAAGTTCAAATCTATAATAGTCAAAACTAACCGCGAAGATTCATTAACAAAGGAAAAAACTTTCGTCAAAGACACCAAAGATATTAAAACTCAAGGTCAAAACCTTGATCACTCTTCAAAAGATACTACTCTTACTCAGGATTTATCATTCACAACAAACAAAAATATATGAAATTTTATTGAAATTAAAAAGAGCACGAACCTGTCTGGTATCAATACTCCTAAAGAAGAAGAGGTTCTTGAGCCAATACAATATTTGGAGTTGGGCTATAATCTATCTACATGTCTTGAGTATGAAAACTTAGTATCTGAAAACCACACACCATATAAGAAAAATATAGGGAGTCTACCAACCACACTTATGCTTAAGAGAAAGGAGGTTTACAAGAGCTTTCATAAAATATTTAGCAAAAAACTTAATGAAGCAAAGATGAAGAAAATACATGGTAAAGTGGTAGTCAAGTCCCTGAATTTTTAAGGGTCAATTTTATCTCCAAACTCTAAATCTACATGATTCAACCGCTCCTAAAGAGCTGTTAGGTTACCCCTCTTATTGTCTCAATTAATGGTCAAACTACTTCACCAACACTAAGGTTTACAAGGTCATGCTTCCCTAGAAGGTGACTGCTCAAAAAAGCAAGAATCAAGGAGCTAAAAAGATTTCAAGAAATATAACAGGAATTGGATTTTTCTAAAGCGTTATTTTCGAAGTACATAACCAATGTTTCGTCCAATATGCATGTTTGAATGGTTCTGTGAGTTGTTTTCTTTATGAAATAAAAATCATAGACCAATTAACGAATAAAAGCAAAGTAATCAGCATTAGTAATCATTCATACCTAAAGAGTCATTTCATTGAGCATGTGGTGTCGCTGTCGCACCAATTTATGTCTTGAAAACTCTCTAGCTTACGTTGAACCAGCCCTCAAAGTTAATATTTTTTAGAAAAAATTCTAAATAGAATCATCATATAAGATGTGGATTAGAGATAAAAGGGAAATAATTCGTGATTTAAATTAGCTTTTTTGGATTCAAGCTATGTTGGACACATAAAAGATAGAAGGAGACACTAATGGAATGTTGCAGTATCATTTGTGTCCTAATGATCAACTGGACACTTCAAAAAAATCTTATATTGCTCTTTCTTCAAGGAGTTTCATAAAAAAGAGGGAATAAATGGTCGAGAAAGTAAATGATCAAAAAGGTCAACGATTTGATATTCGCAAAATCGTGGATGAGTTCCGGCGAAAAAGTTGTTTGGATGCCATGGAAAGTTTCATGTTGTCCACAACTAGTCACACATTCTAATTTACTTCTCTTGATGGACTTTTCATTATTTTTTTACAAAAGACCTTTCGGCCCATTTTCAACAAGATTAATTTTGTTTTCTTAAATAAAAAATAATAATTTATAAAGATTGAAATTTCGTGTGGTTATTTATAGTACGTGGCGTACATGTGTCGCGTGGTTTTTCTAATATTTCAATCAAATGATATCAGCACTTCAGCGCTAAAAATATAAAAGGTTTGGTTGAATTATTGTCCAAATAGATATTCTTCAATTTTTAAGCTCTCTGATTTTATATCCAAATTATCTTTTTTTGAAAAAATAACTTTTACCAACCATTTACTATCTTCTCCTATTTTTGAAAAAAACTCAATCTTCTTCTTTTTCAAAAACATGAAAGTATAGCACAAAAACTTCACAATTTCATTTTCTTTAAGAACAAAATCTTTATTTTTTTCCTTTCAAGAACAGAAGACTACTCATCTTCATCAACGGAGAAATAAAATAGTAAGTTATTCTTTTCAATCTTGATTTAATTTATGTTTAATTTTGAATTGATTTTGGATGAAATCAAAATGGATAGGATGATAATTAATTAAATTTAATTAAATATAGGATTAGAACCGATTCGACAATGATTTGATAGTACACTTGTGTTTATTTTCCCAATTAAAATGGTATTTGATTAAGTTTTTAAGGGTTTTCCGCGATTCTATTGCCATGAGGTTTGAAAATGTTATTGAGCATCGGTGGTAGATAGATTTTGTATCGTTGGTGCTGTTGAAATGGCAACATTGGTATTCATTTTTGGGTTTTTGCTGTTCTTGGACCATCAGTATATATATACCATACTGCCAGTGTTGTTGAATGACATCAACAGTTCTAAACTTATGTTTTTGGTACAGTCGGTGCCGTTTAGCAAACTAGTGGTACGGTATATGTATTTCGACACTACAGTTAAACAATATCTCTAGTAATATTGAATTTATTGTTTTTAACGCGTACGTTTAGTTAACTAATTTCTTTTCAATACTCTAGTAAATAAAGTGGTAAATCGGAAAAAACCCTTAAAATTAATAAAGGAGGCTCAAACAGAAAAAAAATAAACTAAAACTATACATACCTCAGCCTCCCAGACTGAAGAAGTTCATACAATTTCCATTACCGCTAAAATAAATGAGACTTTGTATACCGAGCGTTAGTTATGGTTCAACAAGTACCAAGCCCGAAGAGAACAAAAAGGTGGCTCTTCTAGTCGTCGTGAAAAATCATCGGACGAGAATAGACATTTTGAGATAAATGAGCCTCAAATTTCTACTGAAACACTGAGTAGTATTAGCGATCTCAATAATTTTTTCGTGGCACAAAGAAGTATTATACTATTTATGGACCACAAACTTCACGAGGCATACAACACTTATATAAAAAGTGTAATTTTAATCATATCTTTCAATATATTTTTAATTTGGTTTATACCGATTAATAAATTATAAAAAAAATTTGTTTATTTTTGTTTCTGTTTTTACAGTCTCGTGTTGGTATTAACGTCCATGCTATGTGTGGATTTACAAAGATGGGACCTCAAGAATCAAGTGACGATTAATAATCTGTTGGGTGAGACTTCATTCTGGTCTATTATTAGGTACTTAAGTATGTTATCCTTAAACTCGCGCTTTAGCGAAGCTTTCCTCTAATGCTGACATCAAGAGATTAAGACTTTCCACTACTTCTTCGATGAGATGACTATTACTCTAGACGACATGTTCGTTATTACTGCTTTCCCGATGATGGGGAGAATAATCGAATTCAATTTTGACTCTACTTTTGGTGAAGTGTATGCACATTATGCTCGATTGTTGGAGGTTTCAGTGAATATTATTCATACGGAGTTAGAGTTGGATAAAGGAGACAGATTTGGTCTTAGATGGCTTCCGGACAGCTTTTCTTATGAGTTGTATTTGGATGTAAATCAGAATCGTACCCATAATATTGTCATAAATGTTGCATGTGTGTATCTAATGTATATGTTTGGTTGCACCATATTCAACGATATCGGCCATAAGTCCGTAAAATGAAGACTTTGCGGCCACTTTAGAGCATATAGATCGACTAGATGAGATAGCGTACTTTAAGTGCTTTAAGATAGTGTATTTTTTTATGTTTCTTTGGGTGCTTTAAGTTATTGTATTTGTTTTATATTTATGTTTGATGTTTCTTTATATTCGTTTGATGTTCTTTAGTTGAATTTCACATTTTTACTATGTATTTATCAGGTTATAATATCTTTTTTGGATTCTAAATATTCGACTTTGTGCCCTCATACACGATGTCAAATAAGAAGTGCATAAGGTGTTTGGTATAAGGATTAATGATTCAATTAAAAATATATATACTTCACAATATAACGTTGGAACTCGTTGGTAGTAGGTTGGAACATCTTCACTTCCTACAATTAGATATGTACTAAGAATATAACTCTTATCTTGTTTTACATTCATGTTTAATGTTGTATTAACGAGTTAATTTTGATATTTTCAATTTGTTAACACATTAACAATTGTAAAAAATATTGCATAAGTCTTATCTTGTTAACACATGGAACATCTTCACTTCCTACAATTAGATATGTACTAAAAATATAACTCTTATCTTGTTTTACGTTCATGTTTAATGTTGTATTAACGAGTTAATTTGATATTTCAATTTGGTTGCAAATCAGAACGTACCCATAATATTGTTATAAATGTTGCATGTGTGTATCTAATGTATATGTTTGGTTGCACCATATTCAACGATATCGGCCATAAATCCGTAAAATGAAGACTCTGCGGCCACTTTAGAGCATATAGATCGACTAGATGAGATAGCGTACTTTAAGTGCTTTAAGATAGTGTATTTTTTCTATGTTTCTTTAGGTGTTTTAAGTTATTGTATTTGTTTTATATTCATGTTTGATGTTGCTTTATATTCGTTTGATGTTCTTTAGTTGAATTTCACATTTTTACTTATGTATTTATCAGGTTATAATATCTTTTTTGGATTCTAAATATTCGACTTTGTGCCATCATGCACGATGTCAGATAAGAAGTGCATAAGGTGTTTGGTATAAGGATTAATGATTCAATTAAAAATATATATATTTCAAAATATTAAGTTGGAACTCGTTGGTAGTAGGCTGGAACATCTTCACTTCCTACAATTAGATATGTACTAAGAATATAACTCTTAGCTTGTTTTACGTTCATGTTTAATGTTGTATTAACGAGTTAATTTTGATATTTTCAATTTGTTAACACATTAACAATTGTAAAAAACCATCACACTGACTGCTACAAAATCAATAAACATCACACAAAATTCAAAAAAATTTACAACATCAACAAACATCACACCAAAATGTCTAATAAATATCTCACCAACATGTATACGAACAAATACTACACGAAAGTGTACAAGAACAAACATAACACCAAAATATCTAAGAACAAACAACACACAAAAATGTCTACCATAATTTACTCCTAATAAACAAAATATCCTCATACACCGCACTAAGCCTATCAAAATCTCATGTTAACTCTGATAGTCGAGGATATAATACAATCATGTACAATCATACCCACATATTTCGTATAACATAACCCTCACGTTCATCTTGCACATAAACCTAAATTGGGTATATAGTTTGGTTAACAATATTGTACCGACTAACCTGCTGATGAGCTAAAATATACTACATAGTTTAGAACGACTCTATATAATCTTTAGTTGGAGAGCCCCTCAATACAAGACGTAGCAAATAATCTGACAAATGCTCCTAATTTTTGCGATCAAACTCATATGCGAGAGATCTAGGTTTATTTTTCTCTTATTTTGCACACGAAGCAGCGGATACGGTAGTAAGCCCTGGGCGCGTCCAAACTGATGCAAAAATCTATGGCGATAGTAGAGATAGGTGTGCTCCATGACGAAAGTGATACCATATAACCAAGCTACTAGTTTTAATAGAAAAATATCTCGTATAGGGAAGTAAGGTTCGATAAATACCTGCAAAACAAAACAATGCAAACAATAACATAAATGAGGTTTTAGTTTTTACCATTTATGTTTTATAACATATTTTTCAACTCTTCAATTTGTTCCATTCTAGTACTAATTGCATACCAAGTATGAAAAATTCTAAGAAATTGGATACGAAATATTTTCATAAATCGATATATTAATCAATTTATCATCCTCTAGTAACTACAAACGAAACATTTGTTTTATATTCTATGTATAGTAGTAACCGCATACTAAGAATTTTCATACTTTGATAAATTAAACAATCAATAGTTATAAATATACTATTTGAAAAAATTAAAACCTACATTAGTTTTTTACATGTTGTTGAATATAATCCTCTAATTCGGTTTGGTCCGAGAATTAGAAATGGACAAACATGCATCTCATAAAGCAATAGTTGGCATCTGCTCTGTATAACTCACGCGTGTAACCGGAGAAAATAAAATAAAATGATCTCATATTTAGATATCGAGAAGAGCGATACACCCACCTATAGTCATCATCTTCTATAACAACTCCCTTCTTAGATAAACGATAGGAGTTGGAGCTCAAAGAATATTAGGTGGTCGTTGACACTAGAGGTCGAGCTTGAAGAAACTAAACCGAGAGAAGGTGTAGAATTGTATGGAGATGACAGTGGAAGCGGAAACGTCTCTATAGGAACCAGGGATGGGACTTCCTTTATTGTGGATATCTTATGTTATTATATTCTTGATTCGTCTTGTCTGCGTACCGTCATCGTTATCAGAAACCCTTTTTTAATTCTATAATCAAAAGAAAAAAGATACAAATTATACGTATACATATTTGAAAATACTAACTCTTAAAAGATAAGATGTTTTTCATAATAAAAACAACACAAACCGAACCAACACAACCAAACAAAAAAGACAAAACTGGTTTGGATAAAATTAGGTCCCTGGAACTATCACACGCTAAAGCTAATAGTGGACTGGTAATTGTCCGCGCAAAACATCTAGCGCCAAACACTACCGGTCACCATAAATTTAGCGCTTACATTAGTGCTCGTACCAAATATTTGTCGTGCTTTGCATGTTTGGCGGAAACCATGTGTTCTTCCCTTGATTTTATGAAAAAAAACACATGTTTGAAACTAACAAGTAAATCAAGTCCAAATTAAAACCTATTCAACTAAATCTTACATTATTTGAAACCAAATATAATTATCATATTTGAAAGCAACTCCATATCAAAACCAAATGTAAGTTCCGGATAGACTTAGAATTGTTTTGATTTAATTCGATAAGTCGAAAGATTTTGATTTGCATTTCGTCGAATTTCGATTTGTTTGGTGTGAAACGAGCTTGAAAATTAGATATGGTCACCAAAGATAATTGTTTTGTTTAGATAACGATGTGTCGTGTTAAATTGAGTTTGTAGTGTTTGTAGATGAGGGTTATGTACAATTACTGAAGGTTTGGTTCCCAAACAAACTTTTGGTGTTTGTAGGTGAAAATTTTAGTCGGGCAATATACTAAATTTTAGTGGCTGAATAAAACATCAACCCCATATTAAATGAGAGATTCAAAATTTCAATTGTCAAAACTGATTCAATTAAATTTTTTTGTTCAAGATTAATTATTTAGTTTATGTTTTAATATATTGTATTAGCTTAAGGTTTATTTGATTTTTAGATTAAGGTTAAATTAATTGTTTAAAATTTTAATTATAATTAGTTGAAATTATTTTTAAAATATATATTATTTGGAAAAAAAGAATAAAAAAAAAGGAAAAATGATAATTTTATGAAATAATTTATTTTATACCTGTTATTTTAGTTTAGGGGTACAAATATTAAAACTAACAAATTCATGGACAACTTTTATTTATATATATATATATATAGTGGAGCCACTTGAGGGTTAGGAAGGGCTGGAGCCCCCTAATCCCGGTCCCGCAAAATATATATATATTTATATTTATTGTTTTTTAAAAATGATTCAGTTGGACCATTATTAAAGATATTCTACGAAACTACTTCCAGTCCTACTATTATTCATGAAGTGGTTCACATTTTGTTCTAAAAAAAATTTATATGATTTTTATTTTTTATTTTTATATTACTTTACCTTTTATAATTTGAAAAGATAATTAATTTTAAAAGAAACATCAACGTCTTATTTTCTTATAATAAGATAGAGATTAATAAATGGAAACTAAGTAAATTATTAAAAAATATATCAAAATTAGAAATTAAATAAAATGGTAAATAATTAAAATTGAAATAGAATATAAGAGAAATTGATATTTTTAAAATATTTGTGAGAAATTAAAACATTGGAACAAAGCCACCAGTGAAACATAAATAAATAGAAAAGGATTTGGTCTAAAATATTTTTATAAATTTATATTATTTTTTGTTTACAAAATAGTTGGAAAAAGATTGTTTCACAATGGTTTGTCGTTGTGCTGGTAGTGAGAAATTGTATTTTTAGAATTAGCACGGTGGTGTTTTTAGAGCTAGATAACGCATTCAAAACTAACAATAGAACTAGGTTTTGCGAAAATATTGAAAAATGTTTCGGAAGATTATGTATACATTTTATAGTTTAGCTCCCCTAATTTCCATTCCTAGATCCGCCACTATATATATTGTTTTGGTTCAAATGTATGAATATTAAAATTTGAAAATTTTACTTTGAATAATTTCATTTAATAATTTTTTTTTAACGATTCTCACGATTCTTTTTATTCAGTAAAATTTAATATTTTCATCATTGAAAATAGAGATGTCAAAATTTACTAAAATAAAACCGATATAAAAAATCATATAATATTTCAGGCAGATTATTTCGTTTACGAATATAGATACCAGCATACACATAACATATGATCAATACGGTCTCTCGCCAACATAATTACCAACAGGATCATAATTACATGTCATGAAAACATCTCCATCCTCACAAATGACACGGGCGCATCCAACTTTTCTCGTCCGCTTCCACACGATTTGAGTGTAATGACCGCACATCTGTCCTGATTCGCATGTATTGCTCTTATAATCGTAATATTTCTCTTCGTCTGCCCATGCGTCCACTGCATCGCTAGGTGTCCATGATGAGCCACTGCCCCAGTATATATTTTCACCGAGTTTAAATCCATATTCCGGAAATGAATGCTCCAGCCTACCCAATAAAAGTGACGCTTAAATTAAATTTGGTCCAAAAAACTATAACTAGCTCAAAAAATATAGCATTTTCTTTTGTTATCATTTTGTTTTGGATTCCGCCTGGTCATCCTTTGGATAGGTTTTCTCACAGGATAGGGAAGTCACCGTCAAGTGAGATCCGTCGGAACTTTTTTATCTACCGGACCGAATAGATTCAGACGGCGGAGTCTTTCCGGTCCGATGAGAAAGTCTGTTCGGACAAGGATAAAAAGATATTTTCAAAATAAATAGATATATTTGATAAGGTAAATACTTAAGACAAGTTATCTTTTGAACCAAATTTAGCCTTGGTTTAAAACTTAATCTTACCTTTTGTGTGATTTAATCAAATAAAAATAAAAATAATATAATGATTTTAATTCGGATTGATCACTATTAATAACTTTTTTATGACCGAATTAAAAAAAAAAATTGATAAAAAAATATTAACGAAATTCATGTGAATTCCTATTTGGTTGATAGGTTTTTAAAACCGAATTACAATCGAATCCATAAAAAACGGATTGAGAATTTGATCCAAATTTAACAGTTTGGTCCGCGGTTTTATTTTAAAAATCGAATCGGTAAAACGGATTTGGAACTAAACTGATAAACAGGTAGAACCGATTTGGAATTGAACCAATGAAATCAGTAAACGTATAGAACCGATATAAAACCGAACCAATAAAATCGTTAAATCCATACAAAATCGAACCGAAACGATAAAATTGTTAAATCAATACAAAACCGATAAAACGGTTGAAACCGATTTTTTTTTAAATTTATTTTTAATATATAATATTGTCAAAATTATCAATAAGGACCAATTTAAAATATTAAAAAATAATTTTTTAATTTTTAATTTTTATATTACTAATTTAAATAAAATAATTGAAATTTAAATTACAAGTACATTTAAATAATAAAAATTCGACAAAATTTAAAACCGGGTTGAAATTGCACTAAAATGAACGGAACTGACACGGCCCAAACCGAAATCCGACTTAACCGAACCGGATCCGATCGAACTTAACCATCGGTTCGAATCCAAAACTAAATTCGAAACTTAACAGTACAGATAGGTGCAACCAGTGGCGGATTTACTATGGGGCTAGGGGGGGCGCGAGCCCCCCCTAGCCTCAAAAAAGATTAGTATTGAGGAAATTTTTATTTTCGGAATTTTTAAAGAAGTTATGTTTAAAATGTTTGATCAATGGTCAAACGGTGTCGGTTTTGGCTGAAATTTTGACAGTATGTTTGGGACATATAAAGCTTCAATATGTCCGGTTGGATTGTTATTTGATGCTACGGTTCGGGAGAAATCACTTTTGGAATAGTGGAGTAGTTTTTGTAATATTATTCATTTTTGTTTTTTTTTGTTAGTTTATTATGTTTAAAATTGTTGGTGGGTTGTAGATATTTATTATATTGAATTGGATATACTTTTATCTTCAACTTATCATAATTTTTGAAGTGTTTTTGGTGGAATCTTCATAAGTCTTGTGGTCTTTTACTCCTCACAACGAAGTGGTCTTTTCATATAAATGTTTTGGTTGTTGATTTATTTTACCGTTGATTATTTTTCAGTGATTAGATTTGTGGTTTTATTTTGTTAATAAATCGGTTGTTTTATTATTTGGTTGGTTGTTTTGAAGTTAATCTCGTGTGTGGTTGATATACTATTATTTGGGTCTAGTAGTTGGTATTACAGCTCCATACCTAGACGAAAACATGATATGAATGAAATTCTTGGATGTCGAAGATGATGAACCATCAGTCATGTTCATCAAACGGAGTGACTTTATTAGAGTGTATAAATATTGTGTGACTTGATTAATTAAAGTGACGCTAAGGAACTTCTAAGATGCTCTAATAAGAGTGAACAAATATATCCATTGTAAAACTTTATGAGTTAGATATGAATCATGAAACAACCTAATTAGAGGGAGTATTAGGTAAGTCAACTGAGGGGAGGTAAAAGTGGTAGAATTTGTTATGTGCGACCAAATTTCCACGTCGGATAGGTATGAGAAGACACGATGACAAATAAGTAAGAACATATCTCAACTATTATGAAGCCTTTTGATTTTATACATAAATGTTACAACTCGTACTAACTCATATATAAACTTAAGATTATTTAGACATATGCCCCATAAATGTATAAATTTTTTTTATATTTAATTTTAATAAATATTCATGATTTTCTTAATCAATAAAAATGTCACGATTAATTTTTTTAATATTTTCAAACATATTATTAAAAAATCAATTAAAAATAGGAGGTGAATGAAAAAAATTAAAACATGTCTAGTTTATGTAATACTTCAGCCCCTCCTGGCCTGGATTCCTGGTTCCGCCACTGGGTGCAACCCGATTAATTTAACCCGGTTCTGTCATAATCTGGACACAGAACCGAACATATACCAACCCTACCTGCAATCTGCTTTTCTTTGATTCGCCCACCATTTAGCGTACTCCTCGAGCTGAAAATCCCACATTAATGGCAACTCCCATTTCGCTGCCCGAACCATATTATGAGCAAACAAGAACTGCAGCGTTTCTCCTACACATCCCCAACATAGTTCTTTCGATATCTTATAAATCGTCGCATTATCGGGTTTTGATCGACTCTTCGGTGCGTCGATTTCGGATGCGGCTATAAGATAGACTGTTGTGATGGATATGAAAAGAAAAATGAGAAATCGAGTGGCTTTCATTGTTTGGAAATACAGTTGTTTTCAGGTGGCATCAAATATTCGAACTCTGTTTATGTGTGTGAAGAATGTACTGCACCATGATATGATAACTGCAATATTGTGTGGTCCAGCATATTTTATATAAAAATTTATTCAATTATTTTTTATATATATAAACAGGACGTTTTATTTTTAAAACATATTTATAGAATAACCTGATTTGGATCGATATATATATATATATATTCGGTTATTAGGTTCTCTCGTATTCGTATTGAGTGTACCAAAGGGAAACAAATTAAAACCAAAAGGGTAGGGAATATAGAGCGTATTGATAACGTTTTTCTTGCCCAAGAGTTGGTTAGAGGTTCGAACCGTGCAAGAATTTCTCCACGGTATGTTAATGGTAGATATTCGCAAAGCTTTTGACACAGTCTCATGGGACTTCCTATCGACAATACTCCATGGTATCGGCTTTCCTCCTAAGTTTGTGGGTTAGATTCTTGCTTGCGTTACTACAGCATCTTTTTCGGTTTCCATCAATGGCGAGCTTCATGGTTTCTTTCGTGGGCAACGAGGCTTAAGGCAAGGTGATCCCATGTCCCCTACTTTATTCATCATTTGTCTTGAATATCTATCCCGGTTGTTAAAGAAGAGATCGAGTGAACCGGGCTTTAAATTCTACCCGAAATGTGCCCGCACGCACACCACCCATCTTGCTTTTGCCGACGATTTGATGCTTTTCTCACGAGGGGACGAGACATCGGTTAACATCCTTATGGATTGTTTGGGACATTTGGAGGATGTATCGGGCCTCTCATTGAACCCTACTAAATCCACAATATATCTAGCCGGAGTTAATGAGATTGTCTATGATCGGATTATGGAGAGAGTCGGATTTGAAGTTGGCACATACCATGTTCGTTACCTGGGGATACCTCTCGCTCCAATGACGGTTTCAGTTACTAATTTTGCTCCTTTAACTGCAGCTATCTCGAGTTACATTGAGAAATGGGAGCACATGAAACTTTCTTACGCGGGAAAACTTCAACTGATCACATCCGTACTTCAAGGAGTAGAATGTTTTTGGTTCCGCGCTTTTCCTTTGCATTCGGCGGTCCTTAATACCATCCGCTCGCTCTGCCTCAAGTTCTTCTGGGGGGGTAGACCAGCTCGGATTGCATGGGACAAAATTTGTAAACCGAAGGAAGAATGAGGTCTTGGACTTAAAGATATAGGAGTTTGGAATCGTGCTCTTCTTACCCGTTCGATATGGTTATTTCATTCGGGTTCCGAGTCTTTATGGGTGAAATGGGTGCACGAGTATTATCTTCGAGGACAAACTATCTGGGACTACCAAAGACGAGATAGAGACAGTCATCTTATTCGAAAGCTTCTTGATATTAGAGATTCTTTGATTCAGATATTTGGGGGCCGAGACCATGCGATTCGGGGTCTTGAAAGTTGTGTTTTGGATGGAAAGTTAATCACAAGCCGTGTCTATGAAGCCATGAGGACAAAAGGTGAACCGTGCCCGATGTTATCGAAGATATGGAAGAGATACATCCCACCGAAATACACTTTCACCGTTTGGCTTGCATTCAACCGTCGTCTGGCCACAAAAGACACACTTCACTACATGGATTTGCCTAACATTAGTTGCCCCTTTTGTAGGCATTCTGATGAATCGAGTGCACATGTTTTCTTTTCTTGCAGGTTCAGTGGAGAAATATGGGGTTGTATCAGAGCATGGTTGGGGATTACTCGCGCAATGACCACGCTTGACAATGCACATAAATGGATTAGGAAGGAGCACCGGGGCACATCCTACCGATCCCGCGCCATCAACCTTGCATTCCAAGCTATTGTTTTTGAGATTTGGCGTGCTCGAAACCTCCTTGTATTTGATGAAGATATCGTGACTCAAGACACAATTTTCACTCGAATCACCCTTACGACTTTGAAGACTTTATTCCGCTTATATCCGCATTATCGACTTGCATGTTAGATTGCATGTTAGATTTCTTTTGGCTTATTGATGTACTCGGTTTTCCTGATTTTATTTGTAAAGTCCATTGGTGACTTGTACTCTACAGAGAGATCTTTGAACTCTCTGAACGATTGTAACCTTGTACATCATATATACAAATCCACATTTACCTAAAAAAAAGAGCGATTGAAAGTCTTGGAATTGATACATACCTATATTTATAGACCGTTTTCACAAGAATCATGGAACGGTTAGCGGTATTTTATATCATTTATTAACGACTTCTATCGTTTCGGATACCTTTATCTCTTTCATGAAAAGTTTGAGGCCTTTGAAAATACCTAGAATAGTATGACATAGTCCTTTAATATATAATGTCGGGTTCGTCAGACATGAATGGTATATCTGAGAGACAGAACTGCACACTAAAATATATGGTTAGAAGTATGATAAGTCAGTCATCTCTACCACTATCTCTCTGGGGGGAAAGCTATCAAATGTGTCACTTATATACTCAACAAAGTGCACATCAAGGCTACTGTTAAAACCCCATGTGATATTTGGAATATGCGCAGCCTCAGTTTGAAGTATTTGTATATATGGGGATGTCAAGCTGAGGTAAAAGCTTACAAACCTCTGGAAAAGAAACTAGACCCACAAGAAATCAACTGTTTTTCATAGAATCTTTTTAACATTCTATGGGGTTTAAGTTTTATGATTCTCCCATTGGTACTATATTTGAAATGAGAACGACAAAGTTTCTCAAATATGTTGAGTTTAGGGGGAATAAGGGAACAAATGTTTATTTGAGGAAGAATTTGTAGAGATTCATGAAGGTTTTAACAGAGATATCCATGTGTTAGAACATTAACCTCTAATGTCAATCATTTCGGTCCTATTAGAACAAGTAAATACTCAGAATAACACTAACGTTCTCCTTGAGAGCTCTAACTAGGATACAAATATGGCCTAGTTAGAACAAGATGAACCTCAAGGTAAGCTTCCACAAGAAGATCAAAATGATATTGTTCATAAAAATCAAAATCTACTTCCTAGAGAAGTGCAACAAGAGGAAATAGTGCTCTTACGAAAGTTCAAGAGAGAAAGAAAGAGTATTATATATCCAAAATTTATAGTATATCTTCAGAAGCATGATGATTCATGTGATCAAACTCTAGTTGATCCGTCATCCTACAACCAGTCCATGGAAAGCTCTGACTCTTATGACTGGATCGACAGTATGAATGAAGACTATAGATCGATATAGGACAATACGATATGGGAACTTGTCCCATTACCTGAAGAGAAAAATGCAATTAGTTGTAAGTGAGTTTATAAAACCAAAACAAATTTCATAGGTAACGCAAGATAAAAAAACATACTTTATAGAAAGGTTATACTCAATGTAAATGGATTGAATTTAAAGAATTTTTTAATAATCATACTAATTGAGTTAGTCGACGGAATTCTTGTAAAAAATCATAGCATTAGTTGCACATTTTGATATCCAGGTCCATTAAATCGATGTTAATACCGATTTTCTCAATGGTAATATTGAGAAAAATATCTATATAGTGCAACTAGAATACTTTGTAAAATGCAACTAAAATGATCTTGTTTGCAGACTTAAGAAATCTATTTATGGGCTCAAATAAGCCTTTCGTTAGTGGTATCACAAATTCCTTAATGTGGTAGTATCTTTTGACTTTGAAGTCAACTTGTTTGAGGATTGTGTGTATGATAATTTCAATTGGAGTAATTTTATAATTCTTATATTGTATGTGGATGACATATTGCTTGTTTCGAGCAATGAATTTTTTTTACATACTATAAAGATAATTTATTAGATAAGTTTGGTGTGAAAGATCTTAGTAATGTAAGTTTTGTGTTAGGAATCTAGATATATCGGGATCAATATTGTGGTATTCTTAGATTATTATAAAAGGTATACATTAAAGGTATGTTACAACATTACGAATTGATAAATTGGAAAACCCACCCCTATAAAGAAAAGGATGATAGAATTAGTCTCGTTCAATCTCAAAAACGAATGTGGAAATCAAAATAGTCCCTTAAGCTTCATTAATTGGGAGTTTAATGTATCTTCATGTTTTACCAGACTGGATATTATTTTTGCTGTAAATATGTTAATGAGATATGTTAGTAACTGAGGCCGGTGTTTTAAAATTCGTTCAAGGCGTACGCTTTGAGGCGCGCCTTGAATCGGTTTTGGTCATAAAGTGAACCAAGGCGTACGCATTTAGTGAAACAAATGAGGCGTACGCCTTTTTATTTAATATGTACGCCTGAAGGCGATTGCCTTGAGGCAGTAAAGGCGTACGCCTCAGCAATAACGGTCATTCTTTTAAAATTAGTAATACACGACATTTCGGATTCACAGACTTTTCACTATCTGTATCTCCGTCTATAAATGCAAAGTACTTTCATTCTTTATTTCATCTCATAAACTCTCTATTCTTCTTCTTCTCCAAATTTTTGTGAATATCTTCACAATCCGTTTTTCTCATGTTATTTCTAGTTTCTTCTTCTCTTTTATGATTGTATATCAGTTCTGTTTAGTTTCTTATTCTCTTTTACGATTGTATGTTATAATAATATATAACTGTTGTGGATAACCTCGTAACTGTTATGCATACTGAAATTTGTTTCCTTGCATGTTATTGTTATAATGTTCATCTGGGACTGTTTCTTTAATAGTGACATGAGTAGGTAACTGTTTTGCATGCTAAAAATGTTTCTTTAATAGTTATATAATTAATTGTCTCATGTTTTTATAACCATATAATATAATTTTAGTTTTCATTAGCAGTTTTTGTCAATAACGTAATATAGATTAATAATAGATGTGTGAATCTTCTTCATTGTTTCTGTAGTTTAATCTGTTTGTGTTTATGTTTTATTTAACCTGTTCTGTTTTTGTCCTATTAGTTAATTTAATTTGTATTCATTGTATCGATTTTAACTTGTACTACTGTTTCTTTAATTTTGTCCTTATTTACAGTATAAGTAAATGTTACTATAAATATTAATGTTCATGATTTAAATTGGAAGTATGAAGATGAAGTCCAGATGCAAGATAAAAAAGGTTATCTTTAATTAGAATGCAAGTTTTGTAGGAAGGTTATCAAAAGAGGGGTGACAAGATTGAAGAATAATCTTGCATGTAATCGTCAAGATGCAAAACCTTGTGAGAATGTGCCACTTGAAGTCCGAGAAGAAATAAAAGCTTATACGAAGAAAGGTTTTGTATTAAGGCAAACAAGCCAATAAAATTTTGAATATTTGGTCAATAGAGGATCGGATGTTGAGAGAGTTGAACAACAAATTCCTTCTACTAGAAATTCTACTTAAGGAGTTAGAGGTCCGATAGATAGATTCATGACTCCAAATGATGATATACAAGATGGTGAGACGAATGTCAAACTTCCATCCAACATCAGAGAACAAAGAAATCATGTATGTTTGGATATCAGACGATTTTTTAAAAAAAATGGTATATCGTTTAATGTAGCGAACAACCCTTTTTTGCTAATATGCTTCGATCTATTGGTATGTTTGGACGTGGTTTAAAAATACCATCTAGCTATGAATTGTCTACTTGGATTTTAAAAGATGAGGTAAATTCTACGAACTCTACGATTGAAAACATTAAGAAAACTTGGCCAAGTATGGGTGTGACTATTATGTCTTATGGGTAGACAGATACTAGAGGTCGTCAATTGCTTAATTTTTTAGTTAATTCTCCAGAAGGTACTATTTTTTTAAAAGCATTTATGCAAACGATTTAATCAAAGATGCGAATTTGATTTTCAAATTATTAGATGATATTGTTGAGGAAGTAGATAAGAGCATGTTGTGCAAGTTGTGACCGACAACGCAGTTGCTTATAAAAAAGTGGGACAAATGTTAATGGAGAAAATAAAAACTTTATATTAGACACCATGTACTGTCCATTGTATCGATTTAATGCTTGAGAAGATTTACAAGTTTCTTCCACTTGCAAATGGTTATCGAAAGGCTAAGAAAATTTGTAATTTTATTTATGGACACGGGTGGGTGCTAGCTTTGATGATAAAATTTACAAAAAGAGAGTTAATTCATCCAGCTGCAACACGATTTGCAACCGCAAATCTTACATTATAAAGCATGCTTCAATGCAAGAAACAGTTGGAAAAAATGGTTAGTTCCAACCGGTGGAATAATTTTGTTTGGGCCAAAAAATCTGAAGGTAAGACGGTAAAAAAATATTGAGAGACCCAAACTTTTGGAAAGGTCTAGTATGTTCTTTAAAGGATACAAACCCTTTAGTTAGTGTTTTAAGATTGGTCGATTCAGTAGAGATTCCAGCCATGAGTTTTTTATAAGAAGCAATGGATAATGCGAAAGAAGATATTGTAAAACAAATTGACTCTGATTTGTCAAAATACAAAGAAATATGAGATATTATTGATGAAAAGTGAGACTATCAAATGCATCGATACCTACATGCTGTCGCATATGCCTTAAACCCACAATTTAGGTACGAGCCTAATTTTTCAAATGATCCAGAAGTCACACTTGGATTTTATAATTGCATGAAGAAACTTATTCCAGCTATAGACAAAAGAAATCAAGTTCATTTGGAACTTGACAAATTTATTTGCAAAGTTGGTTTATTTGGTCGTTCGGAAGCAAAAGAAACAAGAAATAAATGAGTACATAGTAAAATTCAAATCATCTACCTTTTTGTTGTTTTTAGTGTTTTATGTACTATAAATTTACAAACTTAATGTTTTTTAAGCGCATTAGTGGCGACGTTATGGTACATGTAGACCTACATTGAAAAAGTTTACAATTAGAGTGTTAAGTTTAACATGTACTTCATCTGCGTGTGAGATAAATTGGTCGGTCTTCAATCAAGTTCATACAAGAAGTAGGAATAAATTGAGCACAACAAAGCTAAATGTTTTAGTTTTTGTCATTTACAAAAAAAGACTAAGGTTCAAACAATTTCAAAATAAGACAAGGATGAAAAAGAATGTCGATATCTTAATTGGTGATGAAGTTAATAGTGATTATAAATGGCTTGTTGGATCATCTCTTGAAGTGGGAGAAAATATTTTTGAAGGAGAGGCTACGGGAAGTAGAACATGTCCAAGAGTGGTTTCAAATGATCGACCAAACAATTGGCAAGCAACTCTAGTTGAACTAGACATCGAGGCTATTGGCCAAGAGGTTGGAGAGTCGGATGAAGAACCACCCCAAAACTCTTCACTAGTAAAAAAAAGAAAGGAGAATACTAGTGGAAGAGGAAGTACTAGTAAAAAAGGGAAGGGAGACAAAAGGAAAGGTGTGGTTATGTCACTAATTAACGAAGACGATTGGGATGATTATCATTCCAATGGAGAAGATGAACCCACTATAAAATGCAATGATGGTTCTAGTGATGAAGATGATGATGCATATTTTGATTGACGAACAACAAGTGAATAACTTTTTTTATTATGTTATTTTGGATATTATGTTCTATTTGGATATTTGTTATGCTAATTTGAATGCTATGTTTTATTTAAATTTATTTTGGATGTTATTTCTTAATTAGTCATGGTGTATTTGTTTTTTTAGTAATATTTCATTGATTTACGTCTTTTACGCCTCAAGGCACCGTTCCGGATTTTAGGAGCCTACCTCCTCGAGGCACCGTTTCGAATTTTCAAACATTGACCGAGGCATAGATCATTGGAATCCAGTTAGAAGGGTAATGTGATATATGTAAGAAACAAATGATTATGTATCGAACATTGACCGAGGCATAGATCATTGGGTATCATGACTCAACTTTTGGTGAATGCATAGACACACTGAAAAGAACTTTGGGTAACATATTTTTATTAGAGGTGCAACATCCTGGAAAATTATAAAATAATCACTTGTTGCATCGTCCACAGTGACAACATAATTTTTTACGCACTTTGAGGCATCGAACCAAAGATTATGGCTGCAAACTTTTGCCACCAAACTACGCATTTTACAAGAGATAAAAAGTACCATGAGGTTGTATTGCGACAACAATTTCGTGGGGTAGTATCTTAACAGCAACAAGAGCTCGTCTAAATCCAACCACATAGACATAAAGTTATTTATATGTTAAAAATAGAGTTTAGATGGATAAGATAAATATAGAGTATATTGGTACAAACTCCATTAAAGTAGATCCTTTAACAAATGCGGTTTTGCCTAATATTCTCCAATGACACACCATGTATGGATGTAGTTAATTTAGAGGATTGTTTGTTTCTATAGGAGAGTTTATGATGGGATTTGATGATATATTCTTTGTAATGTGCATATAAAGTTTTATTTCAATATATATATATACACTTTGTTGTATTTATTGATATATGCTATGCATTGAATCTCCAAATGTGTGAGCTATTTAAGAGAAGATATATACGATTACAAGCCATATTACTCTTAAGCTACACTCCATAATTGGCCCAAGTAATTGATTGATAACAATAACGTGATTATCATTGCATCATAGTATTCACATTACGAGAAATAAGGCTTTAGTATTTTATTATTATCAATCATGTATGGGCTTGTATTGATTGTCTATTAGCAAATGATTAAGGGATCCCACTATAGTTGAATATATTCTTGGGTAGCATGGGGCGATCCAAGTAGGAGATTGTTAGATTATATTTATGGATCAACATAATTTGGACCAACATGCTA
Organism: Limnanthes douglasii subsp. nivea; assembly: GCA_036936605.1. Classification (NCBI taxonomy): domain Eukaryota; kingdom Viridiplantae; phylum Streptophyta; class Magnoliopsida; order Brassicales; family Limnanthaceae; genus Limnanthes; species Limnanthes douglasii. The sequence continues at coordinate 8,497,057 of JAUPFV010000004.1, read as the reverse complement.
AATATATATATATATATATATATATATATATATATATATATATATATATATATATATATATATATTCGGTCATTACCTAAAGATAGTTCAATAATAAAAGTAATTTAGTTAATTATATTATATAATTATAACTGTATTGTACCTATAGATGAAAAAGACATTATGGACCCAAGTGTGGTAATCGAATTGAATTTGGGCACTACGAAGAAAAATGCTCAAATCTCAACACTTAAACATGACGATTTTACTCTGGATGTAAATTGATTTTATAAATTTACTAGGTTGGGGTCATCGATCACAAGATATCAAAGTTTATGGGCCTAACAACTTTGGGCTTCATGTTGTTTAGTCTATATAAACAGACTTAGGATTTTGGCATTTCTTCAGCGAAAACGAGAAATACAAAACAGACTATCGACAATCATCATCTTGTTGGTTAGAAGATCTTATGACCCTTCTCTCAGGCACTTTGGTAAAAATTCTTGAAGATCAAAGGCAAACAATAGATTACACAAGATTGGAGAATGAAGAACAATAAGCACATCAATACAATTTTTTTTTTTCGTTTATTCAATAAGTGAATCTATAAGAAGGTTTTACATTTGTAATTCTATAGTTTGATATGTGTGTTTCTACGGTTTGATGAGTGATTCATCATTTGAAACTATAAAGTCATAAAAACCATTTGCAGATATCGATTACAGAGTATTTGACAAATATAATTACTATCACCATATATTATTTAAAAACGAATTAATATGCACATTAAAATATTTTATAATAATCATACCAATCGAGTTAGTCGCCAGAATTCGAAATTTATAGATCTAATGCGGATCAAGAACAAATCAATATACTTATTTATGATTTTTATTAAAATTGTTGACATTTTTGTTAAACCCGTTATTATGTCGAGGACGTTTTTAAATAAAACGCTAAATTAAAAAAAGTTAATCATGTATATGAACGAGACATACTTCGGAGAAATAGGATTTACCTTAAAATATTAGTACAAAAGATATTGGGTCCAAACCGTTTGGCTCCTGATAAAAAAAATTAACCCATATAAAAGTAGATCAGTAAAAGAAAAATTATCAAAAAACGTAATAATATCAATAAAAACTGAAAACATGTAAAAAAACAAGAATAACGTAAAAATTGTGCGATGTGAGTCACAACTTCTAATGAGAATAGCCCTAATATTTATTTAGGTAAACTTCTAAAAGCTAAAATTCCGCATTTGAACCCTTTTGAATTAAAAGTTTAAACCAAAAATCAAATAATATATAATACAACTCCGCTGAAACGAGTCTCGTAGGGTAGCCGAGTTGGTTGATAAGGCATGTCTGTCACTAGAGGTCATGAGTTCGAGTTCCTTTACATACGCTTTCTTAGCTGAACCTGTCACCTTGTGTGATTTACCTTCTGTCATTGGTCTGCACACAGCCTTATATTATTTAGTAAAGCAATCTTTCGCGTTAGGCGCTCATTTTTTTTGTCTGGATGGAAGCTGGTGGCGGGGCTTGCTTAACCGGATACACAGAATTGGGATACCATCTCTCTATCTATGAGCGAGACTCTCTCCAGATGTCCCCAGCAAAAAGTAAAAAAAATTCACTCGTTGGCGACACCTTCCTTTCTATGAACACTCCACCACTGAATGATGAACTTTGTCAGCCTGTTTTTGCCTCCGACCCGACCAGGAGAGAAGACAGGACAGGGTCAAACCAAGTCAGACTAAAGATTTATCATGTGCGCACTCGTTGAATAGCGCTGCGGGTTCTTGTCGAAAAAAAAAACAGATTATTTCCAAAAAAAACACCGAAAAATAAAGATAAAATATTCATCAATAAATGATCGAATTTCGTTTTAATAGTTAACTTTTGTTTTCGAAAAATATTTGATTTTAATATAGTAAACCAAAATAAAGAGAAAATTAAATTTTTCTCTCAGATCCAATTCTTATAATCGTGGACAACCTTTTTACATATTTTATGTAATCGTGGAAGAATTCAAGTTTTAATTTTCTATAATGTGAATAATAATATTCTATAGAGTTCGTTCGTTGGGTTGGCAATTGTTTTGTTGTTTGTATAAATTATTGAAGCTTTTAGGGCTCTCGTGAGTCGTGATAATGGCCAATGTTGTTCCCGTGAAGTCTTCTTGTTTGTATTCGAAGTTTATGCAGGTAACACGCCACATCAATATTCCTTCTAGAATATGTAAATAATTATTACACACATTTTTACAGTTTGGTTAGTCAAATGTCATGAACATCCATATTTTCATTATTATTTTTGTTTTCATATATCCTTAAAAATTAAGATTTATTTAAAAAAATTATTTTTCATATAAAACTAAACTATATTTTATAATACTTAAAATACTTTTAATTAATAATAAAAAAAAATATAAAAAGTTAAAATTAGATCTGAATAGTAATTATAATAGATGAAAAAACAGATCAATTGTTATAGATAAGAAACCAGGATAACTATGATAGATGTTGAACCAAACTAATTATGATAAAAGCAAAATCATATAATGAGAAACCAGTGTAATATATATATATATTTTAAAAAAATAAAACATACCATAAATAAATCCAGTTTTGTTCATCTTAAAAAACAAAATCAATGGTATTTTCAAAAACGAATCGAGTTATAGTTTAAAAGATATGAACCTTTAAAATTTTAAATTAAAAAGAATAAAAAAAAAATTGTACACGTGTTTGATGATTACATGTAAAAATGGTATTTTATGTATATAATTTTTTTATTTTGTTGGGTTTTACTCGGTAATATGTTTGCGGAATTGATTTTCATGAGTAATTGTCCATTTAGTTTAAATATATGTTATAATCCTGCCCATCACTACCTAAATAGGCGCCACTTAAGATAAAAATGGTTACTTTAAACATCATTTATTATTTTACTATATAAATTTACCTATATAATGAAACGGGGTAGTCGAGTTGGTAGAGTAAGACATGGGTGTGATCAAAGGTCATGAGTTCGAGTCTCTTTACAAACGCTTTCTTGGGTGAGCCTCTCACTTTGTGCGCTTTACCTTATGGTGTTGGTTTCCAGACTATTGCGTCAGACTGAAGGTTTACCCTGTGCGCACTCATTGAGTTATGGCGTTAGTTTGCAGGCTATTGCGTCAGACTGAAGGCTTACCTTGTGCGCACTCATTGAGTAGCGTTTGCGGGTTTCCTTTGGAAAAAAAATGAAACGGGGTGGACCAAATTTTAATTACGGTCTGTAAATGTAAAACAGTTATTTATCCAAACAAAACCCAACTCCTACTCTTTAATCCAAACCTAAAATTATTTTATAAAAACCCAAACCCAAACTCATTAAATCTATGGTAAATAGGTTTGATTTTGCTTTATTTAAGTGTAAAATATAAAGCTATGGTTAAATGAAAATGTCAAATGTGAAACTATGATAAAATGGAACGTAATATGCGAAATGAGTGTTAAGTTTGATTTTTCTTGTATAAGATGAGAAATACAAAACTAGGATTAAATGAAAACGCGATATGTGAAACCATAAAAAATGAAATGTGAAATGCGAAACAAGTGTTAAATTTGAGGCGAATGCTGATGAGTTGATAGTTAGTCCGAGGAGGATTTTGTGATAGAGAAATTCTTTGGGGTCAAACTTAGAGAGAGAAAGTGTTAGAGTAGTAGAGAGAGAAAGTGTTACTATTCATCTCGAAATTCGTGAAGCGTGTGAGGTCCTTTTATAGTACAATTGTGGACCCCACACGCTTTAATTCGGGTTAATTACATCTTTTGGTCCCTACTCTAAAATTCTTTCCTATTCTGGCTACATCTTTACAATTAATGCGCTTTGACCCATATACGCCTAATTCTATACATTTTGGCCCTTATACGTTTATTTCTATGCACTTTGGCCCTTATACATTTATTTCTATGCACTTTGGCCCTTATACATTTATTCTCCTTATCAGTAGCCCCCCAGTCTTAGTAAAAAATTGTTTTGCTAAGACTGATCAATTCTTCTATCCAGCCAAAACCTCTTCGAACTTCGCAAGTCCCTTAGGTATAAAAGCCGCTTCCTCAAAAGATCGTCTCTTCGAAAATCATAAGTCCCTCAAGTCTAAAAATTACTTCCTCGAAAGGCTGTCTCTGCGAAAATTACAAGTCCCTCAGGCGTAAAAAATCGCTTCCTCGAAAGACTGTCTCTTCGAAAATCATAATAAGACCCCTCCGAGTTTCTGCTGTACCAAGTAGCCCCCCAATCCTTGCAACATTTTGAGCAAAATGATCGTCGGGAAATTATTTACTTAGGCGAAAAATGATGCTAGGATTGATGATGTCACTGCACAAATACCATCGTCAGCATTCTTTTGGAGAAACGGTACGCATTCTTTTGTCAGAAAACTCTTCCACTTCCCATGACAACCTCTGACACGAGACTCTTCATCTTCTACTACGCATTCTTTTGTCAGAAAACTCTTCCACTTCCCATGACAACCTCTGACACGAGACTCTTCATCTTCTACTTTAGCTAGGCTGTCATACATTGCTCACCTATAAGGACCATCATACCCCTAGGCAAACAACACAAAAATGTCCCCGGGCTCCTGTCACCAAACAAGCCCATTAATCTTCTATAAATACCAACCTCTTTCTTCATTAATGTAACTTCTGTTCAATCATTTCTAGAGAGATAAAGCTGGCGCATAAAGCTCGTCGAATTCCTGATTGGCTGTTGATTAGTAAACGGTTCGAGGAGAGGGTTGCCGCTGGTGAAGACGTAAGGCCGCATCCCCCGCCATTGACTACAACATTCTTCGGTCCTTGGCCTCCTTCGGACAATTCGACTGCCATTATTCCTCGTGAGGTAGCTCGTCAAAGCTTACTCAACGAAAACAACCCTCCGAAAGAAATGGGGAAAGAAAAGTCTCACAAGCACTCGTCAGGTTCGAAGAGGAAAAAGTCTCACAGAGATAGAAAAAATTCTCACGAACGAAAACGGGCTAGAGGGGCTTCCCTAACCATTCGAGAGCCCACTGTTTCAACTAATGTTGAAGACCACCCCCAAAAATCTCCAGGCCCGCGAAGGATTTCGAGTAGTCCTCCTCGGAACGCAGTTAGCCCTCCTCGAAAACAAAATTTGGAGCAGAATGTCGAAAATCCTCCTCGAAACTCAGTTAGTCCTCCTCGAAGGCAAAATTTGGAACACAACGTCGAAAGTCCTCCTCGAAGGCAAAGGCTAGAACACAACACTGGAAGTCCTCAAAGTCAAAACCTAGAACACAATACCGAAAGTTCTCCTCGAAGGCAAAACTTAGATCAAAGTACTGAAAATCTTAGTCGAGGGCAAAACCTAGAAGACAATACTGAAAGTCCTCCTCGAAGGCAAGGAACAAAAGCTTCTAGTCTGCCCTCCACACCATCCATGACCATCCATGGGACTCAGTTCTCTCCTTCAAGAACACTTATCACCGAAGAGGATATGCGGATTAGGCATGAGGAATCGTTAGACCCCATAGTTATGAAACCTTTCAACAAGTTCCTTGGCCGGAAAAAACCCATTACCTCCGTGTCAACCCCTGCGACTGGTGGTACTTCCTCTTCGGCCATATCCGAGGAACAAGCTCGCCGGATTGCACCAAAATTAAAGGGAGATGTGACTTTGCCCTTGGAGTTAGACAACATCGTCGGAAATAATATCAGAGGTATCGAGAACAAACATATGGTAGCCCTGGCCAACATCAAGTACAAGTACTTTTCTGAGGATGAAGAGACAATGCTTAGGGCTCGATGGGGCATTCCTTCTTATATTGATATCAGGTTTCCCTCCGAAGGAGAGACGCCCTTGTCTGTGAGGGATCACGAAGTGGTGGTCTACACAGAAATCATGAACTGGGGGCTAAGGTATCCCTTAGACCCCTTCTTTATTGAATACCTTGCCAAAATAGATCTCTGTCCCTCACAAGTTGGGCCCAACATGTGGTTCACATTGATGGCTTGCATAATGGCCTCAAGGCTTTCAGGCCAAGAGTTTTTGCTGGAACAAATAATCGGTCTAGCTGGCCTTGCTCGGAACCCTTACTTCCCCTTCTACTCAATGACATTCAACCGGGGGCAAAAGGTGTTAAAGGACCTCTTGGAAGCAGACAAAAAATGGAGGCAACAGTTCCTTTTTTTCTCTGGATGTTGGGAGACCGGTTCCCAAGCCACCCCTTCGAATCCACATAAACTTTCCCTGAAATGGACCATGAAATGTAAGTGCTCTTCGAATCGTTAGACGCCCTCGAATGTTTAATTATTCTGTACATTTTTCTAAGTTAATTACTTCTTCGAATCTTATAGTTGCCTCGAAGAATTAACACCCTCGAAGACACATACGTCTTCGAACAGCATATTTATTATAACTATTTTTCTCCTTTATTATTTGATTCAGCTATGACCGGAGTATCCAAACCGTACTCCGACTACGTCGAAGGAGCTACCACTGTTTTCAGTAACCTTCGCTTGTGGGCAAAAGAACAGTGGGATAATCGTTTTCGTCGTTGCTTCGTCGATGAGAACTTGGCCAGAAGTCGACTCTGGAGACTTAACCCTCTAGATCGTATAAGTATGAGGGCTCTAATGACTCCGCCTTCTGAGCGGGAAGTGTTAGAACGATGTAGCAAGCCGGATGTGACCATCTATCTGCCCAAACGCTCTCGTTCACAAAGTCATTTGGGTGACCCTCCAGAAGAAGAGGCTGTACCACCTCAATCAACAAACCCCAAACCACTTGCCAAGGCTAACAAACCACGTTCTTCGAGGGACATAGGGACCCCGAATTCTAGCAACGTTCAAGAAACAGATGGAGCCCCTCGAAAAGATGGAACCCTTCGAACAAATGTGGCCCCTCGGACAGATGGAGCCCCCCGAACAAACACTGGTGTGACGATAAATACCACTCCGTTACCCCCTGCTGCTATCCTTTCAACAAAGAAGGACAACAAGATCAAAGACTTAAAAGGAAAAGGCATCCTTCTTGAGCCCATAGAAGAGCGATCTGAGGGAGGAGAAACTCCTGACAATGATGGATGGACTGATGTCAACAGAGAAGGCCAAGATGGAGCAGTTGATGCTGAAAACAGGGGTGGCCTATCACCCAAGGAAGCCTCCTATCAAACTTTGCACTCTCCTCTAACTGAGGCGTCTCAACCAGCCTCCTTCGAAGGCAGTCCAAGGCTGGCTCCTATCCCTGCCCCTCGAACAAATACTCCCTTACTCGTTCACCCTGACGTGGCCTGTGGCAATTTCTCTGAGTTCGATTCTGCAGATCTAGGGTCTCCTTCGAGCTCCTTCGAGGTTCCCTTAGACGATGATTTTTCAATGAGTCTGCGAAGGCTGCTTCATACATCAGTGAATCGAGGAAAGAAATTGCGCCATCTCGAGAAGCGCAAGAATCATTATAAATTCAAAGCATCAGTTGCTGCCGCTAAGCTCGAAGAAGCCAGGAAGGAGCATGCAGTTGTCGAAGGCCAAGCTGATGCCTTGTATGAACGTCTCTCTGCGGCTGAGCATTATATCACAATAATAGAACAATGTTGCCAGGAGGAGAGAGACTTATACAAGAAAAAGACTACCGCCCAAGAACGGCTAATTGCTGAATATAAAGCAGGGCACCGCAAGGCATGCGATGCATTCGAACAATGCAGTGAGGGTTTTAAAAATGTAGTCGAGGAGCGCGACAGTTTGAAGAGAAAAATTAGAAGTTTCCCAGTGGAGATCGAAGAGGCAAAAGAGAAAGGTGCAGATGCTTATGCTGCCACATGTTCGAAGACTTTACCAGCCCGAGACGCTGCCACTCGAGCTGGCCTATTGACCCAAATATACACTGAGCACCCTGAGTATGAACTGGGTCATTTCTGGAAGCTTGTCCCCCCAGAACTTCGTCCACCCCAAATAGTTGTCAGTGAGAGTGAAGACTCAGAAACTGAGGGGAGTGATAACTCAAAGGACGCCGATTAAATGACAAGGTCGTAGATGGTTTTTTGTATGGCCTAAAAGGCCTTTATTTCTTTTTTGTAATGGTTGGAAGCTGTTGTGCTTTTCCAACAAGTATTGTTCTTTTTGTGTGGCCGAATAGGCCGTAATTCCACAATGTATTGTTCTTCGAATTTTTCATGATGTGAGCCCTTCGAACAATGTTCATTTGGACCAACTTAAAGTAGAAATTTGTTATGTTTTTGACAGACTGAAATATTTACCTGTTCTTCGAATTTTTGCACTGAGAAAGATTCAACAGAGGCTATCCTTATAGTAACGCCTTCGAACTTCAACCCGCCGGGTCATCGAAGAATTGTTACTTAGGCAGATGCATCCAGTTTTATGTTTATACCTGAGCCTTCGAATTCCACCTTATATGTCCTTCGAACATGGCCCTTCGAATAATAATTACAAAATATATGCACCAAGTTTTACACTTGGCCTTAAGCCTTCGAATGTTGACTTAAGTGGCCTTCGAAATGTAGCCCTTCGAATAATAATTATCAATATATGCGCCAAGTTTTACACTTGGCCTTAAGAATATTTTGAATCCCAACTCATTGTGGCACACCGCCATGTGACCCTAAGCATAGTTTTAAAGTCCCAAATCATCGTGGCACATCGTCATGTGACCCGAAGAATAGTTTGAAAGTCCCAAATCATCGTGTGAGGGACATGTTTCTATGACCCAAAAAATAGTGTGAGGGACAACAATTCGAGGCACATGTTACTGTGACCCAAAAAATAGTGTGAGGGACAACAATTCGAGGCACATGTTACTGTGACCCAAAAAATAGTGTGAGGGACAACAATTCGAGGCACATGTTACTGTGACCCAAAAAATAGTGTGGGGGACAACAATTCGAGGCACATGTTACTGTGACCCAAAAAATAGAATTAAAGGCAAAGAAACTTTGTATTGATGGGATCACCGGACCACCTTATTAAAACCTTCCTGTGCCTAGCAGGGTAGGAAAGAGTGTGTCCTCACCAAAATTTTTCCCGAAGGATACACTGAAAAGGGAACAGAAATACAATATTTGCTCCTAGCTCTGCTAATCGAGATACAGCTTTAAATGCTCAATATTCCAAGGTAGACGAAGATGTCGCCCATCTTTATCCTTCAACCGATAAGTACCTGGTTTGATTTTTTCAGTGACCATGTATGGGCCTTCCCAATTGGGACCCAGCTTCCCCAAACTTTTGTCCTTGGTGTGCAAGAAGATTTTCCGTAGGACCTTGTCTCCCACCTGAAAATCTCTATGGTTAACTTTGGATGCAAATCGGCTTCGCATAAGAGTTTGATAATGAAGGGAGGTCAATTGCGCCCGCTGCCTCTTTTCCTCCACCAGGTCTAACGCCAAAGCTCTATGCTCTTTATTGGCGTCTGAGTCATAAGTCGCTATACGGTGTGAGGGGAAGAGGAGCTCTGGTGGGACCACGGCGTCCATTCCATAAACTAAGGCAAAAGGGGACACAGCAGTAGCTGTTCGTGGAGTCGTTCGATAAGCCCATAGTACTTCTTGTAAATAGTCGGGCCATTTCCCCGCCTTGCCTTCTAAGTTCTTCTTTAGCCCGTCGAGGATGGTTCGATTGGTTACTTCCACCTGGCCATTTGCCTGAGGATGAAATGGCGCCGAGAAACATTGTCGTATACCCCTTGATACACAAAAACTCTGAAATTCTTTGTTATCAAACTGTGGTCCATTGTCCGTGGTAATCTGCAACGGCATACCAAAACGACAACAAATATTAGATAAAACAAACTTTATCACCTCCTTGGCTTTTGTTCCTGCAAGTGGCTCAGCTTCTACCCACTTAGAAAAATAATCAACAGCTACAATTATCGTCTGTCTGCCCCCAGAGGCCATAGGTAGAGGTCCAACCAAATCAATGCCCCATCTGTCAAAAGGAACCGCCTCTGGGACGCTTTCCATCAGTGCTCCTGGCTTGTGGATTATATTAGCGTACCGCTGGCACGTGTCACAACGTTTGACCAAATCTTTTGCATCGGTCGAAATAGTTGGCCAATAATATCCTGCCAAGAATACTCGGCGAATCAGAGCTTTATATCCACAATGAGCGGATCCTTCGCCATCGTGTAACTCGGAGAGGATAATTTGTGAGTCGGGTCCATTCAAGCACCTCAGCAATGGTCGACTCAGAGACTTCTTATACAACGATCCGTCCAACAAAATGTAACCGTGAGATTTGAATCTTACTTTTCTGGCTTCATATTTGTCGGCGGGCAAGATGTCATGAGCCAAAAAATCAATGATGACCGTTCTCCAATCAGGGGTAATCGCATGATTTTCCTCTGAGACATTCATCACATGGTCTTTAGAGATAGAGATCGATGGGCATGTCTGGGTCAAAACCCAAGGATAACCTTCTGTCCGAGAAGCAGAAGCAAGAGAATCCGGGATGGCATTCATTTCCCGTCGGACATGCTCGAACTTGACGCCTTCGAACTCCGACGCCAAATCTTTTATCAGTTTCAAGTACTGTACCAATGTTTCCTTCCTCGCCTCGGACTCCCCTGAAACCTGATTGATCACCAACTGAGAATCACTGACCAATTTTACCCGTCGAGCCCCGCATATTTGGGCCAAGCGTAGGCCGGCTAAAGCTGCTTCGTACTCAGCCTCATTATTAGTAGCTTTGAAAACAAAACGGATGGCTTGAAACATGGCAACCCCTTGCGGGGATATTAGCTGGACACCTGCCCCGCAACCTGAAATGTTCGACCCCCCATCCGTTCGAACTACCCATTCTTCCTCAGCAACTGTGTCAGGTTCTTCCTGTTCGTCCCTATCAGAGTGAAATTCAACCAAAAAATCCGCTAACACCTGTGCCTTTATTGCTGTGCGAGGTTCAAATGTTATATCAAAGTCTCCCAACTCAACGGACCACTTAGTCATTCTGCCAGAGACGTCAGGTCGCTGTAATAGACTTTTCAGAGGAAACGTCGTTCGGACCACTATTGGATGCGCTTGAAAATAAGGTCTCATCTTCCTCGCTGCTGTCACCAACGCCAAGGCCACCTTCTCCAAAGTAAGATACCGTTTTTCGGCATCCAGCAAACTCTTGCTGACATAATAAATTGGCCTCAATAGAGCGTCAGCTTCCCGGAGGAGCACGGAACTGACCGCACACGCGGATACCGCTACATAAACAATCAACGTCTCCCCCACCAATGGTTTAGATAAAATCTCCGGAGAGGTTAGATACTCCTGAATTTGACGAAACGCCGTCGAACATTCTTCGGTCCAGCAGAAATGCTTCGCATTTCGCAAAACTTTAAAGAATGGGGCACATTTGTCCGACGAGCGGGAAATGAATCGATTGAGGGCAGCCAACCGCCCTGTCAAGATTTGCACCTCCTTAATGTTTCGAGGAGGACTCATATTGATCAACGCTCTTAATTGCTCCGGGTCCGCTTCAATACCTTTCTCACTGATCATGTAGCCAAGAAATTTACCCGACCGCACTCCGAAAATACACTTTTCTGGATTGAGTTTTAAGTTGACCCTACGCAAATTGTGGAATGTCTCTGTGAGATCGGCAAAATGGTCGTCGTCTTTCTCACTTTTTACCAACATGTCGTCGATATAAGCTTCCATATTCCTCCCAATCTGCTCCTCGAAGGTCTTGTTAACCAGTCGCTGATAAGTTGCCCCCGCGTTTTTTAAACCGAATGGCATGACCTTGTAGCAGTATAGACCTCGCCCGGTAATAAAAGAAGTGCTCTCCTCATCATTAGCAGCCAAACGGATTTGATTGTATCCCGAGTAAGCATCCATGAAAGATAACAACCGATTTCCGGAGGTCGAGTCTACTAACTGATCAATGCGCGGGACAGGAAAAGGATCCTTAGGGCAAGCACGGTTTAGATCTGTGAAGTCGATGCACATCCTCCATTTGCCATTCTTCTTCCTTACCAACACCGGATTCGATGCCCATAGGGGATAATGCGACTCGCGAATATGACCAATACTTAAAAGTCGTTCGACCTCCAACAAGATCGCTGAGGCCTTTTCCGGGGAGACAGGCCTCCTTTTCTGAACTATTGGTCGAACATCTGATCGCAAGGCGAGCTTGTGACATATAATCTCCGTCGGCACCCCTGTGACATCCTGTGCACACCAAGCAAACATATCGAGCCTGTCAGATAAAAAATTAATCAACTTTCCTCTAAACTCGGGGGAGAGATGAACCCCTATTTTCAAAACTTTCCCAGTCATGAACTCGTGTGGCGAAGAGTCCTCCTCCGGGACCTGAAATCCGGGGGCCTCCCTCGGATCATCACAAGGAATGACCTCGGAGGTTGGCCCCTTTAATTGCTATGCTGAGTCTGAAGGCCCCCCTCGAACTCCCTTAGAAGACAAGGCGATTTGATAGCATTCTCGTGCCATTTTCTGGCTACTTCTGACCGTGCCAATATTGTTCCCGATAACATACTTCAGACACTGATGCACCGTGGAGATGACGCCGTGCATCCGTGATAACCAAGATCGACCTAGAATGGCATTATACGAGGTGGGAGCATCGACTACAATAAAAAGTACCTCCACTTCTTTCTTAAATGGTCCACGCCCCAACTCTACTATACATTGAAATTCTCCCACGACAACCGCGGTAGCTCCAGTAAAACCTACTATCGTTCTGTCAGATTTTCGGATAACCGGTGGGTCAGAAATGCGGCGATAAGTGCTCATAAACAAAATGTTCGCAGAGCTTCCTGTGTCAATAAGTATCTTTTGAATCTGATCCCCCGCGATGCCCGCTGCGATCACTACAGCGTCCTCATGGGGGCCTGCAATATTACGCATATCATCATCATCAAAACAAATAATAGGCGAAGGCGACCGATGCATTTGTGCGGAGACTCCAGCTTCGATCTGGGTGGTCAAATTCACCATATGCCTTTTGCGTGAGCTGTTCGAATTTCCTGCAATAGTGTCTCCGCCAAAGATTGCTAAGGACTCAAAAAATGCACACAGACTATCCACTTTCCCCTTTGGGATTTCTTCTTCGACCAAATTCACATTGTTCCTCCCAGCTTTTGGGTCCAAATACTCTTGCTCGATGTCAAAATCGTCAACCCCTTCGGAAATCACCATGGTCGTGTCAGTATTCTTTGAGACAGCTTTTACCGCGGCATTCTTCTGGGAGTGCTTTTTGACATACTCTAGCAGCATTCCGTTTTCGATGAGAGACTGCACCTCCTTCTTAAGGGCTATACAATCTTTGGTGTCATGGCCCACATCCTCGTGATACTTGCAATATTTGTTAACGCTTCTGCTTTCCCTTGGTGTCTGTATGGGAAATGGTTTCCTAAACGTGACCGAAGATTTAGCTTTATCAAATATGGCAGCGACATTCTCCGTCAACTCCGCATAGTAGTCGGGTCGAGTCCACTTGTTCGACATATATCTTCCCCCCTGATTGTGGTTTGAGTGATTGCCATAATATTGCTGATTTGATTTTGGCCTTGGAGGATACTGACCCGCGCTTTTAGTCTGAACAGTCAACCGAGGGCCCTGGGTGCTTGACTCAGTCCTTTGGAACTGATTATGGTCCAATTGTTCTCCGGACCCTTTTTCTGAAGCTTGGGTTTCTTCTACCAGAATTCTCTTTTCAACTTGGTCCAGTAATGCCCCAAAAGTCATTGCTTGGCTTTCTGCCACTGTGTCTTTCAACAATCCGGGGAGCAATCCCATCCTAAACGCGGCTAGTGCCACCGAATCCTTGCAGTATTCCATGTCTGTCTTAGTCTTGACAAAACGATTGGTGTAGTTTTTGAGGCTCTCCCCCATTTTTTGTCGGCAGTAAATTATAGTGTCCCCGTTGGCCCGAAACTTCTTGCTACCCACGAAGTGTTGTCTAAAAATGCTCCTATACATGTCAAAGTTTTTAATAGACCCCTGAGGTAACCTGTTGTACCACTTGGACGCCACTCCCTTAAAAGTTTGAGAGAATGCTCTGCACAGGAGTTTATCATCGTCGTCAAAGTTTATCATAAAATTCTTAAATTGTTCGATATGACTATCCGGATCTTGAGTTCCGTCGAATTTTTCAAGCTTCGAGATGTCAAAATGCTTTGGGAGATTCCCTACTAAGATCTCCGAAGACAAAGGAGAGGCTCTCCAATTGTGCCCTGTTCGATAAACATTGGACCTCAGATTATCATTGTTCGAGAAGTACAAGCCCTCCTCGGAGGGCAAAGTGTACTGTTGCTGCCATTCCGAATTCCGAGGACCTACATTATCCTTCCCTGGGCACTTCACCTGCTCATGAGAGCGATCATCTACTCGGTCGTGGCGACTCCTCTCCCGTGAGGACTTCCTCTCCGAACTCCTTCCCCTCCGAGCTTCATTTTGCCTTCGACCACGCTTTTTCTTCCTGTGGCATCTTCGAGGAGAAGATTCAGAAGTGCTGTACCGCGAATAGTCACTCGAAGAAGCTGAGTCCGAACGGTACTTGTCTTTCCTCCTTGGAGATCGTCGCTCACGCCTCCGGGACCTATCATCCCTTTTCTTGGGACGAGTTTCAACGTCCCGTTCCTCCCTTTGCTCGACGGGCTCTCTCCTTATCTCAGATCGGATGTTTCTTTGGGCGGCTTCTTTCTCCGCCTTCAACTTTTCGATTTCCAGCAACAGTTCATTCCTCTGAGCCAAAAGAGCGGAGTCGTCAAAATCATTTTCAACTCGCCGACCTCCCTCTCCTTCGGACTCCAAGTCATTTCGAAAGTCATCCCCTTCCATGTTTTCCTCGCAGGGATCAACTAGATCGTCCCCCCGACCTTCCATGGTTCTCCTCGGAACAAGAACTATTTCTAGGGAGTGATGATCGTCGGAACGATTCTCGTTTCCCACAGACGGCGCCACTGATGAGTTGATAGTTAGTCCGAGGAGGATTTTGTGATAGAGAAATTCTTTGGGGTCAAACTTAGAGAGAGAAAGTGTTAGAGTAGTAGAGAGAGAAAGTGTTACTATTCATCTCGAAATTCGTGAAGCGTGTGAGGTCCTTTTATAGTACAATTGTGGACCCCACACGCTTTAATTCGGGTTAATTACATCTTTTGGTCCCTACTCTAAAATTCTTTCCTATTCTGGCTACATCTTTACAATTAATGCGCTTTGACCCATATACGCCTAATTCTATACATTTTGGCCCTTATACGTTTATTTCTATGCACTTTGGCCCTTATACATTTATTTCTATGCACTTTGGCCCTTATACATTTATTCTCCTTATCAAATGCGAAATCAAAGTTAAATGAAAATTGTGAGATGCAAAAATATGGTAAAATAAAATGTGAAACCAATGTTGAATTTGATTTTTTTTTGCCTAAGTGTGAAATACAAAACTAGAAACAAAAATATTTTTAGTCTTTTATTTACTTATTTAATGTTTATTTACTATACTTTTAAGTAAATATCCATTTGACTCACATATCGATCTCTCTTTAGCTAACCTGAGCGGTCAAAAAATATCTACATTAATTGGCGTCATCTTTCGGAACTCGAGAAATTTTGTTCCCATTAAGAGCAAAACAATTTAAAACCTAAGATGTCGAACGTGCTCGAAAACACAAATCTGTCAGTTACCGAGAAGATTAAAATAAAATTTTCTCTGAAATCAGCAACCAAATTCACATGTGGTCGAAGTCTTACCAAGCAAGAATGAAGTGGGGTTTCTATCACCAACTGAGATTAAACATTTAGCTCAACACATTTGTAGAGCAAATCTTATCTTAAGATTATAAAATCAAGTTTGTTATTCGGATAGTCGACACAAGGGATGAAGAAAAAAAGAGACGATGTTATCTTAGTTTCATTGCAGGATATGTATGAAGGAGAGTCTCGTGAAAACGAGAAGGGCATGAGAAGGGTAGAGGAATTTGAAAGAGAAATCTCTGACAGATGATCCAACGATAGAGATCGAAGGAGACAAAAGTGCAACATGAAGATAAAGAGGAACAAAAGATGGAGACTAAAAAATAAGATTTGATGATCCAGCTAATTAAGGATGCTAAATTACCGTCAACCACGAGATTATTTCCAATACATGCACTACCATCACGTGGCTTTAAACCTCCATCAAGTTATCCTCCATACCTAAACTATGTATAATATAACTATATAGGTCAAGCTGCTCAATCCGCCATGTACCACGAAACAAAATAAGTCTAGACAAGAAACCTGGTATATCTTGTCCATATGAAACAATAATATATTATGCCCAGATGGACGCATGATGCTCTACTATATCTACCGAGATACATACACCATAATTTATACAATTAGGGAGACATACTAAAGAATAAAACTAAACCAAATGACACAAACTAGAATAGGCCAGGGTTCAAACAGGCTTACTCATTCATGGATATCATAGATGGTTTCCATGAGGATAAAGAACCTCAAGCAGACGCGAGTCCCCACTAGCTTGAAGATATTGTATCGAGGTATACCATCATATCATGATAACCACAAAATGGATAATTATGATGACAAAAAGATCCATAAGACCATATCTAACAATTTAATAGCGAGAAGTTACAATATATAAACGATTATGGGATGAAGTGTCGAGCTTTTGCAATGACCCTAAAGAGAACATCAATGCGGTGGTTTAATAGTCTCCCGCCAGGTTGCATAAAAACTACAAAATGCTTCGAATGACATTCAAAAATGAATTTGTAGGTTCGAAAAAATTCAAAAGAGCGAGGACTTCATAGTCAATTGCAAGTAAATAGACAACGGAAGTCTCACCAACAATTGGTGTTTGTGATCTACTCCCCGATTATACTTTAACAAAGGTGGCTAATTTTCCATATTTAATTAAAGTTTGGTTTCTTGTTTTAAAGCAATACAACCCTTCATATAATGGTCCACATGATCATGATACCTACAAAACTGGGTATTTCGATTTTTTTCGGAGTTTGAAAGGATGGTGGACTTTTAAATTGCACAAAATTATTTGCTTTCTCGTACATTGTGGCAACATTCTTAGTTAACTCTGCAAAATGATCAGGCCGGACTCACTGATTTCCCTGTGGTCTATATTGTGTCCTTGTGGATACTGGTTTGCTTTGGACCGAGAGACATTCTGATTTG
The DNA here is from genome assembly GCA_036936605.1 of Limnanthes douglasii subsp. nivea. NCBI lineage: Eukaryota > Viridiplantae > Streptophyta > Magnoliopsida > Brassicales > Limnanthaceae > Limnanthes > Limnanthes douglasii. The sequence goes on along the minus strand of JAUPFV010000004.1, from coordinate 8,479,906 downwards.
AGTTCTTCAGAAGGGAACTAATGGTTGTTTGTGTTTGTTGTTGATAACCAGATGAATTATTCCTTTGTTGATAGGGTAACTTTATTTTTTTTGTTTTTTATACCGTAATTTGTTTTTCAACATGAGATAATAAACCTCTAAAGGACATCGATTTTTTTATGGTAACATTACCAACCAATTCTCCAGGAATAATCTCTTGCCTAAAAGCAGCTATAACCACTTGTTCAAACAAATCTTGCAAACCATTTTTGGTTTCCAAAAATAATTTGGTGTACTCTTTCAAGATTTTCCCAATAAACTGATAACACTAAGTTATTGTATATTTATTTCATCTTATTTATTTACTTCTCACAAAACGCATTTAAAACGTCAACCAAAACATGTCAAAGATCGAACCCTGCAGAAGCCGATAATACCACTTTAAAGCACTATATTTGAAGGTTTGGAAAACAACTTTGCACAACAACTATCACCGTCGTCAAAATTCATCATAAAGTTCTTGATTTGTTCAAGGTGGTTTCCCAGATCTTTGCTTCCATTAAATGTTTCCATCTTTAAAATATTGAATCGTCTGCGCAGATGACTAGAGAGAGTCTGTGTGAAAAGAGATAACTACCTCCAATCATGTCCTTGACTGAACTGATGAGCCTCACTAATTGTTGCAAACATACTTAGATGAGACTGAATAACAAATTGATCATTAACTTGATGATCAGTGTTGTGGTTTCCTGACCCCTTACATTTTCTTTATACTCTGTTATTTCTTTACTTTTTTTATGTTTTCTTTTATCTGAATAATTTTGTTGTTTACTCAAGTTGTGATATAGTTTGGAGTGTTTATTTGAAAATGCTTATCACGATGATTTTTTCTCTTTTTATGATAGCGATCTCTACTAAAAAGGGAAAATACTTCAAATTCAAACACTGAATCCTTACTAGACTCTCAAGGATTGGAATGATTCCTTGGTTTCCGCTCTCTTTCGAGGGATAATGGGTTTTTCGGGAATGACCTTTCTGATATCTTTCCGGACCGTGCTGAGTATATAGGTATATAGCTTGCTCATTAACACCTTATTTTCCTTCGGATCTTTGGACTTCTGATCGAATTTTACCCAAAAAGGTTATTACAACTTATTTTTTAGGATCTTTACACATCAATTTCCTCTTGTAACTGGTCACACTTCTCTTGCATGAGAAATCGTTCTTGATTCTCATAATTTATATGTGGTATTTTGCTAGATTCTTCTCTGATCCTGACTCCCTTGTTCTCCTGGGCATGATCTGTTTACATTTCATAATCCATGCTTCGGTATGTTCCGAAGACAAACTATAACACTCAAGGTTTTGGATTTTGTTATCTGGGTACCTTTGAAGGTCTCCTACCATGTCTCCACTTATAAGATCAATTATGTTTGGAGGATATTTGGATAAAATTTTAAGATTAATTTTTGGATGAACAATAAAGAAAGAATTAAGATGCTAGGATTTAATTTATGTAGATTAGATTTGACATATTATATTTAGAATAAATGAATTTCACCCATCTTCATTGATGATCTAAAAGCCTATTTATAACTAACTTAAGTCCAATATGCCTAATGGGCCGCACATATCTATATATCTATTATCCAAGACCAAATATTCAAATATTTCTAATTTATTAGAATTTATTTATTTATAAATTAGAACATAATCTTTCTCTTTATCACAATCATTATCCGCTTCTTTATATTTACTACTATGTTTACTACTTTTTTCTCTCTTAAAAAAAAGTATCAAAATTTTATTAAACTTCTTTATTACGTCATAGTTCGGCTTCTATAAAGTTTTGAAGCACCATTATAGAAGCACAAAAAAATAAAAATACAAAATAAATAATTAGAAAAAAAAATAAAGTAAAAACACTAACGATTCTAGTTAAATTATACTTTACGATTGGCATCTCAACAAAGATTGATAGAGCCATGGTTATTCTCAAATTTGGTGGCCCAGTCGCTACAAATGTAAACAAAACTATCCTTCGAATTTTTCATAATTTAGGAAAGTCAGTAATTAATCGAGAAAACATAAACACATACATTTGGAAGAATGAATTATTTTCTCATCCAAAAAATTGACAATAGATAAAAAATCTTTAACAAAATATTGTCCAAAAAGCCTTCTTGATAAAGTAATAGTCGGCAAAAGAAAAATCCAAAATTTATGAGTTAATTGGCTTGAAATTTTTTGGCTCAAACGAACTAACTCAACAATGTTACTATCCAGCTGAAAATGAAGGCCATGGTCAAGAAATAAGAAAATGATCTCATCATGACGAGCGTCGACTCGAGTATTACTTTATTTAGAAAATCGGAGACGCACGCTAAGAAGAATGAATAAATCATCAAAATTTTGAAAAACTTAAGTCTCTAAAAGCAGTACATAAAAATGTATCACAAACTTGAGATTTTGTTCTTCGTTTAAACCAATATGCAAATAAATTAGAAGAGACGGAGACATCACAAATGATATATTCAATATCACAAGAAGCCATAATCGAAGAGTATAAGTATCTATAAGAAAAATTTGAAAAAATGAGTTTGTTATTCAATTATAACAAACTAATAAGAAAAATAATGATAAAGAAAATGGAAAGAATAAGAAATAATGATAAAGAAAATGGAAAGAATAAAAAATAATATTAAATACAAAGGGAAAAAAGGGAAATCTTAAACTTAGGTCTTCTATCAAGTTAATGCCCCATATATTGTCAGAAAAAATACGACGAGCATAAAAAATAAGAAAACCGATTAAAGAAGATCAAACGTCTGCATATGCACAATGGTAAACACGTTATCGACAAATATAAAATCGTACAGACCATTTTCCCAAATAAGGGTTTTAAATTAATTGATTATTTATAAATGTATTTTCAACAACATAAATGTTATTCGTATTTATCCTTAGCCAAACTGAACTAAATTTCTTTGGTACATGAGATAAAGAATAAGTTAACCTTTGACCTAAGCTTTCAAGAAAAATATGGAAGTTGATAAAATATACAAACTTCGAACGTATAATTACTTGGAAATAAAATAAAGTGTTTACGGTGCACATTGTGTTAAAAAATCATATTACAATCTATATTCACCGAAAAAGATTAAGGGTACACATAACTATAAAATAAAAGCAAATGAATATATTTATTCGAATCTGTATTCCTTCTTACATCCTTCACTATAGGCTAGGCGGCCTACTAAAGCACATATGCAAAAATGCTGTTCAAATAAAAAAAAAGTTGAAGCACAAGCAAACAAATACCGAAGCAAATATAAAGAAAAATACATCAAGAAATATTCTAAAGGAAACAAGACTTCCGAGCATCATCAACGATAAATCAAAACCCCTAAAAAAGGATAAAATTTAAAGATCGAACAACACTCAAACGAAACAATTAAGAGACAAATGATATTCCAACAAAAAACAAAACTGCAACAAATAGGCATTGCGAGCCTTTACATATATATAAAAAAGGACTTCAGCCAACAACATAATCACTTTAGACAATACTGAACTACTCCATCTGTCTCATAATGTTAGACGTTTTAGGAGAGATATTTTATCTCATATTAATAGTGGTTCTCTTTTTTAAGGCAGTATTAATTACACCTCTTACACTTCCCACCAATAAGATTTTTTATTGACTGCACAAACTTCTCATCCCACCGATCAAATTTATTTTTGTTTATTTTTCTAAATCAATTATTGTTTTCTTTAATATTGGTGAAACAACATTAAATGTCTCTTATTATGAGACATAGGGAGTAGTTTTATTTCGTCCATCTCATTAAAACGAGGGGCTACTATGTAAGAGTGTAATTAGTTTAACAGAAACCAATCGATTCAATTATTTAATGTAAATATCTACATAATGGTTAGAAATATTCTCCGTAATATATATAAATAAATATAAAGGTCGAACTTCGATTAGTATTTTTGCTATTCCTTTTAGTATTTTACATCTATACACTTAGACTAAGCCCAAAGATCTTTGGTTGTAATTAAATAACTCTATTAAACATGTTATCTTAAAAAAAACTAATATCCTACCTTAAATATGCTACCTTAGAAAAACATCAAAGCACGAATTAAGATGTTTTATCGACTAAGCTTACAAACAAAAATAAACTATAGATTTGATCTAATTATACGTTTCATTTTCTCATTTAAAAAACATACTTAGTTCAGACTGAATAACAAATTGATCACTCACTCAATGATCAGTATTGTGGTTTCCTGATCTCCTTACATTTTCTTTATACTCTGTCCTTTCTTTACTTCTTTGATGTTTTCTTTTATCTATATAATTTTGTTGTTTACTCGACCTGTGATATCGTTTGGAGCGTTTATTTGAAAATGCTTATCACGATGACTTTTTCTCTTTTTTATGATAGTGATCTCTACTAAAAAGGGAAATCTTCATATTCAAACACCGAATCCTTACTACACTCTGAAGGATTGGAATGATTCCTTGTTTTCCGCTCCCTGTCGAGGGATAATGGGTTTTTTAAGAATGACCATTCTAATATTTTTTTGGACCGTGCTGAGTATTTAGGTATATAGCTTGCTCATTAATGATATGGAAATAGGATTTTGAGGACTCAATTGTAAATAATGTAAATTTAATTATTTAATTATTTAATTATAAGTAATGTAAGTTTTGTCCTTAAATTGTAACTGGTGTAAATTTTAGAGAGTATTTGTAACTATGTATAATTGTTGAGGACTAAACAACAATTAGTCCTATTTTGTAACAAATTCCAGTTTGAGACTAAGTCTTGGCTCCTCTATATAAAGGGCAAGGCTACTCTAATAAAGGGGTTGAACATTTTTACCTTGAAACTCATTTGTACTTGTATTTTCTCTCTCTAAAAACTCTCTAGCTCTTTCTCTATCTAGAATTCTCTCTTAGCAATTTACTAAGGTAAAATAATAACTCATCAATTAACACCTTATTGTCCCTCGAATATTTAGACTTCTGATCGAATTTTACCCCAAAAGGTTATTACAACTTCTTTTTTAGATCTTTATTTCCTCTTGTAACTGGTCACGCTCCTCTTGCATGAGCAACCGTTCCCGATTCTCATAATTTATATATGGTACTTTGCTAGATTCTTCTTTGATCTTAACTCCCTTGTTCTACTGGGCATGATCTATTTACATTTCAAAATTCATGCTTCAGTATGTTCTGAAGACAAACTCTAACACTCAAGGTTTTGGATCTTGTTATCCGGGTACCTTTGAAGGTCTCCTACCGTGGTCGCCACTTATGAGATCAATTATTTTTTAAGGATGTTAGGATAAAACTTTAAGAAATAATTAATTTTTGGATGAACGATAAAGAAAGAATTAAGGTGCTAGGATTTAATTTATATAGATAAGATTTGACATATTATATTTTGAATAAATAAATTTTCCCGAGTGATGATCTAAAAGCCTATTTATAACTAACTTAAGTCCAATAGGCATAATGGGCCGAATAGATCTATATGTCTATTATCCAAAACCAAATATTTAAATATTTCTAATTTATTAGAATTTATTTACTTATAAATTAGATGCTAGCTTAATCACTCATTTGTTTGATTTTCTCTTTGGATACTTCTTTCCTCATTAACTATAGTGATAAGAGAATAAGTAATACAACAAAAAACAATACCTAAGTGTTTATACCTTTTAAGAGAAATGTAATCTTTCTCTTCATCATAATCATTATCCGCTTCTACCAATGAATAAATAGAAATGTACACTCTATAAGCAGTACTTGGAAAACTATATGTTTTTTCCGTCAAAGTGTGTCTTTGGTGAGAGCCATCTACCTTTGCTACTACTATGTTTACTATTTTTTTCTCCCTTAAAAAATAGTATTAAATTTCATTGAACCTCTTTATTACATCATAGTTTGGCTCCTATAAAGTCTTAAGGCACCATTATAGAAGCACATAAAAATAAAAATACAAAAGAAATAATTAGAAAAAAAAGAAACAATAAAACAAAAACACTAACGGTTCTAGTTAAATTATACTTTACGATTTACATCCCAGCAAAGATTGAGAGAGCCATGGTTATTCTCAACTTTGGTGGCTCAGTCGCCACAAATGTAAACAAAACTATCCTTCAAATTTTTTATAATTTGGGAAAGTCAGTAATCATTCGAGAAAACAAAAACACATGCATTTGGAAGAATGAATTATCTTCCCAATCCAAAAAATTGATAATAGATAAAAAAATATTTAATAAAATATCGTCCAAAAAGCCTTCTTAATAAAGTAATAGTCGGCAAAAGAAAAGGCCAAAATTTAGGAGTTAATTGGCTTGGAAAAATTTGGCTCAAACGAACTAACTGAACAATGTTACTATCCAACTGAAAATGAAGGCCATGGTCAAAAAAGAAGAAAATGATCTCATCATGACGAGCATCGACTCGAGTATTACTTTATTTAGAAAATCGGAGACAGATGCTAAGAAAAATGAATAAATAGTCAAAATGCTGAAAAACTCCAGTCTCTAAAAGCAGCATATAAAAAATATATCACAAACTCGAGATTTTGTTCTTCGTTTAAACCTATATGCAACTAAATTAGAAGAGATGGAGACATCACAAATGATATATTCAATATCACAAGAAGCCATAATCGAAAAGTATGAGTATCGATTAAAAAAAGTTATCACTTTTTATAAAAAAAACTTGAATAAAATAATGAGTTTGTTATTGAATTATAACAAACTAATAAGAAAAATAATGATAAAGAAAATGGAAAGAAGAAGAAATAATATTTAATACAAAGAAAAAAAAAGTGAAATCCTAAACTTAGGTTTTCTATCAAGTTAATACCCCATATATTGTCAGAAAAAATACGACGAGCATAAAAATTAAGAAAAGTGATTAAAGAAGATCAAACGTCTGCATATACACAATGGTAAACACGTTGCCTCCAATGGGGTATCTGAGTTGGTTGAGTATGTCATTCTTATGACCAAAAGGTCATGAGTTCGAGTCCCTCTACATACGCTTTTTCGACTGAGCCTGTCACCTTGTGTGGTTTACCTTTTGGCGTTGGTTTGCAGGCTATCGCGTCAGACTGAGGGTATACCCTATGTGCACTCATTGCACTCTGAGTAGCGGCTGCGGGTTCCCTCTGAAAAAAAACAATGGTAAACACGTTATCGACACATATCAAATCGTACAGACCATTTTCCCAAGTAAGTGTTTTAATTTAATTGATTACTTTTAAATGTATGTCTACTAGACACCAAATAAATACCGAGAGAGAGCATATTTTCAACAACATATATGTTATTCGTACTTATCCTTAGCCAAAATGAACTAAATTGCTTTGGTACATGGGAAAAAAATAAGTTAACATTTGACCTAAGCTTTCAAGAAAAAAATATGGAAGTTGATAAACTTCGAACGTATAATTTACTTGGAAATAAAATAAAGTGCTTACGATGCACATTGTGTTTAAAAAATCATATTACAATCTATATTCACCGAAAAAGGTTAGGGGATACACATAACTATAAAATAAAAGCAAAGGAATATATTCATTCAAATTTGTATTCCTCATTTCATCCTTCACTATAGGCTAGGAGGGCTATTGAAGCAAATATGTAAAAATGCTGGTCAAATAAAGAAAGTTGAAGCACAAGCAAACAAATACCAAAGCAAACATAAAAAAAAATACAACAAGAAAAAATTTCTATAAAGAAACAAGATTTCAGACAAACATCAACGATAAATCAAAACCCCTAAAAAAAACGATAAGATTTAAAAATCGAACAACAATCAAACAAAATAATTAAGAGACAAATGATACTCGCAACAAATAAGCATCGCGAGTCTCAATATATATATATATATAAAAGAAACAACATAATCGCTTTAGACAATACTGAATTAATCTTTTTTCGTTTACTTCATTAAAACGAAAGGCTACTAATAAGAGGCTAATTACTTTAGCCAAAACCAATCGGTTCAATAATTTAACTTAAATATCTATTAAGTTTTAATGGTTACATAATATTTATAATATAGATAAATATAAAAGTATATTAGTACTTTTACTATTCCTTTTAGTATTTTACCCTTTATCTCACCCCTTGGACTAAGCCCAAGGATCTTTGGTTTGGTCTATAATTAACTCTATTAAACATGTTATCTTAAAAAAAAAAGTAAAAAACTAATATCCTACCTTAAATATGCTATCTTAGAAAAACATCAAAGCACGAATTAAGATGTTTTATCGACTAAGCTTACAAACAAAAATAAACTATATTTAGATTTGATCTTTTCCTAATTCAGAGAATCTAATTATACGTTTCAGTTTCTCATTTTAAAAAACGAATGCACTAGATTAGGCCGCCTGTCCACAACCGCCAGGCGTCACTCTCATTTGGCGCCTCCGCAACACCACCCTTTGCGGCAGCGATAGAGTAAAACTGCAGTCAGTTCTTTCACTCTCGTCAACAGATCTTACTCCCTCTCGTATACTTAAATGCTTCCTTCTTCTACATGATCGCATCTCCTGTCTCACTCCGACCTCACTTTAACAAAGTTCAGCATCAACACGACTACACTCACCTGATTTGCTCCGGTCATATATTCCGATCAAAACACAACACTGTTTTACGATTGGATCGGAGGAAGATGGATTTGGTACGCCGAATCGTTGGTGGTTGTTTCGCCGGACCTCCCGAACGAGAACTGAAAGTGGAGCTTCATAGCGGCGGCGGCGAGGATGTGTTCGATTCGGAGGTTATGGAGTCCAAAAACAAAGCGGATCATCTTGTTGTTATGGTTAGTGGACTCATTGGAAGGTATATTGTTGCCTTTGACTCTCTAGTTTTGGATTTGTATGTTTAACTCTTGTGTCATGTGAATGTTGTTTAGGGTTTTAGGCTTTTAGCTAATGATAATTAGGAGAAACTGTGATTCATGTTGGTTTATTAGGGTTAAGATTGAGAAGGTGCTTCATCATTTGTAAGATTGTATTTGGTGTCGCCATTTTGTATGGATGCTGGGTACTGCGGAATCCACATTGTTGTCTGATCTGATAGATGCTTGCGTAGTCTTTTTCTGCACCTGTTATAAAAATTATGGCTAAAGTAGTGACCGAAAGCTAATATGGATTGTGTTCCTTGTGATCAGTGCTGCGGATTGGAATTATGCTGCGAAGCAATTCGTGAAAAAACACCCTGATAAAGTGATCGTGCACCGTGAGTGTCTCTTGTAGCCTGCAATACCAAATTTGTTTTCGTAGTGAATTATATTTTCAATAATGAATGTCAGTAGAATATGAACTTTTCATTTTCTAGATTTTATAGGGTCTTAAATCATGTCCCGAAATGTCCCTATTAGCCATCTTCAAACCAGAAGACCTTGAAGTTTTGAAAATTTGGGTTGTATAATACAAACTTTTGAGAACACTTCAACAACTGGTACTTCATCTACCCGTTAAACACTTAAACTAAGTAACTCTGAGATCAGTCACATCAACAAACATACAAGAGCCCTATTATTTGGTTTTGGAGCCCATTCGAGGAGGTTGTTGACAAATCGGAATTCAAAGCTAGTTCTCATCATTTTTATAGTAACATTAATAGCTCTAACCTGAATTTTTATCCAATTAACTTCTGTTTTTGTCTTTTGGGGCAGGCAGCATGCGTAACTCCGCTACGTTAACATTTGATGGCGTTGATAGGACGGGTGAACGGTTAGCGGAAGAGGTGATTCTAGAGTAACGTTTAGATTTTTGTTTAATTATATGATATGCATTCTTCTCCTATCAAACCTTTATTTAGAACTCAACTCTTATATATTTTATTTGGTTCGATGATTGTGTTCCATTCTTACTTAACTGTCTCAGATATTTAATTTATAAGATTTTTTGTTAAGATATACCTGCGTATGTTAAAAAGTAATTTTGAAGTACATTAACTAATATGCTGTTTTGGTTTCCACGAACAAATATTTTTAGATCACCACCTTCTTTCTCGATATCTTCTTCAGTATATGTCTTCATATGTTACTCGATTGTCATGTTTAATGTCTTGCACAGGTTCTATCTGTTGTCAGACACAGGCCTGAAGTGCAGAAAATTTCATTTGTGGCTCATTCCTTAGGTGGTCTTATTGCAAGATATGCAATTGGAAGGCTCTATGAGCATCCTCAAGGCTCGGCTACTTCAGGTATTTCCGAGGACGACATGAAAAAGAGTACAAACTACCCAACCAATTCTTTAGAGACAAATGAGGGTAGAATTGCTGGCCTAGAGCCCATGAACTTTATAACTTTTGCTACACCACATCTTGGTTCAAGGTGGCATCGACAGGTAAACTTAGAATTCTTTACATTTTCAATAATTTGAGACTATCTGTGACTATTTACACATTCCGTAATTACAAGGTGTTTCATATTTGCATTCTTCAGTACTGGTCTCTTGGGTATATTAATTTCAATTTGACATGTTGTTCATAGTATTTCTTTTCTTTTGTTCTCACAGCTCCCATTTCTTTGTGGCTTTCCTTTTCTTGAGAAAAAAGCTTCTCAAAGTGCTCACTTAATTGTTGGGAGGACTGGGAAGCATCTCTTCTTAACTGATAACGGGGATGGCAAACCTCCTCTCCTTGTTAGGATGGTTAATGATCATGATGACTTAAAATTCATGTAAGTTATGTACAAAAATAGACTTCTAGTAACACCATCGGTACAAATTTGACCTTTTTTTTGTTTACTCTTGCAGATCAGCTTTACGTGCATTTAAGCGCCGCGTGGCATATTCAAATATAAGTAACGACTGTATCCTATTTATTCGTTATCTTATGAAGTCAGGTTGGGAGTAGTCTCGCTAGTACAACCCTTGTTCTTGTACTATTAAACAGCCCATTAGATTTCCTCTTTCCAAATCACCCATGCCAAAAATAAAAACATGTACCATAAAATTGTCGTTACTTTTACTTACTAATCAATATTTCTTGTGTCTTTCATCGTTATGTAGAATGTGAAATATTTATCTGCTACAAATTTATCTGATATTATTATGAAAGTCTTCTGACTATCTATGTAAATTAATCTTTGAAACGGTGACTTTAAAAAACAACAGCAAAATGGTGATTTAATAAACATCATAGTTGAGAGTTGGTCTTTTCTATTCGTATGAAATAAACCTTTGTCTTAACTCGTGATTAAGATGTGGTTGGGTGGAGGACATCATCTATTCGTCGTGAAGAGGAGCTTCCTAAAGTAAGTTTATTAATTGCTACATTTGAATTTATTGTCACGTCCAATATATATTTTTCTTTCTTACCTATTGATTGTATGCTAATAACTATTTTTTGTCTTTTCTTTTTCAGTTTGATCTGCATGCAACAGATGCAAAATATCCACATATTGTGCATGTGGAAGGAGTAAACACAGATAGTATTAATATGAAATTATCCCCTATCATCGTCGACGAGACAGCTAACTTAGAAGGTTTATATTTTCCTCATGATTCAAGAATTTTTTCTCCTTGTGCTTGTCTGACTTAGTTTTAGAAGTGCTAAAATTGATAAATGTTGATTGGTAAAAAGGTAGGTCAAAGCTGTATTGCTTCGAATAGAAGAAGGTTTAGAACTATCAAAATAGTAGTGCTGGAAGGACAATTGATAAAGCATAAGTTAGACCTTTTGCTTTTGGCTAAGAGCTTGTTTGGCTTAACTTAGACTTCTGGCTTCATGGAAAAGTAGAAGGTGTACAGACGGTTGGCTACACATTATATTCTAAGCCAATTTTTAGTTAATGCGCTGTTTTGAGCTAAAATAAGCAATGTATTCATAAAAATTTTAAACGATAATATTATATTGACCTTATTTTAACTATATGCTTCATTTTGATGTGCTGATTTCGTTTTCGAACCGATGCGGTTCCTTTTTTATACAGAGGAGATGATTAGAGGTCTTAACCAGGTATCTTGGGAACGTGTTGATGTAAGTTTCCACAGAAGTACACAACGATTCACCGCTCACAATACCATTCAGGTAAGTTCTTAACTTCTGCAATCTGTTTAGTATAATACTTGGGGCACACACATAGTCTGTCTTACAAGAAATCAATGCCATTAACTATAGCATTTTCTAAAAAAAGACTATTGCTCTATTTATGGATAAGTTATGAAGTAGAGCTTAAAATTAAGTTAGGGTAGTGATTTGTGATTCTATGAGTGATACTAAGATGCTTTGGACCTATTTATGAGTAAGCTATGTTGCATTCTTTATCTTCTTTCTATTTTTTCCCTCTCTAACTCGTGCTCATATTTGTAATCAGGTGAAGTCGTATTGGCTAAATTCTGATGGTGCTGATGTGATCTTCCACATGATAGATACCTTGCTTCTCTAGTCTTCTACAAGTGTGTTGCTCTCCAGTGTGCCGTGGGTCAGGTTACTCTATTCTTTTATGGGAACTAGCCATACAAGAAGATTTTGCTTGTAAAAATATTTAATATTAAAGAGAGTATCTTAAGGAATGGGCACGATGTTTGTACACTACAATGGGTTTAAAAAACATCCCATGTATACTAGCTTCTATATTTTTTTTTGTTAACTGTATTATTTATTTATAATGTGGAGGCTGACTACATTTAATTAGTCCTTTCTGGTATTGCCAGCGTTGGTTACTATCACTTCTGTTTGACTCCTTCGATAATATTTAGACTAGATAATTTTGGTGGATTTGCTGGTGATTTGACTAGCTCTAAGTAGATTCAATGCTCATGCATTGTTTGTGATTCTTGTTGGTATCAATTTATTTGGATTTTCTGTAAGGTACCCTCTTAAAGCTATTTGCTTGGGATTTGCTTGCTTGCTCACATGTGAAACTGTGATTCATGGTTGACCCACAGGATAAAATTCTGTTTTGACCCTATTTCATATTAAGATTTGCTCATGGGATGTCACTATAGTTCAAATGATAATAAATAACTTTTATGAACAAAAATATGTTGTTAGCTTGTCAATGCACCAAAATGTGTTAGGTGCATTTTGTGTATTTCTCTGATGCAGAGTTCAAATTTCAATTTTGAGATGTCAAATGTCATGAGCAAGAGATTTGGTAACATACGTATACTATGTTACTGAAGGATTTATTTAGTCTCCTTCAACCTTGTCTGGCTTTTGCAGGTTAGTAAAAAACTCACACCTTTCTTTGAATATTCTATAAATTAGTTATCCTGGACACTGAGTCTCACTCTGAGAGATATCCTTTACTTTATCTGCATGACATACTCTATATAATGTTTTGGGATTATGGATGCTCGTCCTTAGTCTTTAGTTATAAGAAGACACCAATACTAACTAATGGCATTTAAAATTACTTACATAACCATGTCTATGCCATGCAGACAACGAACACTAACAAATTGGTTTTCAATTTACCTAATGTTTATTACCAAAACGGGCAACTCGGAGTACTCCAAGAATCTTGTTGTTGGAGATTAATTTACATTAAAGAAATAGAAGAAATACAATCTTCAATATACATCTTGGACACATTATCGATTAGTAAAACGATAAAAAAGAGCTTGGTGGTATATGGGAATGTAATTTATTATCGTATCTCATTATAGCTAATTAATGCCATATGGTTTATTTCCTGGGGAGATTCACTTGGAGCTGATAATCAAGATGATGCATAGGCTCGAAGATCTGGATCTGGTTCATTATTCGTCTCCTCTGTACTGCATAATTAAATAAACAGAGGTGAATTTTCTCTTTCGCTTACTACTTTCTGTGAACGTTCAGAACCTTGTTAACAATACCGTTCTTCTTCTGGTATGCTTTTGCTGTCCGTGCTGATTTCTTCAGATTCTAGTGTTTCTGGTGATCCTTCTGTTTTTTCTGTTAGCAAACTTGATAAGCTTCTACAAAACTGGCCATTAAATATTGTTCTATTAGCTAATATTAGTTACTGGATTGTCATATGACCAGTATAGTAAGGTATTGTACCTTTTTATATACTATCAGCTCTCCTGCGGATTTTGATATGTCTATTACACAATTGGTAGGAGTAACCTCAATCACCTGTCAATTAATTAACAGATGAAGTGATTAGAGTCTTCCATTTTTTGGTCTTTGATTAAAGTAACCAAAATCATTTACCTCTGCTGATAGGTCGAAACATGATCGGTAACATCTAGTCATCTTCTGTTTTGGATGAATCTTCATCTGGCATTTAAGAAATTATACATATAAATATATTTATATGTTAATTATAAAAATTAGACATCGATTAATTCCCGTCTAGCCAATTTATTCCAAGCACCCGACCGCCATGATTTCGTATCACGCATTTTAGAACCTTAATTATATACGAGAAGAAAAGTAATACATATATGCTGTCTTTGGATTTATAAGGCAGAAGAATTATTTGGGCAACTTGCTAAAAAATGGAGACCTGAGGAAAAAAAAAATCAAATTTTATGATAGTCTAGAAGTCTAGGCTTATAACTTTTCCTTAGAATCTAGTTAAACTTTTTCCTTAATCTTCTTTTTTGCTATTAGTTTCAATTCGACTAAACACGATTCAGTTTTCTCTACTTATATTTACCAAATTTCGTGGGATACATGCCTCCTGGAGAAAATTTGAAGAACAATATCCGCCTTAAATACCTAGGGATATTTAGCTTTAGCAGAGCCTAAACGAAATTTACATGCATACTGGTATATCTTACCTTAAAGTTATTTCTCCTTTCAACTGACAAACTGGCATCCATTGCAGCAGCTTCAATCTTCTTGATAGTTTCATATACTGTATACTTGGATCCAATCCTTGTTCTCTGCCGCTTATCATCCTGCAAAATTTTTTGCTTCTTATTAGAACTCTCTAAGGGAACTACTGTAGCTCTTTCAATGAAAACTCACATCATGATTTGGTAGCCTATATACTTACCTGCTCTTCAAAGAGACCTGACAAATCTAAATCAAGTGACATAGCTATCAACTGGAAAGCATTTATGAAGCTCGCAGATTCCGGCATTGTTTCTGGGGCATTTTCCTGCGAGAATGTTTTTGGTTTGTTTAGCTGATATGGTAAAAAGTTGCAAGGTTAGTGACTTGGTGAAATCGGAAAGCACTAGATATACATCTTTAGGAAGACTGGAAACAAGTATTTTTTTAAATGGAAGCAGGTAACATTTATTATAGGTTCAAACTTTATAACTTAGACGTTGCCTGCAAAACATTCTGTGCGTGTGTATTTTTGACAGTGTTGATAAGTGATTTTAGAAGTTTGATACAACTTACCTCAATTGAACCGAAAGCAGCTGTTACATCATCCAAAGATATCTTTTCGTTGCACTCGTGTCCGCAAGAAGGAGTATAATTAGTTTGAAACCATGAATCGTCAATGATCTCTGGTATTGTGATTCGCTGCAGTGTTAATAGTTACACATATATTCTTTCCCTGTGTTAGCCATGCAGATTAAAAACCTTGTAAAAGTGCTTGTATACTTTAGTTATTACCTTCTGAGGATTGGGGTCAAATATCCTGGAGATTAGTATTTTCTGACTTTCGGTAAACCATGGTGGGCATTTGTAATCTGCGCTGGATATCTTCGAATGAATAGTTGATAATGGTAAGTATTATGTTCAGTAGTAACAGGTTTAAGTTAATGTCTAGAATGCATACCTTCTTATACAAAACCACGAGGTTACGATCATCGAATGGTAGATCGCCTGCAAGTAGCTCAAAAAGGATCACTCCACAGGACCAAACATCTACTGCTGCTCCATTGTAGCCTTTGTTTGCTATCACCTGTTCATCAGATTATTCACTATCAAGCCGTAACAAAATTTCAGGTAAAATTCCCTTATAATCATGTTAATTTACTCTAGACTGAGTCTGGATATATTTTTGGGAAATGTTTTGCTCCCTTAAATTTCCTTTTTATACATTAGCGAACTTAAATGGATATTT
This sequence comes from Limnanthes douglasii subsp. nivea, assembly GCA_036936605.1. Classification (NCBI taxonomy): domain Eukaryota; kingdom Viridiplantae; phylum Streptophyta; class Magnoliopsida; order Brassicales; family Limnanthaceae; genus Limnanthes; species Limnanthes douglasii. The sequence goes on along the minus strand of JAUPFV010000004.1, from coordinate 8,463,915 downwards.
TCTCTGAGAATTTATTTATTTCCCTTCAAATTATCTGATATCCAAATAGGGCTTTAGTTTTTTGCCTTTTTCCCGGTTATTCGAGTCTTGCTTCCTTAGAAAGTATAAGATGAGAATTAGGAAAATTTTGTTCTGACCTCTGGTGCTACATAACATGGGGATCCACAGGCCGTGGTGAGCATATTGCCTGGCTGTTAATGATCAGAGTTTTAGGCCTTTTTAATACATATATAATCAAAAGAAAAAACAAATGTAAAGAGTTGTTTAGGCTTTTCGAACCTTCTTCTGTAATGCGCTTAGTCCAAAATCAGACACTTTCAGGTTTCCCTTCCCATCTAAAAGCAAGTTTTCAGGCTGCATAGAAGTATAGAATGACCTTAAATTTGACAGACCATGTATATTATCTCCATATGCCTAAACTAATATAGTTCGTCTATAAGAGTCGAAATTCTCCTATATTCAAGGTTGTTTCTTTGGCAAGTTTTTCTTATAACAAGGATTTTTCAAGGCTCTATTTGATGATCAGAAGATTGCGAGTGGCAAAAATTTACAAATAATGAATTCTACTTGGGTGTTTGGACTTTTAAGTTTGTGATGTTTTTCTTAAATATTGAAGAAAAATTGTTTCTTACTCCGCTTTTTTCTCGAGTTTCCCTGACATCCCAAAGATGAGAATTTCATTGAATTTTCAACATAACGTAGCTATATCTTTTTATTGAGTTCTTTCAAGAAAATCATGGAACTTTATTGTTCAGTTGATGCATACAAATAATAGTTGTAGGATATATAATGCAGATCAAACCTTTAGATCTCTATGATAAACTCCCCTGTTATGGCAGTAATCCACTGCATCTATCAGTTGCTGAAAACATCGTCTCGCCTCTGATTCATCGAACTTTTTCGCATAAGACTGTAAAACGATATATGAAGGAGGGCTACAAACGTCAAATATTCTGTTCCATCTAAATTTCAGTTGTATCAAGTTTCTTACCAATTTGTCTGAAAGTTGTCCTCCTGAAATATATTCCATGACTATGTAAATCTTTGTCTTTGTTCCGATTACCTGTAGGCAGAATTCAATCACTAAAAGAGGCTATACTAGCAAAAAACCATTTTGTTACTGTAGCTGCATAGCATTCAGATGAAAATAAAAAGCGTACCTCGTGTATCCGAACAATGTTAGGATGATTTAGGAGCTTCATTGTCCTTATCTCTCTTTCTACCTAAAATTTAAAATTTGGAATGTATTAAATGAACTGATAGCGTCTATCTATATTAGTAACGAAGGAAGTATATTCGCTTGCCTGATACTTGAGATTACTCTCGAATACGGCTTTTTTATCTATAACCTTGATTGCTACATGATTGCCATTGGTGGTGTCTATAGCTAGTTTAACCTTGGCGAAATTTCCTTCTCCGATTGTTCTTCTTAGCTGGTACTTCCCAACATTACTTGCATATCCCATTTTTACTTCTTTCTTTCTCTTAGTAATGTTGCACACCGTGCAAGCACAGCTATAATATAGTTTATCTGGACCTGATAGCTTTATTTTGGGGGTTAGCTCGTGCTTGTTTCTTCAACTTTAACTTGTGGTTTCCGTGTCTTATAAAATAGGGATCAGATGATGGATCGTGATTTGGACACAAACCTTGAATGGTTAAGTTTTATTCTTTGTCCTTCCCTTTATATATTGTGATTGTTCTTCTTTGGTCTGACTTTTAAGGTAGAAGGGAAGATTTGCAAGTAGGCATATTTAGTAAGTTGATGGAAAACATGGGTTTGAATGGCAGGTGGAAATATGTGAGCAAACTTGTTATTACTTATTATAACTAGATAGGAGTAGGACCTTTATTGGTCCCTAACAACTTTATCCGAGTTGGATTTCGGCTTCACACATGAGTTAAAATCCGAAACCCGGTTTTGATTCATGTGAATCCAATCTGGTTTTAACCTGAAGTTATGAACTTTTTGGACCTCTGTGTACAAATATACTATGTCTGACCCGAACCGGCTTGTATAATTATTTTATGATATTGTGATGGTTTACTTAAAGGATGTTAAGATGGTTGTATTGCTTTTGTTGATCTGGTTACTGAAAAGGGAAAACAAAACTTTTAGACGTTGAAGCAACGACGCAGTGGATGGTAAGGTTTTAAGCAATAAAACATGTGCTCTGTTTCGGTAGTCAAACATGACATGTTTGTTTCACTCTGGTGCAAGTTATTCCGGTTTCATTACATTCCTTCTTGCTTATACGGGTGGTTATGGGTAACAGTTATTCAATGATGATTACCATGATTTAATGTCACGTTTTAGTTTTATATGATGTAACCAAATAGTTTTTATGTTTTAACAAGTTGCATTTTTAATCTTGATTAATTACATGTGAAAATTAGGATGTAACATTGTCAAAATTTGGAGGATAATTTTAATATTAAAATTAACATTAAAAAAAAACTATCGTCAGTATATATTTTAATAAAAAAACTATCGTCAGTATATATGAGAGATCATATTTATTTTTATTAGTTTATAAATATGACGAGGTAGTATAAAAGAGAGCTTCCGATAACCACCCGGTTAATATGTGTTTTGAAGTTTACATAAATGCTTTTAAGTGTATTTACTTTTAACAATTAGTTATTTTTTATTTTTAACACATTTTTTTTAAGATGAACAAAACAAAATTTATGTTTTTGAGATTGTTTTTCTTATTTTCGCAATCAAATTACACGAAATTACGCAACTTGAACATAATTGTTTTTTTCATAACCAATTTACATGTAATTTCGTAATTTGAACACATTTGTTTTTTTCACACGTATTTCGCAACTAAATTGCACATATTTACGCAACTGGAACACATTCCAATTTTTATTTTTTCTAAAAAAAACAAATTTTCAACAAAAAACACATATTTTCACAACTATAAATAAAATTATTTGTTTCACATTCAATTAACACTTATTTTCATAAAAAAACGTTTTTTTCTTCATATAATCAACCTTATTTAGCAGTCAAAGTTTATTTCTGTAACTATTTTATTTTTATTTATATAAATATTTGCACGTAATTCCACAAAATTGGACATACTTGTTTTTCAAAACCAAATTACACGTAATTTTGCAACTGGAATACATGTGTTATTTCACAACCAAATTACACGTAATTTTGCATCTGGAACACAGTTGTTATTTCACAACCAAATTACACGTAATTTTGCAACTGGAACACAGTTTTTATTTCACAACCAAATTACACGTAATTTTGCACCTGGATCACATTTTTTATTTCACAACCAAATCACACACAATTTTGCAACTGGAACACAATTGTTACTTCACAACCAAATTACACGTAATTCTGTAACTTGAACACATTTGATTTTTTCAAACTTATTTTACAACCAAGTTACACGTAATTACACAACTAAAAAATAAAAATAAAATTCAAACAATATCTTTCATGGATTTAATTGTGTTCGTCTTTAAAAAATTCAATGATATTTTTAGATATTTTTTTGGAGCTATGGTTTGAAAGATATGACATTCTTAAAATAAATAAATAAATAGATGAGAGAAAATTAATATAGATATTTCGGATTACCATGTGGTTATATGTACTTTATCAAACTTTGGGTGGTTATTGGTAAATACATTTAATGATGCGTGGTTATCGGTAGATTACCCTTAATATAATCATCATAATATAATGAATATTTAATAAAATCCATGTCTCTTATCTCTCTTTCTATAATTATTCCTATCTAAAATTCATATAAATGGTATAAAAGCACTGATCCATAGAAACACATGGAAAATAAAATACGAAATTTTGTGATGTCACATCCGAACACTCTCAAATGTTCCACATATGCGTAGGCAGCACATTCGAACAATTTCAAATGTTACAGCTTAGATTTTTCTCCAATCCATACCTCTTAAGGACAACGAAACTTCAGCATCATAGATGAACTCCTGTTAATGATATATGCAGTCGTAGTCATGACTTGTCCCTGGAACCTTCGGCTCATTCCAGCTGTTTGAAGCATACATCTAACATTTTCCAGCAAGGTTTAGTTCATTCTTTCAACAAACCTATTATGTTGGTGATTCCTACTCACGGTTTAGTTTCTAACAATGCCAAACTTTGCACAATAGACAGTGAACTCATTGTTCACATATTCGAAACCATTATTAGTCTGAAGCTTCTTCAGCACTTTCTCGGTTTGATTCTCCACAAAAGTCTTACCGTTCCTAAAAGCATCAAATGTTTCATCATTGATCTTTAAAAGTATAACCCATACTTTTCCGGAATAGTCATTTATTAATGTTAGAAAATACCTTGCTCCACATATACTAGGTTACCGTATCGGACCCCAAAGATCTGAATGAACATACTTAAGCACTTTATTGGTTGTATGGCTACTAGGTAGAAAATTTACCTTATTCTTACCCAACACATAACTTACACAAAAGCTACGCTTTTGTGTTGTGCTACCATCCAACAACCCTTGTTTGTTAAGTTCACTAAGTTTATTTTCACTCACATGCCCAAAGATGCCACAACTTGGTTGAATCTTTCTCCACACTAGACACACCCCATATCATTATGAATTTTTCAAGAATTAACATATTGTTAGTCTTATGAACCTTCATAACAACAAGTGAGCATTGCAAGATACTAAGTCTGCCATCTTCACCCTTATAAGTAAACCCTTTTTCATTTAACATCCCGATAAAAAGAATATTTCGTTAACTTTGGGCACGTACTTCACATTGGTGATAACTGTCTCAAGTCTTGTAAAAAACTTGAACCAAATAATTTATAACCCTTTGACAACACGAGATTCATTATTCTCAATGATGACCCTTTAATTTTCAAAGATTATTATGTCTTCAAACCAAAATTTATTGGAAGCCATGTGCAATGATGCGTTAAAATCAAACACTATTATGTTACTATACATGCAAGAAGATAATACATTAAACCATTAGCATAGTTATAGTCGTATGAATCCATTACAGTATATTCGGCTTTGTTATTCGTATAACTATTGATATTTCTCTTCTTGGGGCACTTCCTACTGATTTAGTTATCTTTATTGCACAACCAATATCTCACTTTGGATAACGTCAAAATCCCCTTGGACTTTCACCAAGATTTTCTTTTATTCTTTCTTGAATCTCTCCCTAGCATACCTCTTACATTCAGCCTGAGACCTTTGGAGTCGCTCGTCAGAATAGTCTTCTTTTGAAGATCTTTTGAGTTCAAGATATCCTTCACTTTGGCCATCATGAAAAACTCCTTACCTTTAATCATAATATCGATAGTATTTATACACCTTCAGCGGATAAATCAAAAGGATTATAGCATGATCCTCGTCCTCCACCATGACCCTAATTGCATCCAAATCTTTAATAATTATATTAAAATCATTTAGGTGTCTTTGGATCTCTTTGTTCGCATTTATTGATAGCATGTAATTTTTTTTCTTGAGATACAATATATTCTTCAAGAACTTTTTCATATAAATAGTCTTTAGCCAATTCCATCTTCGGTATTGTAGGTTCTTAAGACTCATCTGGAAGCACTTCATCTTACAAGCTCGTTATAAGGGCACTATAAGCTTTGAACAACACTTTGACAATAACCTTATTCATAGATGTATCATCAATGATAATAACTAATCTTTTATGTACCAGGAAAACCTTAAACTTAATTCTCCAGAAGTTAAAATCATTATTTTCATTGAACATTTTTAGGTTAAAATTCATAGAACTCATCTTGGTTTCTTTTCTTGGTTTATTAGTGAGAACTTTCTCTCTAACCTCAAGATTTGAAACGGTATTCATCATTCTTGGTTGTATCAACACTTTAAGTGGTGTTGCTCGGATTATACATGCTCAACGCACCACTTGTTTGGTAAACTGTAAAATATCCAGCACCTTTGCTTCAGCATAATCAACAACACTCGAGCCTCAACAACAGCTAACCTTCAAACTATGTTATCAAAGACCAACTACTATAGCTGAAACCTATTTAGTTTAATTGTGAAATATGTAACATAAAAAGATAGATGCACATAACTTTGGCTCGTACTCAAAGTTTAGTTATGAAACTCTAAAATAACAAAGAAAGAAATAATACAAGAATATAAACCTAAGCACACACATACATGTACCGGTGGTGCATCCGATCATTGTATGTTTTTTTTACTATACTTTGTTTTCTATTTTATTTAGATAACTTTAATTATTTATTAAGGTCGCTTTCTAACATGCCAACACCTAGAGCGATCGATGAAAATATTTAAAAAGTTAAGGTCGTTTGTGAGGACAAAGTCATGTAGCAATCGTGAAAAAAATGTATGTGTATAAAAAATAACCCTGAGGTCGCACTTCATCTGGGTCTACACCTACCACTAAAATTATGTCGTCATCAACCATTGAAATTCTGTTTGCGCCTATCATTTAGCAAATTCAGCCCTATAGTGGAAAAATACATACAAATATATTTGTGTTGATCAAGTATGTGACATTTAAAACAACTGACACCAAAGATGTTGAAGAAATAGGTGAGCAATCCGACCCTGATTATAAAGATTAATCTAAAACGTTGGTCATTCATGTGTCTCGTACATATGGACGAAGCAAGAAAACTAAAGAATATATTCTTGGATCAAAATAATATCCAATAATTTCAGGATTACGACGATGAGGCATACAATACTTTTATCAAGAGATTAATTTTAATGATACTTATATATAATTATTACTTAGTTTATGGCTATATTTAATATATTATGATAATTTCTTTTTTGTTTTCATATTTACAGTCTTGTAGTGGTATATATTCAAGCTTGATATGGGGTTTTACATAAATAAAACTTGAGTAACTAGATCAAGGTTAAAATTTGTTTTCCAAGAATCCATTTGGGCCTCTTATTGGTCACCTAACTAAGTTTAACTCAAAATATTAGTTGAATAAGATTTTTCTCGAGCGATGACACTAGCAGACTAATATATTCTCGAAGATGAATATCACTCTAGCAGATGTGTATGTTATTATAGGCCTCCAGATGATGGGTAAAATAGTAAAATCCAAGTAGAGCAATACTCACTAGGATGTGTATGACTATTATGCTCAATATTTTAGAATTAACATGATTGTGGTTCATCAAGAGCTACAGAAGTAAATAGGGGTTGGTTTTTATTTTAAATGTATTAAGGATATCTTTATAGGTTTTGTGTATATGGATTCAAATTCAGAAAGGACTAGAGATATTATCATGCATGCTTTATATGCGTACCTTATGTGTTTAGTTGGTTGCATAATTTTCACTAATACCAGGAAGAAGTTTATAAAGGTAGACTTACTCGTAGATTTTGAAGACATGCAATGACTGTCAGAGGTAACATGGAGGATGTGTGTGTTGGTGTGGCTTTATCGTGGTTTTGGAGAAACATCAAAATTGTCGTTGAAAACTCTTTATTGGTATTTTAAATTGGTGGATATAAGATAAATTTCCTTACTTTCACCATCAGTTGAAAAATAATTTTATCACGTAGCTTCTTCGTTGGTTATCGAAGAGGCTGACAAGCGTGAATGTTTGACCAAGAAGCACTTACCACGACACTTTTAATGGTCTCACGGACAATTATGTAAGTATATTATATTTTTATTGTTTTGGTCTTTTAATAGTTAAGTCTTACAGGAATAACTAATTAACTTACTTATTTTTTTCTTGTTTCTTTTGTGTATGATTGTTTGTAGGTTATATTTGAGTTGTATAATGACCCGAGGGCTCGTTTTCCGGTATACGAGGGCTCGCTTTACGACTTCTAATTTGAATTATGTGGATCGTTGAATGATATATGTCGGATACAGTAATATGGTAATTTGTTATGGTTTATGACAAACTAGCGTCTCTTTAAAAACATATACCCGATATTAGGCAGAGAGAACAGAACAAACACAACATAATGCCTTTGTAGGATAACTACACTTCCGAGTACCGCAAGTCCTCCATGGCTCTAAGCTAACTATATAAAGAGATACAAGTGGTATATCATCACTCATAAGGTTTTTAATGACCGTGAAGCGGTATAGAATATTCACCAGATTAATAATATTAGACATCTTAACTACATTGATGAAAAGTATAAGGTTTTCACGAAACAATTATTGTATATCACTTATCCTTAGATCCTTTTTAGTATTTTAGGATTTATTATCTTGCTTATGTTTTCTTAGTTGTGGATAATGTTATTGTTTTTAAATTTGGATGATAATATTATTTAATTTGGATGTTACCATTGTTTAATTTGGACGATTTTGTTGTTCAATTTTGATGATAATGTGACTGATATAAGTTTTTCATTTGGATCATTTCTTTTCTTTTGTATGATTATCGGATGAAAATATGGATGATATGGTTGTGTAACTTAAAAAAATTCCAATCATATTATATATTCTCTTAGATGATACGTTTTTCGTATGAGTTTGGAGGATAAAGAAAAACAGTTAAGTTATGTCCATATTTACTAAAGTATATCGCCGGTGATAAACCACTCATGCCGTTGGTCAAATAAATAAATAAAGTGGTATAAATTTTTTATACTACGAATACATTAAATCACTGGTGGTATGAAAATCGTAGGTTAAAAATCCTAACTAGTTACCGATGTTTGACACTTTTTTGTAAAATTGTCATTATGATTCTTTCGTTTCCAAAACTTGTCACATATATTTTAAAATATTGCATATATGATCACTAACGCGTGCCAATTAACCAAGTGGTGACATGTGGCACCTAAAGATATAATTTTCTATTGCAAATACGGTCACTCAATAATTCACACATAAAATACCCTTCGTTTAATTTTTTTTACCTTTTACCTTTACTTTTAAACTTTTAACCATTTAATTTTACTAACTTACCATTTATTATTTACTTTTTACCAACTTATCTAATTTATTAAATGAATCAAGCAACTCATTAAATTTAAAATAACCCGACCCTGATACATCGAAATTTAAACCCTAATCCCATTAAAAATTATAACATCTGCAAAAATTAAACAAGAAGCTAAATTTCTCAACAAATCAACCGCTCATTGCAGAATTTTACAGTTGGAAGACAAATCCATTAAATTCTTCAAACATTTGATTCCTCCTTCTTTGACTAATATAAGCTTTAGATTCTAAACAAATAAATAGATTTAAACCCACATAAAAAATTCACAAAAGAAATGAATGTCTAAATCTGTTGGTTTTCTAGATTTTTTGTTATGGTTTTATAATTTTTTTGGGTTGTGAGGGTGGCTCAGCCGCTTGCTCATAGTAACATCACAATCACCATTGTCACAATGAGACATTTTATTTCCACTCTCAACTTGGTTTGATGCCAAACTACTGAAGAATTGGAGTTTTTTAGCCCCAAGCTAGACTAAACATGCTGCTCATTTGATAAGCTTTTACTTTTCTCGGTATTGTTGAAGATGAAAAATTATATTATATATCTTTTTAGTTGAAATAATACAATGATCATTGTAAACTATTTGGCATCATCCCGATTAACGCGGGTTTTTTTACTTAGTTGGGAGCAGCAAATGTCCAATATTTCTAGTGGGAAAGAAAATAAAAGGGTTTGTAAACTAGTTGGTAGCTCCTGATTCACTTGGTAGTAAACCCAAAAAATAATTACCAACTCAAAACAATTTTATTTTATTGATTTTTTAGTTTTTATTTCATTATTACGAGTGAGCTCTAAAGTATCTGATAATACTTAAAACAAAATTTATTTTAGTTTATTAAATTCTTAGTTTTGCTAATTTTTTCTAATTTAAATCCAAAAAATAATTACCAACTCAAAATAAATTTATTTTATTTTATTGAAATTTTTGTTTTTATTCATTATTATGAATGAGCTTAACATCCTAATAATACACATTACAATACCAATTTTTAAGTATAATTTTTGCTAATTTAATATCTCATATCTTCCTTTTTACTATCTATAATGCTTTTGTCTTCTTATAAAAAAATAAAAAAAATCATGATAACCAAAATGGCAGCATCATTTTAATTATAAAATAAAAGCAGCTTTAATCCTGTTAATTTTAAAATTGAACAAACACCACATATTTTACTGGATGATACTCATTTAACGACACAATGAAAACATCAATGAAAAACAAATGCATAAAAATTATTGTGTTTGTTCTCTACTATTATATATATTAAGCCCCACAACAATAATTCCAATATTGTATATTTTTACTTTTTTTTATAGCAATTGAACCCAAATTTGTGTGTGTATTTTGGTATCATCTATAAAAGAAAGGAAAAAAATATTTAATCATTGATTTTAGACCGCAATTCTATATTCATCGGGAAAAATAAGTTAGGAAGATTCAATTGCAAAACATATGTAGAAACCTTTTAGATGAAAACTATTGATTTCTCCACATCTCATAACTTTTTCGGAGATCCAAAAAAACCCTTAAACATAACCAAAACCAAAACAAAAAACCTTCAAAACCCACACATTTAAACATTCCTAACTTTTACGGAAATCTTTCTATGAGTTTAAATCTACTAATTTGTTAAGAGCATGAAGCTTATATTACTTAAAAAAAGTAGTTGAATGTTTGAAGAATTTATTGGATTCGTCTTCCACTAAAATTCTGTAATTAGTTGTTAATTTGTTGAGAAAATTAGCTTTATTGTGTAGTAATTGTATATGTTATAGTTTCTAATGGGTTTAAGGTTTAAATTCTTGTGTAACCGGTTCGGTTTATTTTAAATCTAATGTGTTGATCTAATTTAATTATTAAACTAGGTAAGTTGGTGAAGAGTAAATAATAAATGGTAAGTTCGTAAAAATAAATGGTAAAAAGTTTAAAAGTAAAAGTAAGGTAAAAATATTAAACCATAGACATTTTAGGTGTGAATTATTGAATGAATATATTTGCAACAGAAAATTATATCTTTGGGTGCCACATGTCACCACTTGGTTGATTAACACGCATTAGTGAACATATATGAAACAATTTAAAACGTAGGTGACCAGTTTGGAAACAAAAGAATCCTAATAACAATTTTGCAACAGGTGGCCAACACGGGTGAGTAGTCAAGGATTTAGCCAAAAATCTTATATGGTCAGTGTTGTGGACCAGTTTAAAAAATAAAATTGATAATTATTTCATGGAACATATTGGCAGTGTTTAGGAACTCGTACCATTGGTATACTAAACCTTGGTTGTATAGAAATCCCATATCGTCGATATATTAAACTACCGGAGGATAAAAATTCATACCACCAGTGTTGTTGCTCAATGTTTTAAAAAAACTTATTAGTTCTGCCTATTTTTTCATAAAACATATCGGGCATGCAAATGAACTCGCACAGCTGGTATAATAAATAAAATGACAGGATAAAAATTTCATACTACTTGTATATTAAAGCACTAGCGGTAAATAAATTTTATACAAACAGGTCTATGGCCGTAATGTTTTACCAAAAAATGGTAAGGTTTGTCTATTTTTCATGTATTGTATTGGTGGTGCTAAGGAACCTTATTGATGGTATAATTAGAGACTAATTGTATAAAAATAATTATATCACTAGTACAGTAAAACAATAGTGATATATAAAATATATATCACCAATGCTATGACCGAGGTTTTTATCTAAAATAATTGTAAGATGTGCCTATTTTTTCTAAAACATAGCGGCAATATAAAAATTTCATACCACCTGTATTGTATCTATTAAATTTTCCGTCAACTAAAATCTCGTCAACTAGAAAGTCCTTACAATTTTATTTATTTCTCTATAAAAGCTACTAAAGTATAACATATTTCTTCATCTAAAAAATAGCATAACTAATCAAACTTTTTATTTCTTCGATAAGGAATGGACTATCCAAAAAAATAACCATGTGTCAAGTATGTGAAAAGAACAATTTCGGATGAGTCTACCGTATTAAAGACCTAATCAAATAAATATAATAATAGGAACTCTATTTTTTTATTGAAGCATATCGGCGGTGCTAAAACACTCATACCATTTATAACATTAACGGTATAAAATTTCATTCTTTGAGTACATTAAATCACTGATGGTATGAGAATCTTATACACTAATGTTGTGGACCAGTTTTAAATATTTTCTTGAAACATATCGGTGGTTTTAGGAACCCGTACCGTCGGTACACTTAAAAACTTGTTGTATATAAATTTATAACGTCAGTACATTAAAGTATTGTTAGATAAAACTTCATACCACAAGTGTTGTGGCCGAATTTTCTTTAAAAAATTATTAGTTTTTTCTATTATTTTCATGAAGCATATCGGCCATCCGTAGGAACTTGTACTGCTATCGCGGTGTATAAATTTCATATCACTAGTGCTTAAACGGTATGTAAATTCTATATCGCCAGTGGTGTGACCTCGTCTTTTACAAAAAAAGGTAATGTTTACGTGTTTTTAATGAATTAAATCGATGGTGCTAAGGAATTCCTATCGCTGGCATAATTAAAAACTAACTGAATGAAAATTCTTTACCGCTAGTACATTAAAACATTAATTGGATAAAAAACTTATACAATCATTTAATTAGATACCACTATAAATAACTCTCCAATTAGATTGCATTGTCAAGTACAAAGTCCCTCCAATTTTATCATTTAATTTTTTTTATGAAAAGTTACTAAAGAATAATATATTTAATTAAGGTCAAAATATTCTACCTAATCAGACTTCTAATTTATTCGACGTGGAACGAACTATCCAAGAAAATGTTGGATGAGACTACCGATAGATTTTTGGGGAAGTTGTATATACAATGTACTACATGTATGGGTGTAGTTCAGCTTTCTCTCCACCTTTACAAAATCGTGAAGAAGTCTCTACCATATAAAAAAATCTGAAATAAGAACCAATAGGACATGCATTCGACCTCTCGTACGAAGTTAAATAAGAGAAATTCAACATATTTCATTTGAAAATTACTGATTTTATTATAAAAGATATGGTAGTTTATGTGTTTGAGCGTCTTGCTGAACAAGATGATCCATTAAGAAATTATACACCCCATGAAGGATATGAATTTAATGAAGGATATGACTTTGACTAAAATTATGTATTTTGTTTTATTTCATGTTTAATGTTTCTTTTCTAGTTTTTAAGTTATTGTATTTGCTAGTTTGTAGTTTTTATTTTACATTAAATGTTATGTATGTAAGTTATTTGTATCTTGTATTGTTGTTTAATTTATCTATTGGGTTTAAATATATAAAATCGGTTCCAATTTTTTTGGTTTGTAAACTCTCGCACGATGTTTGGTAAGAATCACAAAGGGTGTTTGGTTTGTTAATTATTGATTATATTAAATAATATACGTTATAAGAGATAGACTTGAACCTTGTTAAAGATAGATTGAACAAGTGCAAAAGTATGGTTACCTTCTATATGTATATATATATAAGCATATAATTCTTCATAAATTGTTGTGTTATTTGTATCACGTATTTCTGCTTAAAATATTTGCTTATGATGTCTTTTCATTTTATGTTTAATTTTATCTCTTAAGTTTCATGTTTTCAAATTGTTATGATAATATCATTAAACGAATAAATTAAAAAAAAACAAGCCTTTAGCACAAATACATTACAATGAAAAATAGTTCCAAAAAAGTACGCGTAATATTAAACAAATTCTCCTAAATAGGTCACTTTGAGGTCGACGGCCACAGTGTTACAAATTTTAATATCTTGATATATTATATAATGAGATGTAATCGATAATTCCAAACCTACCGTGTTTGCTAAAGATAATATGATACAATAAGGATGTACCCTTATAGAGGAAGCATCTTTCACAACAGAAAGCTATATAAAAAAACCTAAAAAATAATCCAACGTAAATATCAATCAAATATCGTGAATTAATTAGATGTAAGACATGAAATAATTACATTGAAAAAGTGGTTGTTATTAACAAAACCCAAAAATATTTTTTATATTTCGCACATCAGAGGGGCACACCTCGTAATGGTAAAAAATTGAAACTAATAATCATCGACCCCAACTTCTCTCCAAAATAGACGATGTAATTATCTCAACGTTATTTTTATAGTACCTTACATGTTCCACAGTAATTAGTATTCATCCATACATCTAAATATATGGATGTAGACATTAGCAAAATCCTTAAGGTCATCATAAAGAGCCTCCATAACGATCTTCCATCCATCTTGTTGTATGTTAAGAGCAAACGAAATTGACCTATAATCGAAATGTATATTGGGTTAAACATTGTTAATGGTAGTTATAATAGGTCTATAATAGATACGACATTTTGTTAAGTAAACTTTCGAATTATGAAACATTCATTTAAAATCAATATTCTTCCTTACTTCTTCAACTATTATTGGAGATGAGCTACAACTAACTGTTTCACTTGATAATGAAGGAATCGTATGATTTTTAACTACATGAGGTTAGTCATACAGATATATATATGACCACTTGCTTATAACGGTGCTTCGAAATGAAGACGAGTTTTGCTCTCTGCTATGTAGAGTTTTAGATATATTACCTAGCCAAGATGCACTTGGTTTTTCTGAATCTAACACGTGTTATATATTTTTTCTAAATCTAGTTTGTTTAGTGGATGATGCAACATATCATTTATGTTTGACAAGTGGATGAACAAGTTATTTATGTTTATCTAAAGGGTCTAAAAGTGAAAAAAATCATGATATACTATGACAACTCATTTCTTATATATATGTTCAATGCTTCATTCGTCGTTGGTTTCCATGACAATGTGAACGAGTTTATTCAACTTTTATTTTAATAGATATGTATTTGTTTGATTGATATTAAAACAAAATTAACATATTTCAATGATCATTTAAAAATTCAAAAAGTTTCGATATGTTTTTTCTTTAAATTCGTAGATGTCATGTGAACACGATATACCGTTCACAAGTTTAATGTTTTGATATTTTCAACTTCGCCTGAAAAAATATCTAGGGCGATGTGTAAGATGTTACTCTAAGATTGGCCAAAACTTTTTGGATAAATTTATGTTGGGTTGTAAATCATTTTTTTTTTCAAATAATGCTCTAATTGCTCCTAGTTGAATTTCGACCAAACAATGTACCTTACCCCAAAAAAACTCGATGTTAGGTTTTCTCGTACCAATGAAACACTATATGATGGAATGAGCGTTCTTAACACGGTTAGTGGTCTAGTTATCAAAATGAATAAACATGTTAGTACTTTACATGATAAATTTATTATTGTACGAAATTAACCAAGAAATTTTCCGTGTATTCAATTGCTTAAGGATAAAATTTAAACTCACTGAACATTTCTTCCCGATTGTTATTGAACTCGCGTTCTATCTCTGACTACATTACATGATTCCACACATGGAAAAACCTATTGAATGTTTTTTTATATATATATATTTCTTCGAATGTCCAATGATGCTCGTGTTAATGTGACATCGACACATGATGTGCATTGTATTAAGTAACACTTTTTGGAGAGCATTCGTCAATGATAAGTCTCTATATATAAGAAAAAGAGACAGTTTTTCGATGGAGTTAGTTCCCATCAACTATTGCATTTAATATAATACCCACTTGTAACTATCAAATTTCTCCCCGGACATAAATACAAATCTGATGTAGAAAATCATATCGGTACAAGTTTCTTTAATAATTTAAAACAACGATATCTCATACGTTATTACCTTGCAAGTGTTAGTCATTAATGAAACATTTATTGATATATATATATATATATATATATATATATATATATATATAGCAAATCCACACTAACTGGTTGTGCAAAGTAATATATTAGTAACGATATCATTTTCATCGTCACCTGATCTATGTTATTCCAAATATTTTTACCTTATGACTTTACTTAACATGTATTGCAACTGTGAGCAATCGATTTTCTCAATATTTTTTTATCCCGCTCAAAATTTTAGGAGGACGAGTTCCTATGTTCGAAGAGTTAAGTACAAATTCTAACTTTCTTTTACAAAAGTGTTTTGTGTATGAATAACCTTTGAAGATTTCTGCAGTTTCATGGTTTTGAACCGGCATAAGACCGCTAAGGATCGTTCTTCAGGAGTAACCATAATTGCTTTAACCTTAAAAGGGAATTCACATTTCTTTGTTCTAGTTGACTTACTTTTAAGAGTCTTCGGGGATTTTGAACACTAATTCGTCTATGGGCTATTGATTTTTGTGATAGATAGTCCCTGGACTTTCAAAAGTCTGTTGATAATCCCTGGACTATCTAGTTTGGATAAAGTTAGTCCCCCCGCATTTGTTGATTAATGTAAAGTTTCCATGTGACACTATACTTAACATAAACTTGTATCACAAATGGTCCTTCCACTTTTAACGTTGACTACATTTGAATTTCGAGCTAAATTCAAGAGACCATTTGTGATACAATTTTATGTTCAGTATGATGCCACATGGCAGCTTTATATTAATCAACATATGTGGGAGACTAACTTTATCCAAGCTAGATAGTCCACATACTACCAGCGAACTTTTGAAAGTCCAGGGATTATCTGTCACTAAAATCAATAGTCCATGGATGAATTATTATTCAAATCCTTCTTTAGGTATACCAATCTCGCATACGATATGGATCTCTCACATTCAAAGATTAGTCTAGAAGTTTTTTTACCTTTTGCATCTTCGTGACGTCTTAATATAATAATCAATCTATCATCGTTCCTGATATTTGGGCCTAATCAATTCATCCTAGTTTCGTATAATATTTTTGTGGTGAACAAATCACTAAAAATGATATCGTAGTCCTCTGTCACTCCACATGTATCATTTACCACTTATAATTCTAAATTATAAAAATTAAAACCAAAACATAAAAAACTAAAAAAACTAAAAACAAGAATATTACTTATCATACTTTCAATGAGCTGTCTATTATACTACCATCGCATGTGTGCACTAATGTTATGAATACGGGCCAACAATACACATAAGAACCGGTGGTGTTAGCATGTGCACCGCAGTGTATGTGCACCGATAATGCACGTACATCAAAGCTGTATCGTGCCCTATTTCGCTGGTGGGATTAATGTGCATAGTTGATGCACACTCATACCATTGGTGCAATCTTGCATTATCAGTATTTAAGTGGTGTACAACGGTACATATGTTCATACTGTTTGTATACAATATTGTTTTTACTAAAATACATATTCGGTCTTTTAAATTTGGTTAAAATTGAGTCTAATTCTTATGATTAGGTTTTGATTAGTAATTTCTCCTTAGACTATCGTTTTAGTGACAAATAGTCCATGGACTTTCAAAAGTCCGTCGGTAGTCCCTGGACTATCTAGTTTAGATAAAGTTAGTCTCTCGAATCTGTTGATTAATGTAAAGCTTTCATGTGGCACAATACTTAACAAAAACTTGTATCACCAATGGTCCATCGAATTTAACCTTGACTACATTTGAAGTTCGACAAGAAGTCGATGGACCATTGATGATACAAGTTTTTGTTGAGTATGGTGTCACGTGACAACTTTATCTTAATCAACAAATGCGATTGACTAACTTTATCCAAACTGGAAAGTTCAGAGACTACCAACGGACTTTTGAAAGTTCAAAGACTATGTGTCACTAAAATCGATAGTCCATGGATAAATTATTGTTCAAAGCCCTTATAATTATCTCTTTTGGTATTTCGTTTTCATCATTGGAGTCTTCGTCTTCCATTAAAATATATTATTTTTTGATAAACAGTTTTTTTTATTTCTTCACGAATAAGTTTTAGATTGAAAAAAAACACTCAATCCTTAAAAATATGAAACAATATATGTTTTTTTTTTATTAGTAATATAAATATTAACTTTTTTACCAATGATATTTTTATAATTAATAAAATATTAAAAATATATTTACCAAATAAAAAGTTAGAATTTGGTTACATATTAATTTTAAAAAGGCTAGGAAAACATCACATTTATTTATCCCTTAAAATTTCATCAGCTCAATTTAACAATTTGACAGTAATAGAAGTGCTTAATGTATTTGGTTCCCATAATAAAAATAAGTTTGATTTCATCACTTTGATCGAAAAACTTATTTGAAGAAAAATGAAATTAAAGTCTAAAATCCACATTTAAATTTATAGACATTTAAATGTCTGTATATGCTCTTATCGAAAGTTATATATGTTTGATTGATTAACTTTATCTATAGGCGGGACCGAAACTTATAAAATTATAATCACGTGTTAAACGAATTATACATGATCTTCTTCTCGAATCATTTGTGTTTGCATATTTGAATAGTTGACTGATTGTTATGACTTGTTAGCTGTAAGATATTCTGTTGGACCGATATAACATTTTCATAAATTTGTTGTTATTTATTTTTTTTTTTCCGAGGGAACCCGCAGCCGCTACTCAGAGTGCAATGAGTGCGTACAGGGTAAACCCTCAGTCTGACGCGATAGCCTGCAAACCAACGCCAGAAGGTAAACCACACAAGGTGACAGGCTCAGCCGAGAAAGCGTATGCAGAGGGACTCAAACTCATGACCTTTTGGTTATAAGAATGTCATGCTCAACCAACTCGGTTACCCCTTAGGGGCATAAATTTGTTGTTATGTAAACTAGCGGTTTGGATAAATCTTATTATAAAAGAGGTTAAGTTTTTATTTGGGAATGGACGAGGAGGAGTATTGATTTAAAAAAATCAGGTTGTATTTTGTTTTGATTGGATCCGAACTAATTTTTATTTGAAAAAATAAAAGAAATTTTAAATTAGTAAATTAGGTAGTTAGATATATATAAAATAAATTCAACAAAAATCATATATTTGAAATGAGTAAGAGATATTATTCAAAATAAAAATATCAAAATAAATATATACAACTAAAACAATCAGAAGATCGTGAAGTATAGCATTAAAGGGTCAAATAACGGCATTCAAAAAATCATGTCCCAAAATAAATAGAAAAATAAAAAAAATTAAATAGATGTCAAACGAGTTTTGTAAAACCATGTAATGTATATCGGAGAAAAAATAGACTAAAGACCGCAGATACAATATAGGATTTATTGATGAGGATCTTCATCTTTTTCAACCAAGCGTGATAGAAAACAACGCTAAACATATCTGTCAAAGACGTTGGTGAGAAGACTACCTCAAGGTTCCAAACATCTATGACGGTCAATCGATACCAGAATGCCAAGTTTTGTACCGAAAGTTTTTTCATAAGTTGTGGTAGAAAGGGAAATCATATGATATATAATAAATTGATTCCGCAAATGAGTTACAAAAAACACAATATGTGTGTGTGTTTTGATATCCCAATTTATAAATTTATCTCTCGTAGAGAGTTTTCTCCGGATAGCAAACCTTAGAATAAATGGATGATGGAGGATGTTGTATTTATGATATACGAAGGCAGCCTAGCCAACATGGAGGACGGTTAGCGAATAAAGTTATAAGTATATAGAGAAAATATAATTTCCATCATTGATAATCTAGCAACGACTATTATTAGATGTTGCGTTCAGCATGACTGAGTGGTTGATGAGGTTGCTAGTTTCGAGAACATTAGTTCGGTTCCTTACGCGTTCATACCTAATATTGTCTAGCCATGACTAAAGAATGTTATTGATAATGTCTAAAAATGTGAGGTTGCGGTTCATGTTACAGTAGTAATGTTTGACGAGAGATGTGGGTAATAGTCAAGGGTTGTACCAAAAGGACATAGATTCCTTGTTACCCATAATGATTTTATATAATTTTGAAATTAATAATATGAGACGTGGGATTTTCCTCCACGCCCAAGAGGGGGAATAGCCGGTAAGGAGGTTCCATAAGTTGTTAATTTTGATCTTTTCTATTATAACTCAATCACACCAGATAGAAATATCATTCTTACAAATATGACCCGTAATTGTTTAAAGACGGTCCTCTGGTTCCAGAATTTTAGGTGTAGAACCCCGAGGATGTCCTCCGGCGGGGGCAATATTACTTTTGTCCAAGCCATTTTAGCACCAGAGATTATCATATTATGGCAACGACTAGTTTTCGAGAGGTCCTTAAGAACTCTATATGGCATGATGAAAATAGTACACCAATATACATGGCCGATAAAGAGGTTTGATATGATGAGTTAAAGATGGTATGCATAGGACAAGTGTTTGGAACCCCAAGGCTTCTCTCCGACAAGGGCAATATGATTTTTTTCCAAGCAACTTTAGCCTTAAATATCATCATCTCATAGCAAGACAAAAAAAAGTGACGTAGGGTTTTTGAGAGGTTCTTAAGAACTTTATACAACATGATGAAAATTAAAAATCAATATACATGACCGACAAAGAGGTTTGATATGATGAGTTGTAGACAACCTGCAAGGATATGTGTTTAGAGATCCAACACTCAATACATTAGAGGGTACGATTAATGAAGGGTTTACGATATTTGAAGCTAAGACGTCAGGGTGTAAGAGAGACTTCAAAGTAGTGAACCGAGATTTTTCCGGAAGCAAACCCTAAGATGTTAACAAGAGAATCAAGAAACGAGGTAGTAACATCCGAAATAAAAATACGGATCTTCATGAGATTGACATGTATGCTCGAGAAGATAAGAATTCCAAAAAGTTTTCCCATTGCAGGTTTAGGTGACTGGACTTTGTTCGATAGAAGATCATTAAATCGCCTGAAAAACAAAGATTAACAATATGGAGCTATAAACGAATTCTAAACGGATTTGTAATTATATATTATTTCGAATACTAAATTAATTTATATTAATGTCAAACGGATTATATATATATAGTTATATTTAATTTCGATTATTAAATTATACTATATTATATTATTTTCAGACAAATAATATTAGATATTTCAAAAATTATTATATATTTTATATCTATTTATGGTTATATATGATTACGGTATTCATGTGTATATATATATTAGAATAAATCCATTAAATTCCTAAAATAAAATATAACTTAGTTGTATATTGTATGTTTTAAGTATAATCATTGTGGCATTGATTGTTATATACTTGGAGATATTCGAAAATATTAATTGTATATCTTACGAAGAAAATTGAAATTAATTAAACTTGAAAACTCATATTGTTGTCTATTGCGAAATCTTGATCGAACTAATGTTCATTTTAAATTATAGTAAGAGGACAGAATGATAGTATCATGTCGTTAATATACTAGTATACCACATTGTGAATAAGCTTAGTGGTATATGCACCTCAAAATTTGTCAAAAAAAGAAGTTGTATGCTGTATTTCATGACTATAACTGAAATAGGGTCTTTGTATATGAATTGGTAAAATTTAAATTTCATAATAAAATATTCAAATTAATGTCCATGTTTGGTGGAAAACAGAATCAAGATTAGAGTATCATGCGATTAGCATACTATAATACCTTGTTGTGAATTTGTTTGTGGTGTATGCAATAATTCGATTTTTTCAAGTTCAATTAATATTTATATGCGACTGATTGAAATGTGTCGTGCCCATAATTAAAAAATATTCATTGTATTTGAGATCATGGTATCGTAATTGCACCTTGATAATATTTAATGATTTTTTCGAAACTAAGAATTAAAAGTAATATATGCAATTAAATATGTGCTTGCATCGTAAGTGTGAATTATTATAAATATAGATGATGATGTAATATTGTATAAGAAAAAATATATATATTTATATAAAAAATATTTATACTGAGTCGCGTTATCACTAAACGAGACAATACTTTTCAGGAAATGAGAATAAGGAGGAAGAAGACGTGGTAGGGAAATGACATAACTCCAATATAGTTTGTAATATATATGTTTGGTAAAATATTTTCAATTGTATTTTTAGTTATGTAAAATAAATTGTGTATGTTTATAAATAATAAAAAAAATTTAGTCCACTATTTGCGATTTAAAAAAATTATATTTCAAAAGAACATCCGGGACGGGTGTTACAGCTTGGTAAGATAGCCTAGATTAGGTTATGATGTAGGAATATAAACTATTTATTTTATTAAATTTTTAAAAAATTTAACATAAATATATATAATCGTTTTTTTATTTACTAGTGGTTTCTGATGAGTAAAGTAATGACAAGAATAGGGGAATCTTGGATCTAGTGCTTGATGTGACTAGTGTTAAAAATATAGAGAGAGAAAGTAGAAAGAGAAAGTAGAAAGAGAAAGTATTAAAGAATGTCCACCTACTCAAGAATAAAGGTGCTCCCTTATATAGTGGGAGAAGTGGAACCCATTTATGTCCTAGGTAGTCTTTGATTATTTAATGGTTAGTCATTTACATCTTACTTCTTTTACATATTATTCTCTAATAAATAATAAATACACTAAAAGGTTTATTTTATTTCTCCCTTTGACAATTAACACATTTTCTACCGGGCTCGGCGAATTACTTCCTTATCAGTAGCCCCCAGTCTTCAAGAGCGTCGGGAATGAAAACTCATGATTAACTCGAGGAAAAGACCACTGACCAAAATTTCCTCGGGCTTGAGGTTTTTTAGTCGTTTTAGCCAAATGTCTTGGGACCGCGTCATCTGAAGCTTCGAGAGAGGTTATGTTGTTCCACGCCCGACCAATCTTTCACAGCCAAAGTCCGACCCTTCTCACGTTTCTTAGTGCTTCGGGAAGGGTTACGTCACCCCCGACGCCAGACCTGTGGTGATGGGCTTATCAAAAGTCTGGCCGGTAAATTTGCCATGGGCTCAAACGGGTTATTAGGCCTTGGAGAATTCGTTTGTTTCAGCTCTTCTCGTCAGTGGACACGTGGAGCTTATCCGGAGAGTACTCGAGTTCTGACGCTGGCGCAGGCCTACGATACTAGCCTGATGATTGCCTATGTCGTGCGTAGTTAAGTTTGGTTTACACATGTCGTCCCTTTATTCGAAGTGTGTTCGTCTGCACATCCCTCTAGGAGGCTTTTCGACTTCCGGCTGCTTTTCATCGTTTGGGCTTCCCCACGCGTAGAACGGTTGAGGCATACTGATGCCTATAAATACTTCTTCATTCACCGCAAATCGCTTCATCGGAGAAATCCTAGAGAGAGAGAGAGGCCCCCTTAACGATTCTTAGAGAGAGAAACCAATGTTTATGAAAAAGAAAAATCTGAAGCTTAACCAGAAACCGAAGAAGAAAACAAAGTCCGTGTTTGGATTTATTGACTGGGCTAGCATTAGTGACCAAGCTGACGAATACCGAGCCGCTGGACTAATTTGGGGTTCTGATACCAAAACTTTCACACCCGTGCCTCTCCCCCACGACCTTGTCCTACCTACTCCCGTTCCTGCGGAATCATTTATAGTACCCGAGCCAGTTGTTGCTCAAACTCCTGAAACCATCGTCATTCCTTCCAGTAGCAGTTCTCCAAATTCTTATGTCGATCCACCCAATCACTCGACGCCTTCGTCAATAAATGCACCTGAAAATTTACCCCCTCCTCTTCTTCCCAAACGCCAAAGTAAACCGAGGTTCCTTACAATGGGAGATTCCAGCGCCTTTTCTTCGCCAGTGGGAGGCATCTCACATGAACTGGTGCAGCTAACTCCTACGATCATAGGATTTCGTACGGGCATCAATATTGCTGCTACTCTTTTGGGCGTTGCCCGAAGGGATTTCGAGCGCCAGATGCTTGAAATGGAACGTGCTCGCAAGTTGCAAGAAAGTGGATCGAAACATGTCCGCACCGGTAGCAGTTCTAGCTTCATAAAACCATTTTCTCAATCGGTTGACCCGAAAATGGTCGGTTCTTAGCTTCCAGAAGAAGCCTTTCCCAACTGCACCGAGGCTGTTCCAAACAACGCCATCAACGAGCCAGAAGCGACCGATTTAGTCGGCTCGGACAATAGTCCCACAAAGGAAAACGAAGCGGGGAAAGGTGTCGTTGCTATAAGCGGTGGTACTGCCGCTCCTTCAGAAGAGCCCCTTCCTCCAGAGATAGAGGTCGTTATAACCACTACTTACCATCGGTATTTGTGTCGGGACAATGTCATTGCCCTTTTCGAAGGCAAGTATATGTACTTCTCCGCTGCGGAATAGTCGGAGCTTATGATCCGGTAGGGAATCCCGGAGTGCGTCAAAGTATGGATTCCTGTTCCTGGGGAAACACCTGTGCATGTACAATCTCGGGAGATCGTCTTTTTTCCCGAGCTTTTTAACTGGGGTCTCAGATTTCCTCTGGACCTCGAGATTCCTCGGTACTTCGAAGTCCTCGGTATCTGCCCCTCGCAGCTAACTCCCAATGCGTGGTACACGCTGATGTGTTGTAACATTGCCTCTCGACTGTCGGGTCGCGCTATGCCGATGGAAGAATACGTCGCTATGTCCGGGCTTTCAAATTCGCCCAAATCGTCTTTCTTTTATTCTTCCTTGGAAAATACTTAGAAGACCGTGAATGATTTTCTCGAGGGCGACAAATCATGGAAGTATCGGTTTGTCTTCATTAGCGGCTGCTGGGAGAACGGTCGTCCATACACTAAAGCGAACCCGAGGTGGTTGCTGCGGACGTGAGTTCCTGATGGTAATCATTTTTCTTTACCAAACCGATCCTTTGTTCAGTGTCCAAAGAATTTATCCAAGAGTTGAAGAGGGATTACTTTGAGGATGCCAAAATTACCTTCCAAATTCTGCCGATGAAGAAGAAAAGGAAGAAGACTGTGGCTGACGGTGATGAAGCCAAAAAACCGAAGCGCTCGAAGAAAAAAACGGAGGTCGGAACTGCCGATGCTCCTGCCCTTGCAGAAAATGCGACTATCCTGACGCTTTTCGAACACTAAGAAGAGGTTAAAGGTGAGGATGTTGTTGCTCCTGAAAACGCATCGGTCGAGAATTCCATGGTAGTTGTGATTCCTGACGATAACGAGTTCGGGGGCAAAAATGTCGGTCCTTCGGAAGCAGCGAAAGCTGATGGGGCTTCATCAAGTGGCACCAAGCTTCATGTCCTGTCCGTTCCTGGGAGCCCTCATACTTTCGCTTTGTGGGCCAATGATGTGCTGTCCTTATCCTTATATAGCATGATTGTGCCTCTAGAAATGAAGGAAAGACGTGCGGGGGAGCTAAATCAGAAATTGACGGATGTTGAGGGGAAGATAACCGCACTTGAGAATGAACTCAAAAGTGGAGATGTGGGAAAGAAGCTCTTGGAAGAACAGCTTAAAAAAGTTGAGGAAAGGGTGTCAATAGCTGAGAAAACCCTAGCGCGGGTCAGAAAGGACCGCGACGATCAAGCTCGGCAGTTAGCAACAGCGAAGTTCCAAAGCCGTTTCTTCCGTCACTCAGCAAAGAAAATAAAAGAAGTCGCTGACCTCCGAACCGTCAATGCTTTTTTTGCTGCCGAATGTCAGAAGTGGATGAAGAAAGAAGCCGCCGAGGCTAAATATACTTATGTCTTAAGCCTTCATAATCGTTTCCGTGACCTTGCCCTCGGGTCAATGTGGTTAGATGTCCCCGAGGCAGATCGCCCATCCGGAGTAGTTTGCAAAGATGAAGAGTCAGATGCCACAGAGACCGATCCTGAGAACGAAGACGCTTAAACTTTCTTTTATTTTCCCGATTATCAAAGTTTTTTATAACCATTGGGGTGAATGAACCCTTTTGAATATGTTTTGTATCCGATGACTTCTAAATTTTAAGTTTTTCCATTGTTTTCGAAATTGTGCACCTTTACGCTTCTGCAGATCGATATTTAATTTAGAATCTTCTTTTGGGATCGGGCAAAAATGTAGATCAGTTAAAAATTAAAAAACCTATTAACATTCTGTTGATCAATATCTAATTGAAAATTTTCCCATAGGATAGGGAACAATTATAGATCAGTTAAAAACTGAAAAAACCTATTAAGGTTCTGTTGATCAATATCTAATTGAAAATTTTCCCATAGGGTGGGGAACGATTGTAGATCAGTTAAAAACTGAAAAACCTATTAAAGTTCTGTTGATCAATATCTAATTGAAGATTTTCCCATAGGGTCGGGAACAAATGTAGATCAGTTAAAAACTGAAAAACCTATTAAGGTTATGTTGATCAATATCTAATTGAAAATTTTCCCATAAGGCCGGGAACAAATGTAGATCAGTTAAAAACTGAAAAACCTATTAAGGTCATGTTGATCAATATCTAATTGAAAATTTTCCCGTAGGGTCGGGAACAATTGTAGATCAGTTAAAAACTGAAAAACCTATTAAGGTCATGTTGATCAATATCTAATTGAAAATTTTCCCATAGGGTCGGGAACAATTGTAGATCAGTTAAAAACTGAAAAAATTATTAAGGTTTTGTTGATCAATATCTAATTGAAAATTTTCCCATAGGGTCGGGAACGATTGTAAATCAGTTAAAAACTTAAAAACCTATTAAGGTTCTGTTGATCAATATCTAATTGAAGATTTTCCCATAGGGTCGGGAACAAATGTAGATCAGTTAAAAACTGAAAAACCTATTAAGGTTCTGTTGATCAATATCTAATTAAAAATTTTCCCATAGCGTCGGAACAAATGTAGATCAGTTAAAAACTGTAAAACCTATTAAGGTTCTGTTGATCAATATCTAATTGAAAATTTTCCCATAGGGTCGGGAACAAATGTAGATCAGTTAAAAACTGAAAAACCTATTAAGGTCCTGTTGATCAATATCTAATTGAATATTTTCCCATATGGTCGGGAACAATTGTAGATCAGTTAAAAACTGAAAAACCTATTAAGGTTCGATTGATCAATATCTAATTGAAAATTTTCCCATAGGGTCGGGAACAAATGTAGATTAGTTAAAAACTGAAAAACCTATTAAGGTTCTGTAAGTTAATTAAGATCGTCCAAAGTCTTTTATCAGCTCGTCAGCCGATGAATTTCCCTTTGACGCTTTCGCATTTTATAGGCAAAAATGAGTAGATCAAAAAGATCGGTTGCCATGGATGCCTCATTAAAACCTTCTCGCACCACCGAGGTAGGAAATAGTGCATCCCCGACCAAGAGTTCTTACATAAACAAGAATAATTACTAGGGAATTACAAAAGATTACTCCAAATATATCTTCAGGTGTTCAATATTCCAGGGGAGCCTCAATAAGCGTCCGTGCTTGTCTTGTAATCGATACATCCCGCTCTTGATTCTTTCCACCACCTTATACGGGCCTTCTCAATTCGGGGCGAGTTTGCTGAGGATTTTGTCTTTGGTGTGCAGAAAAACTCTTCTCAAAACTCTATCTCTGACTTTGAACTCTCGTCGACGTACTTTCGATGCATATCAGCTCCTCATTAAGGTCTGATAATGTAGAGAATTCAGCTGAGCTCGACTTCTTTTTTCTTCTACTAAATCAGGAGCTAGTCGTCTGTCATCCCCGTTTCTATTCTCATCATAATTTCTGATCCTAAAAGACGGGAAAATTGATTCCGCAGGAGTGATGACATCCATCCCATAGACCAAGGCATAGGGTGATTATTGAGTTGTCGTTTGGGGAGTAGTACGGTAGGCCCACAACACTTCCTGTAAATAATCTGGCCACTTGCCGATTTTTCCTTCTAAGTTATTTTTGAATTTGTTTATGATAGTCCGGTTTGTGACCTCAACTTGCCTGTTCGCCTGCGGGTGGAAAGGAGCCGAAAAACATTGCCTCATCCTGTGGGTCGAACAAAAGGAATTCATCTTGCTGCTGTCAAACTGAGGTCCGTTGTCCATCGTGAACCTCTGAGGGATCCCAAACCTACAATAGATGTTTGACCAAATGAACTTGATGATATCTTTAGTTCTCGTTCCTGATAGTGGCTCGACTTCTACCCATTTTGAAAAGTAATCCACTGCCACCACTATCATCTGTCTTGCGCCGGATGCCATTGGCAATGGTCCTACTAGGTCGATCCCCCATCGGTCAAAAGGGAGGCCTTCCGATATTGATTCCAAGGAAGCTGCGAGCACATGGATTGCGTTCGTGAATCTTTGACAGGTGTCACATGTGCTTACTATCTTCTGAGTATCGGCAGCTATCGTCGGCCAGTAAAAGCCGACAAGAAAAATTCTCCTTATTAGGGATTTGTAACGGCTGTGACCGGCGCATTCTCCATCATGAAAATCAGACACGATTATCTGTGATTCATATGTCCCCAAACATCTCAGCAAAGGCCTACTAAAAGACTTCTTGTACAATATTTCTCCCAACAAAATGTACCCCCGCGCCTTATTTCGTACTTTCCGAGCTGTGACGCTAATATCCGGTAACAATCCTTCTGCCAGGAAAACTATAATGTCACTTCTCCAGTCCGACAAAGTTACTGAGGATATCTGACATGCGATCTCTGGTCGATTGTCCAGCTCTGTCCTCTTTATAATTGAAGGGTTTTCTTGTACTGTTACCCAAGGTAGCTGCTTGAGTAGGATGCTGACGCCAGGGAATCTGCAATCACGTTTTCAGTCATGGGGACGTGCTCATATGTTACTTTAGCAAACGACGCGGCTAATACACGCAACGTTGCTAGGTAATGAACCAGGTGTTCTTTCCTAACTTCTGACGCTCTCGAGGCTTAATTAATCAGCAACTGAGAATTACTGATAAGACGTATATGCCTGGCCCCACAAACCTGTGTTAACCTCAAACCAGCTAGGGCAGCCTCGTACTCAGCTTCGTTATTAGATGTGGTAAAACCAAATCAGATCTCCTGATGCATACTTATGCCCGCAGGAGTGACTATATGTACACCCGCGCCACATCCACTGATGTTCAAACCTCCATCGGTTCTGATAATCCATTCGGCTTGTTTATCTTCCTCGGGCGGCTCTACTTGGTCTGGTCGGTTAGAATGAAATTTGACTAAAACATCAGCCAAGGCCTGACCTTTAATGGCCGTTCTTGGCTAAAAATTGATATCAAAATCGCCTAGCTCGACTAACCATTTGGACATTCGTCCTGTCATGTCAGGACGCTGAAGAACATACTTGAGTGGAAACGATGTTTGAACGATAATTGGATGGGCCTGGAAGTACGGCCGCATTTTTCGCGCCGCGGTCACCAAAGCTTACGCCATCTTTTCCAGTTTCAAATACCTCGTCTCTATATCTAACAAGCTTTTGCTTACAAAATATACCGCTTTAGGAACTGTTCCCGACTCGCTGATCAAAGTCGCACTCACTGCAAAATCAGAAACTGCCACATAGAGAAAAAGAACCTCCCCTTTCAGAGGCTTTGTCAAGAGGTTCGGGGATGATAAATAACTTTTGATTCCCAAAAAGTCCTTATCACAAGCTGGTGTCCAATCAAAAGACTTTACGTTTCTCAAAACCTGAAAAAAGGGAGCACATTTGTCAGATGAACGCGATATGAATCAATTTAGAGCCGCTAGGCACCCGGTTAATATCTGAACTTCCTTGATGTTCCTTGGCGGGGTCATGCTTGCTAGAGATTGCAGTTAGATCGGGTCCGCCTTGATTCCTATCTCGCTGACGAGGATTCCTATGAACTTTCCCAACCGTACTCCAAAAGAACACTTCTCCGGGTTTAACTTAAGGTTTATATTTAGATTGCCAAATGTTTCTCTCAAATCAGTGAGATGGTCATCGTCTGCCCCACTTTTCACGAGCACGTCGTCTATATAGACTTCCATGTTCCTCCCTATCTGGTTCTCAAACATCTTGTTTACCAGCCTTTGATAAGTCGCTCCTGCGTTTTTTAACCCGAAGGGCATAACCTTATAACAATACAACCCTCGCCCCGTGATGAACGTTGTGCTTTCTTGGTCTGCTGGGTTCTACTTGATTTGATTATAGCCCGCATATGCATCCATAAAAGAAAGTAGTTTGTTACCCGCGTTGAGTCAACTAATTGGTCAATTCTTGGCATTGGGAAAGGGTCTTTGGGGCATGCTCGATTGAGGTCGGTAAAATCTACGCACATCCTCCACTTGTCATTTTTCTTTTTTACCAAAACGGGATTGGATGTCCACAGCGGGTAACTTGACTCCTTGATATGACCGACGCTGAGCATTTTTTCAACTTCTCCTAGAATAATTTCCGCTTAATCTGGTGAAAAAGCCCGACGTTTTTGTGAGATGGGCCGGACATTTATGTTAACAGTCAACTTGTGAATTATCAGGTCTTCTGGGACTCCGGTTACGTCCTTCGAACACCAAGCAAACAAATGCAAATTCTCCTGTAGTAATAAAATCAACTTTGTCTTGAAATTTGGCTATAAATTGGTTCCGATCTGCAAGATTTTTCCTTCGGTAAACTGGTATCTTTCGCATTCCTCATCGGTAGTAAAAAAACTGGGACCTTTCTTGGGATCGTCCACAGGTAACGACCCCAATGGAAGTCCCCCTAATTGCTAGTCTCGAACTTGCTCAATTTTCTGATCACTTTTTGGTGCTAAAGCCACCCGGTAGCATTCTCTTGCCGCTTTCTGGCTGCTTCTCACTACCCCTACATTGTTTCTGACCACGTATTTCAAGCATTGATGAATAGTAGACGTTACCGCATGCATTCGCGACAGCCATGACCGGCCAAAAATCGCGTTATGAGAAGTCGGTGCATCTACCACGACGAATAGAACGGCGACCTCTTTCTTGAAAGGCCCGCGACTGAGTTGAACAATGCCTTCGAATTCTCATGTTACTTCTGCGGCCAAACCTGTAAATTCCACGATAGTTCGGTCCGAATGCGTAATCACTAGGGGTTTCTTAAACTTGGCAAACGTTGTTGCGAAGATTATGTTCGCCAAACTTTCGGTGTCAACACGGATACGACATACTTCTTCTCCTGCAATGGCTGCCCCGATAACGACAGCATCTTCGTGGGGACCAACTATGTCCCTTATGTCATCGTCGTCAAAATATAAAATTGGTGATGGGTTGCCTTTCGCATGACGATAAGTCCGAGCCTCCAACTGAGTTGCTAGGTTCACACTATGTCGTTTCCGGGAAGAATGGGTGATCCCTGCCATAGAGTCACCCTAAAAAATAGTCAAGGATTCAAAAAATTGACAGAGGTTACTTATGTTTCTTCTGTTTTCCACAACTTCCTCTTTTATGACCCCGATGATGTTATGATTACGTTGGGATCGAGATATTCGATGGATACATAAAAAAGATCGGTCACTTCAGAAATTGCCATGGTTGTCTCTGATTTTTGTACTGTCACGATTTCTTTCGAAGTTGCACCCTGTTGTGCTTTCTTCTTCATATACTCGAGTAATTTTCCATTTTCTATCAGCATTTGTATTTCCTTTTTGAGAGAAATACAGTCCTTGATATCATGTCCCACATCCTCGTGGTATCTACAGTATCGATTATTTCTGCTTTCTCGAGGTGTTGGGATGGGAAAAGGCCTCCGATAAATCCCGCTTTTTTTTATTCTTTTCGTAGATTGTGGATACCCATTCTGTTAAGTCAACAAAATAGGCAGGTCGGATCCATTTGTTGGAAATAGGTCGTGTGACCACCTGATTGGTCTGTTTTGTCCTTTGAACCTGAGATGCCGGAGGCTTGGCCAGTGCGAGCTGGGTCGGTGGTATTGTGCTGATTGGCTGAGCCTGCGGGACGTAGCAAGGTTTAGTGCACTGCTTTATAACTACCGATGCTTGTGCGCTCTACTGGATTTGTGCTGCCAACTCGAAAAAATTAAAAGCCTATTTCTTTGTGACTGCTTGTTTCATCGGTCCCGGGAGCATCCCTAAGCGGTACGCTGTTAGCGCTACATTCTCCTTGCAGTGGTCAAGGTTGGTTTTCGCATCGATAAAGCGCCTGGTATAATCTCTGAGGCTCTCTCCCAGTCTTTGTTTACAGTTGACGATTGTGTCCCCATTTGCTCGGAAACTTTTGCTTCCCACGAATTGTTGGTGGAACATCATCGAGAACATCCCAAAATTCTTCATACAACCCTGTGGTAACCGATTGTACCACTTAGATGCCCGGTCCTTGAAGGTCATTGAAAAATCTCAGCATAACAACTTGTCGTCATTATCGAAACTCAACATAAAATTCTTAAAAGCTTCCAAATGGTTGTCCGGGTCTCTTTTGCCATCATACTTCTCCAATTTAGATATTTCAAATCTTTTCGGGAGGTGTCCCGATAGTATCTCATCTGACAGTGGCGACGCTCTCTAATTCATACCAAAACCAAAAGAGCCGTCGACGAGCCCCTCGGCAGGAATTCCATATAATCCTTCATTACCCGGGGTAATGAACTGACTACTGACTCTGTACCCATGCGTCTGGCTATTTGACGGTTGCCACTGAACCTGGGGTAGAACTAACCGCTCCTCTCTACTGGCTGTCAGCATTTCTTCTTTTTCGTGTGAGATTGGCGTTCTTTTTTCGGTGCTGTCTTTCTTGAACTTGGGTGAGTCAGAATGGGGTGACCTCTTATGTCGGGATTTATTTTTTTGTGCGAGTTTATTTTGTCTTTTCCTGCGACGATACTCTCTTCCCGATGAATCGTTAGAATTAAAAGTAGTGGAAACACATCGGTCATCTTTTAGTACCGCCTGGTTTTTCCTTCCCGCTCCCTGTCTTGCTGGGACTCTCGATAAACTTGAATATGTCGGGCGTCGATACGGTGACCTTCTCCCGGGGAGCCTTCTCCGTGGTTGTCAATCATTGGTTCTTTCCCTTTTCCTTCCCGAGCTCTTTTCTCGTCTAAAGCCCTCTCCTTCTCAGCATTCAGCTTCGCGATATCCTCCATCAACTGTCTCATTGTCATGATAAGAGTTGATCTCTTATCCCGACCATGTGCATAATGATCATGGTCTGGTGCCCCTTCACCTTCGGACAGTGAAATAGCTCGGGCCACCACTCTCCCGACCGTTTCCCCAGTCACCTCGTCATTCATTGTTTAGATTAAATCTTGATTTTGAAGAAGAAGTTTCTTTTCAGGTATCACGTGTTCCCACAGACGGCGCCAATGATGAGTAAAGTAATAACAAGAATGGGGGAATCTTGGATCTAGTGCTTGATGTGACTGGTGCTAAAAATGTATAGAGAGAAAGTAGAAAGAGAAAGTATTAAAGAATGTCCACCTACCCAAGAATAAAGGGCTCCATTATATAGTGGAGAAAGCGGGACCTATTTATGTCCTAGGTAGTCCTTGATTATTTAATGGTTAGTCTTTTGCATCTTACTTCTTTTACATATTGTTCTCTAATAAATAATAAATACACTAAAGGGTTTATTTTATTTCTCCCTTTTACAATTAATACCTTTTCTACCGGGCTCGGCGAATTACTTCCTTATCAGTTTCCACCATTCTTTGTTAAAGCCATGTCTTCATCAAAAAATGCAAAAACATGTCATCTTCAAGTTAGAGTTTACTATCTGTTATCAACATAAAGTTCAGAAACTTCCATACTTATGTACTATAGGTTCAAATTATTTCCTCAATTTACAAGAAACTAAAAACTACTTACCTAAAAAATATCGTGGAACCTTATAATGAATTCTCATCTCAATATTTCTATACGGCCGAAAAAATCTCCAAGGATGCGACTGTTGAATCTCTCGAGTGAAATCAATCAGAGAATCGGGCCCGATAAAAACTTACTTACTAGTGTTTGATTCATTTTTCATGTGCACCTCCGCCCAATATCGTCAATCTGCCTCTTGTTATTCTGGTTCGTCGGTTTACATGTAATGATATTTTTAGGAGAACTAATGGAGGCCAAAACCCAACCTATTTTGAATATTCATGTTACGGGTTTTCTGGTTGCACATAGTTTTTTAGTCTCAGAAGAAATGTTGGATACGACATTTATGACTTGCACGGTAACGTTCGATGAATTAAAAATGCGTTATTCAGTATTAATAGTAAGAAATTCTTAGGACCTATTGCTTTCAGTTTGATCTTTTTCAAGCATTCTTCGAGTGTTGTGTGTAATAAAATTTGTAACTGAGTCTTTAATTTATAAAATTCGTGATGCTTTGAGCTTTTTTAGTATAAACTATTGTTAATGAAGAAATTAACATTTATCAAACGTTGGTATCGATGCAAGTGATAAAACAACGAGTTAGTCTAAGTTACTAGATCTTTAGAAATTGATTTTGTACTGACTATCTAACTATCTTTCGAAATAAAAAAAATGATGCAAAACATAAGTGAAGTTGAGAAAAACTCGATAAATGTTAATCTCAATGCTAAGTAATTAATGAAAGCATTTGCTAACCAATTGGAACAAATAAATACGCAAAAAACATCTATCAACAAAGATAAACTAACAAGAATATTTAAGACAAATTGACTAGAAAAAGATTGCACGTTGATATAAACCTACGAAAGACAATTAGAATATATTTTTGAAATAATAGATTTTTTTGGCATAGAGAAAAGATAATTACCAGTATTTTCTATAAGCAAATAAGCTAGAAATTTGTGAGATTTTCTCTTAGCGAAGAAGATAGAAACCTTATCTTGGGGTGATTATAAGGAAACGTTTTTGGAAAAATACTTACCGAAGATAGAGAGATAAAAGAAAGAGATCGAGTTCATGGAACACAAACAAGAATCCATAAATTTTATGGTGTATCAAAACCAATTCGAAGCATTATCTCGTATTTTATCCCATATGAACCCTCATTTAGAATGACAAGTTCGAAGGTTTCCGCAAGGACTAGTTGCACCTGTAAAGAGATTGTTATAGAGAGGACGCAGGAAAAGTTATCAATAAATTTTCGAAGAAGCCTCTGCGGTCAAAGAATATAATAAGAAATACCAAAAGAAAAATAATGTAAAACTTAGAGAAAAAACAATACGAAACCCATATCCAACTTAGAAAAATGAACAACTTCAGAAGAAACAGAAAAACCAAAGCAATTTTTTTAAGATAAATATCCCTCAAAGAATGGTAAATCAAAATAAAAGATCATGTTATAATTTCAGATTATTTAATCAAGAAATCGGTGATTTTACTATGAGGTGGGAAGACAATATCAAATGTTTTAATTTCCATAACTAGGACACTATAACACAAAATGTCCACATCTGCGAAATGGAAACCCGTAAGCACCATTAATGCAACAACAGCGACCACCATCCAAATTCCAATAACTACAAACATGAAAGAGTATGTCATAATTCTAGTGGAGGCTCGTATCGAATGAACATTTTAAATATATAATTAGTGCGACACAATATTATTTGATATTTAGTGCAACGCCTTTGCTTATATCAACAAATCTTGTGCATAAATTTAAATTAGGTCTAGTATATTTAAATCATATGTTAAGTGCTACATATCAAATAATATTTATTATACTAGATAATTATGTATGACATACATTTAAAATTCATATCGAAGAACACAAAATGCCTGCTAGGTTAAATTAACGATTCATGTCTTGTTTTGACGTTAATGGATTAGTTAGGTACTTTCCATAGTATTATAACGTATCATACTAAAGTGGTTACATTTTCTGTTCGTAAGAATAAACATATTCTTTTCACTGTAATCCAAAACATGATCAATTTATCCATATTTCTATTCCCCGACTAGAATGAGGTTTTTATTTTTTCTTTGTTTCTAAAATTTTAATAATATGGAAGTTTGAAGACATAAATCATCATTTATTTCTAAAACTCTAATAATATGGAAGTTCGAACACATAAATCAATAAGAATCATCTTTTATTTTCAAAAGTAATATACTAAATTTTGAGGACAAATGTTTTCTTAAGAATGATATAATGTAACAATCCGTTTTTTTCAAATTTAAAATAGAATATATTTACTCTATATATATTGTTTTTGTTAGGGTAAAACCATTGTTCTGTCGAGACAAAAACTTATGTTATTGATTAATAAACCTACAGATAAAACAACTAACCATGTTCAAGACTAGTAACAAATAAAAAGAGAATAAATAAAACTCACCACACAATATAGATTTAGCGTGGTTTAGATTGTGAAAATAATCTTTGCATAACAATATCTTCTTCGAGTTATAAATCGATTTTGATAAGTTTTAATCAATTGATTAATAAATCTAATTAATATAGAATACCCAATTAATATGAAATATAATTAATAAAAAAAGTCCAATTAATAAAAAATCTATTTAAAATAAAAAATCTAATTAATATAGAAAACCCATTAAAATAGAGTATTCCAAACTCAACTTCTGAGTTATTTAAAGTCTAGGCTTAACAATTTTAAATTAAAAAAAAATTATCGTCAAGTTTTAGTTAGATTGTTATTATATTTGGACGTTTGAATATATTAATAGATACTATTTAATTTAAAACTATAAAAACTTTACTTTATTTAATAAATAAATATGTTAAAAATATATTATTTAATCTACCAATAATTAAATATTATATAAATATTAATTTTAAAATAAAAAATAGATAATAATTATTTTAGTATATTATAATAAGATTAAACTATATATATACTTTGTATAAGATGAGGGATAGTTTGGTAAAATCTAAAACTTGTATGAAATGAAAGTTATAAAGGAAAGGAAAGGGGTTGAAACCATAAATGGTTCTAAATTAAGTTTTAAAAAATAATTCTAAGATGTTATTGATTATTCTAAAAATATCTTCAAACAAAACTCTAAGTTCTCACTTGTTCTTCGATGCTACCGGTATAGATGAGTTACATCTGATGAGTCCGGATTTTGTTACCACTCTTTATGAGAACCGGACTGGGGCAGTTCGGGCAAGATCCACCTAACCGGACAGGGGCAATTCGGAAAACCTCCACTTACTGAATTGTCTGAACTGAACTAAAGTATTAAAAACTTAATCACTTCATGACTAAGCAAATTACTTGCCCACTTAAAACTAATGGGTCTTTAAATTCGACCTGAATCCATTAAACACAACCCGAAAGCCCATGTGGCCCAAGGATAAGGGTATAAATACCCAACCACCTTCATTAAATAAAGGTAATGAAAATTAAATACAACTAGGCAGCTTAATTCTCCCTCTACACTCTATCCAAACATTAAATACCTTTGAAATATCACAAAACACTAGACAAAATTACCCTCAAACGAAAATAAACCTCACCAAATTGGCGACCATAGTGGGAGGGCGAAGGTGACTGAATCTAGAATTCAAAACCATCAGGAAAAACCAGTTCGGATAAATCCGGACGTGCAAGAAATACCACCAGCTTTGGCAGAAGTGATGGGTGAAAATGATGAATACACGATCGAGGAGCGTGATAGATTAAAAGTTGAAATAGAAGCTCTGAGGGCAGAAAGGGCAAAGATGGGCATAAAAGAGAAATCAAAGGCGTTAGTTGCTCATCATACTGATAACCCTAGAGAGCATGAGCCCTCGAAAACCCATGTGAGTACGAAGAAGACTCATACTAGCT
The DNA here is from genome assembly GCA_036936605.1 of Limnanthes douglasii subsp. nivea. Taxonomy (NCBI): domain Eukaryota; kingdom Viridiplantae; phylum Streptophyta; class Magnoliopsida; order Brassicales; family Limnanthaceae; genus Limnanthes; species Limnanthes douglasii. Next base: position 8,426,522 of record JAUPFV010000004.1, on the reverse strand, counting down.
CCAAAAAGTCTCACCGGTCTAAACCGGTGAAGAGCTCTGATTCAGAGTCAGAATCTTCCAGTAGCTCCTCAAATGAAGATGGAGTTGAAGAATCCTTGTCATCCAGCAGTGACGAGGGCCGTTCTAAAAAGAAACAAAAATTGGTTAAGAAGTATTCAAGAAAAAGGGATAGCATGGAAAGTTAAAGAGGCATATAGGCAAAGGATCGTCTCATAGCCGGAGACACATAGATCGGATGGTGATGGATCCTTTTGCCTTTCATGATGAACCACGTATCTTTGCAACTCCTAATGAGGATACCGTTTTCAGTCGTGTTCGGAATTGGAGAAATCTCCATTGTCCTCCAAGATCCTGTCCGGAAACCTCCCTAAGAGGTTTGATAGTACGAAAATGGAAAATACGATGGCAATAAAGACCCGGATAACCACTTGGAACAGTTCAAAAATTTCATGATGAATTTTGATGATGACGACAAGTTGCTCTATAGAGCATTCTCCCAATCATTTACGGGGAGTGCTTTGAAGTGGTACAATAGTTTGCCACAAGGCTGCATCAGAAATTTCGATACTTTTTGGGTGGCTTTTCGAAGAAAGTTTGTTGGAAGTAAGGAAGTAAAGGGCAACGGAGACACAATTATCCATTGCGCCCAAGAACCGAACGAATCTCTAAAAGAATACATAAGTCGCTTTGTAAACACCAAAAATGGATTAGCTGATTGCTTCGAACAAGTAGCGATAGCTTCTCTGAGGCAGGGCTTAAACCCTGGAAACTTGGCTGATTCAGTAACCAGAAAAAACACCATGACATGGGGAGGTCTGTTGAATCAGGTTGGAAAGCAGATTAATGTAGATGAAACAAAGAAAACTAGGGTGCACAGGCAGGTGAGGTCTGCTCCGGCTGCACCAAATCCAAACCAAAATCAATCCGGATAAGGAAGAAGAAAGTTTTAATATACAGATAAAACAGCCTTAAGATTGGAGATTTCCTCTCCTTCAATATCTCTCGGATGAAATCTTACCTCCGGAAAAATCAGTAGCAAGAAAAGTAAAGTACAAGGCTCTTGGTTTTATCATCCGAAGAGATATTCTTTATAAGAAGTCTTATAGTAAACCCCTCTTACGGTGTTTGGGGGTCAACGAGTCTCAAACAGTGCTCTCCGAATTACATGATGGTGAGGGATCAGCTCACTGTGGATTCATGGCTCTAACAAGAAGAGTTTTATTAGCTGGGTACTATTGGCCCTCCATAATGCAAGATGCTAAGGAGTTGGTAAGAAAGTGTGACCCATGCCAGAGATATAGCAATGAAATTCATATCCCAGCCATCCCTTTAGAGTCAATTTCTAAGCCAATACCTTTTGCTCGATGGGGGTTGGATTTAGTGGGACCTCTACCCATGGCATCCGGGGGGCGCAGAAATATAATCGTTGCTATTGATTACTTTTCGAAGTGGATCGAAGCAGCTCTATTGGCAGGTACAACATCAAAAGCTGTTATAAAATTCATTTTATCCAATATCTGTTGCAGATTTGGAATTCCACAGAAGATAACAACAGACAATGAGCCACAGTTCGACAACAAGGAGATTGAGAGTTTTTGTGCCTCTAGAGGCATACAACATTTCTTCTCATCCCCTTTCCACCCACAAGCAAATGGTCAGGTCGAAGTGGCTTACTGGACAATAATGTTCGGTCTGAAGAAGAATTTAGAAGGGGCTGCTGGGAAATGGCTAAGTTATTTGCAAGAAGTTTTGTGGGCTTACCGGACCACTCATGGGGCTACCACACAAGAGTCTCCTTTTGCCTTAGTATATGGGATGGATGCCATTGCTCCCATAGAAGCCACTCTCCCTTCATTTCGAGTTCATAACTTTTCCAAACACGCTAACGAAGTGGCAATCAGAGGCCAACTTGACTTAATAGAAGAAAGAAGAGTTAAGGCTCACCTTAGAGCTGTACACTATCAAGGTTTGATGAGAAGCAGGTTCACTTCTAAAATTAAGAGAAGGGATTTTCAACCGGGGGATAAGGTATTGAGAAAAGTCTTCATACATACTAAAGAGAAGCAGTTCGGTAAGTTGGCTCCAACTTGGGAAGGACCCTATGTGGTCATTGAAAAGCTTAAGCCTGGGACATACCGGCTCCAAGACAAAGATGGAAGGATTTTGAATCACCCCTGGAATATTGAGCACCTCAGGTTGTACTTGGAATAGAAACTATGTTAATATTTACTTGTTTAAAAGTTCATGTAAATATTTGGGGGCATACTCTTTCCTACCCTGGTGGCGCGGGGAGGTTTTAATGAGGTGTCCAGGCTCTTTTATAAAATTTGATGCCTTCTTAAAAATCCGGAGCGTTTTCACTTAATAACTTTTGGTAAAGTTTTTATTTGAACAGGTCGGATTAAATTGAAGGAGTGATGACTACTTAATCATTTGTCATCGAAGAATTTAAACACTCTCACTTTAAAACACTTATGAAATAACCAAGGGCTGTTTAAATATTAGCCATCAAAATTGAAAAACTATGCAAGAGTTGTGCAAAATAAAGCTACCCATTAAAACATACGATGTGCCTTGGCCATCCAAGGACTTTGAATTGTCATAACAAAAAAGATTTATTCAGACAAGGACCGGACACGGTTACAAAAAATTCCTTGGCCATCCAAGGACTTTGGTTCAATCAAAATAAAAGTAAAAAGATAATTGATACTCTAAAACTGAGCCTTTGAAGACGGCTCAGCCTCACTTGGTTTCTTCTTCTTTGGGTCGTCATCCGGGCTCTCCCCGGTCTCTTCTTCTTCATCAGTGGTGTCATCCCAGCCACTGGAGAAGCCATGCCTATCACCCTCATCCATAGTATGATGGGGAATGTCTTCATACTCTACAAAATCCCATAAGTCTCCAAGTATCCTCTTCGGAAATTTCTCATGAAAGAGCAAGACCATATCCGACTTCAGTTTGACAAACTTTTCTTCCTGAGTGTCTATCACTTGGTTGGTATAAGCATCAATCCTCGCTTGAATTTTTGCCTCTTGCTCCCTTAGCAAATCAGCTTTTTCCTGTGCAGCCTTGGACACCGAGTCCTCGAGCGAGATCTTGTCATTGGTTAAAGTATGAATGACCCTGTCCCTAGCTCTCACCTCTTCTCTGGAAGAAGAGAGATATCTCTCCAACTCAGATTGCTTTGTTCAGAGTTCCTTGATAGTATCTTCCAAAGTGGCTACCTTTGTGGCCCAATCCTCATGGTTTTTCTTCAACTCCTCATTCTCTCTCTTCAAAACATTAGCATTCTTATTGGCAGTGAGGAGATCGCCAGACAATTTCTCTTTTTCAGAATTAAGAGCGTTAATGATGGCTGACTGACCTCGTACTTGCCTCTCCAAATTAAGCACTGGCTGAATATTACTTAATATAGAGTGAGTTATGACATCTCTTTCACTTGAGACAAAGAAAGACTTACCATTGAAGGTAACAATTTTTGAAGAACTTGGAGGGAGATAAGGCCCAGCAAAATCATCCTTAGGGAGGTTTTCGAAGTAAAGACCAATCTCTTCAAGACCACTAATATCAACACCATCAATGCTGATATCTCCTCCTGCACCCCCTCCGGTTTGAAATTCACTAGGGATGCCTTCTGCATGAGTAGGGTCAGTAGGGTCAGTAGGAGGGAAAGACTCCGGAGGCCGGAGGGAAATCTCATCACCCTTGGAGGTCTTCTTCTTCTTGGCCTCCATGTCCTTGCCTTCTGCTCCTCGTTTCCTATCTTTCTTAGGAACCTTTGGAGGTTTTGGAGATTCTGCCACTTCTCTAGTACTTTCATGCTCCACTACTTGTAGAAGGGCAACATCAATCTGTCCTTGTTCTGAACCCTCTGGGTTTGTTGGGGCAGCTTCCTCTACTTCGGTAGGATTGGCTTCGACCATACTCTGCTTGCTTTTACCTTTCTTGCCCTTTATCTTACTTGGGGCTTTGGCTCTACCAGGAAGATACAACGACCCATCTGGCGCGTATGTTCTTTTAAGGACTACTTCCGGAGGGGGTGGGGTGGTAAGTTCCTCCCAGGATAAGTCCCTCTGGTCAGTGGTATTCCATAGGTAGGACCTTGCTAGATTGCCTCCAGTGAAAGCATTGTGGAAGCGATTTCCCCACTTCTCAGCAGTCCAAGCATTTAGCTTGGAGCAAGTGGTCTGCCCAGCTTTCAAGTAGTCACTGAAGTCCTTAGGCAGCACTACCAAAAAACAAAACAAAAAGAGACAAGTTAGATAAACAAATTTGTGATAAATAAAGATGGAAATATGAGTTGAGATTCTTACCATCGCTTCGCCATCGGCTGGTAAGCAGACTTGGGTTGGCACCAGTTTTAATCTTCCTCCCATTTTCCCAAGCGCCACTAACAAATAAGAATTGAGTCTTCCAATTCCTTTCTGACTCAAGCAGGTCGTCCACTACTTTGTAATTATCACCCATGTTGAAGTGATAGAAGGGGATAAGGTGGTTTCTGCAAAGGCTGGCCACACCTGCAAACTACTCCATTGGAAGAGGAATTCTGGAGAGCTTGGAGGCCATAATATAGGCATGAGAGTGTACCATGCATTGGGGCTCAGTTGGCTTGGGTAGAGTTTGATGAGGTGAAAGTATTTGACTATCTCTGGGTCTAGGGGAAACCTTAGTCCCCAATTGAAGAGTTCAGTGAAGAAAACTATTTCACTGAGCTTGCAGTCTATCGGTGTCTTCGGATCCACTGTAATCCTTACCTTGACATTCTCCGGAATCCCCCATTTTGTTCGCATCCGTCCCAATTCGGCAGTATGGATGAAAGCGTAATTAAGTTTTTGCAAAGCTAGCACGTATTTGACACTTACCTTGTGGAAGCAAGGTCCCACTTTTCCCACAAGACTCTCCGGCAAATCCGGATGCTTTAAGCATAGCTTCTCCTTGCCTTTGTCCTTCTTGGCAGCAGCAGCCTCACGTGTTTGCCCGGAGAGACTTCGGACTCAAAAGAAGCTTCCTCAACAGATCCTCCAACACTTCTTCCATTATCATGGAAGGATTATCAGTTGTTTTGGGGTGAGGGGAGCTAGTGGTTGGCTCAGCAGGCCTTCCGGATGGTTGGGCAGTACTGGCATCTTGTAGTCTGGGCTCCGATTGGGGCTCAGATGTAGTGGTTTCTTTCCGGAGACTTGAACTAGATGCCTCCGGGCCGGACAACTTGTCTTTAGGAGTTTTAATGGGTGCTTCGGACCCTGTATTGCTATTTTGAGCCCCCGATTTGGAAGGTGTAACTTTTGGAGCTTGCCCTTTTACCAAGCGACCTCTTCTCCGATCTACTAACTTCTATGGAGAGGTTTCAGCGTCCGATCCCATGGCAATGAATGGAGAAGGTTTCTTAAAACTGGTGACTGCCTACCCTGGTTCAACAGTAGGCTCTGATTCTTGAACCAATGAGCCCGAAACAATTGGTGAAAGGTTGGGTTGGAACAACCTCCTAGGTTTAACACTCTTAGTTGAAGAAGAACCCCGGTCAGGCTCTGAGCTCGGTGTTTCCGATTTATCAATAGGGGAAACAGGGAGGCCTGCAACAATGCGCCTTTCTCGTTCAACCTTTTGAGTTTTTTTTAACTCTGACAAATTGAGCCACCCACCTTTTATTAAAGTGTTTCTTGCTGTGAACATAAACTCACGCCAAAAGAAAGTGTTTGTTTTTTAGAGATGAAAGCTTTGAAGTTTAACAGAGCAAGGATGATGAAGATGGTAAAACAGTAGAAAAGGGACTAGTTTATAGTAAAGATACAAAAGATGTTTCGATACCTAGGAGAATTCGAAAGGGTTGCAATGATTAAAAACGGCGTTGATGTCATCCTCATTAAATGAAGAGGTTGCTTTTTGGAGTACGTGGGAGCGCCGTTCTAGGGAAAAAGCGGCTGGTGTGGCGAATTAGAGAATGACACGTGTCCCATAATCTCTGGCAAAAAACCGTTTAATTTCTGAGAACTTTTTCAGTCCGGATAAAACCGTTACACAGTTTGAAAATCTGTCCGGACATGGCTGTGACCGGGTACATGCTATTTTTTAGGTCTTGCCAAAGGCCTTTGAACACAACCTAAAAAAAGGGCTACTGATGAGTCCGGATTTTGTCACCACTCTTTATGAGAATCGGACTCGGGCAGTTCGGACAACATCCACCTAACCAGACAGGGGCAATTTGGACAACCTCCACTTACTGAACTGTCCGAACTGAACTAAAGTATTAAAAACTTAATCACTTCATGACTAAGCTAATTACTTGCCCACTTAAAACTAATGGGTCTTTAAATTCGACCTGAATCCATTAAACACAACCCGAAAGCCCATGTGGCCCAGGGATAATGGTATAAATACCCAACCACCTTCATTAAATGAGGGTAATAAAAATTAAATACAACCAGGCAGCTCAAGTCTCCCTCTACACTATATCCAAACATTAAATACCTTTGAAATATCACAAAACTCTGGACAAAATTACCCTCAAACGAAAATAAACCTCACCAACGTCAGCAACCTAACTCGTCCACACCGGCAGCCAATATTGCGCATAGTTTAGTCAAACGACTAAAGATTAAAAGACTAAAAAACAAAAAATTCCTCTTTACCTACTTATAAAAAAGAAAACAATACTTTAACCAAATCCTAAAGGAAATTTAGATCAATTAATACAATTTTCTTCTTCGTAATTGCTTGTGTCTGTTTTTTTACTTCCTTTGCTCTTTTGTTTCTCTGCTTCGTTTTCATATTTCTTTTAAACTCAAGAATCCATTTTTTATCACATTCTTTTTCGGTATTTTTATTCACAATTTTGTTAGGGTTTATTTAAAACGTTTCGATAATGATTCGATATTAATTTGCATTTCAATTTTAATTTGAATTTCTAATTTCAAATCCGATTAAGTAGTTCTGGTAGTTTGGATTCATGAGACCAAATCATGGGAATCGTGTTCCTAAGTTAGACTAAAAAAATTATAGGTTGAGATTTTTGGCGTTTGCATTTAGATTGAAATCATATTAGTGTGTTGGTAACCATTGTGTAAAAACCAATAAGACCAGACCTATTGCATCCTACCTTTGGGAATTTAATTAGAGTCGTATTTATTTAGATATGAGTCATTGTTAATGCAAGAATGGTTAGATGTTCTTATTGTTGGGAATATGAGGGTCATATATGTCTCTTCTATATATAAGTAAGAATAACCCAATCTCCACACTAGTATGATATTATCGCTCTGGGCATATTGGACCGCACAGATTTGCTTTTGGTTCACTTCTAAGATGCATCATACTAATAGAGATATATTATTTACTTATATATTATTCATATTTCCCATGTATAACCGATGTGAGATGTGAGACTTTGGTCGCACCTAAAATCTTCATCTCGAACAAAGTACCAATTTAATCTCCTCTCAATTTACTTCCATCCGCTCCTTCTACTCAGGTTGTGCCAGCTCACTACCTAACCCATAAAGCATTATGGTGGATCTATCTGCTCATTCTTATCAAACTACATATTTGTTCCTTAGCGTCGCTCCAAACAAACCACAATGTTTGATGAGCCACAAGCACTCCATCTAGAGCAGACCAATCACCTTGAGCATGACTCATGGTTCATCATGTTCAACATATGATAATTTAATCCACATCGGGTTCCCTCTAAGAATGGAGCTCTGATACCATTTATTAGGAAATTATGCAAAATTATTTTAATCAAATTAGTGAAAGACATATAATTAAAAAACAAAAATTGTTAACAGAGTTCAGCAAATTATGCTTACGTCTTCGAACATGTTGCAAATCAATTGTATTCAAAAGAACTCGATGACTCTGTATTATGAATGGACTTAAAAAGGCTATCTTAGGGTTATATTTATAGACTTCAACATAGAGGAATATGAAGCGATTACAAGAGTTACTAACTATGATTACTACGTCATTAATGTCTTATTAAATGACTTCATTGGTCTTTCAGAATTCAAAACGTGTAGAGACCTCTCGTTATTTGAGCCCTAGTATAAGGATCCCCCTCATATAAATACCCCTAATTTAAAGCCTTCTTGGTTTAAAGACCCTTCGTCTAAAGACCCTTTGGTTTGAAGACCCCTCGACTAAAGACCCTTGGTTTTAAGACCCTTCGCTTACAGAACCATCATCTTTATGATTCTTGCCTAATGACCATTTTCTTCAAGAACCTCGGCTTGAAAACCCCCGGTTATTGTTGGGCCATTGCTAACAATATCCTACTTGAATACTGCTTCCAATTTGTCTTCATACCTCGATCTATGCAGCAGATCTTTATGGTATTGTTACTCTGTAGACAAACTGAAGTTAAGCACATCTTTAGTTTTTCAATAGCTACTGTCTTTGCCAAGATATCATTTGGGTTCTTGCTTTCTTGGATATTTTCCCACATTAACACCTCATATTCCAATAGAGGTCTGATAAAATGATAACAAATAGCGGTATACTTAGTTCTGGAATAGAATACTGAATTCTTCGCTTGCACTTTGACTATTATTTTGCATAACATTCTTCTTAGGTTTAAATCCAAGTTCGGTTAACAGACCTTGAATCCATATCATCTCTTTATTGACTTCGATTACTAATACATACTCAGCCTCTGTAGTTGAAAGATGACAATCTTTTTTAACTTTAAGATCTAACTAACCGTTGTAGTTGTAGCAGTAAATATATATCCGGTGGTTTTTTTTCCAATGATCGACTTCACCTCCAAAATCTGCATCTACATAGCCTTGTACCTTTAACCCACCTTATCGAAGTATATATACTTTCTTGTGGTGTCTTGTAGGTACCTCAAAATACATATTAATGTTTCACAATAAGCTTTCTTGGATTAGACATAAACCTACTAACAACTCCCACTGTATGACCAATGTCTGGTCTCATACAGACCATTACATACATCAAGCTCCCAATTGCTGAGGCGTAAGGAACCTTAACTATGAACTTTTTCTCTTCTTCAATATGAGGTGATTGATTCTTAGATAAACGAAAGTGACTCTCCAAGTGTATTAACTAGCTTGAAATCACCCATATTAAATCTCTACAAAACACGATTGATGTACTCTAACTGAGATAACTGCAAAGCTCTTATATGCTTGTCTCTTGTGATTTATATTCCGAGGATATTATTTTTTGTACCCAAGTCCTTTATGTAAAATTCATTTGACAATTGTTTCTTTAATATTCCAATATCATATATATATATATATGAACCTGCCACTAACATATCATCAACATAAAGTAGTAGAATGATATAATTGGACTTACTTATTTTGAAATAACAACAGAAGTGCACTTCTATAAATTTTGCTTGTGCAAAAAAAACCCATCAAATTTCGTGTACCACTGTCTTGAGGCTTGTTTTAGATCATACAAGCTTTTCTTGAGTTTGCATATCACGTCTTATTTCTTTTTAACAGAAACCTTCCGATTGATACATGTATATCTCCCCATCCAAGTCTCCATGAAAAATGCAGTTTTCACGCCTAATTGTTCAAGATAAAAGTATTTAATGGCAACAATACTCAACACTAATCTAATAGTATTGAGCTTCAAAACTAGAGAGAAAATTTTACTATAGTTAAATCATTCTTTTATTTAGAATCCTTTGACAACTAGTCAAGCTTTGTATCTCTTAGAACAATCACGCTCGTCTTTCACCCGGTACACCCATTTGTTGTGAAATACATTCTTCTGTACGTGTAACTCAGCTGGTCCCATGCCTTGTTTGAGATTAGAGAATCCATCTCATTTTTCATTAACAAACTCACACCTGCTAGCATAACTTGTTTAAAAAGCTTCATCATAACATTCAGACTCCCATCCACCAGTCAACAATATATAGAGCTTCATGTAGATCTTCAAGCTTTATGATGGATTAAAAGAGTTGTTATAGTGATTGGTGTGACATAAGTTTGTTAATAATGAAGTTAGAGAGTGTTATGATGTGACCAATCTCCAAGTGAGAGACTGTTACATTTGTCTAAATTTTGGTAGTACAAGATACAGTTCTCACTTGGCACAATCTAACTAGTGGCTATAGGAATTAAAAGATACTTTTTATAAGTTTATATTTTTCCTATTATGAGCTTTACCCTATTAATTTTTTATCCTATTAGGTTTTCTACTATTAAAGACTTTTATATTATAGATTTTTTCTAATGTCTTTTATATATTTATAGTTGTCCAATTAAGGTTTTGTGTTATTATGAACACTATTTTAAGATATATAGTGAAAAAACTGCAGTACTTCTTGGATTTCACCTATTTTGGGTAAATCAAGTAAAAAATTATTATGTTTTTTTCTATTTTATTTATTTTCAACATCAATTCATAACAGAGCCTTGTACTGCTGGTGATGCTTTCAAAAATATATGAGGAATACTTACGTAAAATAGATCATTAATAATGTTATGAAAATGTTTAAAAAGAATAGAAAAGCTTATGTATTTAATATGCAAATAGATAAAGTGGATTACTAAGACAAAAGTAGTTGGAAGATTAAAATTGCATTAAATGTGCTTAAGCATGAAAAGGTTTTAGATAGTGATATTAAGCTCTTATTAGCTTACATTTTTAATGAGCTAATATGGATAATCTAAACCCATATGGATAATCTATACTGGGATATTCTACCCCACTAATTCACTAACATATCATTTAATTATTTATTATCATATAAGATAGCCTTAATATTATATATTTATTACATTGTTACCACAAAGTGAATAATGATTCAGTAGCTTATCGGCCCGTCTTGCGAGTCGGATAATTCGGTCGTTATCAGCAGCCCCTAAGTCTTTGTGAATGATCTTTGGGAGGACTAGTTTTAGAACTGCTTTAGATTTAACCAGACATAATCTTCAAATTTTCACCAGCACTGGTTAATCCGAATAGTCTCTAGCTGGGTAGCATTTCTTATAACCATTATTGCTTCAGAAACTACTATATGTGGCTCTACATTTACCTCAAAAATATTCAAACTGACGAACTACTCTTGGAGTGGTGAAACGTGATATTCTTTTTGAAACTATTCCACGTCCTCATGCAATTATCTGTTGGGAGTGACCTTTCAAATTCCCAACGCCAACATTCGCTGGGCATGAGACCAACCTTGTTGGGATTCTTTATTGTCCTTTATAAATATCCTATATTTCTCAAAACTTATTCATTTTTCACTAATTATAAATATAGAGAGAGAAGCTTTTTTTTTAATCCACCGCAAATCTTAATTTTCAGACCAAACATCGTGTCAAAAACTCTTCCGGTTGCAACCTCAGTTGTTCCCTCTCTGATGTTTCTTACCTCGTTTCAAGTTATATGTTTCACCTCGACAAAATTTTAGAGGATTGATTATTGATTTCTAAAAAAATTGAAACAAGAAAATAAGCTCTAAAAAGTATTGGTATCCAAGACGAATGACCCATTAACATGGTTCAATTGTTAGATTACGGAGGAACATTTTCTAAAGATAATATAATTTGAATTGGCTTACCCTCAATCCTCCAACTTTTCCTCAGATCATTCTTCAATGTCAAAAACCTACCCCTCAAGACCAACTCGTTCTCAAGGTAAGCGTGTAGCAAAATTTGGACACAATTTATTATGATGGGGTATTCTGATACCAATGACGTTTCTTCTTCCAAGAAGGCACCAATACCTACAAAAAAAGAAAAACAAAATCTCACTAATCAGGAGAAGAAAAAAATGGTCTAAAACGACCTCTACATCTTGAGCTACTACCCCAGAGTAATCTACTGGGTATGGTACAGACGCCTCCATCATGGTCCAATGGCAGACTAGTAGCCTCCGAAGACCAGCCGATGTGGTTAATCGATGAACCTGAGTTGGCAGTTGTGGAGCATTCAATCCTAGGATCAAGGGCTAATATCCTGAGTGAAGTTGGTAAAAATGCTCGGGATGAGGCAAAGGATCATAAGGTCTTCAAAGGAAAGCTTGGAAGCTTAGAGCCAACACAAAAAAGTAACTAAAATTGATCATCTCACTGCGGTAACCGAAGTTCTTAAGTGCAATCTTTGCAGAGTCGACAACAAGTACTTGATTGCTATTATGATAGCAAGTATAACTACTATGCTGACAATGAGAGACGTTGCCGAAGAGATCTTTAATAAGTTGAATCGATGGATGAAGAAGAGTTGGGTAAATGTTTTCCACAAGTACTTCACACCAACCAACCTGGTTCAGAGTTATCTCTAGCGCACTACATCAGAGCTTTCCCTATCCTACAAGAAGTTGACCACTTTGCCCCCTACTGTGGAAGTTCTTAAATGGCTAGAGGATTCTGATGCCTAGTTTTTGTTTCGAATCAATAAAAGGTCTCTAAGCCATATGGTGAAGAAAAATGTTATTGGTGGCCCGTTTCCAAATGCACTAAAAGGATGTACACACTGATGTGCCAACAAGTGCAGTTATTTACTTGATTATGACTAAGTAATATGAAAATAGGTTACTCTTGAAAATAAAAAATTATCAAGAGGGTCGGGGACTAATAAGAGGAAATGAAAAAGTGAGAGAAAAAGAAATCCATAAATGGCCAGAAGATTTCCCTTGTTGCAGATTATCCCACAATCTGTGAAATACTTGAGCACTATGGCGGTCAAGCCTCAGAAAACCATTCCCCGATTGTCGCTAAAAGAGGATAACCATGGGTTTGAGGTATAAAATCTAGAAGAAAACATAGAGGAGCTTGACATTCAAGCCCCCAGAGAGAGTTATCCAGCCCCGAGGGACTCCGCCGACTCTGTATCCTTTCAACTCACTAAAGCGGACACATAGGCCCTCATATTACACCATCTTACCAAGCCTATTTCAAGACTTGAGAGGGAAGTAGCGAAGTTGGATAAGACAATATCATTTCTTCGAGGAAAAATCAATCTTCATTAAAAATCCGTGTTACAATAAAAATCACATGCATATACACAGAAGGAACGTTTTGAAGTTGTTGAAAAAAGCTCAAGGAACAAAAATCTACTTTCGAGGCCATGGTTTCTGAGTTGCAGTCCTCCTTGGCATGACAGAAGCAAGAAAATAAAAAATCCTTTGAATATGATAGTCACATAGATAGCTACCAAAAGATTATATTTGGAAAGTCGAGGGAGAGAGAGAGAGAGAGACCAAATAAAAAATCCTTTGAATATGATAGTCACATTCACCACTTCTCGCTATATCTTTTCACGAATACTAAGTCTGTCATCGACAATAGGTATTAAGACTCTTTGATATGTCCTATTTTTGTTAAATGATCTACCTCTGCTATAAACATTTCATATTTTACAACTGAGAAAGATCTCGTTTATAAATGATAGGTCGTACACTGGGCTGTACTTCCAAGTTGTGCAAATAAATTTCACAGGTACCCATGTGACGTCCGAAGTACACCATGAAAACATTCTCAAGTTCCTTGATAAGAAATATATTAACTATATTCTCACTTCAGGCGATAGCTGGATACTAATCTTCAAAAACATTTCTATTAAGAAATGTATAAATTTTGATGTCCTCATCGCGTGCTATTGAATTGGTAGCCTTCCTCAAATCATCCATAACATTTGAGTCCAAAGCATACTCTGATAATTTCTATTTCGTTTGCGTTTCGACACTTTTGATTATCTTGGGAGCTAGTGCTATAATATAGAACTCTCTTGCCATGTTCCGGTTGCTGCGGACAACCCCCACCGGAATTCATACCACATACTTTAGACATTGCTGAATAGTTGAGGCAATATCGTGCATTTTTGACAACCAAGACCTGTAAAAAATTTCACTATATGAAGTACGTCCATTAAATTACTTTAACCATTTAAAGGGTCCCCGGGCTAGTAATACATATCCCTCTAATTCTCTAATATCGGCAGCGACCCAATGAACCCCAATAATTTTTAATATGGCCAGAGTATGATATGAAGGTTTTCTATTTGCTTGTAGATGGACATGAATAAGATATTTGGTGTCAGACTTCAGTTCCCTCAATGGCTGCTCTGATTGCTACGAGATCCTCATGAGGTTCAGCAACTTCCCTTGGGTCATCATCGTAAAAAATGATAAAATATAATAAATCCCGGTAGAGGTAGGTCAACATTATTTCTTCTTACTGCATTGCTAAAATCACAAAATGCCTCTTTAATGAATAACTAGAATTTCTCGACACGATGTCCCCCCCCTCCCCCGCCCAAAAAATAATAGTCAATGATACAAAGAACTTGCACAAACTCTTGACTCTTTCTTTAGATATGGGCTCATTAATTATAAGAACACTCTTTCAGTTATGACGAGTATTTATGACCATCAAAATTATTAGAGGGAGCAGTTTTGACCATCATATTCTCTTATTTTGGTACAAACTCAATTTCTTCATTTCAAATTGTTGCTTGGTTTCCCATTAGGACTCGGTATCGACCCCCCGATTGAACTTTGACAAATATGGTCAACTTGTCATTTTTAATTAGACTTTTTATTTTTTGTTTCAGGCATATACAGTTCCTTGTATTGTGTCATATTATTATGATACTTACAATATCGATTATTTTGTACTTCTCTCAGACTATGACTTGGGTGCGATTTCTTAAATGCAATAAAGTTCTGTGTTTTATCAAAAATAGTTGCGATGCTCTCTTTAACTCTGCCGTAAATATCTGGTCAAACCTATTGGTTCACTCTAAGCCTATGTTGCTGATTTTGCGTTTGTTGACTTGCCTTAGATCGATGCGTGATTTGACTCGCATTTTTCGAATCAGATGAAAAATGTTTAGTTCCCGAGGTTGATTAATCGAGGCAGATGAATATTGAATATATCTTGGCAAAAGAATCAGCTTTAACATTTTGGATGATTTTACTTTTATAAGCTCCTCAATTTGAGCAAGTAGCGCTCCGAAAGTGAGGGCTCTTTTCCTGGTTACCTCATCAGCTAAATTTTTGGGGATAAGCCTTTGTCTGAAAGCGACAATATCCACTTGTTCATAATATTTATCCAGGATATGAGGATATCCTTCGTATGGGTGAAGTGTTTGGTGTAATATTTTAAACTATTCTCGATCAACTGTCTGCATTAGATTATCATGTCTCCATTCTGTCGCATCTCTTTACTGCCCACAAACGATCGTCTAAATGCTATCTATAACATATCAATTTTTTTATTTGAGCCCTGTAAGATTAGGTTATACCAATTTAGAGCATAATCCTTGAAGGTCAAAGAAAAATCTTGACATAATAGCTTATCGTCATCGTTATAGTTTATCATAAAGTTTTTAAATTGCTGTAGATGATTATCCGGATCTCTATTGCCATCAAATTTTTATATTTTGAATATATAAAATCACTTTGGTAAGTATCCGGAACGGACTTTCGCAGATAAAGAAGACTGCCTCCAGTTGTGTCATTGGCTATATTGGTGGTTCTTATTAGTTGTTGCATAAAGACAATATTCAGACGAATTCGCAAAGTGATTACTTGATACCCAAAATTTTGGTTCCGTAAACCCCCATTGTAAGAGAGTTGGAATATCTGGGATCTATAACTTTTTTTTTTGTAGTCCAACCTCTCCTTTGATATCATCATACCCTTATCCTCAGAACGTTTCTTTTTATCCAAACAATCACATTAATTTCTTGACTCTTGTTCTTTATTTGATCCTTGATACCATCTATAATTTTTATCTGAATAACATCTACCACTATAATCTATCTTATTTTTATGGTAGTGATCTCTATTTAAAAAATAAAAGAACACCTATGAATCCTAAATGAAATTATCACTACATTCTGAAGGACTATATCAATATATTTCCCACTGATATATTCTCAAGGGAAAATTGCTTCTACCACACCATACTTTATTTGTTTGGTATCTTTCATAATTTTGCAAAGATTTGATATCATCTATTTCATAAATCTCTTATTCTCTCACCATTTTGAATTTCCAAACAGACCTTTCCTGGTCGATACACCATTGTTTCTTTTTGTGATTCTAATGCAACAATCTCCTCGGGTAACCTATCTCGATGCTTCTCAAGGTTTAACTACTCTTGTTTCTTTTCGTATCATTGTGGGGGTTTAACGTCCCAAGACATTCGATCAGAACCTTCTTCAACCCTTATATCTTCATTAACTATCGCGAGGTCCACCTGCATCTCATAATACATCTTTCACTATATTATGAAACGTCTACTACGTGAATAATTTTGGATGTTCGTGTACGGGTATTTACCTAAGCTCCCACTTTGGTCACCATTGATGTTTCAAAAAATATCCAATGGATGCTTATGTAAAATTGGTCACTAATAATGTTGTGAAACGTTTATAGAGAGCATAAATAAGCTTATATATTTAATGTGTAGAGAGAGAAAGTGGATTACAGAGATAAAAATGGTTGGAAGATTAGAATTGTCTTTAATGTGCTTAAGCATGAAAAGGTTTTATTTAGTGATTTTGGGCGCTTATGGGCTTACATTGTTAATGGACCTATATGTATAACCCAAGTCCATATGGACAATCTATACTGAGTTATTCTACCACATTAAGTCACTAACATACTATCTAATTATTCCTTAGCATATAAGATATCCTCAATATTACATTGGTACTACAAAGTGAATTCCGGTTCAATAGATTATTGGTCCGACTCGTAGGGTCGGATAATTTGATGATTATCAAATGGTGCAGACCCCTAACTCGACCATGGTGTAGACAACGGGAACGTCAATGACGTCTTATTTCAAGGAAATTTTAATCTCAACATAAATCAATATACCTCTCATTTAACAATAAAGAAGAGCAACACTAGTGCAGAGACCTACGCCTTCTACTATGGGCATTTTCAGACCGATTAGTCCAGAACCTCTAGAGCGACTCTAAGACTCCGTAGCCTTTATAGATTCTTCTTCAATGTTAATTTGCCAAATCTGGGGCATTAGTCGTGAAAGTCTCGATCTTATATTCTTATATAAAATTCAAAAGCTTGTTATATATGCTGCATGAGTCTAGCGTACTTCTTCAAATCTGATATGAAAGGATGTCGGATCAAATAGACTATTAGAGCTCTGATGCATTCAGACTCCTGTCGGACTTTTGGTATCGTCGAAATCTTCTATAAATAAAATAATATGTAAAAATAGCTTGTAACCTTCTGTGGATGGTTTTGAAAGGAATATCCAGATACCCTCTCTTACCACATATCATACGACGCCAAAAACGATGTTCGATCTAATCTTGACACTAAGACAATCGATTAAAAACTAAAGTTCGATCACGTTGAAACACCACATCCAAAAATTAGATGCTATTTTTTTTATAAAAACATATTTAGATTTTATTCAGGGGAAGAAATAACAAATCGAAAAATATTTTTAAAATACCCAAAAACTATAAAAAATAATTTTTTTATTAAAATAATTATAAAATAAACTTGCCTCTTGAACCATTTATATTAATCAAAAGGGAAATGCCAATATTTTGAAAATAAAATAAAAATTTAATTCCTTAACAAACCATTCCTTTTTTACCCTTAATCATAATGTATAATTTATATAATTGCAGCCCCCAAGGGGGTAGCCGAGTTGGTTGAGTATGGCATTCTTATGACCAAAAGGTCATGAGTTCGAGTCCTTCTACATACGCTTTCTCGGCTGAGCCTGTCACCTGGTTTACCTTCTGGCGTTGGTTTGCAGGCTATCGCGTCAGACTGAGGGTTTACCCTGTGCGCACTCATTGCACTCTGAGTAGCGGCTGCGGGTTCCCTCCGAAAAAAAAAAAAAAAATTGCTCACGGGGCACGGCCCTTTAACATTATCCACTTATACTTTAAATATTATCTTGAAATATATATATAATCTAAGCATGATCTATAATTCTAATATAATTTTGAAATTAATATTTGAACCAACCTATCTATTTTTTTTATCTCTAATTATCTAATTTAATTTGAATTATCCCTTAAGAGTAAATTATACTACTATATAAATCTAAACAGATATGATTTGTTTAGATTTTATCGGGATACACACCGATTCCTTATAACTCCTGATCTCTACAAACTCAATTTTCTCACTTTATCAATCCAAGTTTGACTGCAGGAACTGATCGATCGGTAAAAATGAAGATCAACGTGTTCTTGGCGATTTTCTGCTTACTTGCTGTGTTCTATATAGCGGTAAAAATGAAGATTAATCACATTATTTTTTTGACTTTTGTTCTTTATTTGATCTTCGATACCGTCTATAATGTTTATCTGAATAACATCTACCACTAGAATCTATCTTCTTTCTATGGTAGTGATCTCTATTTGGAAAAGAAAAGAACACCTTTGAATCCTAAATGAAATTATCACTAGATTCTGAAGGATTATATCAATATATTTCCATTTGATTTATTCTTAAGGAAAAATTACTTCTACCATACCATAATTTATCTCTTTGGTATCTTTAATGAATTTTCAAGGATTTGATATCATCTCTTTTAAAAATCTCTTGTTCTCTCACCTTTTTGGATTTCCAAACGGACCTTTCTTGGTCAGTACACGATTGTTTCTTTTTGCGATTCTAATGCAATAATCTCTTCGCGCAACCTATCCCGATGATCCTCAAGGTTTAGCTACTCTTGTTTTTTTTTCGTATCATTGTGGGGGTTAAGCGCCCCAGGTCATTCGATCGTAACCTTCTTCAACCCTTATCTCTTCATTAACTATCGCGAGGTCCACCTGCATCTCACAATACATCTTTCACTATATTCAAAAATGTCTACTACGCGAATAATTTTGGATGTTCATGTACGAGTATCTATCTAGGCTCCCACTTTGGTCACCACTGATGTTTCAAAATATATCCAAGGGATGCTTATGTAAAATTGATCACTAACAATGTTGTGAAACGTTTGTAGAGAGCATAAATAAGCTTATATATTTAATGTGTAAAGAGAGAAAGTGGATTACAGAGACAAAAATGGTTGGGAGATTAGAATTTCCTCAACTATGCTTAAACATGAAAAAACTTTATGTAGTGATATGGGCGCTTATGAGCTTACATTGTTAATGGGGTTATATGGATAACCCAAGTCCATATGGACAATCTATCTTGAGTTATTCTACTACATTAAGTCACTAACATACAATCTAATTATTCCTTAGCATATAAGATATCCTCAATATTACATATTTATTACATTGGTACTACAAAGTGAATTCCGGTTCAATAGCTTATTGGTCCGACTTGCGGGTCGGATAATTTGATAATTATCAGATGGTACAGAACCTTAACTCAACCATGGTGTGGACAACAGGAACGTCAATGAAAATAAAAAAAAGAATACTATCCGAAAATTCGAGGGAGAGAGAGAGAGAGAGACCAAACTGTGAAAAAGAAGGAAGGCGAAGTTGACGCTTACACAGATGAGTGCATAATTTTTATTTGAAAGCATGCATTATTTACCCGTGCTCTTATTATAGTACCATGGGTACTCTCATGTGTATGCAATGGTTCCTAGGGAATTAGTAACAATATTTTCTCCCCTTTTGACGTGCTCATAATTAACATAGTGAAACGCCCGAACCCCCATCTATTTGAATCACTCATTCATTCTGGGATGCATCAACATCCGAATCTGGCTTAGATCATTAGGAATGAAACACAACTAAAAAATATGCCAAGGCATGCACCTTAATTGCAGTCTAAGGTTCAAAATTGATGCCAAAGTTCCGTATCTCCACTGAAAATTTAGTCATTTGAGCTTACACATCCGGTCTTTGTAACACACTCTTTATTAGAAAAGAGGTTCACATTATAATAGAATGGGCTTGAAAATATGGCCTTATCTTTTGTGCTACCATTACCAATGCCAAGGCTACTTATTCTACCTTTATATATATTTTTTCAGCATCCAAAAGACTTTTACGAACGTAGTAAACTAGGCACAAATAATCTTTAATCTCTCTGACCAATATCGCACTTACTACTTCATTTGATATTGCAATGTAGATAAAAATATTTTCTCCCATCATTGTTTAGTCAGAATTTATGGGAAGGATATATGTTCTTTTATTTTAATAAAAGCTTCATCGTACTCCATAGTCTGGTTAAAACGATTTATCTTCTTTAAAACTTGAAAAAAATGGTGCACATTTATTCAAAAACCTTGATATAATCCTGTTCTATGCAGCCAATCTCCCGGTAAAGATCTATACTTCTTTAATGGATCTCGGGGAATCCATAACAGCTAGAGCATTCAATTGCACTACATCAGCTTGAGTATTTTTTTTCTTACTATATAACCCAATAATTTCTCGGACCATTCCCCAAAATCATACTTTTCTTGGTTCAACTTCAAGTTTATAGCTTTTAAGTTTGAAAATTTTCCTCTAAATCAGAAATATGATATTCCTCTCTCATAATCTTCACCAGCATATCATCAATATAGACTTTAACATTCCTTCTGTTTTGGATGTTGAATACCTTGTTGACTAGTTTCTCATAAGTGGCCCTAAAGAATTTCAACCCCAAAGGCATAACCTTGTAGGAATATAGCCTCATACCAGTTATGAATGTGGTGTTGTCTTGGTCCCTCAAATCCATCTGTATATGATTATACCTGGCCAATTCATCCATAAATGATACGAGTATGTTTCCCGAACTTGAATCTACCAGCTCACCAGTTTTAGGGACTTAGAAAGGGTCCATCTGACACATCACGTTCAAATTCGTAAAATTAACACACATTATCCACTTCTCGCTCTTCGTTTTCATGAATACTAGGTCTGTCATCCATAATAGGTATTAAGAATCTCTGATATGTCCTATTTTTGTTAAACGATTTACCTATACTATAAACATTCATATTTTTCAACCGAGAAAGATCTCGTTTATAAATGATAGGTCGTACACTGGGCCGTACTTCCAAGTTGTGTCAAATAAAGTTCACAGGTACCCCTGTGACGTCCTAAGTACACCAGGAAAACATATACGATTCCTTGATAAGAAATATATTAACTATATTCTCACATCAGGCAATAACTGGATACTAATCTTTATACTATTTTACCATTCAGAAATGTATAAATTTTGATGTTCTCATCGCGTGCTATTGAATTGGGAGCCTTTCTCAAATCATCCATAACATTTGAGTCCAAAGCAGACTCTGGTAATTGCTATTTCGTTTGCGTTTCAGCACTTTTGATTATCTTGGGAGCGAGCACTGTAATATAGAACTCTCTTGCCATGTTCTGGTTGCTGCAGAAAAACCCCCACTAAACTTCATACCACATATTTTAGACATTGCTGGACATTTGAGGATATATCGTGCATTCTTGACAACCAAGACCCGTAAAAAAATTCATTATATGAAATATGTCCATAAAATTACTTTAACCATTTGAAAGGTCTCTGGCCTAGTAATACATATCCCTCTAATTTTCTAATATCGGTCGTGACCCTAGTGAACCCCAATATTGTTATATCTTATCAGAGTATGATATGAGAGTTTCTATTTGCTTGTAGGTGGACATGAACAAGATATTTGGTGAACTGACCGTATCAATCAGAATCCATCAGACTTCAGTTCCCTCAATGGCTGCTCTGATTACTACAATAACCTCATGAGGTTCAACAACTTCCCTTGGGTCATCATCGTAAAAAAAGATAAAATGCAATAAATCCTGGTAGAGGTAGGTTGACATTGTTTCTTCTTACTGCGTTGCTAAACTCACAAAGTGCCTCTTTTATGAAAAACTAGAATTTCTCGACACGATGTCCCCCGCCCAAAAAACAATAGTCAATGATACAAAGAACTTGCACAAACTCTTGACTTTTCCCTTAGATTTGGGCTCATTAATTATAAGAACACTCTTTCAGTTATGGTGACTATTTATGGCCATCAAAATTATTAGATGGAGCGGTTATGACCATCATATTCTCTTGTTTTGGTACAAACTCAATTTCTTCATTTCAAATTGTTGCTTGGTTTCCCATCAGGACTCGGTGTCGACCCCCCAACTGTAATTTGACAAACATGGTCAACTTGTCATTTTTAATTAGACTTTTTATTTCTTGTTTCAAACATATACAGTTCCTTGTATTGTGTCATATTGTTGTGATACTTATAATATCGATTATTTTGTACTTCTCTTAGACTCTGACTTGGGTGCGGTTTTCTAAATGCAACGAAGTTCTGTGTTTTATCAAAAATGGTTGTGATGCTCTCTTTTAACTCTGTCGTAACTATCGGGTCAGACCTAGTGGTTCACTCTAAGCTTATCTTGTTGACTTTGGGTTTGTTGACTTGACTTAGATCGAGGCAGGATTTGACTCTCATTTTTCAAATCAGATGAAAAATGGTTAGTTCTCGAGGTTGATTAATCGGGGTAGATGACTATTGAATATGTCTTGGCAAAAGAATCAACTTTAACATTTTGGATTATTTTTTAGCAAGTACCGATCCGAAAGTCAGGGCTCTTTTCTTGGTTACCTCATCAACTAAATTATTGGAGATACGCTTTTGTCTGAAAGCAAAAATATTCACTTGCTCATAACATTTATCTAGGATATGAGGATATCCTTCGTATGGATGAAGTGTTTGGTGTAACATTTCAAACTATTCTCGATCAACTGTCTACATTAAATTATCATGTCTTCATTCCCTCGCATCTCTTTACTGCCCACAAACAATCATCTAAATGTTGTCTATAACATATCAATTTTTTAATGGAGCCCTGTAAGATTAGGTTGTACCATTTTAAAGCATAATCCTTGAAGGTTAAAGAAAAATCTCGACATAATAACTTATCGTCATCGTTATAGTTTATCATAAAGTTTTTAAATTATTGTATATGATTATCTGGATCTCTATTGCCATCAAATTTTTATATTTTGAATATATAAAATCACTTTGGTAACTATCCGGAACAGACTTTTTGCAGATAAAAAAGACTGCCTACAGTTGTGTCCCTGGCTATATTGGTGGTCCTTATTAGTTGTTGCATAAAGACAATATTCGGACGAATTCGCAAAGTGATTGTTTACTTGGTACTCGAAATTTTGGTTCCCTAAAACCCCATTGTAAGAGAGTTGGAATATCTTGGATCTATAACATTTTTAAATCGATCAAAAATAAAGTTTGAGCACGTTAGAACACCACGTCGTCCAAAAATTAGATGCTATTTTTTCTCTTATAAAATAATTTTTTTATAAAAACATATATGGATTTTATTCAATGGAGCAAATAACAAACCGAAAAACATTTTTAATATACAAAAAAAACCCATAAAAAATAATTTTTTATTGAAATAATTATAAAATAAACTTGTCTCTTAAACGATTTATATTAATTAAAAGGGAAATACTAATATTTTGAAAATAAAATAAAAAATTACTTCCTTAACAAAACACTTCTTTTCGTTACCCTTAATTAAAATATAAATGATAAATCATAATTAAATATAAATGCTCACCGGGCACGACTGGTTAACATTATCCATTTATACTTTAAATATTATCTTGAAATATATATATAATCTAATTATCTAAGTATGATCTATAATTCTAATATAATTTTTAACATTAATATTTAAACCAACCATATCTATATAATTTTTTTTATTTATTTATCTCTAATTATTTAATTTAATTTGAATTATCCATTAAGAGTAAATCACACTGTATAACCTTAATCAGATATGATCTGTTCAGATTTTATCGTGATACACACCGATTCCTTATAACTCTCGACCTCTATAAACTCAATCTTCTCACTCTATCAATCCAAATTTGAGTGCAGGAACTGATCGATCGATCAAAATGAAAATCAACGTGTTTTTGGCGATTTTCTGCTTACTTGTTGTGTTCTATATAGCGGTAAAGCAGCTAGATTTCTGTATTGTATAATCTGTTTTCAACCGTTCACTTTTGTAATATTTTTAAAATTTTGTGGTTTACAAATTTAAATTTTAAAAAAAGAATTAATACGAAATAATATCAAATTAAAAAAATATGAATCACCCACATTCTGAAAATTATTTTCATTTAACGTTCTAAAAAATAATATTATATAGAAATAAAAAAATATAAAAATAATGTCTTTTTTTTATTCTCCATCATTTTTGCCATATGATGCCAAAAATGATGTTCGTCCTAATCTTGACACTAAACAAATCAATAAAAAATAAATTTCTATCAATTTGGAACACCACACCCAAAAAATATATGCTATTTTCTTTTATAAAATATAATTTTTGTTTATAAAAACATATTTAGATTTTCTTCAAAAGAAGAAATAACAAACCGAAAAACATTTTTAAAATACAGAAAAAAAAAACTATAAAAGAATAATTTTTTTATTGAAATAATTATAAAATAAACTCTCTCTAAAACCATTTATATTAATTAAAACTGAAATACTAATATTTTAAAAATAAAATAAAAAATTACTTCCTTAACAAAACACTCCTTCTCTTTACCCTTAATTAAAATATAAATGATAAATCATAAATATAAATGCTTTAAATATTATCCATTTATACTTTAAATATTATCTATTTATATATATAAATATAATCTAATATTTTGAAATATTATCTATAATTATCTAATTTAATTAGAATTATCCATTAACAGTAAATTACACTATTTAATCAGATATGATCTGTTCAGATTTTATCGCGATACACACCGATTGCTTATAACTCCTGATCTCTATAAACTCAATCTTCTCACTCTATCAATCCAAGTTTGACTGCAGGAACTCATCGATCGATCAAAATGAAGATCAACGTGTTCTTGGCCATTTTCTGCTTACTTGCTGTGTTCTATATAGCGGTAAACCAAGCTAGATTTTCGTATTGTATAGTTTTTTTTTTTCATATTATGTTCAATCTCAGTTCAGTATATCTGATTTTTCTTCTGCTATGTCTGTAGTCGTCTGCTCCACAAACGTGCCCTGCTGATCCAGCAGAGAAGTGCGCTGAATCAGATAACTGGGAAGGCGAGTTCTTCCCGGGAATTACTAAGATTAAGTATGAGGTATAATGATTTATGTACGGGTTTTGTTATTTTTATAATCAGTGAAGTGGAGATTTTGAAGGGTATAGTTTTCTATTTGTTGATTGTATATGTGTATAGGGTCCTTCGACTAAGAACCATCTTGCCTTTAAATGGTACAACGCTGAGGAGAAAATCCTGGGAAAGAAGATGAAGGTTGGTTTTTTAGGGTTTCTGTTGTTTGTATTTGACGTTTTAAGTTAAATAAAGGAACTTATTTTGGGGTTTAATGTTGATAGGACTGGTTTAGATTCAGTGTTGCATTCTGGCATACATTCCGTGGCACTGGAAGTGACATTTTTGGCGATGGTACAAAGAATTGGCCATGGGAAGATGGGACTAACTCTCTAGCTATGGCCAAAAGAAGAAGTAAGAATGAGTACATGTTTGTTCTTGAATAAGGGATTTAGTGTGGCTTATGCTTATGAGTATCTTTTTGACAAACTACAGTGAGAGCCAACTTTGAGTTTTTGAAGAAACTTGGAGTTGAGTTGTGGTGTTTCCATGACAGAGATATAGCCCCATATGGCAAAACAATTGAGGTGAGTGAATAAGTGTTTTTTTTTTTTTTTCGATTATAAGTTGCTGGATGAAATAAAACCGAATGCGGTTATGTATAATGCAGGAATCTGACAAAAACTTGGACGAAATTGTTGCTCTTGCCAAAGAACTTCAGGTAGCCTTTTACTTTCTTAATCAAAATTCTATAACAGTCAATAGATTGACAATTATATCATATTGAACTTTGCGCTGTATTTACTAAAGTAATTTTATCTACATTTATCTAGATGAAAGTTTAATGTTCGACTACTTCACGTTGTATCTATGCAGGGAAGCACAATCCATCCCTTGTGGGGTACAGCTCAGCTATTCGTGCATCCTCGATTTATGCATGGTGCTGCTACCAGGTAACTCTTTTTTTTTTGTATGTTTGTATTGCATTGTAGTTCGTGAGGCGTGTCCAGCAGCGGCGGATATATGCCCTGTGTCTGTTTTGTTGTTAACTAGCACCTTTTGGGTGTTTGGATTGCAGCTCTGAAGTCGGAGTATATGCATATGCTGCAGCTCAAGTTAAAAAGGCCATTGACGTAAGTTGCTAGATGCATGAATGCATTTGAAGAATATACTTATCGGTTCCGAATTGTATAGTTTATGGAGAATGGTTTTATGTACTACAGGTGACCCATTATTTGGGTGGTGAAAACTACGTCTTTTGGGGTGGCCGTGAGGGTTATCAGTCTCTCTTGAACACCGATATGGGAAGAGAACTTGACCATATGGTATGAGTAAATTCAAATAATAGATTCTTATCGCTCGAGTTTGGAACTAATGGTTGTTTGGTGCCTTACTTGTAAGCTTAAATAGCCAACAAAAATGACAGTTTCCTTTTAATGCATACTAAAGACACACTTAAAACTACCGTGTAAAGTGAAAACAATAACTAAAAAAAAATGTTTTGTGAAGAAGCTGTGGAAGAAAATTTCAAATCATCAATTAAAATAACTACTTGTTTAGAATATTTAACTATATGATATATAATCAGGCCAAGTAATTTTTATGGTTCTGCTTATGAGCCTCAAAGGCCAAAGTAAATAACGGCACTGAACAACTATCAAATATTTGGTAATTCATGTGAGTTGATAAATATATTCCTTTTAATCAATTGATGGATCTGAAAAAGTAGATTCTAATTTTCTTTATATACTAGTTACCTGCCTTTGTTGTCTCACCACTAATTTTCTGTATGAGTTACTTATTTCTAACTTTGAATCTAAAGTCAATATGAATCGACGTAGTTGTTTCCTAATCTTTGTTCAATTTGTGCAGGCAAGTTTTTTACAAGCTGCTGTGGCCTACAAGAAAAAGATTGGATTTAACGGTAATCGATTTTTTTACCATCATCGTGACTTTAGATATTGATTTTTTTATTCCTCTTACCTTTCTTTCCTTTTTGCCCAAATTTTAATTTTATATTTATATTTCCAGGCACATTGTTGCTTGAGCCTAAGCCTCAAGAACCTACAAAACACCAGTATGTGCATATCAACTGATCTCAATTATTGTGAATTGTAATGGATCCGTGTGCTTTAATACTTTTACCTATAAATAATTTCTCAGGTATGATTGGGATGCTGCAACAACAGCTAACTTCTTGAGGAAGTACGGCCTTATAGGTGAGACATAGTTTTTAATACCTTGATTCTGCAATCTTTGTTCTTATTTAGTGTAAAATCAGACTTGGAAGCATATATTTCTTTCATTTATCAATTAATCATTTGTTGTTTATTTACTGCATGGATTAACTTTAAGCTGGTCAGAGGTAGGGTTGGAATCGTGCTGAATGAGCTCGGCTCAAAATATTTCTAAGTACCCAAGCTTGATTTGAGCTGAACTCGGATTTATATTTAAAACCAATTCGAGCCCAACTCAAGCCTATCCAGTGTTACAATTCTTTTATACTACATATATTCAATTATTTGAGCCAAACTCAAGTCGAAAGTCATCCGCACTTACATGAACTCAAGCCTTCAATAGGTTTCGAGCTGCTTGTAAGTCGTGTGGATAGAATCAAGTTCGAGCTCAAAATTTCAACTGTTCGTTAGTTAGCCACCCCTAGTCAAAGGCTATGGGCACGGGATTTATTGAAAGGGGATTTTTTAATATGTTTTGTAAAGATAGCTTTAAACATTGGTTAGTCCCAATGCTTATCAAGCATAACAATGGTAGTCCTGAGGATTAGTGATTGTACGTTCCATATTTGTGGGATTAACTTCCCGAAACCCCAATTATTAGAGGACTGATTTAATATTTGTGTGATTAACTTCCTGAAACCCTGATGATGATTTTTTAAGTCTAAATTTAACTTCCTTTGAGCTGTTACATTTTCTTACCTATTTTTGTTGTTTTCTGTGTTGCAGACGAGTTTAAACTTAACATCGAGTGCAACCATGCTACTCTATCTGGTCACACGTACGATTTTTGAAGGCTCTATTGAACATTTTTTGTTGTCTTTATTGATTTTGGTCTTTGACCTCTCACGTTTTGTTCTATACAGCTGCCATCATGACCTTGAAACCGCAAGACTTAATGGCTTGCTTGGAAATATTGATGCAAACACAGGCGATGCTCAAACTGGTATGAAGCCTAATTTTTGAAGTACTTTATGTTTTTCATTTGTTTGGTTGGAAAATTGAGGTAAGTGTTAGTCCTGTTAACATATAGATTTATTTTTTTGTAACCATGAAAAACCAACACCTCTTCATTTGTATTTGTCCTCGACTTTTTCGCTTCTCAGTTTTTCCGAAGACCAAACCTCGCGTCCGTTGTTTTCTTACAGTGCAGTGGATATATATTATGATATATGTGTAGACACACTTCACAACTATCATTAGATTGCGAGTCTTAAACAGTTATATGAAACTATTTAGAATAAAAATACCGCCAAGACTTATATGTCGAGCTAATTTTTTGGTTTATACAGGTTGGGATACTGATCAGTTTCTCATGGATGTTGGTGAGGCAACCCTGATTATGCTTAGCGTTATTAAAAATGTAAGTAAAGAATCCCCCGAATTCGTAAATCGCACGTCTTTTTTATAAGTAATTATACATTAGATTACATACTAGCAGTTGGTTTTTCTTTACTCTAATCTGATCTTTCGTTTACGGCAGGATGGACTGGCACCAGGAGGATTTAACTTTGACGCAAAACTGTTAGAATCAATACTTTTACTATCGAATTCTGTTCTTTATTTACTTTTGAAATTGCATTTATAGTAAAACTACATTATCTCATGTTAATAACAGACGAAGAGAGAGCACAGACGTTGAAGATTTATTCATTGCTCATATTGCTGGGATGGACACACTTGCCCGGGGTCTCCGTAATGCGGTGAAGCTCATTGAGGTCAGTAATCTACTGCCCTATCCTATTCTATTATGAATAACGTACTTTTAATCCTTAGTGTTTTTAATCATAAAAGTCCTAGTTTTATACTAAATTGTTCCATTTACTCCAAATTAAAGGATGGTGCATTGCCTGAGCTTGTTCGCAAGAGATATGCATCATGGGACTCGGAAATTGGTCAGCAAATAGAGGTAAAACATCTTTCTGTTACTTTTATTATGTTCACTATTTATTTTATAAATACTAAAAATCTAAAATTTCTCCCGTCGGTGTCTAAACAGGCCGGTAAAGCAGATTTCGACTTCCTTGAGAAGAAAGCTAAGGAGTGGGGAGAACCCACCGTTCCGTCTGCTAAGCAGGTAACTGAATTGTTAAGGCTGTGTTTTGGGGTTGTGAAAACTGTTTATGTTTTCATTTTCTTCGTAGTTCCAAATTGTTAAAAACACCACAATTTTAGCAACTAAAGTCTGTTTGACATCACTTCCTGTTTTGAGTGAAATCGAAGGAAAGAAAGCTACGAACGTTTTCACGAACCAAAGTAAACGACTTATCTGTATATACATTTGATTCTGTAACTAAGTTTGGTTCGGTCACTTCAATGTTGTTTTGCAGGAACTTGCGGAAATGATATTTCAATCTGTGCTATAGAAGAACAGCATGGATATTTCTTCTCTAGTCGAACGAGAACCCTTGTTTCTGTGTTGCAAATAAATAAAGTAGGATGGTTAGTTAGATGTAGGTTTTCTTTTTTAGTTTGGACAGTAGAGAGCTTGAGCCAGTTTGCTCATAGACTCCCATCTTACTTTAAAAACAATGGAAAACATTTCTCTTAGTTAATTTTTGCCTTTTTAATCGTACCATTCTCATATTACTTTATGATTTCTACTATTTTTTCTCAAATAAGATTTTATAATTTGGAGCAGGGGTGAATATAAATAAAAAATGACCAAAGCAAACCGAAATTCGCCGATTCAGTGGGTTTTAAGCGAAGATTAGTTTGATTTACGAATTATATATTTGGCTGATTTTATAAAAATGATATTTACTTTTTAATTACAATTAATAAAATTATTATTTTAACGTACGAATAAGTTTTTTTTTTTACTCTGTTTAAGAATCTCAAAGCGACTAAATCAAAATTCCAAATCTTACCACTAGTTTAGAGAGTTGATTTCTGAATAAAACAAAATTAACGCAAAATGTTTAATAAATGACATGATGGATGGTCAAGAACAAATATTTGCACATGGGAATGTAAAAAAAAAATGCCAATGTTTTTCGTTTTTTTATTTTTTTATATGTTTTGCCAATTATTTTCTCTAACTACTTTGATGCGCATATTAATAAATTTAAATATTATTTTTTTATATAAAATAAATAGAGGCTTCCAATGTTTCTATTATGTGTCTAATTTTTTTAATCTTTAAGTGTAATCTATAGGTTTTAAATCTAGTTTTATTAAAGACATCATTTTTTTTTAAATCTTACTATTTACCTTGTTAATATTGGTAAACAAAAATATTTCTAAAATATCTTCTCAGGGTGCCATCAATTATATTGTTTCAAAAAGAACAATTTTATCCTTTCTAATGTGTGGTCTATTATAACATCGTTTCGATTTAAATAAAACAAATTTTTGTTTGATCATCTATATTATAACCACAATAATATTCGAAACAAAATTTTATATTATTCTTGTTTGATCATCCTTTCTGAAATTTCTATTATTCTAAATAAAACAAATTTTTGTTTGATCATCCTTTCTGAAATTTCTATATTATTCGAACAATTTTAGCTTTAATTCTAGTTGTCTGAAAGCTGTGGTCTTTTAACCACAATAACACTTATTTCATTTCAAATTATTCTTTGTTTTAAATCATGTTTTTTTTAATAAACCTTTAAACTCGAATATGTTTTCTTTCGTTTTAATTTGTGTGATTATTTAGTTTATGATTTTGGTTTGGTGTAAAAAGGTGGATTGCAACATAATATTTCTATTTCGTGTAACATTGGCTTAAAGTGTATATTAGTTCTTTTTTGTTTATGATTTTGGGTTTGAACAAGGTGGATTAGAATGTAATGTTGCTTGGTTTGCGTAACATTGGTTTAAGGTGTATATTGGTTCTATTTGTTTATCCTTTTGGTTTAAGAATGTGAATTCTAACATGTTGTTGTTTGATTTGTGTAACATTCGTTTAAGCGGTATATGATAAGGATATATCATACACAACATATACCCATTGTGCTAATGAGGCATGCTCGCATAAAAGACTACCAGTCTCAGGTTCAAGACGAGAGGTAGTGCAAGGCAACAAGCCAACGTGTAACTAGAACCGAGACGAGCCCATGAATACCAAACGAAGACCGTGAACAAGACGAGGGTAATAAACAATACGAGTCGAGAAAGCGAAATACCAATACAAATAATGATCCAGACCAGAGCATGAGTCAAGTAAAATAAGTAAAATATGGTATCTGAGCAAATTTTATGACGTGGTATATATCGACATAATATGGAATAACGGATTCTAACACCCATTAGTATCCCCGAATGGTATTTGAAACTCTTTAACATAATTAAAATATGCAATAAATTACATTCAATACTAAGAGTAATGATCTTGTAAATATTATAAAAGGAAAATCCTAATTCTGTCTAAAGTGTAAACACAAATATACTTAAATAAAATTATACTATTGTAAAAAGTCGTATTTGTTTCTTGTATCTAACTATGTTACCTTCGCATCACGTTTGAGAAAAAAATCCCTTAACACATTTGGCTTCGTATGTGAGAATCATTTTCTTTTATCCTACAAGTGTCAATCAACCAATGATAACAACGAGATCATAAATAAAAAAGGACAACTTGGATACTCGATTGAGTCGAGGGAACCCGACTACCAACCTAAGAGCAGACGTAAGGAAACTAACTGGTGGATCTAACCAAGAGCAAGATCAACTATTAGACACTTTGCCGATCGCAAGTGTGTTAAACCAAAAACAGGTTACTAAAGCAACCAGACTTATTGTCATTGACCAGAGAAATTTATGGGACACAACGTGGGGAGATTCGACCCCTAGGCGACCCAGCGGATCCAATCATTTTTGTACACGATGATCATGTGTCGGCTTAGAAAAATAATCCCTCCAAATAAGGTATGTCCGCTACACCTTATGATATCCAACTTTAAGAATGATCTATAGAGGAAATAAGACATGAGAAAATCGAAGCCCACCATCTTTAGGTTGAAAGAGACCGACATGTTAAAGCAAGAATGAAAAAAAGACCGAGGTATTGCACCTACTAACAAATAGAATCCTATCAAAGGATAAAAGAAAAAATAAATTGGATAAGGAGACCAATAGAACAAGCATGCGGCTAGAGAAATAAATAAGATGGAAAACGACGAGAGTGAAGGCGAAATTGGCCGAGATAAGCGAACGAGGAATGATCATAAGGGTGGCAAGTATGTAGAGCAGTCGAGCAGTACTATCTCCAAAAGAAGCAAGGAATAAAATAAGGTTATTTAAAATAAAAGTACTAACAATTTTATATTATTTATAATGACATTTTAAATCTTGTAGCACAATCAAGTTAACAAAATTCAATGATTGTCATTTTTTTTGATGTTAATCAAATATATATATATATATATATATATATATATATTAAAAATTATATTTAAAATAACAAAATTATCTAAGAAGTAGCTAGCACAGTTATTTCTAGTATCAATCATGAATAATAATATTAACACTATTATTTATTATATGAGTAACACTAATAGAAAAAAAAAAAATCAAACCACCAAAAAATGCTAATTGAATTTCCAGTTTTGAGCTTAGATAAAATTTCATAACCATAAACAAAAGGTAATACAAATTTGAAATAATCTTGATAATCAAATTGAAAATGCACAAAAATCTATAGCAAAAAACTTGAAAATAAATTTCAATCTAAGTTAAGGTTTCAATTTAAACTCAAAATATTCAATCAAACCAAACCAAAAAAATATATTCAAGTAGACTTAAATAAATCTTATCGGAACTTTAATATTAACCAAAACTAATAAATTTTTTTTATTAATTTCTATCTTACAATATATAAGTAAAATATATGGACCAAACCATAATGCAATGACAACTTATGCAACTAAAGATACAATTTCTTACACCATTTATGATTCAAAAGGTCTCAGCCTCGTAGAATTGAATACAACTTCTGAAGTTTTTTCATAGGCAAATGTGAGCAATTTTTTCTTTTTTTTCGGAGGGAACCCGTAGCCGCTACTCAGAGTGCAATGAGTGCGCACAGGGTAAACCCTCAGTCTGATGCAATAGCCTTCATATCAACGTCAGAAGGTAAACTACACAAGGTGATAGGCTCAACCGAGAAAGCGTATGTAGAGGGACTCGAACTCATGACCTTTGGTCACAATCATGCCTTACTCAACTAACTCGGCTACCCCCTTGGGGGCTAATGTTTCTTCTTTGGTTGGTTTTTACCAAGTATCTGAGAAAGTGTAAATAACTACTTACCAATCATGTTTATATATGTTAAGTGCTTAAATCAGGAAAAATATTTTGGATAATACCTTACTAAAAATCTATAATGCATCTATTATCATAATGTAATTCAAAACTATGATAGTGTCTCGTGATTACAATACATGTACTCTCTATATGTACTCCAGTCTAAGAGACATGTCTACTATTGGTCTGACAATATTAGACTGTAGTAGATACAATTATAGTTGCTAACTCTAGTGATACTGTATGATACAAGATATTTGGGCATCTAGGTGAGAATGACATGAATGTACTTTAGTCGAACGGAAAACTGCCATAATCAAACACCATTGATATTGGTATGTGTGAGATTTTCATGCTTGGGAAGCAAACAAATGATAAGAAACTTCTTAAGTTTTACAAATATTAGGTTTCACAGTTAATGAACAATTTTCACATTTAAAATGAATATATATATATATATATATATATATATATATATATATATATATATATATTATTGTTTAAGGCATGAACGATCAATGCACAAATGTAGATTCCTCTAAATAATGTATCCATTGAGATGTAACATTTGAGCTCATAGTACACTACATTCATTGATATAACATTTGTTGTTCTAAAAACAACAGCCGATAAAGACATGCCAAGAGCACCAAACAACTTTTTTTTTCTCAGACTATCCACTATACTTGTTTGATTGATAAAAAACAATTTTTTCATCATAATTTCACTTATATACCCAAAATAGGTAACATTTTGTAGCAACACAAACCTAAGTCATTTTAAATGTATAAATTTTTAAGTCTAACATAAGATTAGGATTTTATTAGCCACATACCTTTAGCCGTTTGTCAACATCTTTAGTAGATTATCTAAAAACTTTAATCCAAGTCTTGGATAATAATACACACGTTATCAGCATAAATACGATATTTCACAACAATATGGTGAAGATGTATCAAAACCTAATATAAAAGTAAGATAATTACTTGTATAAATCGACTATCTTTTCAACCCGTAAATTTCACTTCTTACACTATTTTTTGAACCTAGGACTTCTTTAAATAAAATAGTACTCATTTATCTATGTTATTCTAATCTTATAGATATTTACAACAAATAAATATATACTAAGACTCAAGTTCTACTAAGACTATAATAAAATATATACTAAGACTCAAGTGAAACATAATAAAATATTACTCAAGTTCTAGTTCACAAAAGGTCAAAACAAACAAACTCATATTAAGTAGGTGTTTCAACATATGAATCCAATTACATGTATATTCGACGAAACTAGTAAAACTAAATTATGGACAACAACAAATATAATGAAAAAATTGTTAAATTAAAAACAAATCCGTAATTAATAATTGGGTGATGGTTAATAATATAACCAACTCACTTGAACTTATATATTTGAGAATTTTTCGGTAATAATTTTTAGTTTAGGCGTTTAGGTAAAATTAATAACAAAAAATTGTAGCTAGTACAAATACAAAATAATTACACTTATATTTGATGAATCATTAAATATTGAACCATAATAAAAGAGCCTTCTCAATTTTTAAATTTCCTTTCTTAAGTTACTTTGAAAATAGAGTCATAAAAGTCATTTACCCTGTAGTGTAATATCATAGAGCAAGTTACAAGTCACTTAATATATAATTGTAACAAATTTTCCCCAAAGGGGCAGCCGAGTTGGTTGAGTATGGTATCCTTGTGACCAAAAGGTCATGAGTTCGAGTCCCTCTACATACGCTTTCTCGGCTGAGCCTGTCACCTTGTGTGGTTTACCTTCTGGCGTTGGTTTGCAGGCTATCGCGTCAGACTGAGGGTTTACCCTGTGCGCACTCATTGCACTCTGAGTAACGGCTGCGGGTTCCCTCCAAAAAACAATTGTAACAATTTTAAATCATATACTTGCGTAACCATATTGTATTTTAACAGGTACATAAATGAGATATACTGCACTTGGAAGCAAACCAACTCAAGATATTTCAGATGTCCTACCAACCACCTAATCAAACATAGGAAGTTAGCTACAACCACCTAATCAAACATAGGAAGTTAGCTACACATCCTTCGGTCCTAACATTACACAAAAAGCTTAGATCCTAACCTCCTAACCGTACAAAAATTGCAAAAAATGTGATATAGTTTATTAATAGATTATTTACTTATCACCAGATTGAGAAGATTCACTTATCTGATTTGTCGTCACTGCTCCAAGATCTTAAAAATTCACAATTTTATATTCCGAAAAGAAACACAACACTATTAAACTCAAACATAAATGATATAAGATTATAATTATCATTCAATAAATTTATGCAAAGATACAACATATCCGTTATTTACAACCCTAATTCGGCTAATTTATTACACTAAATTTAAGCTATACAGTTAGTGTGGATTTTATTGAAAAGTGAAAAATAACTATTTTTGTAATTGAAGATGTAAAATCATAAATTTGAGAATTATAACAATATAAGACGAATGTGAAATCAAGTTATTGTTTCAAAACATGACCGCAATCCTAAAAAAAGATATCAACGATTACTGTTTCATTATAGTAGGAATTCGATCCTCGTAACTTACCGACCCAATGCGTGAAATCAATATGTATCAGGATAACTTTAAATTCATTTTTTTACGAATTAGATTTATTAATTTTTAAATTTGTGAACTTATAAATTAAAAATTAATTATTTGCGGTAACTATTTTTATGTATCTTTATATATATATATATTTGGTATTTTATTGATAGCTTTAAAAAATAGAGGGGGGAAATTGAACAAAAAAGTCGCAATTACATTTAATAGAGAAGAACAAGAAATTCTGCCTTGCTTTGTAATTCCCCAACTTCCAAAATCAGGTGAAGTCATCCATAGACCTCATCGACGACCTTCACAGTATTCTTCAGATCACCCACCACCGGAAAACATCATCTCTACCACCACCAGGAAACACCATACCCAAATCACTCTTCATATCTGTTCCTGATGTAGTCTAGACCGATACTTTCAAAAAAGACGATTGCTTTCAACGAAATTAGAGAAAAACGATGATCGAAATTGATGTCTTTTTTATGAGCAAGAGTCTCATTCGCAATCCAATCAGAGGTTTTATTCTGCTCATTGTAGACATGCTTGATCACCATTCTTGAAGTAATCAGATTTCTACAATAATTTATAGTGGGTTCCAAGTACCAGATAGTTTTCCCCTTAACAATTAGCTCCACCAAGATACTCGAATCGACTTTGATGTCGAGATTGTCAATACCTAGAGACTAGCATAACAGTAGTCCATCCATGAGAGCCCTAGCTTCGGCAACAATTGAGCTGTTCTTCCCGTAAATTCTACCAAACCTTTTGATGATAACTCCTTTACTATTCTTGATGATCCCTTCACCACTGGTCTCACCAATTGAAATTGAAGCACCATCTGTGTTGATATTATACTGATTAAGCTTTGGGCCATTCCATTTAAGAGATAATGGAATACATTGCGTAATCTGGTGAACATCACAGCCCAGGAGAATAACAACTATGAAGTCTTTCCCCCCAATGCTTCTTTCTCAGTAAGTTCGAATTTTATAAAGCAATAATTATATAAATTACCTGATTGATTAAAGTTGAAGAAGTAACATTATTTTCTTGATGTTTTTTATGATTTCGAGCTCTCCAGATAGTCCAGACAATGATCACAGGGAGGATGAATTTGATACTACAGAGTTTTGTAGAAGACCAGTACTAGGTTCGTACTAAATGTTGGATTGTTATGTTCCTTGTAAGCTTGATTCCTAGAATTGTACTAAAGTAATTCCAAACTGTCCAGGAAAGATTACAATGGACCATGACATGTTTCATGGCTTCCTCGTTGTGGCAGAATTGGCATTTTGAGGCCAATTGAAGCTGTTTTTTCTGCAAATTGGTGTCTGTTGGAATCCAATTCATCAGGACCCTCCAAAGAAAAAATGAGCATTTCTTTGGAGTTACAGCATTCCATGTTTTCCTGTATATGTTATACTTATTCCCATTAGCTCTAACAACATTCCGTGCTCTTTTTGCGTTGAACTTTCCATCATCAGTCAAGGCCCACATTATTCTATCAGGGTTATTGTTCAATTCAAGATTTAAGATACTTAGGGCACTGTATAGTTTAGTTTATCCAAATCCCAACATTCATTAGCCCAGTAGTTATTGATTATTGTACTTTCATATAGGCTCATGTTATCATTTTGTTGAAGTATATTAGAGCCTTCTCAGTACACCACCTGTCTAACCAGAAGTCTATCTTCCCACAGTCTGATATCCAGAAAATAGGCTTATCTGCTCTGTCTCTTACCTTAATTATTCTGTCCCAAACTCTTGACATTCTAGTAGGATTTGGTGCAACAATTAGGTGCTGATTCTTACAGTAAATAGAACTCATTAACCTTGACCAGAGAGTAGAGTTAGCTCTTAGATTAAACAAGAGTTTATAAGAATAATTCATCCGCAAGTCTTCAATATTCTTCATATTAATACCTCATTCGGGATATGGCCTACTAATCCTGTTCTATGAAGCCCAATTGATGGTTTTAGTCTCCATTTTATTGCCCCATAAGAACTTATTGTATAAGTTCTCAATCCTTTGGATCACAATTTTGGGGATAGTTGTATTCTGAATGTAATACAAGAGAAGAGCATATATGACAGACTGTATCAAGATTAATCTCACTCCAAAAGAGAGAGTACAACCATCCCAATCAATAATCATTTCCCTTACATTAGAGACAAGGTTGTCAAAATGAATTATTCTTCTTTTGATTCCTATCATCACCCCCATATATTTGAAGGGCATAAGACTGTGTCTAATGCCAAAGTATCTTTTAACTTTATTTATACATGAAGATGTAGTATTATCAGCCACAATTAACTTTGATTTATTGTTGTTGATGATCTGACCAGAATTGGTTTGATAATGTGACAGGAAAGAGGATATCTTTGAACAAGAAGAAGGTGAGCTATTGCAAAAAATGGTTAAGTCATCAGCAAACGCCAATCAAAGTATTAACTGATTACCCCTTGCTTTGAATCTGGTTGAAATGTCATTTTCATTAAGCTTCTTAAGGCCCCTTATAAAATACTCCTCAGCTAGAATGAACAGGCTTGGGGACAAATGTTCCCCTTGCTTTAGGCCGTGATTAGACCTGAAAAAACCCTTTGTAGCTCCATTAACAATTACAGAAAAGTAATTGTTAGTACTGTTATGCTTAATAATGTCAATAAAACTCTGGCAAAACCCAAAAGACTTGAGGATTGAGTGGAGAAATCTGTGAGAAAACCTATCGAAGGCTTTCTCCATATCAATCTTCAAGATAATATTGCTGCTTCCCTTAGTTTTCAGCTTAAGATCATAACAAAGCTCTCTTGCTATAAGAATATTCTCCTAGATACTTCTATTGGCTACGAAAGCACCCTGTTCTTCAGAAATGAGTTTATAAAGAATCACAGCAAGCCTCTTGTTGATGAGCTTTGAGTATATTCTATTGAATAGAGTGGTTAGGCTTATAAGACGAAAGTCTCTCCAAGATTTTAGAGAACTAATCTTAGGGATGAGGCATATTACAGATGCATGAACCCCAATAGGAACATTCCCTCCCTTAAAGACCTCATTGACAACATCATAAAGGTCATCACAGATGATATGCCAACATTCTCTATAGAATTTGGCATTGTTGCAGCCTTGTTAGGCTTCAGCTCACAAAAAATACTGTAAATTTATTTCTTAGAAGGGATCCCAATCAAAGATGCATTCTCCTCCTCAGTAACTAGGTTAGGAATAACATCAATAAGATCAATAATGTTAGTTTTACAATCAATTTATTTAAAAGGGATTGAAAATAGGAAACATCAGAATTAGACATAGTTTCCTGATCTTCGAGCCCCTGGGAACCATCCCAAATTCTTTGAATCTTATTTCTTTTTGCTCGTTTCTTGACCAGGTTATGAAAAAATGCAGAGTTCCTGTCATTGTCCTTCACCCACAAGGTATGAGTTTTCTGCTCCCAAAAGCTTTCTTCTCTTGCAAGTAGCTCCAGGTGAGTATCATTAGCTCTGTCCAGGTTAATTTTATCATTGATGTCTTTAGAAACCTGGTATTTGTTTTCCATAAAGGCAATCTATTCTTCTATCTGTTTGATTGAATCAAATATATTTCCAAATTTCCTCTTATTCCAAGTCTTCAAGTCCCATTTTAGTCTCTTAAGCTTCATCCAAAACCTTTGTATAGGATCTCTATGCATAGAAACAGACCAACTTCCTTACACAATCTCTATGCCTTGTCCACATATTAAGAAACTTAAATGATGGTTTAAAAATTTCCTGGTTGGAGGAGATAGTTATACTTATAGATGAATGGTCTGAACATGTCCTAGCCAAATGAACCACCTTAGTACTGTCAAAATAGTTGATCCAAGCAGAATTGTAGAGCACCCTATCCAACCTCTTCCATTTCCTTCCGTTAGTCCACGTATACTTAGAGCCAGAAAAACCCTCATCCATTAGATTGCAATCCAGAATCAAATCACTGAAATCATCCATACTCCTTAAACAAGCACTGGTACAAGATAACTGCTCATTTGTATTGAGAATTGTATTAAAATCTCCAACCGAAATCCACTCAGTGTTATCATTGATTGTTCTAAGAGAATCCCAAAGATCAAGCCTTAGAGACCTGTTGTATTTTGCATAAACAACAAATAGTCTGAATTTCTTGTACATATTAGAGTAGTTCATAGTTACATAAACAACCTGCTCTTCATTACTTATAATTTTAGTTTCATAATCCTCAAGCCAACGTAACCAGATTTGTTGTTGATGTTGCTAAAATAGTTCTTATACCCAATCTTCCCAGCCACTTCAGATATCTTAGAAGCTTGTATCAATGGCTCTTGTATAGTTATGAATGCAGGCTTTTCAGACCTTTTTAGCGACCTCAATCTTCTAATAGTTTTTTTATTCCCCAATCCCCTTACATTCCAGTTAAGTAGTTTAACTGTCATTTAGATGATTTAGGTTTGACAGCTTTTTTCAACTGCAATAGTTTGGAGGAAATACGGCCCTTGTTGTTCCAAGTTCTAGTCTTCTTCACCTTTTTATTTACTTTTGTGAAATCTTTGTTTTGATTGTGTAATAACATTTTATATCTCTGATCTTTTGTAGGGGAACCCTGAAGACTACCCGTAGTTTCTTCAGTTGGAGAGTTAATACCTGAATTTAAGTCAGTATCATCTTTTCCAACAAACAAGGAACTCCTCTGGACCATTTGAAGTGCTTCAATCATCTCAGAGTCTTCAATAATTGGGTGCTTCTCACTTTTCATGCTTCCAGAAGACAAAACAGCCTCTTTAGTTATAGCAATATCAAGAATAGGCTTAATATTATTGAACTTTATGTACTCCCTGTCAACAGACTCCATTGTTCTTTCATTATCAACTATCACAGATTTTAACTGAGGCATTGTAATCGCAATCTTTTCCAATAAAACCGAATCTTTATTACTATCTATCTTTTCTTGTTGCTGGTTTAAAATATTTCTTTGCAAACATTTTCCATATGCCCAATGTGCTTGCATATATTGCAGTAGCTAGAGTGAGAACCATAACTAACCTCGAAGCAGAAATCATCATCCTCCCCAAACTTGACCTGAACTTTATTAACCAATGGTTTCAACACATCAATTTCCACCCAAAACCTAACACAATTGACCTTGAACTCGATTGACAGTAGAATCCATATCTTCAAGGGTGTTCCAAGACACTTAGCAATTTCCAGAATTGTACCTTCGTTGTACATGAATTCTGGCAAGTTCTTCAACATTACCCAGACTGGAGTTAAAGGGCTCTCACTGTTAGGATCAAAATTCGTACTCCACTTAAGTAATCTCATGATTTTCTCTCCCACCTTCTAGACGTTTGCGAGACCATAACCTTTTTAAATCATCAACGTTATCAAATTCGATGAAAACATGCCTATAGTCATATTGAGCCACACTGAAGCGGTTGCAGAAATTGAACTTGTCCAGAAACCCATTAATCACTTCAAACTGAAGCTTTTCATAGACAAATTTCTCAACGATCGTATGCTTTGACAAATGTAACAGATGATCTCTATCTTCTTTCGGAAAATTTACCACCATTCTAATAATATATATATATCTATCTTGAGGGACACCAAATATATTTATTGAAAATTTTGGTGTTTAGTATGAAAAATATCCTAAATTGAGTCTAAATTCGGCATTTCAAAGTCCGATATGCACAAAACTGATAGCGCCGGAAAGTCACATCAGTGACTCCTTGATTACTTGTCTCTCTGCATCTTTTTTTTTTCTCAGTTCGCAATTCCATTCTCCTCTCAGTCCTCTCCAATTCTACAGATACAGATATTGAGAATTGTCTGATCTGATCGATAAATAGCTCCCTCGAGTTCAACAATAACCCCGTCGAATTCTCTTAACAATTGCAATCTAGCCCTCTCCTTTCTCTTCTCAGGTAATTCGCACTGTACACGATCCCCAATACAGTCTCTCTTGCTTGATCTTTTCGTATGCCATTCACTCACATAGCTTCTCTTCCTTTTTAGAAAGGAACAAGAGGGCTGCAATCCGAGATCTGACCGCGAAATCCGATTCCGATTTAGTTGTGAGTTGTGTAATTGCGATTGTTTTGGTGAGTGAACCCTAACTTATTAGAATGGGGATATTGTTTTCACGGATGTTCTCTTCGGTGTTTGGTAACAAAGAAGCTCGGATCCTTGTTCTCGGGCTCGACAATGCAGGAAAAACCACGATTTTGTGTAAGTACGTTTGAGGTTTAAGCTATACGCGATTTGATTTCTTTTTTCGATCTTTCGTTTGTAATTAGTAGGCGTTTTTTGTTTGAATTCGGTGCAGATCGGCTCCAGATGGGTGAAGTTGTGTCGACAATTCCGAGTTAGTATCGTTTCTTTTAGTAGTGATTTTATGTATCTTAGGATTTTTGATTTGTTGCTGATTATATAGTTGGAATTGTGATCCTGATTCTTTATGGTACTGATTTCTCTGATTAGATCTTGCAATTGAGCTTCTCTGCTTTATGTTTTTGCTGTAGCAATTGGATTTAATGTTGAGACTGTGCAGTATAACAACATCAAATTTCAAGTTTGGGATCTTGGTAAGTGTATTTCATGGATTGCATTTTTAGCTTTTTGTATTATCGAAGATTTGAGTATGGAACAAATCGTGGTAGTTGTGATCAGATGTGAGCAAGAACGTGCCTGTTCTTGTATTTCTACTTAGTGTTTTAGAATCAAGAGCAACTAAGTTGATTTCATCCAAAAAAGCTTAATGAATATGGGGTGTCTATATTTCAAATATTGTGATAAAGTAAGCAATTTTAGTATTTCTCGTCTTGAATTTTATCGTAGACTAATTGCCTAAATTCTTTTAGGCTATTTCTTTGTTATCACTTAATTCGTTGTACGGACTTCCTTTTCACCTGCTTGGTTTAGCCTTGCTATTTCATTAAGTTTTTTCTAAGGGCAC
This sequence comes from Limnanthes douglasii subsp. nivea, assembly GCA_036936605.1. Lineage (NCBI taxonomy): Eukaryota > Viridiplantae > Streptophyta > Magnoliopsida > Brassicales > Limnanthaceae > Limnanthes > Limnanthes douglasii. The sequence continues at coordinate 8,383,430 of JAUPFV010000004.1, read as the reverse complement.
CGTGGCAACACACTTGAATGTTTGCTTTTAGGGATAATTGTCTCTTCTGATGGGTTGACTTATTGTGCAACCTGTAAATAGAAATACACGTCGTTACTTCATGCAAATCAACTCTTACTTCGGGTATTTTTCTAATCTTACTAAGTCTTTCGTGTTTCTTGATACAGGTGGACAGACAAGTATAAGGTATATTATTTGATTTGGCTACTCTCTCTTAACGTATATAGACAAACATAATGGTGGAAGAGCTTTTCTTTTTTTAAAACCCGTGATTCGCCATTTGACATGTGAGCTCACTACGTGTTTTAGAAGTGATGGATTCGCTTTATTCGGTCATACATTTATTTCATTTTGTACCCTTTTATGTACAATTTGTGATGCTGATAGGCTAAATTAGTTCATCAAAGAGTTGATGGAACTTCTGTTTTATTGTTTAGCTGTAAGGATCTATTGTCATTTGTTTTTTTGTTTTCTTTTTGCCTTAAAGGTTCTCAGAGTTGTGATATAGTATATAGAAATTTTTGTTGAGTTAGATCTCACATTACTAATTCATGATTAGCCTTTAGTGTCACTTAGATCCTTGTATTTTTAAGTCAGACTCAAAAGTACTTCTCTTATTCTATCATCGGCTTTGAAATGCTTTCCCTTTATTTTTTGTGTTTGTACTCTTTGTATATATCTTGTTAGGTAAGTTGTTTTCCCTACAGCACTGGCTCACCAATTTTACTTGCAATAAATTGATTCAGGCCTTACTGGAGATGCTATTTCCCAAACACTCAAGCAATAATCTATGTTGTTGATTCAAGTGATACTGATAGACTGGTGATTGCTAAAGATGAATTCCATGCAGTCCTAGAGGTATATTTTCTTGCTCATGAAAGCTTTGATGCTTGTTTGTCGCATCTTTTCTTATGAATGCATGATACCTTATCAAAATTTTACGGAGTTTTCTGTGATGGTAAATAGAACTGATTCAATTCTCCTTGGCCAATTTTTTTGTAACATTGCCTTCTGGTTTCAACGTATAAGTACAAGCATGAGAAAGAATTTTAAACTATGTGTTATGCACCCTCCTAACTGTGCTGTATCAACGTATAGAATAGTGTTATTTTGCCTTCATTATCCAAGAAAAGGAATCAGTGGGTCTGCCTGACTTTAATCTTTTCTCAGGAGGAAGAGCTAAAAGGTGCAGTAGTTCTAATTTTCGCAAACAAGCAGGTTAGTGATGATTCCGGCTTCTGGGTGTTTGTTTTATAGACTTAAATATAATCATTTTGTCATCAAATAGAGTAAAACCTTTTACAACATGGTATGAAAGTAGCTATATGCCTATGTATAACTGATGTCTTCATCAAGGCCAAAGCCAGAAGCATAACAAGGGGTCCTTATAATTTTTTAACAATTTAGTTTTAGTTACCTATACTCTTACCTGAGTGTCATTTTATCGCCATCTTATTTGAAAGAAGAAATATGCACTGTGAACGCTTAAAAACAATGTTTGTAAATAGATTTCAATTATTTTCCTCTTAACAAGTTTCTTCGTTTAATCTCTTTGTTCATATTTTTAAAATTTTCCTCTTCACAAATACTTACGGCTTCGCCCGCAGTTTTGCAGCTATAAAAAATTAACATGCATAAACAAAGAATATTTTTAAAAGTTTACTATGTTGGCTACTACAGGACCTTCCAGGTGCACTAGATGATGCTGCTGTCACCGAGGCATTAGAATTGCATAAAATTAAAAACCGTCAGTGGTCAATTTTCAAAACCTCTGCTATTAAAGGAGAAGGTCTTTTTGAGGGCTTGGACTGGTAAGCTTACCATAACATATAAGTATGTTTTGTCTTTGGTTTCATGATTGCTAGTTTGCCTTATTATTTGGAGTCAGATCAGCACCCATAAGGTGAATCAGAAACAGTACCAATTTTTACTTGTGATGCAGTTTCTTCTATCAACTTGAGTTAGCTAGAAACTATATAGTCTGTTGCTCTGCGTAACTTATTTTGGTGTTTTTAGCTTTTGGAGAAAACCGTTAACATTTTCTTGGTTTGGCGTATGATTTTTGAGTTTTTTGCCTACGAATTACTTAGAAGAGCTATATGTTTAGTTTTCTATTACCACTTGTCACCTAATAGTAGATTTGGCTACTCATTACGAGTGATTCTTAAAAGCTAGACCAAAAAATGTCAACAGTTTAGCGCTATTTCTTTGAAGGGTATACATATAATCTTTAATTTGTCAAAACAAGCTTTTATCAATGTGCCCAATATCCACATTTTCATTGTTGAATCTTTGTTACGCTTTCCAATATCTAAACGGAACCTTTGTCCATCTAAATTTTCTTATGCAGGCTTAGCAACACACTGAAATCTGGAAGTGGCTGATTCAAATTCATTGCTGCAACATTACTGTTCTTGTTGTTGTTAATCCGAGAGAAAAAGAAGTTGCGGATACATTTTACTCGGTAATGCTTCTAGCTGAGAATTTAACACTGTAGCTTATGTTTAAATGACATGATTTTTGCATATGAAAAGATTTTCCGAAAAGTAGACATTGGATGTACATGTAAAGAATTCATTGGGATATGTTGATTTCGTATATTTAGCATCACTTATAACATTGGTATTGTTTCACAAATCTTATATTTGAACTATTAAGTTCACATTAGTTCATGGCAATTTGTCTCTGAATCACCCATGCTTGGAGAAATTAATTTATGAATATTAGCATCATTAGTCTATGAATCACGTTACTAGCCTTTACTCTTTACATTTGACTTTTTAATGAATTAATTTTTATAGATTGATTGTGTGCTTGGCTTCAGTATAAATCTTTCTACCTTGCTTTGACAATAAAGAAAAGTCTACTAAATAATCTGCAAGTGTATTTAAAATGGTTATGTTCTTCAGAAATACCTGCTTAATTTTATCCAAATAAACTAATGGGTTTGTGTCACTTTGTGGATTTTATTTTAGAGAGAATATTTTAGTTTGTTTTATTAGTTGCTTACGTAAATATTTTATGTTTACTGATTTCAGAATTGATTTTTTTTTTTTTTTTTTTTTTTTTTAAGTTTCTTTCTAAAATGTGACTATAACAATATATTATAGTCGAACAGTGAATGAGGGTTATATATAAATGCATAGTTAACTTTTTTATACTATGTACAGCGATGGATCAATATATTCTTTAAAAGTCTCCAATTACATAGAATATGAGATTTTTGCAATTTTTTAATTATTAAATATACTGTATTGTATTTTTTTAGCATCATTCTATCGTAAAAAAAATTATATTCTCAAATCATACAAATAAATTTGAGTTATCTTGAAATTTTTTTATTATTGAAACATCCTTTACTCAAAATAGATTTTTATAATAGAAAATCGTAAAAAATTATAAAAAGTTGATGCTGAGTCTCTATTTATACATATTGAAAAATAAATTGTGTATTATATGTTGACCTCGTCTAATGTGGTAGTCCTCTCGACAAATGAGAAGGTGTTCATTTTTTGATTCCACGTTCGATAAATACCTTGTCCAACTGCGAGTTCGAGTTTAGTTTAGGTAAATGGATAATAATTGGTTATAATGGAGTTGCTTCAAGGATAGTCTTCATAGCTTGCTGGATCGTCAGGTTTCATTGGTCGAGTAGTCCATATTTAGCTTGGACGGTAGTCCATATTTAGCTTGGACGGTGACGAAAAAAGAAGCAAATAATGTGAGACATAAATTATACGACTTACATTGCCAAGGAAGGTATGATAAGCCTCATCCGGAAACAGTATCATACTGTTTTGAAAAAGAAATAAATTTTTATGTTTCTCTCGATAAGTGGAACGTACTTGACTACAAATGGACAAATGGGCAGGTCCTCTTCTTCTTCGTCGATAGATGATTCATCTCAAAAGTACGTTCCCTAGCACTTTTTAACTTTCTATGACATACTGAGTGCTCCGAATGCTCGGAACACTCACCTCGGCTAGCTTCTGTCGCACGGAAGGCACTACCATTACCAGGCTGCGTACGATCCTTTTTCGAACTAGCTTTCTCTTCAGCACATCGACCCTTAGAGGGTTTTTCCGGTCTTTAAATTTTGTTGTCTGCAACAAGAACAAATTTATTTGCCTTGTTCAAATTTATTCGAGAGAAATATAAAATTAAACATCCTTCCCATCGAGTTGAAGCACCTGTATCGCCAGATTTGGTGCTTCAAACCGGCGGGCACTAATTTATGCAGATTAAATTTAGTTACCGCCAGTGCTGGTACATGGACCCAACGGTTAACAAGCCTAGCACTAGCGGGGACTAAAAGTCCCCGCCACTGCTAGATCCCGGCCCCGACGGTTTACAAGTATAGCACTAGCGGGGAAGTGGCTAGAAGTCTTTAAGAGGTTTTCTAAAGTAAAAATATGTTTTGAGGTCTTACTTTGTATTAGTGATTACTTAGCTAATGTCTTTAGAGAGAGAAACTCAATATTTAGGATGGTACTTTTATAGTACAAAAAGTAGGTCCTACAAGCCCAACAACTTGCTAATTGCGTGACCAGTCCTCAATTCTATTATTTGCTTTAAATTAGTCATTTTCTATTACATAATTGACAATCTTTCCTAAATAAACTTTCTTTATTAAATAAACTCCCTCATCTTTCATTCTCCCTTATCAGTAACCCCAGCCCTTGTGAAAATATTTTTGGCAAGGATTGTTAGGTATCCCTTGAATCTCATTCCTGGTTAAACCTCTAAATTCTGATCAGATTCCAAATACTAGTGACTTCATATAATCTTTTTGGCCTTGAATTTGGAGATAACAACTACTTCTTAGCTTTGGATTTCTTCAAAAATCTCAACATGAATAGATTCCTTCAAACTTCTCATTTTCTTCGAAACTTTCAATATGAATTTATATATGTAGCCCCCAGTCCTTGTAAAAAATAATGTTGACAATGATTGCTAACATCTAGGAAAAATTTCTTCCTCGAATAATTTTTTCTTCATAATTTTTGTACCAAATATTTCTCGAACCTTGATATTCGAAGGACTGCCCAAATTATTATCCATATTTGCAGATCTCTTCTAACTTTGTAAGAATCTCTCAACCTATACCAAACGTTTTCCCGTGACATCACAAAAAGAAAACTATGACCATTCCAACGAACACTTTTCTGTCACATCACAAATCGGTTGAACTTGTTTGGCGTGCCTCTTTTGCCTGACAAGAATTTTTCAGTCAAACTTTTCCACTTCCCCATGCTATTTTTGCACCTACGTCACCCATTATTCCCCTAAGCAAACAAGCCATGCGTCCCTAGGCCTCAACACCTCTTAAACCCCAACTTATTTCTATAAAATCTCTTTCCCCCTTTATTCTTTAGACACATTTTTTAGAGAGATAAAGTTCTGCTAAAAATATTTGTAGAGAGAGAAAGTAGTGCTTATGCTCCCTAAAATCCATCGGATTCTAGAGTGGCTGCTTATTAGTCAAAAGTTCGAGGATAAAATAGCTGATGGTACCTACATCCATCCTAAACTCGAGCCACATGTTACTATTTTTACCGCACTTGGCCTCCCACCGAAAATTCTTATACCGTTATTCCATTTAATATTTGTTCTCGACACCAATTTTTCAAACTTTAGCAGTAATTTCCTCGAATCAATGGGGAAAGATAAACACCAAAAAATCTGTTCTGCCAAAAGAAAAAGGCATCATAAAGATAAAAAGCATCCCAAGGAATACAAACGCTCAAGAAATTCTCCTTCTGATATTCACAGCCCCACTGTCCAGCCCCAGGTTGATACTCAACCTCACAATACAAAGCAGAAGGCTCCTGGTCACATTTACCTGCCACTCCCTCCATAACTACTCAAGGAAGTCCTAGGTTCACCCCGGACATTCCTCATCGAATTTTAACACGAGAAAAAACTACATAACTGCCAAAAGTTACAGTAACTGACGAAGAAGTTAAATCAGTTAAATCAGATGCCACTAGATCAAAAAGTAAAATGAAATTAGTTGAGGCTTCCAATTCAGACCAACTAGAAGCCCCCACACTAGTCGAGAAGAATATCGTTGATCCTTCATTAGCCTCAACAAGCCATGAGAATGCCAACCCTCTTGAAACAACCGAGGAACAATCTTCAAGAAAAGCTCCAAAATCTAAAGGAGACATCACCCTTCCCCTCAAAATTAATGCTCTAGTTGGTAACAACATCTGGGGCATAGAAAACAAACATCTAGTGATTCTTCACAACATCAAGTACAAGTACTTTGAACCATCCGAAGAGACTATGCTGAGAACTCGGTGGGAGATTCCTTCTTACATAACCATCATATTTGCGAGCCATGGAGAAACACTTTTGTCCGTAAAAGACGACGAATTGGTCGTGTATACAGAAGTTATGAACTGGGGGTTAATGTACCCTTTAGATCCATTTTTTATCGAATACTTTGCCAAAATCAATCTTTGCCTCACACAAGAAGGTTCCAACATGTGGTACACGCTTATGGCGTGTATAATGACATCAAAGATTTATGGGAATGACTTTTCTTTGGAAAAGCTCATCGGGTTGTTTGGTTTGGCCAAAAATCCATTATTCCCCTTTTACTCACTCACATTTGGCAGAGGACAAAAAGTAGGGAAAGAATTACTTGAAGCTGGCAAGAAGTGGAAACATCAGTTCCTTTTGTTCTTAGGACATTGAGAGACAGACTCTGAATCATCTCCTTTGAATCCTCACAAGCTCTCTCTTTAATGGACCAATAAGGGTATGTATTATTCGAACGATTCTTTCCTAATATAGGTTTAGTTATCTTAAATATTAATTCCTCAGAATTCTATGCAGCCATGACCGGTGTCTCCAAACCCTATGCTGACTTTGTCTCAAGTACCACAACCATCTTTACCAAATTAAATGAATGGGCCAAAGAAGCTTGAGGAAACAAAATCCGACTCTATTTTATGAATACCAATGTGGCTAAAAACCGATTGTGGAGATTAAACCCTTTGGAGAGATTATCCTTGGAAGAATTGATGACTCCTCCCTCACAACAAGAAGTCCTCGAACGACTTGAAGCTAAAGATATCGTTATATATCTTCTAAAGCGCTCCCGAGCTAATAGTCATGTTGATGAGAATTCTGACGAGGAGGTTTCTATAAAAGATCAGACCTTTGATTCCGAAGGGATAAATACTCTTCCGAAAGTGACTCTTCCCCAAAAAAACGCTGATACAGCTAAAGCCTCTACTTCCACTCCTCAGAAGGATTCTATTCACCCAGTGAAGAAAAAAGAACCGAAGAAGAAAAATATTATTCTAGAGCCTATCCAAGAAATATCCGGAGGTGCCGGAGATCAAGAGAGAACCAATTCTGGCCAAGCACAAAATTCCCAACCAAATCCTCAATTAAACAACGACTTTCCCCCAAAACTAGCTCCTCTTCCTATTCTCAGAAGTCAACCGCCTCAAATTGTTTACACATTTATTCTGACGAGCGAATTCTCGGGTTTTAACTCGGCTGAAATTGGTTCGTCCGGCAGTTCCTTCGAAGTTTCCTAAGGAGACGACTTTTATCATAGTGTTTGAAGACTATTTCACGCCTCAGTCACAATGGGGAAAAAGATGCAACATCTGGAAAATAGGAAGAATCATTACAAATTCAAGGCATCACTTGCTTCCTCCAAGTTCGAAGAGATCAAATACCAACATTCTATCTTAGAAAAACAGGCTGACTCTCTCTTCAAAAAGTTGGTTGCCTCAGAAAATTATGTTATGCTTCTGGAGAAATGTTGTCAAGAGGAAATGGATCTCTACAGTAAGAAAACTAGTGCCCAAGAAAAACTCCTTTTATCTCTTAAAGAAACACATCAACTTTCGACAAAAGGCTTTAAAAATTGCTTTGAAGATTTTGAGAGGATAGTGGAAGAGAAAAAGTATCTTCAAAGAAATCTTGAGAAAGAAAAGAACGCTGATATAAAAGCATACACTGTTAAATGTGTGGACAAGCTGAATACAAGAGATGCAACCTTCCGATCAGGGTTAATCACAGAAATCCATGAATGCTACCCTGATTATGACTTGGGTAGTTTTTGGAAACTTGTCACTCCAGAAAATCATTCACCTGGTATTGTCGTTAGTGGAAGTGAAACATCAGATTCTGAAGAAAGTGACTCTTCCAAAAGATCTAAGTAGTTAAGCTTATCTATCTACTTTTTGTACATGTCCTCATAATTTTTGAGGCTTTTTTGTATAAGCCTCTTATCCTCCAAAGCAGTTTTTGAAACACTCTCAATGCTTTACGGGGCGGTTTCACTTACTCAAATGAACTTTCATTATTGTATGACTTTATTTGTTATACCTTTTATAGACCAACTATTGTGGAATCTAATAATAGTTGCATTCTAACTTTATATTATCATAGCAATAGTTGTATACCAACTTTCGTTGGTCATGATAATAGCTGTGTGGTAACTTTTGTTGGACGTGGTAATAGTTGTATGCCAACTTTTTTTGGATATAATAATAGTTGTATGCCAGCTTTTGTTGGACATGATAATAGTTGTATGCCAACGTTTTTTTGGACATGATAATAGTTGTATGCCAACTTTTGTTGGACAATATTTTAGGCTCAAAATCTGAAATTTAAGGCAAAAGCTTCATATGCATAAATCAGCTAGAGTGACAACTCGTTAAAACCTTTCTGTGCCTATCAGGGTAGGAAAGAGTGTGTCTCCGTTGTATTACAAAGAAAAATACAAAATAAAACATAAAAACATTCTCATCCTTACTCAAGATACAGTTTTAGACGTTCTATATTCCAAGGATGCTTGAGGCTTTTTCCTTTTTTATCTTTCAAGCGATACGTCTCATGCTTAACTTTGTCAGTTACTTCATATGGGACCTTCCCAATTAGAGCCTAATTTTCCGAGGCTCTTTTCCTTGGTGTGAAGAAAAATCTTCCATAACACTTTATCACCCACCTAAAGTTCCCTTTTCTTTACTCGCGAAGCATACTACTTCTCATTAGCGTTTGGTAGTGTAAAGAATTTAGCTGCGCACATCTTTTTTTATTCCACCAAATCAAGCTTCACTGCTCTACCTTGATAATTTAGCTTCTTTGTATATGCTGCCACACAATAAGATAGGAAGATAACTTCCGAAGGAACTACTGCATCCATTCCATAAACCAAAACAAATGGATACTCTAAAGTCGTTGTTTGAGGGGTTGTTCTGTAGGCCCAAAATACTTCCTGTAGATAATCTGGCCAGTTCCCAGCCCTTCCTTCCAAATTCTTCTTTAAACCGTCAAGGATTGTCCTATTAGTAACCTCCAGTTGCCCATTAGCTTGTGGATGAAACGGACCAGAACAACATTGTTGTATGCCCTTAGCAGCACAATAATTCTAAATTCTTTGTTATCAAATTGGGGACCATTATCTGTTGTAACCTTCATTGATATCCCAAAGCGATAACAGATGTTTGAAACGACAAACTTAATCACATCCTTTGCCTTTGTTCCCACTAAAGGCTCTGCCTCAACCCATCAACCGCCAGTATTATTGTCTGCCTCCCCCCAGTTGCCATCGGTGATGGGCCAACCAAGTCAATACCCCACCGATCAAATGGTACTGCCTCATAAATACTTTCAAGGGGGACCCCTGGTTTGTGAATTATAGTAGCACACATTTGGCATGTATCACATATTTTCACCAATTTTATTGCATCACTAGATATAGTTGGCTAGTAATACCCTGCTAATGATACCTTTCGAATCAAAGCTTTATACCCACAGTGCGCAGACCTTTCTCTGTCATGTAATTCTGACAAAACGATTTGCGATTCATTCTTAGCCAGACACCTGAGTAAAGGTATACTCAATGATTTTTTGTACAGAACTCCTCCTATGACTATATAACCATGAGATTGAAACATATTTTCCTTGTCATCGACTTATCCGTAGGTAGCACATCTTTTTCCAAGAACTCAACAATTTCTGACCTCCAATCATCTGTCATAACACTTGTCCCCTAAAATGTTTCCTCAACTACCATCACAGATTGCTATGTATCTTTGGTAATCAAAGGAAACTTCTGTGTAATCACCCACATATAATCCTCCAAACATGAAGAGGTTGCTAAAGAATCCGGCACCAAATTTTCTTCCCTTCGAACATGTTCATACCTGATACCTTCAAAAACAAGTGCCAAATATTTCAATTCTTCTAAGTATTTGACTAAATGATCTTTTCGTGTCTCGGAATGCCCCGATGCATGATCAATCAGAAATTGTGAATCACTTGACAATTTAACCTTACTTGCTCCACATATCTGAGCTAGCCTTAAACCTGCTAAGGCCGCTTCATATTCTGCGTCATTATTTGTCGCTTTAAAACCAAATCGTGTAGCCTGGAACATTGCTACCCCATCCAGAGAAATTAACTGTACTCCAGCTCCACTTATAGAAACGTTTGACCCTCTATCTGTTCGAATTAACCACTCGACCTCAACTCTATGTTCATCAATATCCATGTCTGACCGCTCCGAATGAAATTCTACTAAGAAATCCGCCAAGGCTTGAGCTTTAATTGCCGTTCGAGGCTCAAACAAGATATCAAAATCCCCTAACTCGACCGACCATTTTGTCATTCTTCCCAAAATATCCGGCCTTTGAAGCAAACTTTTATGAAGGAATGCTGTTCGAACTACTATAGAATGCGCCTGAAAGTATGGTCTCATTTTTTGAGCAACTGTCACCAAAGCAAGAGCCAATTTTTCCAGTGTCAAATATTATTTTTCTGTATCTAATAAACTCTCACTGATATAGTATACTGACCTCAAAACATTTTCGTCATCTCGAACTAACACAACACTGACTGCACAATCGGAAAATTCTATATAGATAACCAATTTATCCCCCCAATAATGGTTTAGAAAGTATTTATGGGATGAGAGGTACTCGTGGATCTGTTGAACGCTTCAGAAGATTCTTTTGTCCAACTAAACTTGTTTGCATTTCTAAGTACTTGAAAGAAAAGTGCACACTTGTCCGAGGATCGAGAAAAAAAATCTGTTTAAAGCTACCAATCTTCCTGTCAATATCTGAACTTCTTTGATATTTCGAGGATGAGTCATTGTTGTTAGAGTTTCTATCTGTAGCGGTTCTTCCTTGATTCCTCTTTCACTTACTACATATCCGAGGAACTTTCCTGATCTAACGCCAAACATATATTTTTCTAGATTTAACTTCAAATTGACTTTTCTCAAGGTGTTAAAAATTTCTTCCAAATCAGCAAAATGGTCTTCATCTTTCAAAATTTTAACCATCATATCATCAATGTAAACCTCCACATTTCGCCCAATCTGGTCCGCAAAAGTTTGATTTACCGAGCGCTGATAAGTTGCTCTAGCATTCTTCAGACCAAATGACATCACTTTATAACAATACAAACCTCTCCCAGTAATAAACGAAGTGTTTTATTCATCCCGAGGATCCAGTCTGATCTGATTATAACCTGTATAAGTATCAATAAACGAAAACAAACGGTTCCCTGACGTAGAATCCACTAGCTGATCAATCCGAGGCACTGGGAATGGATCTTTTGGGCAAGCTCTGTTCAGATCCGTGAAATCTACACACATTCTCCATTTACCATTTTTCTTGTTTACCAACACTGGATTTGACGCCCACAAAGGATATTGCGACTCTCGAATATGGAATATGCTGAGCAACCGTTCTACTTCTGCAAGTATTGCCTCAGATTTCTCCTGAGAAAAATGTCTTCTTTTTTGTATGATAGGCCTTACATTATTCCTGACCAAAAGCTTATGACAAATTATCTCTGGGGGAACCCCTGCCACATCTTCTGCACACCAAGAAAACATGTTTAGCTTTGTAGATAAAAACATAATCAGTTTCTCCCTTAAATCAAAAGATAGATTTGTTCCAATCTTTAAAACTTTCCTATCTGTGTATTCATAATCGTCATCAGGCACCAAAAGTCCGAGGGACTCTCTCGGATAATAAAAAGGAGTTATTTTTGAGAAAGTACCCTTTAACTGCTATGTTTCCTCTGTCTCAATCCCCCGAACTTGCTTTGCATACAAAGCAATCTGGTAACATTCTCTAGCCATCTTCTCGTTACTCCGTATCGTTCCACTATTATTTCCCATGACATACTTTAAACATTGATGGACCGTAGAAATAACACGATGCATTTTTACAACCATAACCTTCCCAGAATAGCATTGTAAGACGTAGGCGCATCTATCACTATAAATAAAATTTCAACCTTTTTTCTGAAAGGCCCTCGGCCCAGCTCAACAATACTCTCGAATTCTCCGACCACTTCTGCTGTCGCACCCGTGAAACCCCCGATAGTTCTATCTGACCGTCGAATTACGGGAGGATCCACAATTCTCTTATAAGTATTCATGAACAAAATATTAGCAGAGCTACCATTTTCAATCAAAATTCTATGCACATGATCACCAGTTATTCCCGCAGCAATTATAACTGCATCTTCATGAGGTCCTGCCACATTTCTCATATCATCGGCATCAAAGCAAATTATTGGAGAGGGAAAGTGGTGCATCTGTACTAAGGCTCCTACTTCTAACTGGGTAGTCAAATTAGCGATGTGCCTCTTCCGGGAGCTGTTTGAAATCCCTGCAACCGTATCACCTCCAAAAATAGCTAATGACTCAAAAAATGCACATAGATCACTAACCTTTCCCCTCGGAACAACCTATTCTACAAAATTGATATCATTCCTTCCCTCTTTTGAGTCCAAGTACTCTGTAGCAATATCAAAACCATCTAATTCTTCGGAAATAACAATTGTAGTATCAACACTCTTGGAATAACCTTTGCCTTCATATTTCTCTAGGATTGCTTTTTCATAAAGTCCGTCAATTTACCATTTTCAATGAACGCTTGCACCTCTTTTATCAAGGCAATGCACTATTTTGTATCATGCATAATATCCTCATGATATTTCCAGTACCTGCTACTACTTCTATTTTCCCTCAGAGTTTGAATAGGAAAAGGCTTCCGAAATTTTAATGTATCCTTAGCTTTGTCAAAATGGTTGCCACACACTCAGTTAATTCTGCAAAATAATCTGGACAAATCCACTTATTCGACATAGGCCTTGCTCCCTGTTATGTGTTGTATGTCTGCTGATTCGTCTTTGGCCTCAGAGGATATTGGTTAACCGCTTTAGGTTGCACATTTGTTCGAGGCACTTGGTTGGTGGATTCAGATCTTTGGAACTGATTATACTCTAACTGATCACTTGACCCTTTTTCCGAAGCCTGAGTTTCTTCTACCAAAATCTTATTTTTAACTTTGTCAAGAAGAGCCCCAAAAGTCATTGCCTGACTCTCAACCACTGTATCCTTTAAAAGTCCTGGGAGAAGTCTCATTCTAAATGCTACCAACGCCACCGAATCTTTACAATATTCCATATCAGTTTTTATCTTCACAAAATAATTGGTATAGTTCTTCAAACTCTCTTCAACCCTTTGCATGCAATATATTGTCGTATCTTCATTGGCTCAAAATTTCTTACTTCCTACAAAATATTGTCGAAAAATGTTCCAAAACATATCAAAAAATTTAATGTAACCCTGCGGAAGTCTATTGTACCACTTGGAAGCTACCCCTCTAATATTTCTCCAGCATACTGATCATCACGTTGTCTCTCGAAATCCATATTGCTTCGATAATTGTTGCCTACAAGATACTTCTCACAATTTTTCATATATAACTCCCCTTATTGTTCCATCACTTTTCCTTCGTAAACTTACTCGGGTTTCAGAAAATAATTCTTTGTACCAATTTCGTTTCCTACAGACGGTGCCAATGAAGTGCCTAGAAGTCTTTATGGGGTTTTCTAGAGTAAATAAATGTTTTGAGGACTTAGTTTGTATTATTGATTACTTAGCTAATGTCTTTAGAGAGAGAAACTTAGTATTTCTAAAAGATAAAGTCAATTCATTTATCAGTCACCTCTTTTCTTAGAATAGGGTGGTGATTTTGTAGTACAAAAAATAGGTCCCACAAGCCCAACAACTTGCTAATTGCGTGACCAGTCCTCAATTCTATTGTTTGATTTAAATTAGTTCTTTTTTATTACATAATTGACAATCTTTCCTAAATAAACTTTTTTTATTAAATAAACTCCATCATCTTTCATTCTCCCTTATCAGCGGAGACCAAATTTAACATGCATATAATTTAGTCTTTGGAAGTGCTGGTGGCCCTGCTGGGTCGAACAACCCAACACTGGCGGGAACTAACTTTAACTTGATAAAATTTAGTCCACACCGGTTTGAAGCACCAAATCTGGCGGTACGGGTGCTTTGAACCGACAGGGACAAAAAACATCTGCAAAAATCAACTCAAAATATCCATTGTTCTTCACAAACAACAACATCTATGATTCTAAAACCATATTCTAACATAAGTCAAACCAAACCACATCAATATATTAAAAACACAATTGTAACCCTTGATTTAATTTAACACTATAAATGCTTTCAATCTACCAAAATCAACTTAAAACTTAAAAAGAATTAAAAACTAATAAAAGATAAATCTAGTTATTCTTTTCCTTTACCCATTTGTTGGTTTTAGTTGAGGAAGAAGTAGAGTTCTGGAAATTGGACAAGTTTTTGTTTTTGAATTTTGTGGAATAAAATAGGAGAGAATAGAAGGGTAGGGTAAAAGGGAAGAAAAAAAAGTTGGATATGTGAAAATGGATTTTAAATATTAGGGTTGGTTAGTGTTTTTAGGGTATAATTAGTTTTTTTAATAAAGGTAATTTTGGTAGAAAATGAGACTGGTTATAATACTTTGTTTGGGCCACTTAAAAAAAGCTGGTTAGCCAAATGGTCGAAGTTTTAGCCAAAACTTTTTAAAAATGAACCTTAAAAAAAGAAAAACTATTACTATTTTGAAAAGACTCAATTGTATGGGAAAATACACATTATCTCAATAAATAATGAGTTATTGTACATAATCTTATGGAGACTTCTTCACAATTTTAAAGGAAAATTAATTTCGCCATGACTATTTTAATGATGTATTATTATTATTAAATTCTGTTTTTTTATCAAAGTTCACAGTTACAGAGAATGCAATGTATATTAAGACTGCCTACAACATCAAAAGTTTTGATAAAAAACGACATTTTCATGTTACCAGTAAGACATTAATAATATCACTAAATTTTCTCTGTTTTATTTGCATTATTTTTTTTTATGCTCGATTCAATTTTTTCATGTCCACTAGCACGTGTCGGGCTCGTATTTTACACGCACTCGAAAATACTCACTAGAAATATGCATGCGCCATGTGGCATACTGTTAGTGGACAACTTATTTTTTTTCCTTCAAATAAAATTTGATAGTTTTTTGGTTAAACAATATAATTTTTTTTATTAATTTATAAATAAAGAATTGGTTTGTATGATTTGGACACCATAAAATATTGAGTTTTTTTACACTTTGTTTAATTACTTTCTAGCTTTCTTTTGTCATCTTAAATTACTTTGTTTTTTTTTCAGAAATTAAAAAAAATTACCCATCACAATACGGTTTCATTAACCAATCCTAAAACTCAAATCCATAAAATCCTCAAATGATGTATGGAATCCTAATGTTGGCTGGTAGTATGGCATGCCTCTAAATTTTCTCGTGCAAAATCCCTACAACTAACCATATATATCATTTGGATACCCACATATGCCCATAAATACTTATATTATCACTCCTATGAAAAACCCAAACACTCATAACTCAAACATCCTAGAATTTTCTACCCAAACATCTCTTGGTGGAAGTGAAGGGGATATCCATACTAATTTTGTAGATTCAACCCAAAAAATCCACCAATGAAAAATAATTTGGAGTATCAAAGATAATAAATTTATACTTTGTGGTTATATCCATATTAGTAATGATAGTGAAATCGGGACAAACGAAAAAGGTGAAACGTTTTGGGATAAACTTGTAGTATTTCTAACCGAGAAGATTGGAAATCCAAGAACCCTGATACAAATCAAAAATCATTTTCATGTGATCAATAAAAAATTAGCGATTGGTGTGATAATGAATACATTTATCGGGATGTAAATGTGTATCGGGACCAAAAAAATGGAAGTTAGGTCGCCACCCGCCGTAATATATATTAGGAGAAAATAAATTTCTAGTACTGGACTGAAGAAAAAGAATGATAATGACTCAGTTAAGACCTTATATATTTCTATTGTTCGTCCTGAAAGTAGAGATAAAACAAAACAGAGAGGTAAAACAACAAAGAGTGTAAGTAGGGACGAGTTAGAGGGTTTGGAAGTTACTCAAGAACATAACATAACTAACAATAAAAATAATATTCTAGCACTTGAACGCCAAAGTAAAACTCTTGATGAATATAAAAAAGTTGAGAGGATGAATATATTTAGGGAGTTGAAGATTACTCTAGATCGTGATCCTTATGACGAGGAAATGTTTTAAATGTTAGTGAAACATACATTTTCGGAGTAACATTTTGTGTGTGTGTGTTATTTTCAATTGTTATTGTGTTTACTCATTTCAATTACTATGTGTTTTTTGTTTTAAATTATTATGTGTGATTTATTTATCAATATCTATGTGTATGTGTTTTTAATACTGTTTGTGTGTGTTCATTTAAATTATTTTGGTCGAATAAAAATATTTTTTTGAATTATCTCATTTGAATTACTACACCATATTTCCCATTAACTCTTAATTTGATAAGACCATTTCTTTATTAAAATATGTGAGTTCTTCTTCTTATTTATTTTAACTATTCACTACCTACAAATTCGATTTATTCAATCAACTAACTTGAAATCCGGAGACGACATGATAAGACCATAGCTGGTTTAAATATTTTAACCATATTTCCACTAACTTTTGATTTAATAAGACCATGATTTATGACAATATAAGATTTATTCTTACTTGTTTCCATTTGAATTTATTTAATTTTATCAACTTGGAATCCAAAGCAACAAGATAAAACCATGACAGGCTTGAATATTTACACCATATTTCCCATTAACTTATAATTGATAAGACCATACTTTATGATAAGATAAGATTTATTCTTACTTTTCCCTACCATCCGCTACCTATAAATTAAATTTATTTAATCTACTACTAACTTCGAATCCGGAGACAACAAGAGAATATCATGCTCGGTTTGAATATTTACACCATATTTCCCATTAACTTTTGATTTGATAAGACCATGCTCTATGACAAGATAATATTATTCTTACTTGTTTCCATCATCCACTAACTATAAATTAAATTTATTTAATAAATTAAATTGGAATTTGGAGACAATAAGATAAGATCATTCTTGGTTTGAATATTTACACTATATTTCCCACTAACTTTTGATTTAATAAAACTATGCTTTACGATAAAATAAGATTTATTTTTACTTGACGATATTAACGACAAGGAAAACGAGAGGATGATGGGCACAAAGAAACCAAAATTGGGTTTTTTGGTTTATAGGCCGTAAAAACAACCGAATCGGGTTGCCCTCATGAGTCATCTCCCACTCTTCTCTCTTTAACCCTAATTCTAACAGTAGAAGCATTATGTCGCAGTCAAACCTCTCCGCTCTTCCTCTCGAAGAGAAAATTGTGCCCCCTCCTCAACAAAATCATGAGTCAAGCTTCAATCAAGATAGATTTCAGCATTCCCAGGCCCACCGTCACGACATGCAATATCCAATTGCTCAAGTTCCAGTTTATTTCAATCTTATCATTGAAAATGCTCTAGTTAATCATACAAAAACCACTACAAGGATTTCCTACGCTGACATGGTGAAGAACCCTAAGAAGAAGGATCCAGAGGAAGCTCGAGGAAACACTACAGGATTCTTGGATGCAAAGGTCTCCCGTGGAGTCGAGGAGGACGATAAATTCGTTAAATTTGACGAAACAGATAAGTTGATTCTTTCTTCTCTAGCTAAAACTACTTTGATTGCAAAATTTTTATATTGTTCGCCTACTGTCAAAGATTTTAGGTCTTTCATGGAAAATTTTAGGTTTATAAGGAACTTTAGTGTTTATAAATGGGAATATAGGCATATTTTCGTGGAATTAGAAAATCTTGAAGACGTTAAAACATTTTGGAAAAGAAATGTTAGAACTGTAGGTCAATTATCCTTTAGAATCCTTAAATGGACCACAAACTTTCACCCCAAACAGGAGTCTCCTTTGACTCCAGTTTGGATATATTTCCCTAAGATCCCTGAAATGATGTATAACTCTGATACAATCAAACATATTGCAAAGGCAATTGGTTTTCCTTTGGAAATATGGATACCCAACATAAACCGTGCAAGCTTTAATCTTTGTAAAGCTTGTACAGTGGTAGACATTTCGAGTCTCCTTCCCTAAAGACTTTGGATAAGCTTTGGTGATCGAGACGGTTTCTGGTAGGATGTCATTTATAATGACATACCTGCTTATTGCAAAATATGTAAACATCTATGACATGAAGAAAATTCTTGTAAAATGGAAGAGTTAAAATCTAAATAAAATCAGAAGATTATTAAAAAAGTGAAAACAAGTAATGAGAGATGGATTCCCAAGTTAAAATCAGTAGTTGTGCCTTTAAATAATAGTCTGAATACTATTCAAAATGTGTCTAGTGAACTAAATCACCCTGTGGTGGGTACTTTTGGAGATCAAAATGAGCATAACTCCAATAGTACATACTTTACCTTCCCCAAAAAGAGAAATATAGAAGAAAATTTTATGGTTTTTAATCAGAAAAATGATCCCCCTGATCTTAATGAAAGTGATGTTATTGAAGCCATACAATCTATAAATCTAAGAAACACTTTTAATATAATGAATGATGATAATTTTTCTGATAAAGAATACTGTGAAATTTCTAGTGATAGACCTGACTTAAGTCTCCCTCAGTCCAAGGTCACCAAACAAACAGATATGATAGAACCGAAAATTCTAAAAAAAACCAATAAGATAAAGATCAAAAGCCTTAAAAATAATCTCATTAACAAGACACTTAACTTCAAAGGATCTGTAAGATCGTAAAAAACTATTAAAAAATGACAGTTTTTTTTGTAAACTAGAATGCCAGAGGTGTTGGAACCAAACCACCATTAGAAGAATTAAATATATAGTTAAAAAGTTCTCAATAGATCTCATAGTGCTTCAAGAGCCTATGATATCTATTGAAAAAATTGAAAAAACTTCTAAGAAACTTGGTTTTGAACATTTTTTTTGTAATACAAACAATAAAATTTGGCTGTTTTGGAGAAAATCATATAAAATTGATATAATATTAGATGCTGATCAACTTGTCCACACTATGGTACACCATACCGATTCTTTGAAAGAGTTTCTGGTTACCATAGTGTATGCAAAATGTAATAGAATTCATAGACTGACCCTTTGGGACCAGTTGAGAAATCTGTCCCAAAATAATGACCCTTGGCTTGTTGTTGGAGATTTTAACACCATCTCCAATGAAAGTGGACAACTTAATTGTGTTATACCTCGTATGAATGCAATGGAGGATTTTATTAACATGATCTTGGACTGTAAACTTGAGGACCCAGGATTCTCAGGTTCTAATTTCACCTGGACCAATAACCATAAGTGGAAACGTTTAGACCGAGTCTTATATAATGACAATTGGAGAGATTATTTTGATATAACTAGGGTGAGGTATCTGGCCAGAACTGGGTCAAACCACTCACGCTTAATAATTTCAGTCTCAACTGTGTCAACTCATCAAAAGCCACCCTTTAGATTTCAAAATATGTGGTTAAGTCATCAAAATTTCAATTCAACTTTGGAAAATAATTGGAATACACCAATAGATACATCACCTTTTATCAACTCTTATATTCACTTATTCTGGTTTAAGCTTAAAAGACTCAAAAACTATTTTTAAAATTGGAATAAAGAAGTCTTTGATAACATTTTTTACTGTATTTAAAAAAATGAAGAGGAAATATAAATTACTGAAAGAATCCTAGAGCTATCTTTTCCTAATTGAAAACAATAAGAAACGTTCTGAGTTAAATTTCAAACATTTAGTTCTGCTTGCTAGGGAAGAGACTTACTGGCAGCAAAAGAGGGCCTCAAACTGGTTAAAAGATGGAGATAACAATACTAAAACATTTCATAATTTTGTTAAAAAGAAAATATGTATGAACATAATCAATGAGATCATTGATAATAATAATAATATAGTAGATGATCAAAATTTAATAGGTGAGTCAGCTGTCAAATTCTTTCAAGAACTATTAAATAACAAAATTGATGAACCTGTTCCTGATTTCCCATCTGACATTATACCAAAATTAGTAACTGACCAGGAAAACAGTTCCTTATTAGTTGAGCCTACTTTAGAAGAGACATACATAGTCATTAAGGGTCTTAATAGTTATAGTGTCTCTGGAGTTGATGGGTTTCAAATCCAGATTCTATCAAGAATGTTGTCCAATAATTAAATTAGACCTAGTGCATGCAATCTTTGATTACCTTAGCAAACCTAGCTTTCCAAAGGGTATGTTTGCAACCTCTATATGTCTAATACCTAAAAGAACCATGATAAAACCTGGTCTGACTTTAGACCAATTAGTTTGTGTTCTGTCTTTAACAGAATAATTTCAAAACTCCTAAACAATAGACTACTAATATTAGTACCTAAATTAATTTCAAAAGAACAAGGGGCATATGTCCCCAATAGAAATATACAAAAGAACATTTTGATTACTCAAGAATTAGTTCATGAATTAAACAAGAAACAAAGAGGTAGTAATATTATAATCAATCTCGACATGAAAAAAGCTTTTGACAAATTGAATTTTAACTTTATATATCAAGTAATGCAATCATTTGGTTTTAATAATAGAGTTATTAACCTAGTCAAAAAAAGTATTCAACATATCCAATATTCTGTTATTATAAGTGGCATTGCATATGGGTTTTTTAAATCATCAAATGGAATCAAGCAGGGGGATACTTTTATCCCCCTCTCTTTTCATTCTAGCAGAGGAGTTTTTAATCAGAGCAATTAATAAAACCATATCTTTAGACCCTACTCTCACTTACAAAACTAGAGGCTCCTTAATCATCAACTGCTTAGCATTTGCAGATGATGTTCTATTATTTCTAGATGGCTCAATTAGGAATTTAAAAAAGATAAGTAACTTTATGAGTAACTATCAAATTCTATTTGGTCAACAAATCAATTTACAGAAGACAACTTTTATATCTTCATCTAACTTAACTAGACAGCGTATTAACACTCTTGAACAACTACTAGGATTTAATCATAGATTTTTGCCTTTCAAGAACTTAGGTATTCCAATATTCCTAACAAACAAAACCAGCTACTATGATGAAATCATTAATAAGATAAGAACTAACATAGATCACTAGAATTCTAAGTCTTTATCTTATGGTGGCAGACTGATTTTGATTAAATCACTCTTGCTTGTTTATCCTCTTTACTATATGCAGTGTATCATAATACTAAAGACCATTATCAATATGATTAACAAGTTATTCAATAAGTTCCTGTGGGGTCACACTGAGAACAATAAAAATATATTATGGACTGACTGGACTAAATTATGCAAACCCTTTAGTGAAAATTGACTAAACCTTAGAGACCTTTCATTCATACAATTAGCTTGGTCACACAAACTGTGGTTTAACTTTAGGGAAAACAAAACTTTATGGGCTAACTTATTAAATAATATCTATTGCTCAAAATTACATCATTTACAAGTTTTACCTAAACAATCAGACTCTAAAACATGGAAAAGGATGTTAAAAATCAGAACTCAAGCAGAGGAAAACATATTTTGGGTGATCGGAAAAGGAAATATAGACTTCTACTTAGACAAATGGCATGACTCTAGGGCACTAATTCAATTAATCCTCAATACTTCAAGTAATTGGTATACAAAAACAAAGGTAAATGAATACTGGATTAACTCCTTATGGAACATGCCTGAAATTAAGAATGATGTGATTTTTGATTCTAAAATTAACAAGATCTCTAAGATTCAAATCAATCCTAACAATAAGGACTCTATCATTTGGAAATCTCTCCAGATTGTAAATTTAATCTTAAACTCACTTGGAATAATATAAGAGTAAAAAATGTTAAATCGTTCTTTAAAAGTCAAATCTGGAATAACATTACACCAAAAAAGTGCTCAATTACTTTGTGGGGAGTCATTAACAACTTGATTTAAGTGGACTCTAACATTCAACTTAGAGGTACCAATTTGGTGTCTAAATTCCAGTTCTGTCCAGAATGTGAAACTTTAATTCACCTGTTTGTCTCTTGTCCAATTACATGGAATGTTTGGCTATATTTTTCTTGTATTTTTAACATTACATTAAGGAAGCACATGACTATTAACCATGTTATTAATAAGTGGTTCTCCTCTACAATGTATAAGACTCATGTTAGAACTATATTACCATCACTGATAGTGTGGGCAGTATGGATAGCCAGAAATAAAATGAAACATGATGGCCTGATTAGTACAGATATATCAATAATTAAGCAAATCACATATCTCATTTATACTTGAGATAAATCATCTTTGATCAAGCCTAAACATTGGAGAAAATATCTCAATCTACCTAAGCATATTCATTGCTTTAATCATATTTCAAATAAAAAGAGCTGCCTTTATATTAAGTGGCACCCTCCCACTATCAATCGGCTTAAACTTAACTGTGATGGGTCCTCTTTACACACTGGAGAGTCTAGAAGTGGTTTCATTATTAGGAATTGTGATAGCGATTTAATTATGGGTCAAGGTATTTTAATTGGTAAATATACACCTTTAATAGCTGAATCTTTAGCCTTGTTACATGGTCTTAGGTTCCGTCAAATGAATAACTTGAAAGAGGTAGATGTAGAGATTGACTCACTATCTTTATTTAACATGATAGCATATGATAAGTATCCTTGGTACTTATCTAAAGTATTAACATGTTGCAGAAAATTGCTACATTCTCAAATGGTACTTAAACATATTTTTAGAGAAGAGAATTGTGCTGCTGATTGGATTGCCAAGTTTGCTTTGAAACAAAAGCATGACTGCTCTTTTAATGGTCAAAATTCTTCTAGCCCTCTCAATATTATTCTATTATTAGAAATCTTGAACTTGGGTTATCTCATAAACTTATATTAACATACTAACAATTTTGTGGCAGGTTTTAAACATGACCAACATGTATTTTACTTTTGCAGGGTACATAATCACTTCAAAAGGACTAGCAAGACAAGAAGAAATGATGCAACAATTGAATATTACAGAGTATACAAGGGATAAACATCAAGATGGTCAAAGTGAAGACAGGAATCAATCAAGCAAATGTTAGAGGATGCTTAAATGAGAGGAAGAACACGGAAGCTCCAAACAGACTACCATGAAAGGAAGTTTCTGCTGAAACTAAGATTAGAGAAAAAAGACTCAAAATTGATCTTGGATTAAACTAATCCAAGTGATTTCAATATTGTTAAGATATAGTTACATCAACTGTATACATAACAATAATACCTTCCAAAATCTGCTTGTATTATTATTTGCCATATTAATAAAAGCAGTCTTTTAGTTAAAACGATTTATTTTTACTTTTTTCCACCATCCACTACTTTTTGACAATATAAGACCATACTTTATGACAAGTTAAGATATATTTTACATGTATCCACCCTCCACTGGTTAAAATTTAAATATAATCAATAAACATTGTTGGAATCCAGATAAAGCTAAAAATGTTATTGGACATCATATGGAAATCACCAAAAATATTTATTTTTCATATCTTCTTCTTCATATCTTATTATTCCATTTCTACTCATTAAATGGAACCAAAATTATTATTTTGTAATAAAAAATTGAGGATATGCAAAAAAAAGAGTTGGAAGAAGTTATGCTCATCAGGGAAGAAAACCTTATTGAGGGGCTTCAACAGCTAGAAAATAATCCACACACAAGAATCTATTATGCAAGATCACTCGTCTGCCCATCAAAGGATAATATACGACTATTTCGATGAACCATGCCTATATTAAAAAAAATAGAAGAAGGTTTCATATGAATATGCCTTTATTCCTCTAAATTGTAGAAAGCTTATCAAATTACAATAACTATTTTACTGAAAAAGAGTAATAATACAACTATCTAGTGTGAGATATATCATAAAGTGCATAGCTACTCTGCACAGATTTGTCATGGAAATGCAGTGGATGCTTGTGATGAATATTTCAACATTGGAGTTACAACTGCAACTGATTATGTTAAAATAATTGTGATGGTGTAATTGATTTTTTTGAAGATGAATACTTAAGACGTCTTAATGTGGCCGATTGAAGAGGTGACTACAAGTTTGTGAAAACTGGGGTTTCCCTTAAATGCTTGGATGTATCGATTTCATACAATATGTGTAGAAGAATTAGTATAAGATGTGGCAGGGGAAATTTACTAATAAACACAAGGGTACATCAATAGTTATCCTCGAGGTAATAACTTTGTAAGACTTGTGGATTTGGCATGCTTGTTTTGGGATGTCTAGTATTGTGAACAACATAAATGTACTAAATAAATCTCTGGTGTTTGATGGCATTAAGTATGGTGTTGCCCCAATAGTGAACTACAATGTGAATGTAATCAATATAATATAAATTTATTTTTTGCTGACAGAATTTATCCGAAATGGTCCACCTTTGTCAAATCAATTCAAATTCATAAAGGCATTGAAGTTAAGTTGTTTTCCAGAACACAAAAGTCATGCATGAAGGATGCAGAACATGCATTTACAGTTCTACAGGAATGATTCATAATTATTCACCGTCTAGTATTGATGTGAGATCTAGAAGATGTATGTAAGATTATAAAGACATGCATTTTTTTACATAACATGATAGTTAATTATGAACGACATTCATATTCACGAAGCTCAGAAAGTGCCGATTTTGAAATGATGAGAAGTGTTTGATCGAGCTCATCGTTCACCGCACAAACTAAAATACATCATAAGCATGTTCAAGGTCAAACTAGAGTAAAAAAATGCATGTTCTACATGAGGGGAAAATGTACTCATTTGAAGAATGATCTTGGAAAAAATGTTTGTAACAAGTTCGTGACAACCCTTTGTTGAATTTCTCTAATTTACCAATGTTTAATATTTTTTCTTGCGTGTTTGCAATAATTGATTTATTTTTTTTATTCTTGTTTGTTTGTAATTACTTATATACATTTTCTTTTCAAGTGAGCAATAATATTGTGTGTTGTTTTACTAAAATATAAATTATTACTTTCAAAATTTTGAGTTTTCTTTTGTAAATCGAACCAAAATGAGTTTTGTAATTTAATTTTAAGGAAATAATATAATATTTATTATTTTATTAAAATTATTTGTTATAATAATTATAACTTTAATATCACTATATATTAAATAAAGAAAAAAACTAAAAATTATGATAGGGTATATGATACAGTGATGTGGAAGAGAGAGATGGTGTGGTATGTTAACTAGTTGAAAATCTCATGTGCATTGAGATTTTTATTTTTTGATTGAGCAATATGCTGATGTGACGTAGATAGAGTAGAATTTTGGAAAAAAAATTGACCTTCTACTGTACATAGAAATAAGAGTTTTAAAAGTACCATGCTTTGTTTATTAGATGCATGGGTTATATTTTTATGCAGTCAAAATATTATATCAACTACATATTATAAATTTAAAAATAAATAAACGTAAAATTGTAAAAAAAATTACGATTACATTGTTATTTATAGAAATTAAATAGTCGGGTGAATAACACGTGTATTTTTGTGACATGTGGTAATCATCAATTACATTAATTAGACTTTTATTTTCTAACCGTCATCGACAAATTAGTAACTTGAACTATCTCTTTTGAACTTTCTAAAACCTTTTTAACCCACTTGACGAGTCATTCTTAACTCTATCTGTAAGTTTTTACCATGTTCTTCATTACCTTATTTATTTCTATAATCTTCACTTAATTATCAACTCATGCATCATCCAAAATCAACCGCTAATATTAATCTCATGCATCGTACAAATGTCATATATCTACCATTATATACATTTTTTAAAGTAATTTAGCATGTGTCGTCTTAGTTATAATGGTAACTAAAAGGTTACTTTTAACTTTATCGAATATATTAAACACCATCTTTTATCATTATTAAAGCTAAAATATCGGCTATAACGTAATTATCTTAAACAACATATTTCCTATAGAATTTACAAATTATGAAATATTAACCATTCACAATAAAGATAATGACATCCTATCAGCATATAACTTTTATCATGAGTCTCATTTAGTCCTTTAATTTATTTATATTTTTAAAGATTATCAAAAGATTCATTCTTTTATAATATGTAATAAACGTTTGAATTCTAACCGATAGTCTAACAACACAATACTTCTCACAAACAAGATATATAGGGAGCTCATTTCATTTTGATTCAATAATTGAAAGTCAATGCCGTATATTATATAACTGAATTCAAATGTACTTTTAAACTATTTTCCTTTAAAATTTCCTAATTTTATCTCTCATAAACTTCTCTTTCTAGATGTTCATACTGAATACGACACTTCCGTACTTTTTTTTTCTTCTATGCATCAAAACTTGTCTTTATATTTTATTAGGTATATATTTAATTTTTTATTCTTAATTAGTTAGCTAGTTAAAATGGATTGTAAAAATTAAGAGTTGATTTAATATATTCACCCATCACATTATATATCTGTGACGAAAGAATTAAACTTTGAAAACTGATGAGTTTGGATAGTTCAGACACAACTCACTTCTTAATCCGGACATGGGTAATTCGGACCATAACACACCACTGAAAAATCTGAACAGGACAAATGTAAAACACCTTTTGACTAAGCTATTTGGTAATCTACTTAAAAGACTAATGGGTCTTTAAACTTGACCCGGTTTCACAACTTGACCTGGTAAGCCCACGGGTCATTAAATTAAGAGTATAAATACCACAACCACTCTCATTAATGAGGGTGATCAACATTTAATACAAGCAGGCTACTTAATTATCTCACTACTCCTCACACTAAACACAAAATACTTAAAACTTACCAACACATTTTACCAAACTACCTCCAGCCGAAAATAAACCACACCAAATTGGCGACCACATTGGGAGCACGAAGGTGCCTGAATCTTGCATTCAAAACCAATAGAAAAAACCGGTTCGAATGGATCCGAATGAGCTAGGAACTCCACCTCCTGTGGTGGAGACGGTTGGGGAAAACAAAGAGTACACCATTGAAAAGTGAGACAAGTTGAGAGCAGAAATAGAGGCGATAAGGGCCATAAAACAAGCAGAGAAGGGTATAAGGGAAAAATCAAGTGCGTCAGCTATTCATCATACTGACAACCCTAGGGAGAATGATCCATCAATAAAGACTCATCAGAGTTTAAAAAAGACTCACATCAGCTCTAAGAAGACACATCGGTCCAAACCTGTTGAAAGTTCAGATTCAGAGTCCTCTAGTAGCTCTTCGAATGAGGCTGAGCTTGAGGAATCTTTGTCCTCAAGTAGTTATGAAGGGAGATCCAGAAAAAAGATGAAGCTAATCAAAAAATATTCAAGAAAGAGGTATAGGAATTTTAGGCTTAACGTCATCTGGGCAAAGGGTCATCCCACAGACATACTTATCAGTTGCTGATTGATCTTTTTGCTCTTCAGACCAAACCAAGTATTTTTGCAACATCTAACGAAGACACAGTCTTTAGTCATAATAAGAACTGGAGACAATCACCTTTATCTGCCAAAATACTGTCCGGAAAACCTACCCAAAATATTTGACACCTCCAAAATGGAGAGGTATGATGGAAGTAAAGATCCAAACAACCATCTGGAGCAATTCAAGAACTTCATGATGAATTTTGATGATGATGCCAAACTTTTGTGTAGAGCCTTCTCTCAAACTTTTACGGAAAGTGCTCTTAAGTGGTATAATAGCTTACCCCAGGGGTGTATTAGGAACTTTGATACATTATGGGTTGCCTTCCGAAGGCAATTTGTTGGGAGTAAAGAGGTGAAGGGAAATGGAGATACCATAATCCATTGTGCCCAAGAACCAAACGAGTCATTAAAGGATTATATAAGTCGATTCGTGAATACAAAGAATGGATTAACAGATTGCTTCGAATAGGTGGCAATTGCTTCTCTAAGATAAGGGTTGAATCTTGAGAACTTGGCTGATTCAGTGACCAGGAAGAAAGCCATAACCTGGGGTGGCCCGTTGAATCAAGTGGGGTCCACCACAACAGCTCAGAACCAGTCCGGATATAAGGCTAAGAAGACCGGACAAAGGTCTCATTGGGCTAAACAAACTCAGTCCAACCAAAATCAGTCTCAGAGCCAACAGTCAAGAGGTAAAAGAGGTCCTTGGGTTCAACCGGAGTGGTTTGCAGAGTTAAGTGAGAATGTGGCCATAATATATGGCAAGACCAAAGATGAAGTCCATTTCCGGAAACCAGCAGCACTGTAGTCTCCTAGAGAAAGCCGAAATACTTGTTTTTACCAATATCATAATGATATAGGCCATAACACTCAAAACTGCATAGCATTGAAACAAGAAGTGCATAATCTTATTTAAAGAGGCAAGCTGGGAGCTTATGTTAAACGAAGAAGTGAAAATAGGCCTGATAGTGCTCTTCGGACGGGTCCTACATACAATGTAGGAAAATCTGCTCAAGAATGGGCAATGGTGATTCTTGAAAGATTTGATGTTAATTCTGAGTACCTGGATCCTGATCCAACTCGGAACAAAGTGGGGGCATAACAGCAGACTAAGACGGTGTCCGGACTGATCAGTTTCTTTGAGTCATTCACCATCTTTGGAGGAGATACTGTGACAGCACCTACTCCTTCATCAAGAAAGAAGCGTGTACATAGTTTGGCCACTCAGTTGGAAGAGGGAATGTCTTCCCATTAGTTCCAAACCCAATTTCCATTCATAGTTTTTGATGAGGATGATTTGAGAAATATTGATGGGCCTCATGAGGATGCGGTGGTAATAGAAGTATCTATTGGGGGCAATGATATTCGCTGGATTTTGATAGACACAGGCAGTTCGGAAAACATCATCTTCTTAAGCTCCTACAAGAAGATGAGGAATCCGGCTGTTATTCAACACTCAAATAGAACCATTGTGGGCTTCACATGGAGCATTGCGGATGTAATTGAGGAATTTGAGGAAGAAACGTTGTTGGGCAAGGGGCCCTTTAAAAAAATGGTGAGGGTGCTATTTGTTTTGGTAGATTTCCCCACATCCTACAATGTGATTTTTGGGAGGTCTTGGATTTCCAGATTGCATGATGTGGCCTCAACAGTCCATCAGTGTTTGAAGTATGCAGTTCAAAGGCAAGTAGGTATTGTCCGAAGTAGTTAGAAAATAGTTAGGGAGTGCTATGCAACTGCTCTTGCTCCTAAGACTTTGGGAGCAGTTCGGATTAAAAAAGATTAGCAATTACTGGAGCCTTCTGAGGGAGAGGGTGGGATTAATGACCCCAGAGAGGCTCCTAGTGTTATAATGCCAGTTGAAGAAATTGAAACCCACTCCCTTGCAGAGGGTAGAAATATCAAGATTGGTTCTAAAATGGCGCTAGAGTTGAAAAATAAATTTTTGTCCTTTTTACTAAAAAAATCAGCATATATTCGCTTGGTGCAATAATGATGTAACCGGAGTGCCCGCAAGTGTTATCTCACATAAGTTGTCAATCTGGAGTGATGTTGCACCTGTTGTGCAGAAAAAGAGAGCCTTTTCCAAGGAAAAAGCTGATGTGATAGTCCAAGAACTTGATCGGCTTACCAAGATAGGACACATGAAGGAGTCCCAATATCCTTTATGGACTGCCAATCCGGTGTTAGTCAAGAAAAATAATGGGAAATGGCGTATGTGTATTGACTTCACTGACCTTAACAGAGCTTTCCCAAAAGATCTTTATCCAGTCCTCTAGATAGATCAGTTGGTGGACTCAACGTCTGGAAATAAGTTGTTGTCCTTCATGGATGCTTTTTATGGGTACAACCAGTTACAAGTGGATCTGAAGGATCAAGATCATACTACCTTTATAACAGACAGAAGTCTCCATTTCTACAAAGTGATGCATTTTAGGTTGAAGAATGTTGGGGCTACTTATCAGAGGTTGGTGAACAAAACATTCGCTAGTCAGATTGGCAGATATATGGAGGTATACATAGATGACATGATGGTTAAAATCTTAGAGGAGGATTTGTATATAGTTGATCTTCAATAAACATTTACTAATTTGGCAGCTGTGAATTTGAAACTAAATCCAGAAAAGTGTGTTTTTGGGGTTCGATCTGGAAGATTTATGGGTTATGTGATAAGTGAGAAAGGAATACAGCCCGATCCGGATTAGCTTAATACCCTGTTGGAAATGGATCCTCCTTGGAATATTAAAGAAGTCCAGAGGCTCACTAGAAGGTTGGCTGCCCTAAACGTTTCATTTCAAGGTCTTCAGACAAATGTGCTCCATTTTTCCAAACTTTGAAGAATGTCAACGATTTTAATTGGTCTCCACAATGTAACCAAACTTTTGTTGAAATAAAGAAACGCATATCCTCACCAAAGACTCTTTTTAAACCTGTTCAAGGAGAAACACTCTATGTATACTTGGTTATGTCAGAATGTGCTATAAGTGCAGTATTAGTAAGATAAGTGGACAATTACCCTCGTCCGATATATTACATCAGCAAAAGCATGATAGATGCTGAGAAGAGGTACTTAAAGCTTGAAAAGTTGGCACTAGCCTTAGTGATTGTGGCGAGAAAGATGAGGCCGTATTTTCAATCTCATTCCATCATTGTCCGGACATCTTTCCCATTAAAAAATATTCTTTAAAAGGCAGAAATATCAAGCAAGAGGACCAAGTGGTCAGTTGAATTGGGCGATTACGACATTGATTTTGCCCCCCAAACAGCTATCAAAGCTCAATCAATGGCTGATTTCTTGGTAGAATTCCATTCGGACAGGAACTCCAAACAAACTTCAGAACATATTACCAAGAAAGAATGGGTAGTCCGAACTAATGGTGTTCAAGCACAATGGGTTGTGGGGCTCGAATTTTCCTAACCTCTCCATATGGTGATAAAATGTACAAGGCTATATGCTTTGGATTCAGGGCCTCCAACAATGAGTCTGAATATGAAGCAACATTAGCTGGTCTTAAACTTGCTTTCTTGTGTGGGGCTAAGAGAGTTCGGTTGATGAGCGACTCACAGCTGCTCATCCATCATGCTCAAGGTCAGTCTGAGGCCAAGAAGGAGCAACTGATCAAGTACTTACTCATCCTGAAAGAAGTGACAGCCAACATTAAAAGTGTTTGTTATGAGCATATTCCAAGATCGGAAAACACCATGGCAGATTATTTGGCAATTATAGCGTATTCTGAGTCATACCCTTGGATTCACATACAGGAATGCCTGTCTATACAGCCAAGTCAGAGCAAGAAAGATGGGGAAAGCATGAGCATACATGTGATTCAACCGAAATACTGGAGGTTTTCCCTCCTTCAATACATTTCTGATGGGGTTTTGCCTTCAGATAAAGTTATGGAAAGAAAGATTAAACACAAGGCCCGAGGTTTTTTTTTATCATAAGGGGAGTTCTCTATAAAAAAAAATATTTTAGTAGACCTCTCATGTATTATTTGGGGGTTGAAGAATCTCAAGTCGTTATCCGAACTACACGATGGAGAAGGCTCAGCACATGGTGGGTACATGGCACTAACCCGAAGAGTGTTGTTGCCTGGGTACTATTGGCCATCCATAATGGCAGATGCTAAATAAATGGTGAAGAAGTGAGATCCATTTCAAAGGTATGGCAATGAAATTCATGTGCCACCAGTACCTATGAAGTCTAATTCTGAGCCAGTACCTTTTGCCCGATGGGGAATGGACTTAGTTGCACCTCTACCTATGGAATCCGGGAGGTGCAGAACTATTATAGTTGCTATTGATTACTTCTCAAAATGGATAGAGGTCGTTCCTTCGGCAGGAACCACTTCAAAATCTGTCATTAAATTTATGTTATCCAACATATGTTGCCGATTTGGGATCCTTCAAAAGATTACTATAGACAATGGGCCACAATTTGATAACAAAGATATGGAGATTTTTTGTGCTTCTAGAGGTATTCAGCGTTGTTTATCTTCTCATTTTCATCCACAAGCAAATGGCTAGGTTGAAGTTACCAACAGGACTATTTTGTCTGGATTAAAAAGGAATCTAGAGGAGCTGTAGGGAAGTGGGCATACCAGACTACTCCTCGGGATGCTACACAAGAATCCCTTTTGCTTTGGTGTATGGGATGAATGTAATTACCCCCATAGAAGCTACCCTACCATCATACAGAGTCCACAACTATTCGGAACAAGCGAATAAGATATCAATTAGAAATCCATTGGACTTGATAGAAGAAAGAAGGGTTAAAGCTCATTCAAGAACGGCTCACTACCAAGGTTTGATGAGGAGCAGATTTGCTTCTAAGGTTTAAATAAGAGATTTTTAACCAGGAGATAAAGTGTTAAGAAAAGATTTCTTACACACGAAGGAGAAGAAGTTCGGTAAATTGGCTCTGAACTGGGAAGGCCCCTATGAGATTTGTCAAAAGCTCAAACCTGGGACATATAGACTTCAAGACAAAGAAGGGAAAGTTTTGAAGCACCCATGGAATATTGAACATCTCAGGTTATATTTAGAATAAATTTTTTGTGTAAATATTTACTTGTTAGGTATCAATGTATATATTAGGGAGCATACTCTTTCCTATTCTGGTGGCGGGGGGAGGTTTTAATGAGGTATCCGGTATTTTATAATATATGATGCCTTCTTAAAACATTTAGAATGGTTTTACTTCAATTTCATTCAAGTATAAATCACTTGTTCAATACTTTGGGTCTTTAGTGGATCAGATAAACTTGTTAAAGTGATCACCATTATATACATGTCATCGGAGATATTAAACACTCTCACTTTAATACTTCTCAAATACTAGGGGATACTTAAACATTGGCCATGAAAAATTTAAGGAAAAGTATTAAACAAAGCAAAGTTTGATAAATTAAACCTATTCGGACTTGAACTGAACAGGAGAACAAAACATGCCTTGGCCATCCAAGGACTTTAGGTGTTCAAAGGACCTATTCGGATTTTAACCGAATAATAGTACAAAATATGCCTTAGCCATCCAATTACTTTAACTGTTTTGAAAGACAAAACCAAATAATATAAAGACCTTAGGGCTTGTTCCCTTCGGACGTTCCTTCACCACCATCACCTTTTTTAGGACTTTTGAGTTCGGTGCTCGAACTCTCACCAGTTCCCTCTTCATCATCAGTAGTGGAATCTATTCCACTGGAGTAGTTGTGCTTATCGTCATCTGTCATAGTATGAAATGAGAGGTATTCGTATTCTACATATTTCCATAAGGGACCAAGAGTCCTCTTCGGAAAAGTCTCATGGAACAACAACACCATGTTAGACTTGACTCCATCATCTCTTTTCTCTAAGGAGTCTATCACTTCATTGGTATACTTATCAATACCCGCCTATATAGCTTGATCATTCTGAATCTTCAAATCCTCCTTCTCCTTGGTCATCTCTGAAACAAAGCTCTCTAGTTTAGTCTTCTCATCGGTTAAGGTTTGAATGGAACCATCCTTGGTCTTCACTTCCTTCTTTAGCGTTGTGAGGTCTTTTTCTAAGTTAGAATACTTAGCCTGGAGATCAATTTTGGCTGCCTCCGATGTGGCTAAATTAGTTGCCGAATCCTCTTTGTCCTTCTTCAAAGCCTCCACTTGCCTTTTCAGGTCAAGTATTGGCCAGATATGACCGAGGAGGGAGTGCCTTAGAACATCTTTCTCTCCGGAGACAGAGAAAGATTTACCATTGAAGGTCACCATATTGGCAGAAATGGAGGAACGATATGGACCTGTAAAATCATCATTCTCAGAATCATTGAAATACAAATCAATATCTTGAATGGCACTGATGTCCACTTCATCATTCCCTTCCTCAGCAATCTCTCCGGACTGGAGATCTGTTGGAACTTTCTCTTGCAAGGTAGGATCAACAGGGGCTGGTGGAGGTTGGATTTCTGAAGGACGAAGAATTATCTCTTCTCCCAGGGTGACCTTCTTCTTCTTAGCAGCTTTCTCATCACTATTGGCCCTCTGTTTCCTATCCTTCTTGGGAGGCTTTGGTGGGTTCTGCGAATCTCCAGCCTCCCTCAATGTTTCAACCTCAACTGCTTTGAGCAGGGCTGCATCAATCCCCCCTTGGTTCCCCGAACCAGTCCTTTCTGTGACTGCTTGAACCAACCCTGCTGCAACTTTCTTCTTTTTGTTCTTCATCTTACTAGGATCCTTAGCTCTGGAAGGTAATAAAAAATTTCCATCGTTGGCCTCTGTTCTTTTGAGAATCACGCCAGGAGGAGGAAGAATGGTTAGCTCTTCCCATGAGAGGTCTCTCCGGCCTGTGCTATTCCACAGATGGGACCTCACTAAATTTCCCGATGTGAAGCAGTTGTGGAAGGCATTCCCCCAGTGCTCCGCAGCCCATGCATTAAGTTTTGCATAGGTTTTTTACCCCTCCTCCAAATGTTCGATGAACTCCTTCGGTAGCACTGAAAAGGAGTAACAAGCCAATCAGAATTGGAAAACTTATAATTTAAGAAAAAAAAACTTGGAAGACAAAGAAAAGAAACGAAATTATCAGTGCTTTTCCACCTGCTAGTCAACATGCTAAGGTTGGTGTTGGGCTTGATCTTCCTACCGTTTTCCCACGTTCCACTAACAAACAAAAACTGTGTCCTCCAATTTTTTTCAGACTCTAACAGGTCATCCATAACTTTGAAGTCATTCCCCATGTTGTGATGGTTCTTACACAAGCTTGCTACAGCAGCAAACCTGCTCCATCGGAAGTGGGATTTTTGACAACCTTGATGCCATGATGCAAGCAAGAAGAGAGTACCATGAATTGGGGCTTAGCTGGCTAGGGCAACGTTTGACCAAGTGAAAGTACCTAATAATTTATGGGTCCAATGGGAACCAGAGTCCCCAGTTTAGCACTTCGGTGAAAATTACCACCTCATTAAGCTTGCAGTCAATGGGAGTCTCCGGAGTAATAGGTATCCTTACCTTTACAGACTTCGGAATCCTCCATTTGGTCCAAATTCGGCCCAACTCAGCAGTATGGGTGTAAATGTAGTTGATGTTTTGTAAGGCCAATAAATATTTAACGCTAACATGTTTGAAACAAGGGCCTACCTTGCCCTCTAAGCACTCTGGAAGCGAGTCCGGATGAGTCATACAAACTTTTACCTTGCTCTTGCCCTTCTTATCAGAAGCAACATCACCCGTTTGACATGATTCCTTGGTTTCAAAGGGAGCCTCCCCAATGCTGTCTTCCATTATCTCTTCCACCATTGTTGAAGGTTTGCCAGTTGCCTAAGAAGAAAGGGGGTCCGTTTCTGGCACATAAGGCTGTTCGGATGGTTGAGCGTTTGTTGCCTCTGAAGGCCTAGTATCTGGTTGAGGTTGGGATACGAAGGGCTTGGCCTGTGGAGCTGCTTTAGATACCTCCGATCCGGACGGTTTTGACAGGAAAGGTGTAGGTTGGGTTTTAGTTTGGCTGGTTGTCCTGCGAGGGGTTATCTTCTCTGGAGACTTCTCAGTATCAGAACCCATAGCAATAAAGAGATAGGGTTTTCTGATACTTGAAGCGGCTTTTTCTTTAGGCACAGAAGGTTGGGACTCTTGAACAAAAGAACCTGAGGGAAGGGGTGAAAGTTTTGGTATGAATGAAAGCTATCTGGGCCTAGGGGTTTTGGAAGAGGATGACCCTTGATCGGCGTCCTGAGTCGATTCACTGGTTTCCTCACCTAGAGAAACTGGGAGGCCGGCGGCGATGCAGTTCTCTCTTTCTACATTCCTCGGTCTCTCTAATTCTGACAAATTCAACCAGCCACCTTTCACTAAAGTGTTTCTGGTTGTGAACATAAAATCTCTCAAGAACGATTTGGAGGTAAAGATGAATATCTCTCTAGAAAAGCTTTGAGTGTGGAAGACAACGAAATAGTAAAATAGTATTTATATAACAGTAAAATAGTAACAATTACCTAGGAGAAATTGAAGAGGGTTTTTGCAATGATTAAAGGTTGCGCAAACGTGTGAAGAATCGAATGCATATGTAACTTTCTAGACTTAGTGGGTGCGCCGGTCTAGGAAAAATAACGACTGGTAGGTCAAACCAAATATTGACACGTGTCCCACGATCCAAGAAGAAAACTCTTAGAATTCTGGGAAGAGAAACCCGTCCTGATAACTTTCGAACTAGGTTAATGTAAAAATGAACTTCTTAGTCCGGACGACACAAATATATCGGATAAAGTTGATATTGGATTGATAGATTTTTTAGCCTTACCAAAAATATTTTATGAGGCCTAAAAAAGGGGTTACTGATGAGTTCAGATACTTCAGACACAACCCACTGCTTAATCCGGACATGGGTAATTCGGACCATAACACACTACTGAAAAATCCAAACAGGACAAAAGTAAAACACCTTTTGACTAATCTATTTGGTAATCTACTTCAAAGACTAATGGGTCTTTAAACTTGACCCGGTAAGCCCATGGGTTATTAAATTAAGAGTATAAATACCTCAATCACTCTCATTAATGAGGGTGATCAACCTTTAATACAAGCAGGCTAGTTAATTATCTCACTACTCCTCACACTAAACACAAAATACTTAAAACTTACCAAAACACTTTACTAAACTACCCCCAACCCAAAATAAACCACACAAAAAACGATGCATCAGCTTCTCAGAATGACCAATGAAGTAATTAATAAGAAGACGGTGTTAACTAATCAGATGAACTAGATATTAGTGAATAAGAGTCATATTCGTTGTCTTCATCCTCAAGTAGCGCATATAATTTGTTGTCAAAAATTGAACAACTTCTCATCATAGAGAGTATACCTAAAACCAAAATAAAAAATTAAGTCATAAGAAACCCTTCAATCTTTTGTCACATGATGACGAAGTTCCTACTCCACTTGAACACTCAATCTAGAAATAACAACATATTCAACACAGCCGATCCCAAAAATAAGATTTCACCAACAATTGGTTTATTTAAAAAAATCAAAATAAAACTTCATTTATCATGATGATAAAGTTGAAGAATAACAACTTATCCATTTTAAATAGAGCAGAACCAAAAATGTTAAAATTAGTTTTTCGAATGTTATCCAAATGATGTTGTTAGTGATGAATTTTTGTTTTTCTATAAGACGTTGGAA
Source organism: Limnanthes douglasii subsp. nivea (assembly GCA_036936605.1). NCBI lineage: Eukaryota > Viridiplantae > Streptophyta > Magnoliopsida > Brassicales > Limnanthaceae > Limnanthes > Limnanthes douglasii. The sequence continues at coordinate 8,345,964 of JAUPFV010000004.1, read as the reverse complement.
TAAGGTGTGAGATTTCCAATTCACCCCTTAATTTTTTAATTTTTTAATGTTGTATAATTTGTTTTAGTAAACTTACACTCAAAGGTTGGTGAACGTTAACTAGCTTTTCATATCTTCCATTTTATTCAAAATTTCTTTCAAAATCTCATAAGTATTTAACGAAAGTAAATTCAACGAATTCTGTCAGTCTCCGTTTAATTATTTCACAACTCCAAAATATCGTAGCATAATAAAATCATCTGATCATTCATAGAAAAAAAGATTCTTATATGTTAAGCTGAAAGACAATGGATGACAACAAGTGTGATCACCTTTAGCATTTTTATTATAAACTTTTTATATCTTGCTATTCATTTAAATACACTTTCATGTATCATCTTCCTTGTGCAGGAGTTAATTCTTTATCCAAATATTGGAAATACAAAGCTTTTGACAACAACATTCTTTAAAAAAACTTCAGTAGTTGTTTATCGTATCTAGAAGGATAAAAATCATAGTCTATTCACAAGAGAAAATCTATTTTGTTTTGGATGATGGGTGGTTAAAGAAATATCCATCAACAATAATTGTGAAATAATTAACACTGCTATCAATGCGCCAATAGATAAAACTAAATTGATTAGTCTTTCCCAAGCTCGTCTTGAGGATGCACTCGAATGGGCACAAAATTTTCTATCTTCAAAGAAATATTAACACATATATGTATGGGTTGTTAACGATGAGTATTCTATCTTAAAAAGTCCGAATTATTCTCACAAGAGTAACACGACTGACAATCGATCAATGTTAAAAAAAACTACTCCTTACAATATTGAGACTTTTTTTAGAAAACTTGTACCTTCAACCGTCAAAGGAAAATATCATTTTTTTTCTAAGAATAAACGAACACATATTCTTTTTGGTCAAACTAGAAGTAGTCAACTTTCTCTTTCATTTAATGTTTATCCCAAATCATTTCCATCTCCAATTACCTATGTGGGATCGACATCAAGCTTGGACCCAAAATTCATTATTAATTGCTTCTTAAATCATTGTCCCGGATCATACTCAACTTCTCTATCCATAATCGAACTCCTTCAACTTCAAATGGAAATTACTATGGAGGTTAGTCTGTATCAAGCATAATTTGCTGTCATTTTTCTAATATTATTTAACATCAAATGAAATTACTAACTTTTCTCTTTTGTTGTTCTCCATAGAGTTGTTTCAACTATGTAATTTTGACCGGCAGAAAATTATCTCCCGATGACATCAGTATTTTAGAAAAAAAAATTAAATCCTAGCTATTAAATTCGGGAAACAAACATTAGCATTGAAAGAAGAAAACTCCAGGCTTAACTAAAAAAATTATTCTTGGAGATACAAATGGAAACCATCCAAAACAAGGTCTAAAATGATGATAAATTCCAACAGACTCTGATTGATGGCCTCAACACTACTATCTAAAATTTTAAATGACAAGTAACAAAATATATTAAAGTCGATGCCAATGAAAATGAGAACAATACTGAGAATATATAAAAAACGAGATGACTACTAAAGGTTTTGCTGAAGTTCAAGCTATTATAGAGGATTTGCAAATAAAGCTTCTCGTTAATCTGATTTACTATAACCTCAACATTATCTTTGGGCCATGCCTCCAATATGTTCCTCGAGATAATCATCCAAAAATTGTTGATTCCAATTATACTACCAACAAAATATACTTAGAATATGATACTTATCAACATGAAGATGACTTAAATGATAAAGAAAATAAAAATTGCCTCGTGAATATTGAAGATAATATCAATAATGCTAACAAAGAACCATAAATATTATTTTCATATTTTCTATAAAGGTTTCGTTGAATGTTTCAGTAATACATCTTGCATATGAACTATGTTGCACCATCTTAGAACTTTTACGGACCATCTTAGGGCATGACCAGTTCACCAGAGGAAAAAGATGGTAAACTGGTCATGCCCTCTAGAGCCAAGGCTCCTAGCAAGATGAAGGGAAAGAAAAAGAAGGCTGCAACAGAGGCAGTTCGGGTTGCTGTAGAAGAGACCGATCCGGAGAACCAATGAGGGGATAACCAAGGAGAGATCGATGCCTCCTTACTTCAAGTGGTTGAAGATAAAACTGTTAAGAAGGCAGAAGAACCAGAAAATCCACCAAATCCTCTCAAGAAGGATTGTAAAAGGGGGGCAAGTAGTGATGAAAGGGCTGCCAAGAAGAAAAAGGTCACCTTAGGGGGAGAAGTAACTCTTCGCCCTTCGGAGCTTCTTTCTCCACCAGCTCCCTCCGACCCCACCTTGGCAGAGAAAATTCCAAAAGATTTGTAACTGGGAGAGGGCACCGAAGGAGGGCTTGACATCAGAGCCCTTCAGGACATCGGTCTTTACTTCACCGACTCAGAGAAATATGACTTTGCTGGTCTTTTCCGTCTTTGAGGCTCTTCCAACATGGTGACCTACGATGGTAAGTTTTTTTTTCCAAAGACCAGGATACGGTGGCTCATTCTCTTTTAGGTCATATCCAACCAATGCTTGATCTAGAGAGGCAGGTGAAAAATTAGTCCACCCTTATCCAAACCCTTACTACAGACAAGGAGTCTCTGTCAACCAACCTCCTCAATGTCAATCAGAGCATAGAAGAGTTGAATAAAGAACTTGAAGTGTTGAAGAAGGATATGGAAGATCTGTCGACCAAGCTGGCCACTTTGGAGAATGCTAACACTAAGCTCCAAGCTAAGTGCTCTGCTTTGGAGAAAGATCTCTCAACCTTAAAGAAAGATCTGAAGACCAAAGATGGTGTCATTCAGACCTTATCCAGTGAAAAGACTTCCCTTGAAGAGGCTGTGTCTAAGGCAACCAAAGAGAAAGAGCAGGAACACAAGATTCGGGCCATTATTGATAAATATACCAACGAGGTGATAGATTCCTTAGAAGCAAGGTACGCTGAGGTGAAGTATGACATGGTAATACTTTTCCATGAAACGTTTCCAAATAGGACGCTTGGTCCCTTGTGGAAATATGTGGACTATGAAGACATCACGTTCCATATCATGGCAGATGGTGATAAAAAGAACTACTCTAATGGAATCGACTCTACCAGTGATGAAGAGGAAGGAACCGGAGAGAGTTCAAGTGTTGAACTTAAAAGCCCCAAGAAAGGAGGTGATGCAGGAACATCCAAAGGGAATAAGCCCTGAGCTTTTTAACTATTTTTTTGTGTTTTCTTAATTTCGTGAACCACTAAAGTCCTTGGATGGCCAATGAATTTTCTGCATTTTAGTAACGCTATCCGGTTCATACCCGGACAGGCTTATCTATCAAATTTCACTTTGTCCCATGCTTGTTCTCAATTTTAATGGCTAATGTTTAAAGAGCCCTAACTTACTTCAAAAATATTTAAAATGAGAGAGTTCAATATCTCTGATGACATGTATTTAATGGACATCATTCAACCAGACTAATCTGATATGTCAAAGACCCTTAGTATTAAATTGAAGACTTGAAAAGAATTGTAATCAAACCACATCGAATGTTTTAAGAAGGCATCATATTTTATTGAAAAAACCAGACACCTCATTAGAACCTCCCCGAGCCACCAGGGTAGGAAAGAGTATGCCCCCTAATATTTACATTGACTTTAAACAAGTAAATATTTACACAACTTTCATTCTAGATATAACCTGAGGTGTTCAATATTCCATGGGTTCTTCAAAACTCTTCCATCTTTGTCTTGAAGCCTATATGTCCCAGGCTTAAGCTTTTCGGAGACCTCATAAGGGCCTTCCCAGTTCGGAGCTAGTTTGCCGAACTGTTTTTCCTTAGTATGCAAGAAAACCTTTCTTAACACTTTATCTCCTGAATGAAAATCCTTTCTCTTGATCTTGGAAGCAAACCTTCTCCTCATCAAGCCTTGGTAATTGGTGGTTCTAAGATGAGCCTTAACTCTTCTTTCTTCTATTAAGTCCAACTGACTCCTAATTGCCAATTCATTGGCTTGTTTGGAATAGTTGTGGACTCTGTATGATGGTAGGGTTGCTTCTATAGGAGTAATTGCATCCATCCCATATACCAAAGCAAAAGGAGATTCTTGAGTAGCAGCCCTAGGAGTAGCCCGGTATGCCCATAATACTTCTTGCAAATAGCTTGGCCACTTCCCTACAACCCCTTCTAAATTATTTTTTAAACCGGAAAAAATGGTCATGTTTGCCACTTCAACTTGGCCATTTTCTTGTGGGTGGAAAGGAGAAGAGAAGCAATTTTGGATGCCCCTAAAGGCACAGAAACTCTCCATATCATTGTTATCAAATTGTGGCCCGTTGTCTGTGGTTATCTTTTGTGGAACCACAAATCTGCAACAAATGTTAGACAAGATAAATTTTATAACTGCTTTCGAAGTAGTTCATGTCAGGGGGCTGCTTCTATACATTATGAAAAATAATCAATGGCTACGATAATAGTCCTGCATCCCCCGGATGCCATTGGTAGAGGCCTAACTAAATCCAGTCCGCAACGAGCAAAAGGCACTGGCTCAGAAATTGACTCCATAGGAACTGCTTGGATATGAATTTCGTTACCATACCTTTGGCATGGATCACATTTTTCACCAATTTCTTAGCATCTGCCATCATGGATGGCCAATAATATCCGACCAATAAAACCCTTCGGGTTAGAGCTCTATAGCCATAGTGTGTTGATTCCTCTCCATCATGTAGTTCAGATAAAAAAATTTGGGACTTTTCAGTCCCCAAACAACGCAGGAGAGGTCTGTTGAACGACTTTTTATAAAGAACCTCTCTTATGATCAAGAAACCACGAGCCTTGTGCTTCATTTTCCTTGTCATAGCCTTCTTCAGAGGCAGAATTCCATCAGAGATGTATTGAAGAAGAGGAAATATCCAATCTTTGGATTGAACCACTTGTACACTCAAGCTCTCCTCCTCTTACTTGTTCTTATTTGATTGTATGGATGGGCATTCTTGTACATTAATCCATGGGTAGGACTCAGAGTATTCTATGGTTGCTAAAGAGTCTGCCAGCATGTTTTCCAATCTAGGAATATGCTCATAGCAGACACTTTTGAAGTTGGTTGTTACTTCTTTAAGAATGAATAAGTATTTGATCAAATGCTCCTTCTTAGCTTCAGACTGACCTTGAGCATGATGGATAAGAAGCTGAGAATCACTCATCAATCTAACTCTTTTAGCCCTCACACAGAAAAGCTAACTTAAGAACAGTTATAGCGGCTTCATATTCAGACTCATTGTTAGACATCCTGAAAGCAAAGCATATAGCCCGATATAATTTATCACCATCTAGAGAGGTTTAAAAAATCCCAACCCCACAACCCATTGTGCTTGATCCACCATTCGTCCAAAAAACCCACTTTTTTTTAATTTTCTCTTCTGAAGCTTGTTTAGTACTTCTGTTTGAATGAAACTCTACCGATAAAGAAGCAACATATTGAGCTTTAATTGTAGTTCGTGGGGAAAATCAATGTTATAATCACCCAATTCCACTGACCATTTGGTCATCCTGCTTGATATGTCTACTTTCTCAAGAACATTCTTCAAAGGAAAATATGTTCAGACGATGATGGAATGAGATTGAAAATATGGCCTCATTTTTCTGGCAGTAATCACTAAGGCTAGTGCCAGCTTTTCAAGCTTTAGGTACCTCTTTTCAGCATCCATCAAACTCTTGCTGATGTAGTAACCGGACGAGGATAATTGTCCACCTCTCTTACCAGTACTGCACTTATAGCACATTCTGACACAACCAAGTATACATAAAGTGTTTCTCCGTCAACAAGCTTAAAAAGGGTTTTGGGAGAAGACAAATGCTTTTTTATTTCATCAAAAGCATGGCTGTATTGTGGAGACCAGTTGAAGTCTTTAGCACCTTTCAAGGTCTGAAAAAACGAGGCACGTTTGTCCGAAGACCTTAAAATAAAATGATTTAAAGCAGCCAATCTTACTGTCAATCTTTGTGCTTCTTTAATATTTCGAGGAGGGTCCATTTTTAACAGGGTATCGAGCTGGTCTGGATCAGGCTGTATCCTTTTTTCACTTATTACATAACCCAAAAAATTTCCGGACTGTACCCCCAAACACACATTTTTCTGGATTCAACTTTAAATTAACCTTTGTCAAGTTGGCAAAAGTTTCTTGAAGATCAGTCAGGTGAAACTTTTCTTCTAAACTTTTAACCACCATGTCATCGATATATACTTCCATATTTCTTGCAATCTAATCAGCAAATGCTTTGTTCACGAACCTCTGATAAGTAGCCCCAGCATTTTTCAACCCAAAAGGCATCACCTTATAACAATGGGGAACCCTTATCTGTAAAAAAGGTAGTGTGATCTTGGTCCTTCAGATCCACCTGTATCTGGTTATACACAGAGAAGGCATTCATAAACGATAATAGCTTGTTTCCAGATGTGGAGTCCACCAACTGATCTATCCAGGGGACTGGATAAAGATATTTTGGGCAAGCTCTGTTGAGGCCAGTAAAGTCGATACACATACGCCATTTCCCATTCTTTTTCTTAAGTAACACTGGGTTGGCTGTCCATAAAGGATAATGAGAATCCTTTATGTTCCCCATCTTGGTAAATCGGTCAACTTCGTGGATTATTACATCAGCTTTCTCCCTCTAACTGAGTAGCTAGAGTGTGAACATGCCTCTTCCTTGAAGAAGAAGTTGGTGCAGTCATAGTGTCCCCCCACCCCCGAATATAGTAAGTGACTCAAAAAAGCTTATGAGTCCGGACACTGTCGTAGCTTGTTCTGTTATGACCCCCACTTTATTCCGGGTTGGATCAGGATCCAGATACTCTGAGTCCACGTCAAATATTTCATAGATCACCATTGCCACCTCCGGAGCTGATGTTCATGCGTTGTTCGTTGGGCCAGTTCGGGGAGCATTATCAAGCCTGTTTCCACTCCCTCTCTTGATATAAGCTCCCAACTTGCCCCTTTCAATAAGATTCTGCACCTCTTGTTTCAAAGCGATGCAGTCTTCGGTGTTGTGGCCAATATCATGATGATACTGGCAAAAACAAGTATTACGACTTTCCCTGGGAGATTGTAGTGCTGCCGGCTTCCGGAAATGCACCTCATCTTTAGTTTTATCATAAATGGTTGCCACACTCTCCTTTAACTCGGCAAACCACTCCGGTTGGACCCAAGGTCCTCGTTTATTTATGGAGTGTTGGCTCTCAGCTGGATTTGGGTGGGATCGAGCCTACTTAGCCCTGTTGGACCCCTGTCCGGTTTCTTTGGCCTTGTATCCGGACTGGTTCTGGTTTGGAGCAGCTGGGGCAGACTTCATTTGTCTGTGTAGACTAGTCTTCTTTGTTTCATCCACGTTGATTTGTTTTCTCACCTGATTTAGCAAACCGCCCCAAGTCATAGCTTTCTTCCTGATACTGAATCTGCTAGATTCCCAGGGTTTAACCCTTGTCTCAAAGAAGCTATTACTACTTGCTCAAAGCAATCGGCTAACCCATTCTTGGTATTTACGAACCAGCTTATATAGTCTTTCAATGACTCATTTGGCTCTTAGGCACAATGGATAATAGTATCTCCATTTCCTTTCACCTCTTTACTCCCCACAAACTTCCTTCGGAAGGCAACCCAAAATGTATCGAAGTTTCTGATACAACCCTGTGGCAAGCTGTTGTACCATTTCAGAGCACTTCCCGTAAAGGATTGGGAAGAGGCTCTACACATAAGTTTATCATCGTCATCAAAATTCATCATAAAATTTTTAAATTGTTCCACATGGTTGTCCGGATCTTTGCTCCCATTGTATTTCTCAATTTTAGTACTGTCAAACCTCTTAGGAAGGTTTTCAGACAGTATTTTGACGTACAATAGCAATTGCCTCCAATTCCGACTACGACTAAAAACTATGTCTTCATTAGGTGTTGCAAAAATACATGGCTCATCATGGAAAGCAAAAGGATTAATCAACAGTTGGTCCACATGCCTGTGACTATGGTTGTGGCTATGGGACGACCCTTTTCCCAAATGCCTCTTTAGTCTCCCATGTATATCTCTCTTTCTTGAATAATGGACATCCCCTCATCATTGCTTGATTACAAGGACTCCTCAAGCTCATCCTCGTTCCAAGAGCTACTGGAGGACTCATATTCTAAGCTCTCCACCGGCTTGGACCGGTGAGACTTCTTGGAACTGGCATGGGTATTTTTTGTGCTCAAATGAGTCTTTGCTGACTGGTCATTCTCCCTTGGGTTGTCAGTATGGTGAATGGCTGATGCCTTTGAATTTTTCTTTAAACCCATCTCTGCCTTTCTAGCATCCCTCAACGCTTCTGTTTCAGCTTTCAACTTATCTCGCTCTTTGGTAGTGTATTCATCGTGTTCCCCCACCACCTCGAGCAAATGTGGTAGAATTGCTTGCTCGTTCGGATCCATCCGAACATGGTTTTTTTGCTGGTTTTGAATGCTAGATTCAGGCACCTTCTCCTCCCACTGTGGTCGCCAATTTGGTAAGGTTTATTTTAAGCTGAGGGTAATTTTGTCAAGTGTTTTGGAAAGTTTTGAGAGTATTAAATGTTTGAGTGTTTAGTAGTGAGAGATTTGAGCTGCCTGGTTGTATAAAATGTTCATTACCCTCATTAATGAAAGAAGTTGGGGTATTTATACCCTTAATGATGGACTCATGGGCTTTCGGGTCAAATTATGGAACCAGGTCAAGTTTAAGGACCCATTTACTTAATAAGCTGATTAGCACATAGCTTAGTCAAAAGGTGTTTAGTCATTTATACTTTTTTCCTATCCGGATAGTTCAGTGGGCAGTTTGTGTCTGAATTTCCCTTGTCTGAAAATCGCAGTATGCAGTGGTGAAGTTATCCGAACTCATCAGTGTCAACTAACTGTGTCGAGTTTAGTTGGTTAGTACTTCAATTGCTTAAAGTTTTAACAGTTGGTTTCGGATGGTATGTCAATGTGTCTTATCAATATTTATGTTAAAAAAATATGACTCGACATTGAACCGATACGCTAAAGTTTGTGCAAAAACTACTGTAAAAACACTTCATAATTAAAAGTATTGACCAACTAAAATCGACGCACATATTCGACACTGGTTTTTAAAAGTAGGATACATGTGTCGACATAAACAATTACCGTTTTTATAGGACCAGAAAAAAAAAATTATAAACCAAATCCAATAAATGCATAAATACAACACTTAACCCATACAACAAACAACGTAATTCATACAATACTCACACCACTAAACAACAAATGAAAGTTTTAAATGCGACATTTTTAGTCTGCAGATAAATCTTTTACTCTACGATCTAGTGTAATTACTTACTGAATTTTCATAAATAAGGCAATCTGGTCCAATAATAGAGTCATTCATTTATCCAAATTTTCTTACCGACCATATATTTTTCAACCATGATGAATAAGAAGTAGCGGTGTGTTTGAATGAACATTATTTGAATATAAATGATAATATATAACATAATATTGTTATGGATTTAATATATAATTTAATCCATGAAACATTTTACATTAACAAAATGAATTTTGTTCACATGAGCGATGCAAACTTTTTTTCTTTTTATGAGAGGATACATACCATATTTTAAAGATAAATAATTAACGTAATAACGAATAAAAATTGGGTATTTTCATCTATTTTTTGGATCCGACATAAACAACAATGCATTTTCGCCTCTTTACTTTTTCATATACAAATTGGCAACCACCGTAAACAACTTCCTATAAAGGAAATTCTGAAGCAATTTCATTCATTAGTTGTTCCCTCATACACGGATATGCCTCTTGACTTCCAAAAATAAAGTGAGCAATAACCCTAACACTGCGTTGAATATCCAATTTTCATTTTTATTACCTTGGAAACGAACTGATGCAAATAATCGAGAATATGGTCATAATAAAATAATTCTTCTTTAACCTTTTACGTAACTTTTTGTTTTTTGTGTGTTTTAGGGGGTTTTGATATTTTAGAAGACATAATTCTATTTGTTTGACTAGTTAATGCTCTCACGGTACTTATAATTATTATCGAATATATAATGGTGTAGTGCGAGAGTGTGTTATTGCTACTGGTCTCTTTGATCGCATGCTTAAATAATTATTTTAACTATTTCGTTGAACTATCATTAACAAGATTTTTTCCACATCCTTTCATTTTGACAAGTTATTTAGGGGGCATCATGGGTTTGTTTAGTATCAGTTACTTCAAGCCCTTTTAATACTATGTAAAGTCTCTATTTCAGATTATACTCACGGACTAAAGTTTTTCATTTTGGAAATATTTTTCTACAAATTCATCTTCATCGCACACGCCTTTCATAACAAAGATAATAGTTTTCCACCTCTTATGATCATAAATAAATTTAAAATACGACTCTCATTTACCATCATGCTTATCTCACATGTATAAAGCAATCCATAAGTGTATCTAACAACATATCCGTAATTGACTTTTGAAAAAAAAATGGCATCTTTGTATCGTTTGAGGTTTAAGGTACTATTATAAACAAATTAAAATATTTTCTTATATTTATTAAGGGATGATTTTATCTTCATATGTTGCATACCAAGCAAAACGTGAAGTTTTATCCAAAATTATTCAAAGGTTAGTCAACTCGTTGGGATCTTTAATGATTAATGTTGTCCTTTAGCACTAATAATAATAATAATAATAGTTCGTATATATTATTTGAATATTACTTTCATATATAATAATGAATGAGTTTACCGGTTAGTTTTCATTTTTCCATACTGCTTGACAAGGTTTATATGTGCATATAAAAAAGTTTCACCGTATGATTTGAGCTAATTAGTTTCAGCGTACACCAACGCATTTCGAATATGCTTTATACGTCTCCTTCATTAGTGTTATACTTGTATGCAACTCGAAAATATTTATCGAATACATGACCAAATTCCAATAAGCAAGAAACTTGTCTAACTCATGTTCTTCTTCGAATAATTATTTCTTTGTATTCGCAAGCTGCTTATATACCACTTTCACAACAAGTGTTTAACTTTTTAAAATATCTTGTCACTTGCTCTGATCAACACAAATTTCCCACATGTCAACATAAAAATAGGTAATGGCCATTCGTTTTTTTTCATGAGACACTGAAGATGATTTATCACTCAGATGCAATTGTCCAGCTTTTTCGCACCCATAAAAAGTTGATATGCAAAATGTTAAACATGTCGATGCAACCCTACCAATTTGAAACATTGGTATTGTATATCTCGTAGTCTTGTACGTACCATTCATAATCAATACATATGGGACTGTATTTAGGAGGTCGGATGTGCAAAAATATATATAGGTGATAACTTCATACTTTGGCGCTTTCATCTGATGCAACATGACGTAGTTATTTCCATTCAATTTATCCAACCAAAACTGCATGGGTGACTAACCACATATTTCTAGCGTATTGTTTTTATATCTTGCATTATAAATAGTACATATGTTCGATATGTTCTCGGGTTTCTCATTTCTCAAACTGGTTAAAACTTCACAAAGACAGGAACTCGTCATAAAAAAATTATGACTAATTCGTCTTCGTCTGATTTCAAAATTTTCACTTCTAAACATCATTATAAGAATTTTCACAACCTCAGATTATATTTTTCGTATAAAACTTGAATGGTCCTTAATTCCCTTTCGACTTAAATAGAAAAATATTTACCGCTAAAATGATGTTCACTTTTTCTTTTTGTCCTTTAGAGTCCTCTCTTAACAGTAAACTACTTAGGATTTTGCATATACGTTTTAATTTCTCACAATTATAATTTTGGATTTCTTCCGTATTTTTCGTTATACAAATCGTATATCCCATACATTTACTGATTTGTCATGTTTATTTACGTTTTGAATGGTGAATCAATATTTTTTATTTTAATTTTTTTATAAAGTAAACTATATACCATATATTAATACAAACTCATCCTGTCTCAGTTTATATGTTTCTAATGCACATCATATATGTTTTATCTAATTTTTTGTTTTTACAACATATAAATCAGGACGGACAAATATATTTCATCAATATAAAATAAAAGTAGAAATTAGTTGTCACATATACAAATCATGAAACCATATTCAGCCATAAAGTTAAATTACTACTACTACTAGTCTACTAGTGTCTTCTTGAATTTCAGTTGAAACTCGTGTCGAAAAGGGAGCATCAATCGATGACGCGGATCTCTATTTTATTTCTACTTTATTTCCACCAAAATTTAGACAAATGGTTGCGAAACAGATTGGGTGTGTTTTACTCTAAACTCTAAAGTATCGAATGTTCAAGAACAACACTCCATTAAATTGACAATATCTATGCGTATGGGTAAACGATTTTTCTTTTATTATATATCTATATAATATATATATATATATATATATATAGAGGTTTCCGCTAAATTCCCGAGAAAAACTATAACCGGTCCGAAAAATTAAAAGATTTTTGACTTTTTTTTTAAATTTAATTTAAATTTTTTTTGTTTAGTCATCTTTGGACAAAATACAATGAGTGCGTTCAGAGTAAACCATCAGCCTGACGCAATAGTCGGTAAACCAACGCGAGAAGGTAAACCACAAGGTGACAGACTCAGCCGAAAAAGTATATGCAGAGTGACTCGCACTCATGAACTTTGGTCACAAACATGTTTTACACAACCAACTCGGTTACCCCATTAGTGGATGAAAAAGTTCGTCCCGACAGAAATAAAAAAATATTCTCAATATGCTTTTAAATTTAACACAAATTTGAGAGTTGTTAATTTTTAGACCAAATTTAACCAAACCATATATATATATATATATATATATACATTTTCGGACATCGAAAAAAAGTTATGTTTGTACTTATTTATATACGAGAGAAGTACCAGTAAATATTCACTCAACTACTCGAAATTAGGATAGTGTCACTTGGTACCTCTATCTAAAATTTGGACAAAAATACTCTCGACTATATATATTCGCTAGTACTTTCACCAGTACTAACTTAGAGTTGTTTGTGACTCAATAATGTGGCAGTTGTTTACAACTCTCTATTTCGTGAAAGTTGTGTGCAAGTCTATTATCTAAGAGTTGTTTACAACTCTCTCGATTTCCTGAGAGTTGTTTGCAGCTCTCTCTATTTCCTGAGAGTTGTCTGCAACTCTATAATTTGGAAATTGTCTACAACTCTTTTTATTTCTTGAAAGTTGTTTTCAAAAAACTCGCATGTTACTCTTTAAATTTTATTTTAAAAAAAATTCAAAAAATATCATCAATTGATCTGGTTTTATTCATTTTAAAAAACAAAAGTGATAGTACTTTCATATATTTTTTCCGAATTTCAGTTTGAAAGATATGGATATTTCGAAAAATAAAATAAAATAAAAAGTAAAATAAAAAAAATTTAGTTACGAAGTTGTTGATAAAAGTTAGTTATAATATTAAAATAATGTTAGGTATTATATAAGAGTTAATAACTGAAATCGATATTAAACGGTAATAGAACGAAATTTAGATACTAAATATTTATATAATAATTCAAATATATAATAATTGAATGGATATTTTTAATGTAATTTATATATATATTTAAAAATTAAATCGCCAATTAAAAAAAATTGAACAGTACGTAATAGTGATTGGGCATCCGTAGTATTTATCATATAAATAAATATTTAGGATAAGATATAAAATAAAGGCAACACGGTCTGCCGACTTATCTGTCTGCCATATCTGGCACGCTGACAGTGACTCTTCTGATGGACGGTTCTTTTACGACGAATGAAATGAGTTTAATATTGAGAGATCGTATCGGATAGATTCACATCGGTATTCGCGATACTTACTGAAAATTTCACCCAATCAATACATATTTTGGTGGTGGGTTTTGGCTAAACTATTTGACACTAAAATTATAAGTTTTGATGAGAAAAACAAATTTATTTGTTTTTATTTTATTTTATTTTATTTTATTTTATTTATTATTTAAATTAAATTTGATTATTTTTCATTTTTTAGAAAGATTAAGGAAAAAATTATTTATTTTAAAATTAATAAAATTCAATACAAATTTATTATAAACACTAAGTTTTTGTCCAAAATCATGAAAAAGAAAATTAAACAAAAAATATAATTTAAAAACAATTAGAATCTTTAAAAAAAATTCAAAATGGAAAACAGTAAACTTATTAATAAAACTGATATTTACAAAAAAAAAATAGCTAAACTTAATTCATTAACAACATTATGCGATTCTTTGACTTTTTCTTTATCGTTTTTTGCAATGTGTATCGACGATACAAGATAATGATATCGGAAATTATTATATCGCCGGTATTAAAATAAAAAACTTTAATTTTAAAAGAATAGGGTATCGTATCCGCGATATTTTTTGTGCCGATTGTATGAAACTGCACTGACAGTGTGAACATTTTATACCAATGGTGCAATGTTGGTATGAATTATTTATACAGCTGGTTTTAGAATAAGAGAATTTAAACTTGTAGAAGAGTAACTGCGGAAGTGTATCGTCGATATTAAATTTTAATACAGCTTGTTTGAAACTTCACCGATGGTGCATAATGTTGTGTTTATGGAAGATCATATATTTCATAACATTGATAAAAGTCAGAATTCAGTGCCTATATCTGACAACGACTTGGTAGATTTTTGCTTGCACATACTCCTATGAAGTTGAAGAAAATTCAGATGGTGACTCATCTGCTTCAAGAGATCTGCATATTTTTTATACCAGAGATCATGATAATGATTTCGTGGAGGAACAAGAAGGAAGATTTTGTTTGCAAGTCTATTTCCTGTCAAAGTGGTATCAAAGCTATTGGTTGTGTATTTGTCTTGTATCAAATTTGAAGGTGAATACAAGCATAATGGTGACAACGAATGATTTGAATTACCATATACGAAAATCGAAGATGAAAGATCTTCTTTATGTTAAAGGTTTCCATTTACCAGTGTTCGGTGATGAAAAACCTACAAATAAGTCTGATGCATAATGGATAATTATTCATTGACAGGTTTGTGGCTTTATTCGGCAATGGGTTGATGATAATGTGTTGAATAATGTTGTAGACGAAACAGATGCAAGGACTTTATGGAGTAAACTTGAAGAGTTATATACTTGGAAGACAAGAAACAGTAAGTTAATTTTGTTCAAACAGTTGATGTATCTGAGGTATCAAGATGGATCACCTCTTAGAGATCACTTTAATACCTTTCAAGACTTGATTAATCAATTGGCTACTATGGGTATCAAATTTGATGATGAGGTTTTGGATTTCTGGTTGCTTGGTTTGTTCTCAGACTCGTGGGATACTTTCATAATGTCTCTTTCTAATTCAGCTCCTGAAGGTAATATTTCAATTGCTTTCGCTAAAAGTAGTGTGCTAAATGAAGATTTGAGAAGAAAACAGTTGGCTTCTCTTCACATTCAAAAAATATAGTCGTTGAGAGACGTGGTAGAAATAAAAATCGCGGTTGGAAAACTAGAGGTAAAAGTATAAGCAAGAGTAAGAACAAGTCTAATAAATTTGCAGATTTGGAGTGCTACTACTGTTATGAGATTGGGCACACTAAGATATTTTGTCCTAAGTTGAGAAATAAGAATAATTTTAGGAAATCCAACAATGGTAAGGAAGAAAAGAATAAGGAGAAAAATTATTATGAAAGTGGTGACGAGAAACATGTTGCTGCGGTTTCAGAGAGTTACTTCATTGTTATTGGTGATACTATTGTGAATTCTGTGTCTGATGAAAGTGGTTGGATAGTTGATAGCGGTGTTACAATTCATGCCACTTCTTGTAGAGAATTTTTCTCATCTTACATCTCTGGTGACTTTGGTTATGCAAAGATGAGAAATAATGATTTGTCTAAAGTGATTGGTATTGGTGATGTTTATCTAGAAAAAAGGGTGCAAGATTTATTTTGAAAAACATATACCTGATCTTTGATTGAATTTGAGCTCTACATGGAAGCATGATGATGAAGGCTATTGCAGTATTTTTGTGAATGGGCAGTGGAAACTTATAAATGACTCATTGGTTGTGACAAGATGACAAAAATGTTATGCCCTCTACACCATGTCTGCAATGGTGCATGTTGAGAAGATCAATATTGTTAATGATGAAGCAATGGTTGATCAAATACCCAGTCACATCAGCGAAAAATGATTAGATATTCCAAGGAAGAAACAATACATTCATGGGATACATAAAGCTCATTTTAAAAAGTGTGTACATTGTTTGACTGGAAAGTAGAATATAATGTCTTTCAAGAGCTCGAATCCTTCAAGAAAACCAAGCTTGTTTGACTTGGTACGTACTGATGTTTGTGGTCCTTTCAAAACCAGAATACTTAGTGGTTGTCTGATCATTCCAAGAAAGTTTGGGCTTACACTTTGAAAACAAAAGATCAAGTGTTAGATGTCTTTAAGCAGTTTCAAGCTTCAGTTTAGAGACAAACTAGAAAACAATTGAAGTTCGTTAAATGATAATAGGGGAGAATACATTGGTCCTTTTGATGATTATTGTAGACAGCAAGGTATTCGACATCAAATGACACCTCCCAAGACTCCTCAATTGAATGTCGTAGCTGAGAGACTAAACCGAACATTAATTGAAAGGCTAGATGTCTTCTTTCACAATCACAACTCCCTAAATAATTTTGGGGTGAAGCTTTGAATACTGTGGTACATGTCTTGAATCTTAGTCCTTATGTACCTTTAGATAGAGCTATCCCATATAGAGTTTGGACAAGTAAAGATGTTTTTTATGATCATTTGCGTGTCTTTGGGTGCAAAGCTTATGTGCATATTCTTAAAGATGAGAGGTTTAACCTTAATTCGAAGACAAGACAATGTGTATTCATTGGTTATGGCCTTCATGAGTTATGGTACAGATTTCATGATCAAGTTAATAAGAAGCTTATTAGGAGCATAGATGTTGTGTTTATGGAAGATTCGATAGTTCATGATATTGATAAGAGCCAGATTTCAGTTCCTATGTATGACAATGACTTGGTAAATTTGGGGCATATTTCGCTTACACATACTTCTACAGAAGTTAAAGAAAATTCATATGGCGATTCATCTGCTTCAAGAGGTTTGCATATTTTTTATACTGGTGATCATGATAATGATCTCGTGGATGAACAAGAAGGAAGATTTCTTTTGTAAGTCTATTTCTTAGGAATGACGCTAATGTGCCAAAAAAATATATCTAGACAAGTAATCTATAATTCGTTGCGGTGAGGTGTGTCAAAATAACACGTTTTGTGTAATATCATATCGTTTATGACAAATAAGTTTTACATGTATAATAGTCGAAAATATTACTTTTTAAATTGTTTTAGTTTTGAAAAATCTTCAGAAAAAAAACAAGACATGAAAATTTTAAATCATCTAAAGTAATGTATAAAGGAATTTATTATATAAATATATTTATTATATTTACTAAATTCAGTAAAACTCAAAGTTTTTATTTTTATTGCTTACATTAAGTTAAGACTTGTTACTTTTCATGGGGACTCAAGTAATTGTAACCGTGTATATATATTTTTTGAAAAAATATATTAAACATGTTTAAAATTACTTTAACATTTTTATTGGATACCCGACTACAAGTTCAAGTAAGATTATTAGATGTTATTTTTATCTTCTAACATTAGAAAAAATAGATTCCATCATAAACAATTAGATACCATCATAAACAATTAAACGACGATAATAAATTCATGAATCAAAATCTTATCCGCCTTGATCTTCACAAAGTGGCAAGATTGATTAAATTTTATCATGAATTTCATCACCACTACTCTAAAAAATTACATATTTTTAAAAACTTGGATAAAATTCATAAACTAATCGATAAAAATGTCTATACATAGAGAGAGAGAAAAAAAACCGACCTAATATCGATCTCATGATTTTTACACTAATGAAAATTTAGTATTTATAATATATGAGTTTAAATACAAAACTAAAGACACTATTTATAATTTGGTACCTTACTATTTTAATTTTAAGTTCTTATATGAAAACACTATTTTATTCTTAATTAATGAACTTTCAATAATTGTAAATAATTTTGCATTCATAAAATTATATTTTCAGAAGTCTCCAAGAAATTATATCAAAATTTCCTCATTCATGAATAGACCATCAAAAGATAAATTGTTATAAATCCGAGAAGTCTACATTAGAGGAAGTTTAAAAAAATTAAAATAAAATAAAAGAATAATAAAGATGACATAATATATTGAGGATATATTTTGAACGCATCATCTGATTGGTTGCAAGATCTCTACACAAATGAGATTTTGGTACTGAAAATTAGAAAAATCTCGATTTAAATGTAAAACTGAAGAAACAAATTACTAACAAGTTCTTGCTCTCTTCATATTTTTATGTGAAGGTTTTATATGAAAAAACTAGTTTTTTTCTTTAAACAACTGTAAATATTTTTTTTGTTTATAAAATTATATTCTCGAAAATGTTCCAAGTTAACAAAAAATTATATTAAAACTGCATTATTCATTCGTGAAAAAACTAGTGAAAGACGAATATAATTTTGGATATTAAGTGGAACATTTGGATCTCATTAGGAAACCAAATAAAATCATAAAGATGAGTTGAACGAAGTTCAATCTTGAAAAATTCAATAGAAGAAATAATTTTAATTGTTGGAGAATAAAAAGTTTGGCTTCCTTAATAGAGAAAGGTTATGTGCTATCGTTGATAATAATGTCAAAGAACTGATTGATGTTGATGTGTTGTCCAATCCCCATAATGACCTGATTTTAATTTTGGGGTACGAGATGTTTCAGGAGGTGTCAGATTAGCCAACGAAGTTAGGAATATAGAATCAACTAGACCTAATGAACATATGATATCTTAAGAATTTGTATAAGATGATAATAGTTAATAGCAAGAAATATGAAGACAATTGGATTACTACAATAGAATCTTTCTTGATTTGAATGTAGTTGGAGTCAATATATAAGATGATGATCAATCAATAATATTTTAAAGTTCTATGTCGAATGTGTATGAAAAATTTATTAACATCTTATTCAACGACAAATATTTGTGTAAAATGGCCGAAGTGAAAAGTGCTTTGAAGTTAAATAATATTCAATGGGAGATAGTTATGAAGAGTGATTATAGAGCTCTCATACTGAATATGAGAAATATGTTTGGAATGATATATTCCATCATAAAGAGAGAAAAATGTCGGTCCAAATCAAAGATATTTGTGAGTGTTTCTAAAGTGAGATGTTGGTTTTACAAAAATAAAGGTCATATTAGTAGTAAATGCTCATATAAATGGTCTGAGATGACTATAAATTCACTAATACTTCAATAGATTCTACTTGCAGGTGTAATGATAAGTGAGTTTTAGATTCAGAAGCTTCATTCCACATGACTTTGAACTAACATTGGTCTGAAAATCCAAGATTTTTTGATGATTACAAGTCCATACTCGGTAATTATGAACCATGTGTTGTAAATAGGGTGAGGGACATTTGGCTCAATTTATTTACATCAACTGAAAGAATGATAACAAACAAGAAGTATATACCTGATGTTAAACAAAACCTTACTTTTATTGGCATGTAATATAGGGAAGAATTTACATATAAGAATGAAGATTGTAGACTTAGGGTTCTGCAAGGCTCACTAGCTCTTATACAATTCTATAAGACTAATGATGTATTAGTATTTTTGTAAGGGTATGTAGTTATCAATGATGTGTTTAGTATACAGAGATATTCAACCAAACTGTGGAATATGAGGTTATGATAGGTAGTGAGAAAAGACTTATAGAACTTAGCAAATAAGGGGTGTCTGATAATAACACAGTTCAAAAATTGAGCTTTTGTGAAAGTTGTATGCTAGGTAAAATCAAAAGGGTTAAGTTCTTGATTAACAACCATAGAACTAATTATGTGCTAGAATATGTTCATTCCGATATTTAAGGTCCGGCAAGGCAAGCCACCATGGGTGGTGCAAAGTACTTCATGTATTTGATCAATGACTACTCTAGAAAGGTATGTGTTATATTTTTAAAGACCAATAAATAAAACGTTTAATGCTTTTAGGAACTCGAAGAGACTGATGGAGAAACAGACTTTAAAAATATTGAAAACGTTGAGGACTCACAATGGATTGGAATATGTGAATGAGGAATTCAATGTCTATTGTTCTAAATTCTCAATTTTTTAGACATCAAACCGTTATAGGAACTCCCCAATGGGTTTTGCTCGCTAGGAGGATGAACCGAGCATTGTTGGAAATAGTAAGGTGTATGCTTCTCACAACTGAAATAGGTCAAAAGTTCTGGGAATAAATTATAATGACAACTGCATATATCAAAAACAAGAGTTTATCTATGAAACTGAAGTTTATATATCCACAAGAAGTATGGACTAGAAATATTTTGTGTTGGAACAAATGTGAGTATTCATATGTGTTGTCAGACATGTGGAGCGAGATAAACTTCAACCGAGAGCACTAAATTGTTTGTTCCTCGGCTATCCAGAACGTGTAAAAAGGTATAGATTGTGGAACATGGAAAACAAAAGTTAGAAATGCATTGATTATCCAAGATATTATATTCAACAATAAGGTGATGTTCTTTGTTATGGCGGTGAATATCAAATCTATTACTGTCGAGAAGGATGTTAAATTGATGATGGTTATGAGAAATAGAATAAAGTTGAGGATGCTTCTACTGGAGATGGTTTTAGAGTTTATACTGATACAGCTCATGCAGAGGGAGTTCACCCATTGAATGAGATTAAAAAAGGTCGAGAGTTTGATGTTCAAGATCTTTCGGATATTTAGAATGATGAGCAACATGATGATTTTAACAATTATCAATCAGTGACAAATATGGGTGATTTGCGCACGGTTGTACTACCAAATCCCTTAAATTATTACCATTTCCAATTATTTGTTATTATGAAACTCAATGTCATTACCCTAACAAAATTTCGGTATACTACTTTTTGGTATACCAAATTATTCGGTTCAGTACAATTTGTATGGTTTATTACCGTAAACTAAAAAGAAAATACAACTAAAAAATATAAGATAAACTAAAAACAAAGTTTT
Organism: Limnanthes douglasii subsp. nivea; assembly: GCA_036936605.1. Lineage (NCBI taxonomy): Eukaryota > Viridiplantae > Streptophyta > Magnoliopsida > Brassicales > Limnanthaceae > Limnanthes > Limnanthes douglasii. Next base: position 8,324,803 of record JAUPFV010000004.1, on the reverse strand, counting down.
TTTGAATAGTTTTCTTGGTAGTAGTTAAACAAATAAGAAATATCAAAACATATAAAATTAAAATAAGTATGTTAATTTTTCTTTTCCGAATTTAAGTAGTGTAAATGTATATTTTAATTTAATCTAAAACTTTATACAAAATCAGGTTTCGACAACTTCAACAACTATTACATGTCATGTCATAACTTTGTCTATACTTGTTATTTTAATATGATTTTTTTATATTGGAAGCTAGACTTATAGATCTTCCAATATATATATATATATATAGGAATTTAAATTTTAAGCATTCTAAATAAGTGTATAATCATATTCAAATTTGATCTGAATTTATTTGATGCGTAATCAATTTTTTTTTATAGTTTTAACATATGCTACAAGAAATACAATAACTTTGTCTAGTAATTTAATTTTAATATGATATTTTTTATATGAAAAACTAGATTCATAGATCTCCATTGGCATATATAAGATTTAAATTAACTTTTGTAAAATCAGTATATAATTATATTTTAATTTGACAGCTTCGACGATTGTTACGAGACATGCGATAACTTTGTGTAGAAATTATTTTTGTATGATTTTTTTATTAAAGTTAGGATCACAAATCGTTACAACGATATATGGAACAAAAATTCAAAATTTCTAAATGAATACAAAATTAAATTTTAATTTGATATAAAATAGATTGTTGTAAAATAGAGTTTTGACCGCTTCGACGACTGTTACGATAAATGCGATAAATTTATTTAGAATTTTTATTATAATATGATATTTTATTTACTAGAAACTAGACTCATAGATATTTGATAATTAATGTGGAATTGAATTTTATAAATTATGAATTAATGCATAAACTCTATAAAAATCGGTAAAGTTTGGTTGGACATCGGTATGAGAGGATAATATGACAAACACATGTAGCCCTAGTAATAGATATAATAAGATGCATTAGAAAAAATACATAGAGGTATGACTCTGTTGATCTTATAGGTTATGATTTGTCAATTGAAATACAAGGAAATGCTCTTGAACCCAAGGTTATCACGATTCTAGAAAGAGAAATCTAATTAAAAGCGTCTGGAAGTCATAAGAAAATAACCGAGATATGTTTCAAGAACATGGGCACCTAGATTATGGTTAAGCAACCGAATGATCAGAAGCTTGTTGAGGAAAAATGGATATTCAAGAGGAAGCATGCATTCATGCAGTTGAGTTAGCCATATACAAAGTTAGGCCGATGGCTAATGGGTTCATGCAAAAGGAGGTGTTGATCCCATCGTAATATTCTTACTAGTTATGAAACAAACCTTAATAAGGGTTTTGTTGTCAATTATTTCTAAATTTTGGTATTGAGTTAGATTAAATATATGTTATTATTGACTTCGATCAAATGATATTTATCTTTGAATTTAGTATGATTTTATACTCATCTAATTGTTATTTTAAATTGTTAGCTCGAGAATAAAATTGAGAGAGAGAAAATTGAGAAAAAGAAAATTGTATGTGTTAATGAATTGCTAAAATAGATGGCCCTTAAATAGGATTTATACGGAATTCCTAATGTTTTGTCTAACTCAATAAAGAGGTTCAAATGAAAGTAAATACTCATAAAGACTTGATCTAATCCACTAAATAGTTTTGAACGGAAATAAATATAAAATAAAACGTTTAACTTTTGACACCCTCCCTTAAACTGAGATCTGCATAGGGATGGCAATTCGGGTGTTGTCCGGCCCGACCCGGCTCGGCCCGGTCCGGTCGGGTTTTGTCCGGCCCGAACTTAGAACGGATCGGGTTCGGGTTCAGAAATTGTAACCCGCAACCGGGCCGAGCCGGGTTCGGGTTTCAAATTTGTCCGGCCCGTTCCGGCCCGAAAATCCTAAAATATATATAAAAATAATATTTCTATATATAATAAAAATAATATATTTAAAAAATAAATTAATATATTTAAAATAAATTAAAAAATATTTAAAAATATTAAAATTAATGTCCGCGGGTGGGGCCGGGTTGACCGGCGGACATTAGCGGACGGGCTTGGGTTTTAAAATATGAGCCCGAGAGCGGGTCAGGCCGGGTTCGGGCTCCAGTGTAAAAAAAGCGGGCTCAAGCGGGCCGGCCCTGCGGACGGCCCATTGCCATCCCTAGATCTGCAGATATCAGTTTAAAAGAAAGAATTAAACCCTCTAAAAACTATTTTGGGACGGTACGTGAGAAAACTTCAAGTAAACCACACAACTTTACAAATGTAGTCACCTTGAGAGGTTTGGTTTGTATATCTGAAACTTGGTCTTCACTTTGACAATATACCAGTTTGATTGTTCCATCATTACTAATATCTCTCAAAAAATAATATTATGCATCAATATGCTTACTTCTACCGTATAACACAGGATTCTTGGAGAGTTTAATTATTGAGCTGCTATCATAAAAACCTCTAGTAGCTTTGACTTGCTTTAACTGGAGTTCTTCAAGAATGTTTTTCAACCAGACAGCTTGACAAGCACAAGCCGTTGCAGCAATAAATTCAGCTTTTGTAGTTGATAAGGTGACAATTTGTTGCTTCTTAGAAGATCATGAAATAACCCAAGTACCCAACATAAAAATATAGCTTGAAGTTCTCCTTCAATCATCTTGATCTCTTGCATAATCACTTCCAGTAAACCCAAACAGTTATAATTTTTTACCCTTCTTGTACAACAACCCAAAATCTTTAGTTCCTTGCAAATAATGAAGGATTCTCTTGGCAGCTAACAAATGCATTTCAGTTGGATTCCCCATGTATCTAATTATTAAACTCATAAAATACATTAGATATGGTCTTGTTGCAATTAAATACATCAAACTGCCAACAATTCTCTTGTATAGTGTGATGTCTGTTAGAGATATATGGGCTAATGGTGTTAGAGATATAAGGCCTAGCCCCATTAGCCCATATAGTTTATCTATACAACTATTGTTTATAGATAACTATATGGGCTAATAGGGCTAAGCCTTATATCTCTAACAATGTCCACCTTCTTTTCTCCATGATCTTTGTTTAGCTTCAATCCAAACTTAGTTTGAATGCTTATAGGACGACAATCCTTAATTTGAAACTTATCCAAAATACTTTTCACATACTTCTTTTGAGATATAAAAGTCCCATTTGGTGAGGTTTATTTTTGGTTGAGGGTAATTTCGTCTAGAGTTTTGAGGTATTTCAAAGGTATTTAATGTTTGGATAGATTGTAGTGGGAGAATTAAGCTGCCTGGTTGTATTTAATTTTCATTACCCTCATTAATGAAAGTGGTTGGGTATTTATACCCTTAAGTATGGGCCACATGGGCTTTCGGGTCATGATTATGAATTCGGGTCGAGTTCAAAAGACTCATTAGTTTTTAAGTAGGTAGGTAATTAGCTTAGTCATGAAATGATTAAGTTTTTAATACATTAATTCAGTTCGAATGGTTCAGTGGGTGGATTTAGTCCAAATTGCCCCTGTCCGGTCTTCATAATCAGTGGTGATAAAATCCGGACTCATCACCATTAACTGATTGTGCTACATCTATGTCAATGAAATAATGGATCATACCAAGATCAAACATTTCAAATTCAATCATCATAGATTTTTTGAATTATTTAAACATGACACTATCATTTCTAGTAAATATGAGATCATCTACATATAAGCAAACAATGAGTAGTTTCGTCTTATCTCCAATCTTAACAAAAATTTTGTGCTCGTATGAATATCTGTGAAAGCCTTCTTTCAAAAAATAATCCTTAATGCGACTATACCAAGCTCGTAGAGCTTGTTTAAGTCATAAAGAGCTTTATTTAATCTATACACTTTATTCTCATTTCCAATATTAATATGACTGAAAGGTTGTTCTACAAATACATGTTCCTCCAAGTTTCCATGCAAAAATGTTGATTTGATATCTAGTTGAAAAATAGGCCAACAATTATGCACTGGCAATACGATCACCAATCTGATTGTATCATGTCTTGCAATAGAGTAAAACCTTTTGTATAGTCAATCCCATATTCTTGCTTATATCCTTTAGCTACCAAACACGTCTTATACTTTTCAGCTTCACCATTTTGTTTTTGTTTTGTTTTGAAGACCCACTTTACACCAATTATTTTGTTCTCTTTTGGAAGATCAGACAGCTCCCAAGTATCATTTTTTCAATAGTATTAATTTCATCATCCATCGCCTTCCTCCATTTTTATTTTTTGACATCACTTTCAAATGTTATAGGATCAAAATTTGAAAATAAAGCAAAATAAGTGACTGGATCATCAATTTCAGTTACCTTATAGGCTTCCATCCATGCAAGCCTTTTTCGAATACGAGGAAGAGGTTGAGCTGCTACATCATTAGCTTCTGATGCTTCATCATTAGTTTCGACTATTGTTGGGAAAATTTTAGCAACTGTTGGAGTTGCCTCTGATGAATTTTCAGGCATAAAGGCTGCTGGAGTTGGTTCGCTTTCATAATCATTGTCAAAGAAAAGAACTTAACTAGTTTCTTTCCCATTCTAATCCCAAGTATTTTCTTCATACAAAACAACGTCTCAGCTTGTCCCAATGTTTGAGTTAACGGATTAAACAATTTATAAGATTTGGATGTTTCATTAACCCCAAGAAAAACACATTTTCGCCTTTATTATCAAGTTTCTTCCTTTTGTCATATGGGATATTCGTATTAGTAATGCAGCAAAAAATTCTAAAATAATCTACAGTTGATTTTCTTTCACTCCAAACCTCCTATGGCGTCATATTTTGAACAACATATGTAAAGCTTATGTTCATTATATGAATACTCCAATTTACTGCCTCGGGCCAAAAATATTTTAGAATTCTCCCTCTTGCATGAATGGTTTTCCTCAGTATTGTGATTGACATGAGACATAATAGCATGCTCATTTTTGTCTCTTATTACTTCATTTTCATGAGGTAACACTTCCTGCATATTGAGATCCATATCCTAATGATTCATGAACTTCGTATTACAAGTAAGGTTTTAAATAGAGCTATTCACGTACCTTTACCTCCCACTGTGGTCGCCAATTTGGTAATGGTAAAACTCGGTTCAAGGGTAAAACTGGAAGAAAACCTTTAGCTTGTTAACATTTAGTATTCTTGTAAGAAGTTTTGAGAGAAAGGAGGGATGTGCTTGTATTTAATGATTTTGGTAAAATCCCAACACCTATTAATGATGTTGATTGGGGTGTTTATATTGTTTTTCCCTGACCCATGGCTTGTGCGGGATCTTATAGTCAGGTTTATCATACGGGCCACAAACCCAAGAACTATCGTGCTAAACACATAGTTGAGTCATTGTTCCACTCAAGTTACTGCTCAGTCATTGACTTGTATTCAATCGGTCCGGAATGCCCTTCAGATAATATCAGAATCACCATAATATGCTTTCAGTGATATCCGAACTGATCAGGTTTAACAAATAAAGAGCTTTCAATGCAAGTTAATACTCACAAAGATTTTGTCTAACCCACTAAATAGCTTTGAATGTAAATAAATATAAAATAAAACGTTTAACCTTAACATAAATTAATAAATGAATAAAATACTCTAATATTATTTATTTTTATGCCTTGTAGAAAACTGGAAACATATCTATTAACATCAAAAATAGAAGAAGAAAAAAGTGAGAATAAATCAAACAACTCAAAAAAAAAATTAAAAAAAGATCAAATAAAAAAAATGAAAAAAACAAATAAATCATAATAATAAGATACATAAAAATATAATAATTAAAATGTTACATGGTTCCAAATAAAATAAAATATATTTTATTATTTTTTATACCTACACCCATATCAAAATGATAATCTAATATGCTTAGTAAAAAGGGAGATAAAAAAGATAACTAAAAGTGCAATAAATAATATGTCCTTATCTTTTTGCCAATAATGGAGTGTTTTATTATATACACGAAACATAGTCATTAAATTTAATATATAGATTTATTTAGATGTAAAAAGACCCGAATGTCTTTTGCTTTTTTGAAGAGGCAACAGTTAAGATGATACTAACATCCAAGTCACACCAACCAAGTTGCCGATCTGTCCACTACAAAACTTAATATGCAATTTTATCTTCATTTTTATAGGTGAGTGTGTCAAACTATTGAACTTTTTCAAATCTCTTTATATCTTCTAAAACAAAAGGTGAAAGAGGTTCGAACCATATATTATTGATAAAATGAAGATTTATAAATTTATCTTTAGGATTGCTTTAAGAATTTTAAAATATAGATTCTGTAAGGAATTTAAAATTTGTCTGACTAAATAAAAAATTGTAGTTTTGGTTTTAGATTTAAATTAAATTATATATATATAGAGAATAATTAATTACTTTTAGATTAAAAGTGTCACACCGTTTTTTCAGCAGTTTTATGTTTTGTCTTTTAAATGTTATAGTTTTGAAATTATATCTCCGAAAATATATTCAGAAATATCATTATTTTTTAAGACATATAAAATTAGATCTATGAAATATAATTTTTTGATTTTTAACCTTTTTTAGTTGCGTAATTGTGTTGCGTAATAAGTGTGGAAATCGAAGGTGTTCCAGCTGTTGAATTATGTGTAATTTTGGGTTACGAAAAAACAATTGTGTTAAAGTTGCAGAATGATGTGTAATCGGATTGAAAAAAAAACAATTGTATTCTAGTTACAGAATTATGTGCAAATGAGTTGCGTAAATAAGAAGAAAACAGTTACGTAAATACGATTTTAGTTGTGAAAAAATAATTTTATCTATTTGCAAAATTATGTGCAAATGACTTTCCTTAACTAGTTACGTAAATACGATTTTAGTTGTGAAAAAATAACTTTGTTCATTTGCAAAATTAGTTGTGAAGTTATGTGTAAAATGAATTACGTAAATAAGAGAATAATAGTTACATATTTAGAATTTTGGTTGCGAAATAAGCGTGGAAAAAGCAATTATGTATCAGTTATGGAATTGCATACAATTTGGATGCTAAAAAAACAATCGTATTCAAGTTGCGTAATTACATGTAATTTGGTTACGAAAATAGAAAAACAAATCTCCAAAAAAATCACTTATGATTTTTGTTTTGTTTGTTTAAATAATATAAATATTTATTTTTAGATTTTTGAGTTAAAAATCGAAAGATATCAAGTTTTAAAATTAAAATTAACTAATTATTAATGTGTTCATAATATCGTTAGAAGCATTTATGTTTTTTGTTGTTGAATAAAATACATTAAAAATAAAGGTGTGAGTACAAATACATAGGTAGACCCAGATGGTTGACATTAAAGCCATAATAAAACAAGAAAGAAATAAGCATACCGAGCATGCAACATTAACAATATGACAAAAAACATAGGCTCGTAAAAATCCAACACGTAGGCGGGACTAGTGTAGAAAAGAAAATTGCGTATTGAAAAAGAAAATAAAATTAAGTTCGAGGATATGAGGTTGGAAAAAGCTAGGCGATCTTCGTCCCAAGGAAACTGAAAGATCATCTAGCAAATGATACGAGACAGTAGATGTCAGGATCGAAGGGGAGCCAAAGATTCTGTTGTTTTTTTCACCCCATATACAAAAAATAGTAGGGCCAAAGCAGCCCCGCCAAAGATGGTGGGAGCTAGAGAGGGGACAATTAGAAGCTTTGAGGAGCCACACGAACCAATTGAAATTATTATTGAAGAGGAACCCAATATTGGAAGTTGCGAACTCCCAAATTCTCCGGTGAAACTAGAATCATAGAGAATATGATTGATAGTTTTATCGACGGAAGTACAAAGATCACAAGTTGGGGGGAGTATTAATACCCTAAGACATAAGTTTGTCGTAGGTTGTCAGCTTACTATGGATGACAAACCAGAAAGTAAAAGAATGACGTTGAATGTTAAACTTATGTCATACTAACCCCACCCAATAGACACAGGGGACGAGTGTAAGAATAGCAGAGTATGTGTCATTGTTCGTGAATTTGGGGGATCCATCATTAACAATCTAGTAATGGATATTTTCGAGGAGGATGCTTGAGGGAGGGAAAGTTAAGATGATGTTGCAGATTTCGAGAAGATTATTTTGGTTTCTAACACTTGCGTATCTTATATTAGAAGGCCAGATCCAACGCCTATCGAAGATAAAGTCATAAACATTAAGGTTCTTACCCAACCTTGAGTCGTAGATGATACTGTGCCTGTAGTGAGAAGTAAAAGAAGTGGTAAGCAACTAAGTAGTCTTACCATTCCTAACCGCCACCCTGTAAAGATTACTAGTCAGAGGCCTAAGCGATAAAATTTTCCTACAAGTCCATGAGGGAGAATATCCATGTTTAATATTCTAAAAGTTATCATTTTTAATTTTCTTAGATTTAATCCATTCACAACAGATATAGTTGGAATTACTATTAATAATAAACCAAATATGTTTAAGGACGGTCACCCGATTCCAATTTTTTAGATACATAATCCCAAGGTCGCCTCCAAAGTGGGCAAGGTAACAGTGGAACAAGCCACTTTGGCCTCCGAGACTTTCATCTCGTGTTCAAACAAAAAAAGACAAAGGTATTGGGAGAGTTTTTTGAGAATTATCGAAGGGATGGTGAAAATGGATGACTAGTAAACTTGACCGGACAAGAGGAAAAACTTAATGAGTTGAAACCGACCAACTTATGAGAGGTGTTTGGAGGTCCAAGAGCCAATTCTAGCAATAATTTTGTGAAGAAGGGGTCGACAATCAGTATGTGATAATCGACTTATGAGCAGATGAACTCCAAGATATTTGACTGGGAGATAACTAACCTTAAAGCCTATGAGGTTGACGAGATCAAACTTAAAAGTAGGGTTACTCCCAGATAGGATAATCTGGCTCTTATTATGGCTAACTTGGAGTCTAGAGAGCATAAAGAAATCATTAAGGCCTTCTTTTATAAGAAAGAAAGAATTAATATCACCATAGAAGAAGATTATTAAATCAGCCGCATATTATAGATTAACTTTGAGCTTATGACACTTCCAATGGAAGTTTAATTTACTATCATTACTTTTATCCTTGAAGATTTCAGTTAGAATTTGCATAACAAGAACAAAGAGGAAGAGGGAGAAGGTCCTGTTGTCTGAGTCCTTTATTTCTTTGAAAAAAACTAAAAGTGTCACCGTTGACATTGATGCTATATGAGAAGGTCACAGTGCCTTAGATGATTGAAGTGATTATCTATTTCGAGAAATCCATGGAGACAAGAATATCAAGAATGAGATGTTATCTAACGATGTCAAAGAGTTTAATTAGGTCAATCTTTAAAGCGACCATGTTGCCTTTGGAGTTAAGAAGATACTCCTTAAGAAATTCTTGAGAAAAAAAAATGTTATCAGAAATATTTTACGAGCCACGAAAGCCGATTGAGATTTATCTATTAGGTTAAAGACAAAGTCTTTAAATCTGTTGGAAATAATCTTAAAGATTATTTTATAGACGATGTTGTATAAAGAAATGGGTCTGCAATCAAAGGTATAAGAGGGTGAGTCGGTTCAAGGGATAATGGGTATGGAGGTAGAGTTCCAAAAATGATCCATATGCTTTGAGTTGAGCAAATCAAGAACACCATTACAGATGCCGTTACCCATAATGGTCCAAGAATTTTTTTAAAATGCAGAGTTGAAACCATCAGGATTAGGGGATTTATTATTGTCAATACTAAAGAGAGCATATTTGATCTCATCACGGGTAACGAGACGAATCATAGAGGATTTGTCTGAGGGGTTAACTTTGGTAGAGATAAAGGAGAAGACTCTAAGACCAAGATATCCGAGGGGGTGCCTCGTGCCAAACAGAGCTTTGAAGTGGCTGACCAAAACATTGGAAATGCCAGAGGGATTGGTGATTAGATCAGCACAATAACTCAAGATTAAGGCAATTTTGTTGCGCAATCGTCCGATTTTGATGCTATTGTAGAAGAATTTTAAATTCTTATCCATAAGCTTGAGCTAATTTTCCTCTATATTTTTTCTTAAAGAAGGGTTTTCCAGCTCTGCTAAGGAAAAAAGGTCGAGGAAGCCTCGATCTAATGAGAGATAAAGGTAAAGGAGGGCTTGGGCAGTGAAGAAATCCTTCTTAGCATTAGATACTCTCGAGCTAATATCACTATAAGATTTGTGGTTGAGGTCTTTAGGGACAAATTGGATTGAGGTGAGTTTTAAAGATACGAACTTCATCCCCCGAGCGGGGTAAAAAATGTTCCAACTACTGGAGGTAATATCTTTGAAGGTCCGATGAGATTCCACATATTAAAGAATTCGAATTATGACGCTTACGAAGCATAGTGAAATTAAGAATAACCGTTGTGTGGTCAGAGGAGCCCATGATTCCTCTAGATTTCTAATAGCGTAAAACTTCTAAAGGTAATCAATAGATTGAAGGTCACTCCAAAAAGAAATGGGATCAAATCATCTGATGAACATGTAAGTAGCGATGAAACGAAAAAAATTAAAGAAAGTGAATTATTTTGGATAATAATAGATATGTTGAAAGGAAGAGGAATAAATAAAAACAATAATTACACTAGGAGCCATATTTTAAACTCCGCAACCCAAATACTTCTTTTATAATTTTTATTTTGATTAAAAAATATGTTTTCTACCGAATATTCTCAAATCCTCCTAAATCATATCAAAGTTTTCAACTAATAAACAAAATTGCACATTGCTATGTCTCCAAAATGCTGATACACAATATATTTTTGTCCAATCCTCCGATATAATTTACAAACTAACTCCTCGCCACGTGTAATTTTTAAATCTGTCACTGAATCTCATATATCTGTATCTATCTCCCTATTGGCTCCCTATTCAACCGGGTCCCACCTCCCACGTGGTCTCAGACACAGTACACATGGTAATTACAAATCTCAAAAATTCAAAATTATTACACATTTTCACTTGGACAATAGTTCGCCACGTGTCCCAATCAATCTTAAGTATTAGATTTTTTTTCTCTTCTCTCTCCGACTGATAGCTGCCTAACTACCTCATCAAAACCCAACTCGATACCCAAATTCTTCTAAAAAAAAAAAAACTAAACCTCTAGTGAGAGAAATAACAAAAATGGTGATCGATATAGCCGAAACTATTAGGTCGATTCCAGGTCGATGGCCGAAACTATGCGACACGTGTAAGTCATCAACGGCTGCGATCTTTTGCCGACACGACTCCGCTTTTTTATGTCTCGGCTGCGACACGGCCATCCATTCGTTAAACAAAGTAGGGTCAGGGTCGCACCACCACGCGCGCGTACTGATATGCGAAGTGTGTGAGCAAGCAGCGGCAGCGGTCACGTGTAAAGCCGATGCGGCGTCGTTGTGTGTCACGTGTGACTCCGATATCCATTCGGCTAACCCTTTAGCTAGCCGACACGAAAGGGTTCCGATTCAACCGTTTTTCGGTTCGACCGAGTCGGTTAAATCGTCTTCTCCACTGGATTTTTTGATCGATGACGTGTTTGGGTTAGGGGCGAGTGGTTTGTTGATTCCGAAATTTGTGGAAAATATCGCTCCGGTTTATGCGAAGCCACCGGATTTCGGGTTTATGGATATCGGTGGGTTTGATTTTCAAAACCCGGTTCAGTTTGGGATGGATAGCGTTGTACCTGTTCAGAGTAAACCGGAACCGGTTCAAGTTCTCCCGACCGAACCGTGTTTCGATATTGGCTTCTCTAAATCTAGAGTATCTCAGTTTAGTTATCAAACTCAAACTCAATCGATTAGTCAAAGTGTAAGTTACTAAAACACCCTTTTTCTTAAAAAAAACAAATTGATATTAATTTATTGATTTATTATTTTATTGATTTATACAGCTTTCATCGTCATCTCTCGATGTCGGAATAGTACCGGAAATGAACTCTATGTCCGATATTTCATACCCTTTTGGGATAAACTTGACTCCGACCGAACCAAACATCAATTCAGCAGCTGCAATAGTTACCGGAACTCAACTTTGTCCGACCGACCGGAAAGCACGGGTTTTACGATACAGAGAGAAGCGAAAAAACCGGAAATTTGAAAAAACCATACGTTATGCATCACGTAAAGCATATGCCGAGTCACGACCACGAATCAAAGGGCGGTTCGCAAAAAGAACCGAATCGGAAATCGGAACCGAAATGATCGACGGTGGTGGATATGGATCGTCGATTTTCTTCAGTAATGCTCAATACGGCGTCGTACCTACGTTTTAGATTTTTCCGATATAGAATGTTATAGTAGTATTTTATTTTCGGAATAAATGTATTGATTAAGATATATGTCTAAAAATAGATTATATTCTGTATGGTTATTTAATGTAGTAAAATAGATGGTCGGTTTGGTGTATTTTTAGCCGTTTGATTTTATAAGAGTGAGATGATGTTGATTTTTATTTGTAGTTGAATATTGTCACATCCTACCTTTTCAAGAAAGGCTGGTTTACTTTTTTCTTTCTCTTTCGTGATTTTCTTAATTTATTTTGATTTTTTAATGTTAGTTTTAGTTTAATTCAATTCGTAATAATATTATCATTTTAGTTTATTATTATTTTTTCAATAAAAAAGTTCCATATATTATCTCTCTTTAATACGTTGAAAATTATAAATATCTTGTTATAAATATTGTATTTGATTTCGATTTACGTAATACTATCAAAATCACACAAAACAATGGTAAATAGCTGTATGTATTTTTAATAAAAATACTACTAATATATATACGTATATTAAAGCTAAAAAAAATTATAACTATAATCTATATAATTAATTCATTATATTTACGCCTAAACTAAAGCAATCATTCATCTATTCTTATGTCTATAGTTACTTTATAATAAATACAAAGATATTTTACTACTCTTTTTAAGTTGGGAACGGTAATTGGAGATTCCCAATTTACTACACAAAAAATCAAATTGATCTTTCCTGAGTATTTTAGTAAATATGTATGTTAACTGCATCTTTGTAGAAATGTAGCATGGACGGATTGTTTCTGGTCTGCATTATTCTCGAATTATATACAATCAATCTCAATGTGTTTAGTACGCTCGTAAAAGATTAGATTAGCCGCAATATGGAAAACCGCTTGATTATCACAAAACAATTACGTGGTCTTATCCAAGTTGACCTTTAAATCTTTAAGTATGTATCTCAACCAGGTTAATTCCAAACAAGTATTCGTCATTGCTCTATACTATGCTTCTGCAGATGATTGTGAATCATTAGTCTATTTTATTGATCTTCACAATATTAGTGATAAGCAAAGAAAGATATAGTAACTAGAAATATATCGTATTGACACACGACATCTACCCCAATCTGAATCACAAATGACACAAAGTGTCATATTCTTTTTTGATGGAAAAAAGAGACTATGGACCAAGTGATTTCCTGATATAATGGAGGACTCTTAAAGCTAAGTCTCAGTGTGGCTTCTTATGTACACCTAGATAAATTGACTCAGCATACGCACTAATACACAATACCATGTATGGTCACTTTCAAATATATTAACATGCCAACCAGTCTCCGATACCTAATCGAAACATAAAGTAGCTCACCGTCTTCACCGATTAATTTCTAATTTTGATCCATCGGAAATTTGTCGGGGTTTACTTTTGACAATCCCGGGTCTTGCATAATATCTAATGCATATTTTTTTTGAGATATAAATATTCATATCTTAGATCGAAAAAGTTTAATACCTAGAAAATATTACTCGTCGAGATCTTTAATGTGAAAATGTTGGAGTAGATAATTCTTCAACAATTTGATTTCATGCAAGTCATTGACAGTTAATAAGATATAATCATCAAATATGAGAATAATAGTGAACTTGTTACCTTGAGATTTAGTAAAAAGTGAGTAATCCGCTTTGACTGTATGTAACCTGCATTGAAAAAGTGGAGAACTAATTTTCAGAATGTTTGTTTCAAACCGTAGATAGATTTGCGAAGCCGAAATACCAAATTCTCCCCATGTCGGTAGAGAAATATATACCCATATCATCTAGATTTTTTATGAAGAAAGGCATTATACACATCAAGTTGGTGAATACACCAATTTTCTTGAAGCTACAACAATCAACAAACATAAAAAAATACTAAATTTAGCAGTTGGAGAAAAGGTCTCCTCATAATCAATACCTTCAACCTGTGTGTAATATTTATCCATTAAATGAGCTTTATATCATTCAATGGTTCCATAAGAGTTGTATTTGATCTTATAAGACCAAAACAATCTGATAGTTTTGTGTCCCGTAAGAAGGGAACCACTCCGGTTGAACCCAAGGCACTCTCTTATTTCTGGATTGTTGACTCTGAGCAGGTGCAACTGGCTGAGATTGAGCTTTAGCCCTGCTATGCCCCTGTCCAGTCTCCTTTGCCATGTTCCCGGACTGATTCTGATTGGGGTTTGGTGAGACCGGGGCAGACCTCACCTGCCTGTGCACCCTAGTTTTCTTTGTTTCATCAACGTTAATCTGCTTTCCAACCTGATTCAGCAAACCTCCCCAAGTCATGGCTTTCTTTCTGGTCAGTGAATCAGCCAAATTCCCAGGGTTTAAGCCCTGTCTCAAGGATGCTATTGCTACTTGCTCGAAGCAATCAGCCAACCCATTCTTGGTGTTCACAAAACGAATTATGTATTCTTTCAATGATTCGTTCGGTTCTTGGGCAAAATGGATTATTGTGTCCCCGTTGCCCTTCAACTCTTTACTCCCAACAAACTGCATTCGAAAGGCCACCCAAAAGGTATCAAAATTCTTGATGCAGCCTTGTGGTAGGCTGTTATACCATTTTAGAGCACTCCCCGTAAATAATTGGGAGAATGCTCTACAAAGTAGCTTGTCGTCATCATCAAAATTCATCATGAAGTTTTTAAATTTCTCCAAATGGTTGTACGGATCAGTACTGCCATCGTACTTTTCCATTTTAGTGCTATCAAACCTCTTAGGAAGGTTTCCGGACAGAATTTTGGAAGACAATGGAGATTGTCTCCAATTTCGTCCACGACTGAACACAGTATCCTCATTGGGAGTTGCAAAGATACCTGGTTCATCGTGGAAGGCAAAAGGATCCATCAGCATTCGGTCTACATGCCTCCGGCTGTGAGATGACCCTTTGCCAATATTCTTCTTCAATTTCCCATGTCTGTCCCTTTTTCTTGAATATTTCTTGATCAACTTTTGCTTCTTTTTAGTTCGGCCCTCGTCACTGCTAGAGGACAAGGATTCTTCAACTCCCTCCTCATCCGAGGAGCTATCAGAAGACTCTGAGTCTGAGTCAGAACTCTCCATTGGCTTAGACCGGTGAGATTTTTTGGAGCTGTCATGAGTCTTTGAGGGCTCATGCTCTCTAGGGTTATCGGTATGATGAGCAACTGATGCTTTTGATTTTTCTTTCATGCCCATCTTAGCCTTTTCTGCCATCAGAGCTTCTATCTCGCCCTTTAATCTATCATGCTCTTCGATGGTGTATTCATCGTTTTCACCCACCACTTCAAGCAAAGTTGGTGGTACTTCCGGGGCATCCGGATTCATTCAGACTGACTTTTCTTGTTGGTTTTGAATGCTTGATTCAAGCACCTTCTTTTCCCACTGTGGTCGCCAATTTGGTGTGGTTAATTTTTGTTTGAGGGTAAATTTGTAATTTGTTTAGAGTTTGTGGAGGTATGAAGGTATTTAATGTTTGAGTAGAGAGTAAAAGGAGAATTAAGCAGCCTGGTTGTATTAAATTTTCATTCCCATATTTAATGCGGGTGGTTGGGTATTTATACCCTTGTATTTGGGCTTTATAGGCTTTCGGGTCATGTTTAATGGACCCGGGTCATGTTCAAGGACCCATGAGCTCTTAGTAGGAGAGCAAGCAGCTTAGTCAAGAAGTGTTTAGATTTTTAAGTACTTTAGTCCTTGTTCGAACAGTCCTATGGGTAAGGTGTTCGAACTATCCTGTCCGGTCTGGTGATCTTAGTCCGAACTGTCCCCGTCCGGAGATGTAGCAATATTCGGACTCATCAAGCAACACCGTCGTTGGCGGGCAGGGCATCCACCTCTGATTCTTCGGTATTCACTACCGGGAGTCTGTCAGAACTAAGGGCACTGGCTGCGTCTGGGTCGGATGGTTGAACAAGAAGGTCCGCAGGGTTAGAACTGCTGCCAGTTTGGGTCAGATGAGCCTCCTCTTGTTGTTGACGAGCGCGTTCGGGATCCAGTTCTGCGGGCGTCCGTGGCCGCTTATTAAGACCTAAAAAATTCACAGCAGTGTTAGTACCGGTTCAGTATTCTCGTATGGAGAGAGTAAGCTGAACCATCTTAGGAGAATTACCTCCCACGGGAGAAGTTGGAGAGCTGGTTTCTCCCATGGAAAGAAATTTGGTTTTGCCTCGACGTCGGGGCGGAAAAGGGGGCAGAGCGGCGTAAGAGTTGACTGATGAAGGGGTCAGACGGTTTAGTCGAGCAGCTGGGGAGTGTGGAGAGCTACTGCTAGAGCTACTACTAGAAGGAATTACAATGGGCTCTGGGGTCCGATCACTTCCCAAAGCCGAATTACCGGCCTGAGCCCATGGTAAAACCACCAAGAGGGACCGGAAGCAGATCCGAGGCGACTCGTAAATAGCGTCAGGACTAAAGTCAGTTGGGAGAAAGTGTCCGAGCCCGGTTGCCTAATAAGGCTTAGAGGGTCGGACATCAGTAGGGAGAAAGTCACCGCGCCCGATCGCTTAATAGAAACCTTGCAGGTCGGACGCGCTGGAGAGAAAGGGTCAGATCCGAGTAGATCAGTTATCAGTCCAGAGGGTAAGGAACAACGGCGTTTCGAGTCGATTCTTCTACAAGTCTTCGTTCCCGTTGCTCTCGAAGACTGGGGGGCTACTGATAAGGGGATAATTCGCCAAAACAAATAATAAAGAGTGAATTATGAATATAAGGAAACTAATATGACTGTAATAGCATTTATCGCTTGTTAGAGGGTAATTTGTAAACAAAGTATTTAATGAAGGACCAAAAGAGAAATAAGACAAGCCTACCAAGGATATTAATGGGCCCACCCTTCACTACTATAAAAGGAGACCCATTATTCTTGGTAGGTGGAACATTCTACAATATAATATTCTCTTTCCACTTTCTCTCTCTACACTCTCACTTTAGTCACATCAGGTCCAAAATCCAATATTCTTCCTAGTCATTTACTCTCTCATAGTATATTTTGTATATTTTAAGGGAATACTGTTAGAGAAGGTGGTTAGAAAGCTGAAAATGGTGACGAGGGCATGTAATATGATAAAATTAGTTTTGCTTTTGTTTTTTGGTTTGTACATAAATCACTCAAACAATTATACTATTCCAAAACAAATTAATGTAAGGTTTCAAATCGCTTGAATATTAACTTATAAATAAGTAAACCTCTTAAGAAGTTTGAGTTCTTTCTTAAATGCGGAATTAGAAAACATACAGAACAAAGATATATCATTTTTTTTATTACTATTATACATTCATTTAAATCTTTTGAATCTAAATTGATTTTGGTTTACCATAAATTAGTGTGTTACATGCAAATATCTTTATTTTAGACAGGATATAAATATGACCTTAAGTGGTTGAAATTCCAACCAATAATAACCCGAATTTTCTTTTAATCGTGTCGTGAAGAATTGAGCATTATTGTCCCTTTAGATAATATTGTAATTATGGTTTTAATTCAGTTATAATCATAATTTTATCCTATAGCTTAGTTTTTTGTGAACATATACCATAACCTTGTCTATCTACTTCTTTAAAAATTAGTTCATATTATTTATACTTCATACATATATTCAAATTCAATCCTTGACATAATCCAAATTTGACCTGATATCTACACCAATATCTCCATAAAAGTTTTTCATATATTAGTATGATTCTTATTTATGCAACTACTTATTTATCAAATCATTTTTATCAATAATCAATGCATCAAAATAAGCATATGACGATCCACCTTAATAAAAAAAATTCAATAAGCTCCCAAATGGATCATCACATATTACTAAAAGATACTTCACTTAATAAAGCATTTATAATTATATTGTTCATAAATGAACTAAATAATCTCTTACATAACGATTAATGACAAATGATTAAATACATCTTGATTGTATTATACGTGCAAACGAACGTAATAATAATCACATTATCCAAAACAATCAATTACGTGGATATATTATGGTGTGTAGTATACTAATAATGTAAGATATAATCGTACATATCTATTCATAACCGATCCTAACTTAAGTGACGATCTACGTAATGAGTAAGAGAAGTCAATAGAAATTAAATGAGCATACATACATACATACATACATACATACATACATACATACATACATACATACATACATACATACATACATACATACATACATACATACATACATACATACATACATACATACATACATACATACATACATACATACATACATACATACATACATACATACATACATACATACATACATACATACATACATACATACATACACACATATATATATAAAACCAAAATAAAATGTATACAACCAAATTTCAAACATATCTCAGGACCTATCACAAATTCACACTAAATAAATAATCCTCTATACAAAATCACCCATCCTAATGGCGTATTCTTTAAAATTTGTAGGTTATAATGTTGCTAAGAGAATTTTCCACCATGGATTTTGTACCGATATGCTCGATATTGATTTGAAAATTATGTACTATCTCTTTAACATATACGAACTTGATATATATATGGATGAACTTATCAAGCTCTTATTACTATTTAAATATCGGTGGGTTGTAAAATTATTGTCACGGTATAGCCTTAAGGGATTTTATACTCCTTCTATAATACGTAGTCCAATTACAAAATTTTATAACCACAATGTCTGGTTAAATGCTTAAAAGCATCCATAATTTTCTTTGCCATATTAGAGGATGTAACTAGTGTTTAAAGTGTGTCTACATAACCATTAAAATATGAGCTTGACTATCGATATGTCAACATATGCTCTTTTGATTAATTTTCCCCTGAATATTGACATACCTTCCCAAAAACCTGATAACAAAGATAATGTTCGATCTTGTACAAACACATGAGATCTTTTACATTTTAAATATCTCAAGTTTTATATTTGGACATTGACTTAGACTTATTCGATCTTTTTATAATGTAGGGATTCAAAGGTTTACTATTTGTCATTCCTTAACGTTGCAATATATATATCGTGATAATACCAGGATTCTGCGGGAATTATCCCGGTGAATATGGAATCTGAATACAAAAGCGCATCACCACGATTTTTCATATCGATTTTCTCCAACAAAAATCTCTTTGTAAAATTTAACAACTTCTTATCCTTAGTAACCACTAGTATGTCATCAACATACAATACTAAAAATATAAACTTACTCACACTAAAATTTTGTTACGCATAGTCCTAACCAATTTTATCTCAAAACTACAGGATACTATCACTTTAAGAAACTCATGGTACCATTATTGAGAAGTATACTTTAGCTTATATATAGATTTCTTAAATTTTCATACCATTTATTTTGAATTACCAATTATAAAGCTCTGACGTTGCGCGATATATATCATTTCCTCATTGTAACATTAATAAAAGTGTTCTTAATATTCATTTGATGGATCTCTAGATCAAAGTATGCAGTTAGTGCTACGATTCTCCTAAACGAGTCTTTCAGTGAAACTAAAGTGAAGGCCCCTTTAAAGCCAATACCTTCATACTGAGTATACCCTTCTGCCACAAATCATGCTTTATGTTTCAATATTGCATTAGGATCATGTTTGATTTAAATAATAAACTTACATGTAATAGGCTTCTACTCTTCAGGTAATGAGATAAGATCCCAAAGCATATTATCTTGCATTAACTTATACTCTTCCTTCATAGCGTTGATCCACAACTATGAATCAAATATCTTCATGACTTTAGGGAAATACGATATATCATTTACCGTTACACCATATAAATCTTGGTGTTCTTGAACAGACACTATAATATGAAGATATAACATCCCTCATTTCTCTACTAGACTTCCTTAAATGTGTTATTAATTCAGTTTACACTTGTTAAGGGGAACTGTTTGATCTTTATAAACACTGTCAATTTGTTCTCTATATGGAAGATTATGTTATTTTGATTATCTTCATGTTCCAATGAGATTAAATCATCTAATATCAAAGGATCTTCGTTAGAACCCTCAAATTGAATATTTGTTCCAGTTTGAGTATTTTTAAATACCAAAATTGTTGGTATTGTAACACAATCTCCTCATACCTGAGCATGTTCGTTAAAACCTTTATGAATATTTATTGATTCATCTTTAATATGAAAATTTGATCATAAGTTCTTCCCAAAACTCAACATTATCAAAGAATCTTACGTTTTTTGTATTGCTTATAATTTTAGTAGAATGATCATAAAATTTAAATCCCTTTGAATGAATTGAATATCCAATAAAAACAAAAGCTAATCTTCTTATAGTCTATTTTATTTTCATTGATCTTATAAGAATTTGATTCAAATGGATATCCCTAAACATGTAGATGCTTTACGCTAGGCTTGCGTCCAATTCAAAGTTCATATGAGGTGTTAATGGTTGATCTTTTAAATGTATATTAAGATTGTATGTAGCACATTTGGTGGCTTCACCTCATAGTGATAGTTGTAGATCCGAATGATTAATTGTACTTATCACCATGCTCTTAAATGTACAGTTTTATTGCTTAAACACGACGTTTATGATGGATGAACCCGACATTATATACTAGAAGAAATATACCGCACTCTCTAGGTACTTTACAAATGTTCCATGATGTTCTTCACAAAAACCATAATATCCTCCCTAATATTCACTACTATGGTAAGATCTGACGCACTTAATTCTTTTACTAATTTGTTTTTCAAACTCGGTCTTAAAAACTATAAACTTGTCTAAGTCTTCTGATTTTTCATTGATAAGTTAGATATACTTGTATCGAGAGAATTCATCTATAAATGATATAAAATACTGCTTCCCATTCCAAAAATACATTTGGAGTTAGTCCAAAAATATTAGCATGTATTGACTTCAAGACATCTTTATCTCTATATGGACCTAAATGTTTCATTTTTAGACTGTTTTATTTTAATACATTCGATTTAAGTACCGAAGTCTGAATAATTAAGAGAGAATAATAAACTTTCAACAATAAGCGTATCCATTCTTTCCTTAGAGATATGTCCTAAGTGCTTGTGGTAATGTTTTGCTAAATTTTCACTTTTATAGGTTAGTTTATTAGGTATCTGTAAGTTCAATCAATAGTATTTAATAAACAAAATTTATCATTTATTGTTAAATATCTAATATAAAAAACATTCTCATCTACAAAAGACTCATTTTATTATTATCTAAAAGATATGAATATCTAAAAGTGTCTAAAACGTGAAAATAAATCAAATGTTTTAAACAAAACTACATATATTTCAAATAGAAAAAATTCCCACTAAAAAGTAACAACTGTAGGTCACAAATTATCGAAATTAAGCACAAACTATGCTTTGACATATCGATACATATTTCACCCTCACTAAGGCTTCAACTTCAACCCAATACCTTTAGCAATAATATATGATTGATATTTTTCAAACTTCACTTTTAGATGTTCGGGCTTCTTGTAGAAGAAACATCAACCTATATCTAGTGATTTGTTAGGTTTTTTCTCTATAAACTGGAAGCCTTATTAATTGATCCATAATAATTTCTCTTATTTGTTTTCCCTTGGTCAAAACTCACCATATGCATCCCATGATATTCTTTTTTTAAGTCATTTCACCTCATGGTAGCATGATAAATCAGTTCACTAACTGTCTACTTCTCACACTAACAATTATAAGAGTTTTGACACCTAAAACCTACCAAAAGTTCCTCAAGAATGTCAACCTTAAGTAATTTTAACTTAGAGACAATCATTTACATGCTGAGAATAAGTATCCTTATTATCTCAATGTAGTGAAACTTAATGGTGGAGAGAGAACTCAACAACATATGAATATTTACCTTATAATTTTTAGAATAATGTTTCTCAACTTTTTTGAGAAACTCAACTGTATTGGTGGTCTCAGTTGGGACAACCCCTAAGAATGCAAAACAAAACAATTCTATATTTCATGATTTCCAAAAAACATCGATTTGAGTAATGCCACTCTTCAGTTATTACTGCACCTCATGATGGCATGGTGGAAATAGAAGAAGAAGCAACGATAGATGAAACTCTAATTCAAGGTTAACATGATGAAACCCTAATCTAAGGGTAACAAAGACTGAAAATTTTAGAGATAAAAAATATATTATTCCAAAAACTTAAAATAACTTAAGGCATATGAGGCTTTATATAATAGTTGCTCAAAACCCTAAATTATAATACAAAGAAATAAAATAAATGTTTCAAAATAAAATAAAATAAAATCTTAATACAATTATATTTGATTTAATAATATCAGATATTTGAATAAAATTAAAAAAGTTTTTGTTTGAACTTTTTAGGCTACATCACCTTATGAGAACTATCTTTAGTGAGAAGGTATGGGCTCAAATAACAATATATATATTTTAAATAACATATATATATATATAGTGAGAAGGTATGAGCTCATTATACATTCACAACAACGATATATATTTCACATAACAGATAAGTAACATCTTTATTGATAAATAAACTTAGGATAATGTTTAAATATAGATTCAACAGGTAAAATATAATATTTCATCGCTAATAAGATCTCTTAAGTCAAACATACTAACGTGTACTTATATGAGTTTGAGAAAAACCAATGTTGATCCAATTGCAGTCGACATAATTCAGGAGAACCTTCTTTGATGGTGGTTTTCCCTATTTAGATAAAATACTTAATGATCAATTCACAATTGACAATTTCATATTCAAGACGAATAATGCTAAATATTGATCTTACTTGAGACGAATAAAGCACACAATATCATCAATCATGAACATCATATCTAACATGTTGTCGTAAAGATTTTGTTGGGTTAATATGCCGTAAAGATTTTGTTGTCGTGACAACGCGATCCTAAATCAACCAATACCTATAAATTAGTTAAAAAAATATACTTAATTGATTAAACATCATATCTAACATGTTTAATCCTTAATCATCCGAATAAAATCCGATTTAAAACTTTGGATCCACAACACACCTTAACTAAATCAATAAAAATTATCCAATTTGTGGATCATTTACATAAAAGAAAGTCATATTCTTATCATATTTGATTTAAAAAAAAAATAGCTAACCCTCAAAATTAAATAGGTAGCTCTAATACTACTTTTGAGGATTCGAATCGCTTGGATCCTAAAATCATACGTGAACAAACCCTGTAACCAGTTTGCGCAAAAAACTCACAAGAAGAAAACATAACATTTTATTCTTCTTATTCTTCTTTTCTTTGTGATCTTCTGAAACTGAATTATTTTTGGAACACCACTGATTAATGTGCTACCAACAATATTCATTGTTTTATTTTAGTGAATGTATTTTTCAAATTTGACTTTCTATCAGACAATAACCCAAATTTTATTTTAACCGTGTTGTAAAAGAAAAAAACACTAGTGTTCTTTTATATTACAATTGGAAACTCTAATTATAACATTAACTCGTTAAATTGATGTGTTCAAATATCGTAACTATTTATTTTTTATAATTTTAATTTCTCATCACATACGAATTTGATTCTAACATTTACATAATTATTTCTTTCAACCAATTTCATCTATTAGTGCGGTGTTTTCTATACAAAACAAATCATTAATAAAACTAGTTCATCCGCATAAAATTAAATAAAATTTCGACAATTACGCAATATTTTATTTTGTAACTATGTATAAAATAGTGGCCCCGAACTCCAACAATAGTATATATATATATATATATATATATATATATATATATATATATATATATATATATATATATATATATATATATATAAAACGTTCTATAATCTTTCGTTAAAAGTGCTAAAATCTAAATATTAACGATTAAAGTACACATCTATTTCAACTAAATTTTCGTTAAATAGAAAATCGTTCTGTAATTATAAAAATTACATATAAAAAAGTTGTCATTATACTAGAAATACTAAAGTTAAACAAAAATAGAAGTGATAAAACTATTAAATATGTAGATATTGACATTTGGCATGACTAAGATATGCTTTCACTCCTAACTACCAAACATAACACTAACTTCTTGTTCGAAAAAATCTTAAGATGTGGCTATGAATCATTTAGAACCAAGTTCACATTTAAGTAATTGCATGCAGAACCAACTAATTAGACAGCTTAACAATATTAACTTTATGATTACCGATAAAGTTGAAGCCTAACACTTACGGACAGATTTGAATAGTGTCGATAATACGATGTGGTCTTCGGTTCAGGTAACTGATGCTCAGTTTACCAAATCATTTGATTGGTCTGAAATTCGAAAGCTGGTTTGATTTCATTGGAACAAAAAGCTGTGTGACGTATGCATGAAGAAAACACGACGTAGCTAGAACCTGTCTTTTATTTTATTTTTGGTATCCGATGTTGTAATTAGTGCTAAGAAGTTTTTATTTAAATTCTTTTGAAGAAGATTTGATAATTTTGTGTTTCATCTAATTTTTTTAAAGATTGCAAAAGGTTTTGAGAAAAAAAGTAAGTAGAGACTTCTTTAACGAGGGTTTTTGATACGGTCAGTGTTTTATATTGTTGTAATAAAGTTTATGATCGCGATTTATCTCTGGATGATGAAGTTTCAACACAAACTTATATCGCTGGATAATTGATCAACTATTTAGTTTTTTTAGTCTATCGATATCAAAATCGATCATTTTAGGTTTTTGTGTTTGACAAAATCTATAAATTTAGTCTTCGTCGTGAGAGACTAAATTTATAAAATTGGTCAAATTCGGAAACTAAATGTATAAATTTTGTCAAATCTAACTATAATTTTGAAATCGAAAGACTAAATGAATAAAAACACGATTGATCCAATTTTTCGATACATATAGTTATGTAAATTTAAACGTTTACTGATTTCATTAAAATTAGTATTTTATCCTCTGCAAATAATAAAAAAAGGATTCTAAAATCAAAAGATTATATATATATATATATATATATATATATATATATATATATATATATATATATATATATATATATATATATAAAAGTGTGATTGTAGTCCGGAAATGGATAGTTGACTTGGTGGAGTAAGATATGTTTGTGAACAAATATCATGAGTTCGAGTTTCTTTACAAATGTTTTCTTGGTTTGAGTCTGTCAACTTGTGTGGTTTATCTTCTGGCCTTGGTTTGCACGTTATTGCGTAAGATAGAGGGTTTACCCTGTTCGCATTCATTGAGTAGCGAATGTGAGTTCTCTCCAAAAAAAAGTGTGATAGTAGTCCCGAAAGGAATCATCTTGGTGGAACAGATGAACTCGTAACCAAAAGTTAATGCGTTCGATCTTTCTACAAACACTTTATTGGTGGAGTCTGCCACTTTGTGTGATTTATCTTATGACGTTGGATCCCGTTAAATAGCTGCTGCGGATTTTATATTTTACTCCCTCCGTCTCATAATATTAGTCGTTTAAGGTTTCTTCACCAATATTAAGAAAAGTAATAATGACTTTGAAAGAATAAAAGAAAATAAATTTGATTGGTGGAGTTAATAACTTATGCAGAAAGTTAACTATTTTATTGGTTGAAAGTGGAATACATGTAATAATGCTGCATTGGAAAACGAGAACGATATATATTATGAGACAAAAAATCTCTTATAGAAAGACACATATTATGAGACAGAGGGAGTATATTAAAGTTAAGGTGGATTCGGATTTTCGTATACCGTCGATGGAAAGTAGAAAATCCAATTTAATTTAAAAATCAGTATATATTTCAATCCGAAGTCCAAAAGATCTTTAACTTTCCAGTTTTATAAACCTACATATCAATCAAGTTATCTTAATGTCTATCTGGATTTAGTAAACACTGCCATGGTATAAGGCTAACACTTTCATATGAAAACCAGAAACGTTGTTTGGTATTGTACCAACAACAGCGGTAGATATTTTTGTGATTAGGTGTTTGGACCATTGAACAGAGACAGAGCAGGTCTTGAGTTAAGGTGGCTTAATTTTGCATGTGAAGGGTTGGCACTGCTTGACTCAGATCTCATTCTAGACCTAACTCAAAAGATACAAGTACAGTTAGATTTTAATTAAATATCTAAGCACTCCGTCTTTGAAACTAAAATATTATATGGGGTTAAATTTGATTTTTCATATTTTGGTTCTGGACTCGGATTTGAACTTTTGATTTGAACCGGCGTAGTATTTTGCATATGGAAAGTGGAAATGGTTAAATCAAACAATCAAAGAAACACATGGACTGAAAAATAGTCGAATTACAAATGTAAGAGTTATAAAAATTTAATAGTAATAAATGGGTTACAAAAAGATAATGACCGTACACGGAGAATCTGACTATTGTAAACTATATTAAAAATCGGTTACTAGATATACAAATATTTTCAGATGCCCTGAAAGGGCTCCGAATTGGTGGTTTAAAATACTTTTGTCATAAAGGTTATGAGTTCGATTCCTTTTACAAACTACAAATGTTTTTTAGCACTCTCTCATCATTGTGTGGTTTACTTGGTTTACCTTTTGGCGTTGGTTTGCAGGCTATTGCGGGTTCCTTTCGAAATAATAATAATTCATGTTATATTATGTTAGATATCTCAATCAACTCTTATACCACGAATATATATTTTTAACGTAGATTTTTATAAAATTTTACTTTAAATTATAATTCGGATTTTTTTTTAAAAAACACTATTAATTTTGTCTTTTAAACTAAGTAAATTAGATCCGTGAGTAATATTTTTCTTCTTTTTGACAAGCTATTCAACTCTTATTTCATATTTCGATATTTCATTTAGTTAATTCATTTAGTCTGTCTTTTTCACATTTTATTTTTTCCGCATTTAATACTTAATTTGATTATCTTTTTCGTTACATTTCCAAAAAAAATCACATTTAACCCTTGATAAAGATATGTATCAAGCTAATACTTAGCAATACAAGGTAAGACTGATAGAACCTAAACGAGCTAATACTTAGCAATATGTATGAATAAATGGTTTACAAAATTATATTTACTATGATGAACTACACTATGTCGGGCTTAAGGAGAATAAAATGAAGAATAATGGCTGATAACATGAAGCTAACATTATAATTATAACATGACGATAAATATGACGAGCTACGATATAACAGACTCGTGATAGTGAATGAAGGAAGAATGAATGATAATATGAAGCTAATATTAGTGTTTCAACATGATGAAAAATATGTCGAATTTTAAGATACTAAGAAAAGAATAGTGAATAGTAACAAAAAAGACTGACAAATCTAAGATAAATGGTAAAGTTAAAGTAAGAAAAACACGATGACATGCTAAAATAAGCAATAGAAGTAAGATAAAGAAAGATAATTAGATACGATAGATCATCAATAACAAGATAAAAAAAGATCGCAGATAAGATAAAGTATCAACAATATCTGATTGAACATGATAATCAAGACTTGGAAGATATAATATAATTCAGGAAACTTCTAGCTTAGTATATTAATATAAATACCTTAAGCGGTTAAAGGATATTTTAGTCATAATTATAACAACTTAGTCCTTAGATGAAGTTCATGTGTCCTTATTTACAAGCGTTGTTAATCCAATCATTTTTTATTATGATGAAGCCTATAAAATATGGGTGTAAAATTTCATTTGAAGACGTCTGAATTATGAGTAATAAAAGTAATCAATTGACTCTTGTTTATTCTTGAGTAATATAGGCCATTACATCATTGACATTTTACTTTGACAAGGTTTTCTCTCACCATATTTTTGGGTCGTTTGTGGGATTTTTTTCTAGTGTGTTAACCCGTACTAATTGTATTTAACTCGCTTAGGGATAGACATAAACATGTCGCATCGAAAGTATGTTTTCATCTTTAATTATAGAAAATTCTAATGTCGTTTCTCCAGCTTGTGGAGACAATCAAGTACGAAGTCACCGTAGATCTCTAATTGTTACTCCAAAAAATGTTAACATTGTTTTGCCAGCTTATGGAAACAATAATATGAGGTAATTCTCAAATGGTAATAATTTCTAACATTGTTTCACCAACTTGTGGAAATAATGAAATACGAGGTAATTCTTTAGTAACATTGATGCGT
Source organism: Limnanthes douglasii subsp. nivea (assembly GCA_036936605.1). Classification (NCBI taxonomy): domain Eukaryota; kingdom Viridiplantae; phylum Streptophyta; class Magnoliopsida; order Brassicales; family Limnanthaceae; genus Limnanthes; species Limnanthes douglasii. The sequence continues at coordinate 8,296,449 of JAUPFV010000004.1, read as the reverse complement.
CCTCCAATTATTGCATCTCCATCAAGAAAAAAATAATTTTATTTAACTCACTTAAGGATAGACATAAACATGTCGCGTGTACAGTCTGTTAGTGAATTTTCATCTTTGATTATAGGAAATTCTAATGTTGTTTCTCCATCTTGTAGAGACAATGAAGTACGGGGTCACCGTAGGTCTCCAGTTGTTAATGTTAACATTGTTTCGCCAGCTTATGAAAACAATAAAGTATGAGGTAATTCTCAAATGGTAATAATTTCTATCATTGTTTCACCAACTTGTGGAAACAATGAAATACGAAGTAATTCTTTAACAATGAAATACGAAGTAATTCTTTAGTAACATTGATGCTTCCTCCAACTATTTCATCTCCAACAAGAGAAAAATAAGTTTAATTTGTTGCAAATCCAAAAAGATGAGGAAAGAAGAGCAAGAATAAAAAGAATATCTAAAGTTTTACAATTATTAACTAATAAATAAATGATCAAAGATAATAATTATTAAACGTATTTATATGTGAGTGATAATATAATTCACACTGAAGAATATGAATTAAAAATATATGATAATTATTGATTGCTCGTAGTATCATTGAGGGTGTAAAGTCTATAATTGGTCTAAATGTATTCTTATAGCTATAAGGAGTATTCTAATTATTAGAAAGAGAAAGTGTAAAAAATATTCTAGAGAGAGAAAGTGTCAAAAGTGGAAGTCAAAAGTAATGATTGAACATTTTCCCAAAAAAGTAAAACTATTTATAGGAGTTGTTAGTTCCATGGAACAAACATGTATTATCCCATTGGATACTTCACCCTACTATTACACTAAATATAAACATATCTATTACATATTGTACTTCAAGCCCTCCAAGTTTCTATTTTGCTAAAATATTTCCTATACATTAATTATTCATTATTTTACCCTTCTAAACTAACATTTTGGATCAGATTAATTCCACCCTTATTAAGAATGACGAGACTTCTAGTAATAAAATGGTGTCTAAAAAACAAAATATGTTTCAAATAGACCATAGAACATTTAAAAGGCCAAAGTTAGCCTTGTATACTTTGGTACAATCCCCATTGTCTCAAAGGATTTTAGAAGATGAGTTACCTATAAATTTTATATGTACAGAATGGATGGATATGAAAATATTAGAAGATCCAGAAAATCATTTAAAACAATTTCATAACACAACGTTAGGGTTTACTCCTGATGATATTCTTCTTTGCCGAGCTTTATATATAACATTTAGAGGTAATATTTTATCAGGATTTAGTAATTTACCTCATGAATCAATTTATATTTTTGAAGAACGTTGTAATGAATTTAGAAGTCAATTTATTAATATCAAATCTATTAACAATGATGGTGATTATATCATGAATTTGCTTCAAAAAAGGACTGAACTTTGAAAAATTATGTTAATAATTTTGTTAGAAAATGAATAGTTTGGAAGGATGTTAAGAGAGGGTTATCATGTCTTCGTTTAAAAGAGGTCTTCCAGGGTAATAAGTTGTTAGAAGATCTAAGTAAATTCCTATTAGATAATATGTGATATTTTCTAAGGAGATAAAATATGTTCATTAAAGTAGATAAAACAAAACATGGTAAAATTATGCTGCGCAAAGTTCAAGAAAAAAAAATAAGGGTGTCTCATAGAAGATGTGATGATTTGAGAAATGATAAAAGTGTAAACATGCAACCTAACCGAGTTAGACTTCCATATTATGATAATGTACAATGGAGTTTTACACCGCTGGCAAAGGGAATTGCGACAATTTATGATAAGACAATGAATAAAGTTAATATAAACCTTATAAGATGACATTTGTTCCACATAACAAAAGATCTAAGAGACATTATTATGCTTATCATTGATAAAGTTATACCCCTTGGACAAGATATATCCATAATAATGACGAGACAAGCTCGATAAACAGCGATATAATGACTGAGCAATCAAATAAGTTATACCCCTCAGACAGATTCTACTCTGCACGTCAGCCGCATAAGCTCGGTAAACAACAAAAAGAAGACCGTGTATGAAATATTTTGCTCGTCTGATAATAAGAGCACTGACCGAGCATGATAGAAGTGACCGAGTATAAAACCCTAAAAAAGAATGTGATTGACAAAACGACACACCATAAGGGTATACAAGAAATAACAATTACTTGGAAAAAACACAAAAACGCCAGGATATGCGCCATTAATGGAACTTGGGATAAACTTTTACCCATTAATAGCACAATATAAATAATAAACACCTAGATAGTGAAAGTTATTTTATGATATATAAACAGATGAAATGCCTTAGAGAAAGGGTATGATTTCTTAAATAGCAAAAAGAAAATCTTATTATCGCAAATTGCCTTATTTTTAGATTTTTCGTTTATCATCACACGATCAATCATAATAACCACAGTCATACAACAAAAGATTATTTTCAGTTAAGAAATAAAATACACAAGTTAACTGATTATAACTTATAATAAATTCATAAAGCATTACAAAAAAATATTTGGAAGTACATCTTTTTGATTACTCGTCATTACATGTAAACATGTTTCCAACACATATACCGATTTTTAATGATGGTGATTTGAGAGGTTTAATAAAGACACTGATTTAGTTAATTTGGAGATTTATGAGGTTTAGTTACTCCTCATAAAGACGCTGAATCTCCCTCTAAAACAAGGTTTCAATGTAATTCTTTCAACAAATACAAATGTCGAGGTCAGACTAATCTTATAGAGAAAGAAGGATTTTGTAACTACTATTTAAAGCATCAAAACAGAGTTCCCTTATATACATCATTCTCAATGGCACAACATAATATCTAGAATATTTATGATAGATACATAGAGTACAACTAATTTTGTATATTCGAAGTGGTTATGAGCAAATGATTAGGATATCCATGTATGAAAAAATTGAAATATATTTGGTAAATTTTGCAAGAAGGTCAACTGTGTGTACTTTTGAGGTGGGTTTACCTATGACGGTTGCTTCTAGTCAGACAAAAAGGATAGTATGGACTTTGTTTATGATAGTTGAGACATTAGGATCGTCCAATGCAATTTTAGGTCATCTATGATTACACAAAATGAAAGTAATGGCTTTATCTAATCACCAATATGTTAAATATGTTCTTTAAAATCAAGTTATTGTTGTCAATGAAAGTCAAATAGTGGTCGTAAAGTATTATTCGATATCTTTTAATCCATATAATATTATCCCATAACAATTACAAAATACATTACTGATAAAGGAAGAAAATATCGTGATTGAATAACCAAAATTAGATAAATAAAGGGGTTAATTTGGTGTAATTAAGTATTGGGTATAAATTTGATAAGTATGTAATATTAAGAGGGCGTTGTGTAATCTTTAATATTTATGGTTAGAGTTAGTAAAGTGGTGGGGTGAAAAAACTAACGTGAAAAGAGGTAAATATGTAAATAAAGGATTTACCACTTGTACTATATAAATGACCACCCTTTTTGGGGTAAAGGGTCCAATCATTAGTCAATTGTTACTACATTATTCCTTTTATCTCATTCTTTCTCTAGTAATTCAGTTTCTCTCTAAAAATACTTGCATACAAACATTGTTGTGACATATACTCTCATACGAATATCTTCGTGACACGATTCATCACTAAGAAATCTTTATAACACATCATATATGAGCAACACTCAATAGAGAAAGATGGACCTTTAGTGAAAATTCAAGGAAATGAGATTGATGACCCACGTGATTATTTACAATAAACATAAAAATTAGAAGATATAGTTGATCCTAAAATTGGTGAAGGAAAATTAACAAAGTTGAAGTTATTTATGTTTGTAATTTAAATATTTTTTTAAATTTAATTTAGATGTATTTTTTGGAGTATTAAAAATGTGACTAGAGTAAGTAAATCAACGAGTCGATAAAAGATTATGGCTAATTTATTAGTAAAAGTAAAAGCTATAATAAATGAAGTTAAGAGATTGCTTAACATAGACCATATTTGGGAATTTGAATACCCGACGTGGGTAGCAAATCTAGTTTTGGTAGAAAAATAAAAATAGTCAATGGAAAATGCATGTAGATTTTAAAGATCTTAATAAAGATTGTCTATAATATCCTTTTCCTTTATGTTATATTGATCAATTAGTGGATGCTACAATGGCTCGTGAGTTTATGTTGTTTATAGACTCATATTCAGAGTATAATCAAATAAAAATGTATACTAAAAAAAAAGATCATACAACATTCATGACTTAAATTGGATAATAATGTTATCATGTAATTCTATTTGGATTAAAAAAATGTCGGATCAACATATCAAAGGCTTGTCAATCGTTTTTTAAAGTTATTAAAAGATATGAAAGCTTATATTGATGATATTATTATAAAAATGGCGAAGATTTGCATATAATGACATTATCAGAAACGTTCGATAACCTTAAAAGGTATAATTTAAAGCTAAATCCTTTAAAATGTTTATTTGTTGTACGAGCTGGAAAGATTTCAGGATATATGTCTAGGAAAAAATTATATTGAAGCTGATCTCGAGAAATTAAAAGTAGTGTTGAATATGACTTCACCTAAATTATAAAAGATGTGCAAAAGTTAACAAGTCATTTAGTAATTTTGTCATGTTTTATTTCAAAAGCATATAATATGAGTCATGCTGTTTAAAAAAATTAATTTGATAAATTAATGAAACGATGAATGTGTTAAATCTTTTGACGATTTATATTAATATTTGAATTCTACAAAAAAAATTGTCTATGCCATTACAAAGAGAGCCATTATATTTTTACTTATTCGTTTCAAAATTTACCGTAAGTGTTGTTTTGGTGCGTGAAGAGGATCGGATTCAGAAACCAATTCACCATGTGATTAAAAATTTGGTAGATGCATAAATAAGATATAATTTAAAGAAGTTGACATTAGGCTCAGTTATAGTGGCAAGGAAGACGCGTCAATATTTTCAAAGTCATGTACTATAGTTTGTATATTTTTCCTCTTAGATTATTTGATATTAAAAATATTCATCTTTGGAACTGTATTGATGACCTATTTATTTATCAGTATGCACACATTTTTCAAAGGGTGAGCAAACTGTTGTATGGTATCATGATGCTTTCACATTCCACATATTTATGTACAAATGGTCTTCAATTTTGAATGGTTTTGGTTAAGTATTCCACAAAATAGTCAAATCGACAAAAAATATTTGTTTATTTTCAAACGTGTTTGTAAACCCGTATTGTTTTCTTCAAAGAACTATTCTATAGAAATTATGTATAGTGCACTGCCCCCAAGGTATCATCTAAGGATTACGATGAGCCAGTTCAGATGAATGCATGTCTAAAATTTAAATCGGAGTCCTTCATTCATTGTGTCAAAAGTTTTGTTTGGTCATAACAATAATTATTTTATTAATTCATTGTTTTATTTTATCATCTTACCTCATTTATCAACCCCGAACATTTTAATCAGGTATATTTCCACACTTGCATACTCAGTACTAGTATATGGATGAGGAGGGGGTGTAAAATACATGATACTTTAACTTTTATTTATTCTTCAAACAGTATGTTAGTTGCTCAATCAAATTCTAAAAAAGACCAACTAATTTTGTTTTTTGAAATTTTATGTAGCAAATCAAATAACTCCTCTATTAGTAGTCCTAGATAATCTTCATCATCTAAAATAACTTCGATAAAAAATTTATCTATCTATCATAGGCCGATTTCCCAAGTGATAGTTTGATTTAGACGATCAAAGGGAGCTTGGAGATGATGAAGTACATGCTTCTACCATTGAAACCCTTAAAATCAAAATAAATTTCTCGTTCGACCAACCTAAAAAAAATTGTCCATCAACTAACTGATGTTGAAAATATAGAAGAACAACCTTATATATCCATATTTCTTGAAGATATTTTCGTATCTGAAAAACAACTATATAATTATATATATCATAAATATTCTATAACATATGAAATGAATTATAAATAGAGTATCTGTGTTACTATGATCATTCAGTTATAGAAAGATAAATACCTTCCATATTATGTGAAAGAAGATGATGTTTGTTTTTTTTCCATATTCTTCTCTATGGCAATCAAATTCCTTAACTGACGCCAAATGGGTGAAGAATATTGATTAGTGTAGTAGTTTATTCGGGTATCCTTAATTTTTTTACTACTATTCCAGATATCCTCTCTCAATGCAAATTTCAAAAACTATTAGGAACCCCGTTTTACTATCTTATTTTACGTAGAAATTAACGTATAGTTGGACTTCATGATTCTTACCACTTGTGAAAAACAAGATCTTTTATATGTTAGTGACATATGCGAATCCAAATTAAAAACACACATGTTTTGTCAAATTGAAAGATGATGGATGAACACATCTAAGATGAGATGAAACTATCTTATTATTCTTAGCTTCTTTGTATTATTATTCACTCATTTTTTTCCTTAAGAAAAACTTTTTCCTATTTTATTTTTTCTTGCAGCTCTTATTAAATTTACCAAAAGTTTTTATTGACTTACTTCTAACGATCCTGTTTTGGAAAAATTATCACATGCTTCGTACGAAATTTAGGATATCTATTCCACTACTTTTTTATAAGATCAAATATCATTATATATGGTTTTTGACAACTGATAGGCTCACTATGTTTGCACAAAGAGTAATTATCATTGCTGAATTTTACTACTATACAAAAATGACATAAGTGATAAGCTCATTTTTTGTGTGAAATCATGAATTTTAAAAGGTATAAATTTTTTAGTTCCAACAAAAAATAAACACTAATTTAAAAAACAATGTGTGGGTGATACAAGTGTTTGCTCTTAAAACAACCCTCATGAAAGCACCTTTAAAAGAAAGAAATCCTTAACTCAAACATTCAAAAAAATGATACTATTGTCTCTCTTGTTCTAATAATGTTGCGTTGCTAACCGTACCAAAAATAAACTAATCATCAAAGTGACCCCAAATAAAACAACTCTTGATATTCATACTCCTCAATCTGATAATTTTAGAATGCCAGCTTCCCCATGATATTATGTTGGGTTGTTAACATTCTTAAAACTTAAATTTTTAATGATTTGTCATCTAAATTTGTATCATAGTGGATCATAATATTCTCCTTAATTGGTTGTCGATATCTTTAAACAACAAACTGACATTACTCTAGATGTATGATATTTATTTAATGTAGATAACTAAAACTTCATGTTTTTTGTTGGTAAAACCATGTCTCCCACGAATGTTGACATGCTAAATTCATGGGCCACTTCACCAATCATATTTTCAAAGGATTAAGTTCGTTAAAATCAGAACTAACTGAGCTGAAAACAAATACTCTTCTCTAAAGAATCATATAACCAACTGAAGAATGAAAAAGCTACTATTGAAACTACCTTGTCTACCAACAAAGCCACTATTTGAGTTAATCAAATAGACATATAAAATTTAAAGAAAATCCTTGAAAAAGTAGACAAATTGAAGGAAGGTGTTGTTTGTAAAGCTACGAATCATGTAGAAGTTTCCAGTTGCACAAACCCTCATTGATGAGCAACATAAAAATACTACCATTGGTCTATGGAAAATGACTTGCCACATCAACTTATGGCCTTTCAAAATATATATTCATGTTGAAAAGTACCCTGCATTTGAAATAAAGAGAAATTCTTCAGAAGATGAAGAGGTTTACGACAAAAACAAATTTTCACACAAAGAAAATGAAGGCAATATCCTCGCGGTAGAAAATGTAAATTATGATGTTGAAAGCATGGTTCCAGATAAAGGATTTTGATTTTCTTACTTTCATTTTCAAATAATGTTATTGGTCATGTATGGCATGTATGCTTATCCTCGTATCTTTGAAAGTGCTAGTATTTTTACTTGATTGTACCCGTTGATAATTTCCTTGACTAATCATTTAGTCAAACATTTTTTTTTTTTAATTTATGTTTTTGCTTGAAATTAATATTTCATGATTAATGATATCCTGTTTTGGTGATAAAGTAAATTTTATATTTATATCGTCATAATTTATTTCTATTTGAGTTTTCATAATAAATTTGCTAATGAAACAAATAAATACTTAATTCATTGCTTTCACATTATTTTATTAATCTTTATTTAACACGTCAAATTATCTTTTGACTTCAAGTGTCTTATCATTAATTTACCTCACCACAATGAATTTTTTTACCTGAATGGCATACTTTTATTTTTTAAATTCATATGTATTTCTAAATAATCGTTTTGTTTTATAATCATTTTTCTAAGGGATTATATCTTTCGACTTTTACAACCTAATTTGTACATGTGGATTTTGATCTTATTGAGTATTTGATTGAATTATAGTTAGAAGTTTAAGTTTGGTATTTATGCTCTCGGGTGTGCGGCTTATTGATCATGATAGATTGTGGACTTGACTTAAGTTATATCGGTAAGGCTTTTATAGTCCAACCTTTATGGTTTTTGTTGCATGACCTCTTGTTTTAGATTATTGGCTTGACTTATAGTCATGTTTGTCATTATTTCATAAAATTCCCCTCATTTGAATGTATGTCCTGCATGTTATTATAATTGTTTGAAACATATAATTCCATAAACAATTTGATTTTTCAGCTTATTTGTAGCTTAGTTAATTTTACTATTGGAGTCGTTGCCGTAACTCGACCTATTTCATATTGAATTATTTATTGTAGTTTGACTTATTGCCTAATATAATCTTGATTATAGCTCAGCTTATTGCGTATTGATGTCTTTATGTTGCTTGACTTATTACCTATTAGGATTTTTATTGTAGATGAACTTATTGCCTATTGGAATCTAATTGTAGCTTGGCTTATGACCTATTTGTGTCTTTATTATAGTTTGCATTATTGCCTATTAGGATTGTTATAGTAGATTGTCTTATTGCTTATATGCATCTTTATTGTAGCTCATGTTGCTAATTTTTGCATAATTTTAAATGTTTAGAAATTACTTAGTCAAAAATTTAAAATTTGAAGAATATCCGAAGACCCCTCGATACTTAACCTTTTTTCGTCTTAGCTTGTAAATATTTTTGCCTCTCGGTAGAAAATTGTTAATGGAAAAAATGTTTGTATTAAAAATGGTTTTGTATAGTGTCTCATCAAAAAACCACTACGTCGCTAGGTGAACAAAGATTTTTTGTACAACTTTAAATGTTGAATATTACGTGAACTCTTTAAAATATTTCCCTCCCTGTCAACTGACCAATATGCACCATCGTTCTTTTTAGATAGGACATGAAATGGATTATCTCAATTTAGAGTTAGTTGTGAGTGTTCTTATCACTTGTCCCCGGAACATTTATATTAAAACTGAATCTTACTCTTTAAAACTCATAGTATTAAAATTTGAATCATACATACTCCTTGTCAACCCCCGATAATGTTTGACTCGTACATACATTTTTTACCAACATTCCTCTAGTAAATCAATATTAATATGTTTTTTTCTCTTCATTTTGCTATAATGAATAAAATTGGACACAATCACTATCAATTATTATCTCAACTTGGACTACCAATTCCTTTCCATGTACTATATAAAAATGAGTTTCATTACTAGCTTCTCTAGGAGTTGTTATTTACGCCCTTGAAATCTCATATAAAAATGCCAGCCATTTTCCTTTAGCAACTTCAGGCTTTCTTTTAATACTATTTAAATTATTATATTGGTAAATCATACTTTCTCGTTAGCATATGAATAATATAGAGTAGAAAAATGATATTCTATCATATATCTTATACAAAATATTATAATTATTTCATTTTAGAACTCAGCCTCGTTATCAGTCATGAGTATTCTTAGTATCCCATAACGATTCGTAATATTGGTAATGGTCGTACCAAATAAATTTCTCACATGTCGAATGAGAATTGAGAAGGATTTGATGCCATAATTTAACTCGGTAAATGGCTCATATTAGCAACTGTTGACAAGGATAAAAATTATTTACCATGTTTTTTACATCGATTGGAAATGTAGGCTTGTAATATCCTACAACTCCCTCGTGTAGATCTGTTAAAATACACAATATTTTTTCTTTGATTAAATGTCTCCAAATGGTCATAAAGCACCTATTCTGTAGAGTACCTCATCAAGAATCATAATTTTTTTCTCGTAAATGTAATGCTCGTGCTTGCATTTTATCTTGTGGTAACACCTAATCTTTCAAAAAAAATACTATTGACGCAAATCATCATATCCGTCAACCGATAATACTTTTGAATTTTTAACCTCAACTTCAATTGATTGAGTATCTTGAACAATTATAAATGGATCTCCTTTAACACATCCAAACATAGCCAACAAATCTGCATTTTTATTTTATTGATAAAATAGTTTTTCATATATGACATTTGTAAATTGTTTTTTCCATTTGCTTTATGATTTCTAAGTACCTTATAATATTTTTTTGTTTTCTTTGAATATGTATGATCATGACCAATTATTAATTACCAATTACAAATTGAGAATATGAAATTAACCGAATTGTTCGTGCATCACAAATTCGAGCTAAACGCATCCTTGCCAAAACTACCTCATATTCACTTTGTTATTTATAGTAAAAAAATATGAACGTAATAAATTCTCAAATTTATTCTCTATACGGAGTAACCAAAACGATCAAAATGCACTATCATTTGAACAAGAAGCTACATTTTCATGTACAATCCATTCTTGTTCATTGGATGAAATTTAATTTAAATTGTCATTTTCATCATTGCGTTGTTCTTATTTGAAATTCATTGATGAACTTCATAATTGAATGTGTTTTAATTTTTTTACAAGGTTCATGTTGAATTTCACACTCACCAAGCGCAATAGACCAACGTGTTAAAAGAATATATACGTCAAGTTTTTGCAATATACTTCTTCAAAGAAAATATAATGACCTTGAAAATTCGGTCACATCTTTTGAAACCACCACTATACTAAGAGTTAACTTCTCAAGATTTATGTATTTCTTTTCACATAAACTTAACTTTTACTTACATATATAATGGTCATTGAACCCCGCTATCTTCATGGATAAGAACAACTAACTGCAAAAGATAAGACTGAAAAATATAAACACAAAAATTTTCCCTCTTTCGGTGTAGATAAGATTCCGATAAGGAGTAAGATATTCCTTTAGCTTGTCAAGAGTCGTAGCCTTACCCAAAAATCTTATTAATTTTTTTACCATTTTGATAGACTTAAATGAAGTCATGGACATCCAAGATTTCAGTTGTACAAGGTCGGTTTGAAGTCTTATTTTTCTAATCACATATCCCAAAATGTTTCCAGCTTGTACACTGAAAGAGCACATTCGATAAATTCATATTCAAACTAATTTTTCTAAGGTTATCCAAATTTTCAGTTAATGGAAAAACATACATAATATTTTTATTGATTTTTCATTATCACATCATCAATATAAGCTTCCATATTTTTTCCCAACTGATTAGAAAAATATGGTTGACGAGTTATTGACGAGTTAATCCTGTATTTTCAATCCAAATGACACTACCTTGTAACAATATCATCTTCACTCTGTCATGAATAATGTATTTTTTTTCTTCATTTGGACTCATATTAATCCAATTTTATCGTGAATAAGCGTCCAAAAATGACAATAGCTCATGTCATATAGTAACACTAACTAATTGCTCAATAAGAGCTAAATGAAAATTATAATTTGGGTAAATAAAAATAGGTTTGTAAAACCAACACACATCCTCCATTGCCCATTTTTCTTTTTCACTAATACTAGATTAACCACCCATGTTGGATACATTGTCTCTCTCATATATGACCCATTTCAAGTAATGTTTATACCTCTTTCACAATTGTTTCACCTTCTTCAAGAGAAAACACTCTCATTTCCATAACAATTGGCTTAATTCTTTTATAAATACCCAATTTATGGATACAAAATATTAGCTTATTATTTCTATGGTTAGACGATGTTTTTTCCCATTTTTATAACCTATGACCCTTTTAAAAGTGATGGGCCTGATACTTGGAACAAATATTTAGAATTTGGTTCGGACTGGGCCAGGCTCGTTGAATGTTTAGTTTTAACTAATAACTCTTTCAACTTGAGCTAGAACATCGAGTTGTGTTCAAATATCTCAACATAATTCACACATTATACACGAGCAACTCAAATTCTATATTAAGCTCATGTTCATTCAATACAGAGATTGGGTTCGAGCTCGAGTACTCTTTTTTTGTTAGATATTTGGCGCAACTCACTTGAGCTCGAAACTATCCAGAAGTATAAATATTAAGCATTTATTCCTTGAAAGGACGCACATAGAGCTATCCAGAAGTATAAATATTAAGCATTTATTCCTTGAAAGGACGCACATAGAGCTAATGAGTTTGTCTGAACAAGAACTTGCAGTAGAAAGTATCAACAAAAAAAAACAAGAGAGCTAACAAGTTTGTTTGAGCAAGAACTTGTCGGCTGTGTTGCACAAAACCAGGCATGCGGTGAAAGAGTTATGGATAAGGAACTAGCAGCTAGCAAGGATCTCTGGGTCTACTCAGAGTTAATATAGGTATTTGAGAGTTGATATTATATAGACCGTGAACCATGCATTTTGTTGACATATCTTATCTCGGGGGGATATTGTGGCATGAACCATTGAGAGTGATTTTACTCATTCTAACATGGATTTAGAATCTTAGGCTGTGTATAATGTGTGGTGACCTATATTATGGGTCGTCATCGGTATCCATTGTTTGAAGTTGTTTGACAACGTTGAAGCTGTGTCTTAAGAGTCATGTTAAAAAGACAAAAACTATTAGTTCTATTATATACCCATAAATCTTTTGATGGGATCAGATGATCCCCCGAAAATTTCTCGGGAGAGAATTTTTTTTCTTCATATTTTTATACGAATAAAAAAATTTAAAGGAAAAAAATAGAACTATTTAAAAAATATTAAATTTTAAGGGTACAATTGGAAGTAAAGTTGAATGATTATTAACGTAACTTTTTCAAACACGTGGCTGTGTATGATAAGAGACCACGAGTTATATACTAAATTTATAGATTTTGCCAAGTCCAAAGCCCCAACACAGAGATTTTAAAGTCGTGAGACTAAATGAAAAAAAACGTGATAGTCGAAGGACAACTGAGTGATTTAAGCCTCTATATTTAGAATTATTTTTAAGGTTGTTTGAAGATATGGAGTTTTGAATGTTGAAAAAGAGAATTTTGAAATTATGTCCAAATATGTGATGACGATATAATATCCCGGTTGAGAGAAAACTCGAGATGCAGTTCGGCTAGTTATGTCCATCTCGGCTAGTCATAATCAGTCATTCTTTGTCATATGGATGAATTGATGGTGATGGTTTGAAAAACAACGGTTATTAAAAAAAGTCTCCAGCCAATGATGTCTACTAAGTTCTTTCAAATTGACAGATTAACTACTAACAAAGGAAAGAACTGACATATTCAAGTCAAGCCCAGCTGAAAATGTGGTTACGCATCCAACTAAAATGAATATGGGTACAAACTAGGTTTGGTTAAAAAGTATAAGAGGTCAAGTTAGGGCTGTAAGCCTATGGTTATAAATCAAGCCTAGTTATTTAAATATAAATGACTACACACCCCAATCAAGACAAACATGGTTATAAAATACTACTCTTCTAATAATTAAAATGGTAATTTTATTAATAAATTAATGAAGTTTTAGAAAAACATACATGCTTCAAAATATTATTATTTTTAGTAATAATTATCAAAATATCTCTAAAATTAAGTTTAACAAATAATTAATATATTTTTTTGGTTTTGCGAGAATTTTATAAAACTCCATATATACTACTTTTGGTGGTATATGCGGTGAAAATAGGTTTTTGAAATTGTGCATATTCGGATGGCAAACGGGTAAAAAATTTTTTGGCTATAACTTTAGTGTCTCATATTTAAAATAGTTTTTATGAGTCGGAAGAGTAAAGTTGTTTTAAGGTTATGTAAATTATTAATTCTCTAACTATGTTTAACACTCATTAAACTTGGATAGAACTTATTCTACTAACAATTTTGATTTTTTTACCAATAATTGCAATTTTGGTTTATTATTTTGTTGTTATATTTATTAAATATGTTTATGTCATAAAATTTAAAATTTATATATTAATTATTAATCATGCCATATAATTCACAAAATTATTAAATAAATATAAGTGGACTAGTATCCCTGACTACCTACCTAACTAAATGATATGAATGTAATTAAGTTAAAGTTAAACGTAAATTTATTCATACATTAAGAGACATATATATCTATTTGTTTAAGCTATTGTATTTTGTATACTTCTCTCAATGGTTAAAAACCCCAGATATCATAATTCTTTATTTTATATTTTCTTACTCCAAACTAATTTAATATGAAATAACATCAGAATTGAAGAAACACAAAAAAAAACTAGATCTGTATGATTCAAGTGAATAAGATAAAAAAGATCAAAAGGAGCTCTCACTCTTTAATAACTAGGATGCACAACATGGCAAGTAAGTTTTCTGCATTATTCCTACTAGTATCAATCACATAAATGAACAATTATTTTTCGTATAGTAGATTTATTGAGCGATTTAATATTTTATATCAAGTAGTTTCGGAGCCAAATCCCTTATGAGTCGATTGTAGGATTGTATGTATATAATTAGTTGATAACATGTTTTACAATAAAGAACCATACCATTAGGATTAAATATTGTTTGAGCTGATTTAGGGTTTCGACATCATGTTTGATTGATTTGGTCCTATAAGGTATGATTAGATCATATGTTTTTATGTTTAAGATTCAATTAGGGGCTAAAATTATGATTTTATATCTTAATTTAGGATTATTTATTGATGAAAAAAATGAGATTTTTGCAGCAAAAAAACTTGAATCTAGGGTAAAAATAGAACAATGAAGTACTGACAGACGATGTTCGTCAAGAAGTTTCCAGTTCGTTGGGGCAAAACATAGTTCATCGCGGCGAAATGGCATATTTATCGTGACGAGGCATACTTCACAACGGTAAACATGCATTGTTGTAGTGGTAAATTTCTTTTTCGTAGTAAGCAAACCTCATTAGACCGTACATTTTTCTTGGTATATCCATATAATAGGTAGGAGCATAAACTGAAACATTCTAGAGCTACAAAGATGGTTATTAAATTGTTAACACCGCATAAAAATATTCATCCTAAAGTAGTTGTTAATACGAATAACAAAAACTCTATTATATCCATTTCTGTACATTCATTGTACTTTATGGATAGAGGAATACACAGAGTTGAACATAGTAAAATAAGAAATTGAAATATTTCGTTTAAATTGTTCGTTTGGAAATTTTATGAAAAACTAATCATAAGTTCTTCTTTCCATCAGAACAATGGGGTCGTTATGCTCATTACTAAACTTGTTGAATGGATACTAAGTTTGGGTCTTTTTCCATAAGACACGTGAACATGTGATATGTGTTTGGACATGTTGTATCTTGTATATATCTGGTAAATTGAGTTTTGTTTGAATGTTAAATAATTTTTCATGATTAAGGTTGTTCGGACTGCGATAGGTAAATCATGAAACCAATTAATATGCCCAACGGAATGTTGACTGACGAATTGAGAAACCTAGGGCCTAAATAATTCATGGATTAATCTTATTACGAGTGTTTTCGACCCGAAAAAGGTAAATGATTGACATATTTAATCATGAACATGAGATGGTCCTCTAAAATTGATCATTAAGGTTTTAATTGGAATAGAGAAATCAACCCAAATGTGGGCCTCACCAGTATTCAAAACAAGTTAAAATTGGATCAATAGTGATTTTTTTCAAACTCATGAAATATATGTTATTATGTTTTCCTAAATGTATTTTATTACCAATATATGCTATATATTACATGTAATATGTCATATTTAAACATTTTTTAAGCTTAAGTATTATATGTCAATAAGTGCACATCTTATGTGTTGTGCATTTATATTTATTTATTTTTATATCTTAAATGTCAAGATTATGAGCATGCAATAATGCTACCAAAACCCATGCCTCTTACTGAACCGATTACTCATGAGAAGATAAAATAATTAGAGCATTGGGAAATGTCAAATAGGATGTGATTGGTATTTATGCGACAAGGAATTCCAACAACATTTTGTAAGGTTGTCCCAACAGAGATCATCAATACTACTATATTTTACACAGCGGTGGAGAAAACTTTTGACAAAAATGAAAAGGTAGAGATACAACATTTAATGAAGGAAAACTATACCATAAAGTACAAGGAAAAGGATACCATAACAGATTATAGTATTGAGTTATCAACGTTTGCAACTAAGTTAAGGGATATTAAGATTTATTTTAATGATGAATGTGTGGTCGATTTCATTTTTCAGCCACTTCTTGATAATTATAAGCATTTCCAATATATACTTACAATTGTAAACGTTAGAAACGAATAATAAGTAAATTTATTTCTCATGTTGCACAATGAAATACTGAAAAAAATACCTTAGTGAGATGCATATGGTGAGCTTCAATAAGAAGGCAGAGTCGAAAAGAAAGTTTGATGAGAAATCTCTAGTTCGGGAAATAAGAAACAAAATGAATCAATTGATGGTCAAAGTTCATATTACACAATAAAAAGGTGTATAAAAGGGGTGGTGAAAAGTATCATGCTTATATACAACAAAATATAATCTCTCTATTTTGGTATATTCAGACTTTAATATTTGTTTTAATTTTAAGAAATACTTTTTGGATAGATATGGCTGCAACCACAGATTTGTGTATTTCTTTACAACATATATTAAGGAACCAAAACCTCAATTAAGAGAAAATATCCATATACACAACATAAGATAACGCATGCCCGGTTCTTACAATTTATGATTTTTATTTGAGAGTTATTCTATGTGTACCATCATTTAAAAAGAATTTGATTTCTTTTTTCAGTTTTAGATAATTTTGGTTATTCATATTATTTGGAAATAATCACTTGACTCTTTGATTTAAAAATATAGTAGTTGGTACCATATGTTTGCAAATGAATTATACAATTTATTTATTATATACAATTGAGAATCATAATGAAGTAGTGAACACGCATGTCACACATGACTAGATAAATAAAAGTAAGGATGTAGTAATTTTTTTACACAAACAGTTAGGTCATATCTCTAAATTAAGAGTGGATAAGCTTGTTGATGAAGATTTATTAAGCCCACTTGATTATTCAGATTTTGGTACTTGTATTGATCCATCAAAATAAAATAGACTGAAATGAAAAAGTTAGGGACACATAGAGCAAAACAAGTCTTAGAACTGACCCATACCAACATATGTGGATTGTTTTCTAAGGACTCATGGAACAACCAACAATACTTCATATCATTCATGAATGATTTATCTTGTTATGTTTACCTCTACATTCGTCATGAAAAATTAGAAGCCCTATATAAGTTCATAAATTTTGAAAGTAAGTTGAGAAGAAACTAATTAATAGTATAAAATACATTAGATCTTACCATTGCGGTAAATACTATGTCAGATATGACAGTTTAGGTGAACAACGTTAGACTATTTACTAAATACCTAGAGGAGTACGGTATAGTTCTGTAACGTACAATATCAGTTTCTCCCAACATAAAAATGGTGTATTTAAGAAACAAAACTGTATGCTTAAGGATATAGTAATAATTATGAGTTGACATTCGACTCTACCATTATCACTCTGAGGTGAGGCCATAAAATGTGCAACGTATATTCTCAATAAAGTTTCAAAAAAGACCCCATATAGGCTACGTCCGGGCGCAAGTCTAGTTTAAAACATCTGCATATATGGAGGGTGTACATCTGAAGCAAAGGCTTATAAACCAAATGAAAAAATATTTGACTTAAAAATGGTTACATATTTTTTCATTGGTTACTCTAAGTATTCAAGGGCTTTTAAGTTTTGTGATCCTTCTAATACAAAAGAAATTTAAGACAAAAAAAAAATCATTGAGGACGTTGAGTTTGGGGTAGAGGAATTTAGGAACATATGTTCATTTTGAGGAATAATTTATAGATATTCATGATGGTTCCAACGAATATACTCAAGTATCAAAATATAATACAATAATGTTGATTCCTTCAGCACCGATAAAGCATGAAGATACTCAAAATAAAAAAAAATTGTTCAGCTTGAGAATCTTAACCAAGATATGGATATGGTCCACTTAGAACAATAAGATAATTGAGAAAAAAGATAATATTCCACAAGTATAACAAAATGAAGTGTTCACGAATATCAAACTCTAACTCTTCAAGAACTACAACATGAATTAATAATTCCATTACGAAGTTTTACAAGAGAAAAGATGAATGTTATATCTTTGAATTACATAGTTTATCTTAAATAACATAAAGATTCATGTGGTGTAACAATAAATGATCCATCCTTTTGCCGTGAATCCATAAAGAGTTATGATTCTCAATTGTGGATTAGCACTTCGAAAGAATATTATAAATCGATGCAACATAACACGGTATGAGAGCTTGTCCCATTAACTTAAGGCAAAATGTCAATTGGTTATAACTGAGTTTACAAAACCAAATGTATTTCCTATGGTAATGTAGAAAGACATAAAATACGCTTTGTAGGAAAAAAATTATAATCAACGTGAGTGGATTGACTTTAACGAGATATTTTATTTATTATCATCAAATGACACTTTTACACAATAATGATAGTGGTTGCACATTTTTATTTGGAGCCGCATCCAATGGATATCATGTCCAATTTTCTTAATAAAGACATTAAATAAACAATATATATTATGCAACTTGAGTATTTTATAAATTGGTGATCCAAAGTCTATGGTATGCAAACCTAAGAAGTCTATTGATGGGCTGAAATATGTCTTTTGTTGGTGGTATCACAAGCTCCTTTAGGTAACAATATCTTTCATATTTTATATTAACTCAGTTAAAAATTATGTGTATTAGAAGTTTAGTAGGAGTAAAATCATAGTTTTGGTGTTGTATGTTGATGAAATACTACTTGTCACGAACAATAAAGAATTATTACATACTACAAAGAAATTTCTATCAGACAAATTCGATATGAAAGTTCTTGGTGATGGAGCTTCTATATTAGGACTACCAAGATCTCTCTCGTGAAATTATATGATTATCACAAAAGGCATATATAGAGGGTATATTGCAATATTAAAAAATAACAGGTACCATACAATTGAATAACAGGTCCAATGATAAAATTTGAGATTGAAGAATTGAAAAAGTCATTTATCCCTTAGTAGTTGGGAGTTTGATATGGTCAATTTCATATATGGTCGGATATTGCCTTTGTTGTCAATCTTTTGGAAATATGTATGTAAGTAACTATGGGATGGGCCAACGAAGATCAGTTCAAAGAGTATTCTGATATCTACACGGAATAAAAAGACATATGCTGACATATATGAAGTCTAGATAATCTAAAGATTATTGGTGTTATGACTCAGATTATGTTGGATGCGTTGATACACTGAAGAACACTTTAGGCAGCATATTAAATTAAAATCAGACACTAGTTTCATTCAACCAAGCATTATCGTTGTAAAAATTTGGTACTCGATTACCTATTATATATGTGATATACGATCTCATGAAGATGTATTGAGACAATAATTTGGTAGTTCAATACTTCAACAGTAACAAGATCTTGTCTAATTCCAACCACATTTACATCAATTTTTTATTTGTTAAAAAGAAAGAGTTCATAAACGTCAAATAAGTATAAAACACATCGGTACAAACTTTATGGTAGAAAATCATCTTACCAAAGCAGTACTACCTTTAGTTTTTTTAGAACATGCAATTAGGATGAGTGTTGTTGATTTAGAATATTGTTGATTTTAATGAGAGTTTTGTAATATTTTTGTTATGTAAGGGAAAAATATTATGGATATAGCGGGTAATATCAAATTCATAGTTTCTCCTCATGCCATTTGGATTTTTTCTAGTGTTGATTTTTTTTTGTTCCACTCTAAGGATAACTCACTTGATTGTATTTCATCTCTTATGTTTTTGTCCTCGTTACAGTTCATTCTCGATTTTATTTTCCTATTTTGGTTGGATCTTTTTTGGTTGATGTCGAAACTATCTTCTTCCTCGCCCCTTTAATTTTCACACTAGTGTGAGCTATGTCGCTTCCATATCTTAAGGCTTCCTCCTCTATTTAATTAGGTATTTTATTTGTGAAAGAATTTTTTCTTATTATAAATCATTCCTCAATGATTCGTTCGAAATGTCATTTTTTCATATATTATAGATGTTGCTACTGTCACTTGGTCCTGAAAGTCCTATCGTTGAGATTTTTTCCTGAATTCTTGTTTAAATATTCCTTAAGGCTCTTAGTAACTTTGTTTAGAATAGATTATATAATCTTCGTGTAATGGCAGCACACTACACTCCACAAAATAGTATGTGAAATTTTCAAAAAGTTATTTCGTAATTTTTTATGTGATCTCTTGGTAGATTGTTGAACCACCATATTGATCTTCCGCTTAAGATAAATGCAAAGACTCACACTTAGTCGCATCATCAATTTCATATTTTAGTATGTCTTTGTTAAATTGTCAAATTGGATAGCATCGACAATAGTATTGACTCATCAAATGATTGTATGTTGAGAGTGAATATTCCAATATTTGTGAAGATTGTTCTTCCAGCCAAGGGTGTCAGTTCTTGTAATAGTCGTAAAAGTATTCTTCAAGGATATATTATCCTTGAGCTCCTAATCCTTTGGGATTTTTGGTCGTGGGTTTATGAGTCCCGTGAAATCTAAATGAAGAGTGGTCGTTAATTGTTTTGTGGTACCCAAATGATAGCCTCTTAAATAGTTTTTTCTTTTTTTCATCAAAATAAGAACTCTTTTTTCTCCATGGATGATACTATATATTTTTGTATTGCCCGTTGTGCAGGTATATCGATCACCTTTTAAATCAAGCATTGACAATTATTTCTTGTAATAAAAAGTTTATAACCTGATCTTATATAAATAGTTCGACCAAAACCTCGATCTCGATTGGGAATGTTTTAGAAATTTTTTACAATTGTTAATTCTCTAGCCATAAACGTTTCCAACTATTCTTATGGATTAAGCTTTTACTATGTGCTGCTAGTATAGAATAAGGGAGTATTTTATGCATGTACTAGTGGTGCAAGATGTCTCGAGATAATTTGGTCGAAAAATCTAAAATCATCTACTTTCAAAAATAATAAAAAAATATTTTTAACTAAAACAATTAGTTAAATTAAATTTTATTATAATGTTTATTTTTTATATTTAAATTTGATCAAAACATTTATTTTTATAGAAAAAAATTGATTTTAATTTTCGAAAGAAATTGCACTTAAAGTACCCATTCAACTATTCTATTGTCATCTAGTACCCAAGTTTCGTTCTATTACTTTTATACCCATCTCAACTACCTAATTACCATTTAATATCTAACATTATTTTAATACCCTAACTACCCTCACCCTTCATCAACAACTACGTAACCAAAATTTCTCTTTCTTTTTCTATTTATTTTATTTTTTAAAAGATCCATATCTTTCAAACCGGAGCTCGGAAAAATTATACGAAAGTACCATCACTTTGTTTTTTAAAGATGAACAAAACTAGACCCATTAATGATATTTTTTGATTTTTTTTAAAATAAAATATCACCAGTAACAACTCTCAGGAAATCGAGAGAGTTGCAAACAATTCTCAGGAAATCGAGAGAGTTGCAAACAACTCTCAGGAAATCGCGAGAGTTGCACACAACTCTCAGGAAATAGAGAGAGTTGTAAACAACTCTCAGGTTAGTTTTTCAAAAAACTCTTAGGTATGTTTTTCAAACAACTCTCAGGTATGTTTTTCAAACAACTCTCTGGAAATCGCGAGAATTGCACACAACTCTTATGAAATCGCGAGAGTTGCACACAACTCTCAGGAAATAGAGAGAGTTGTAAACAACTCTCAGGTTAGTTTTTCAAACAACTCCCAGGTATATTTTTCAAACAACTCTCAGGTTAATTTTTCAAACAACTCTCATGTGAGTTTTTCAAACAACTCTCATGTTAGATTTTCAAACAACTCCCAGGTTATTTTTTCGAACAACTCTCAGGTTAGTTTTTCGAACAACTCTCAGGTTAGTTTTTCAAACAACTCTCATGTTATTTTTTCGAACAACTCTCAGGTTAGTACTGGTGAAGGTACATGCGGATATATATAGTCGGGGGTATTTTTTTATCCAAATTTCAATTCGAGGTACCAAATGACACTATCCAAAAAACGGGTACTATTGGGTAATTAAATAGTTGAGTGGGTATTTATTGGAACTTTTCTCAATTTTCAATAAAATAGTTTTATATTATAAATAAAATTTAAATTTTTACAATATAAGAAAATAGCTGTTAATGATATAGTTTTGTTGTGAATTGTAGTAATATTTATATACTTTGAAAATTCCAAATAGCAGCCCAAGATATATCAACTCCTAAGTTACTCCAATGTTTTAGTAGAGACAGCCATGGTTTAGATATTTTGAAACCCAGAAAAGTAGTAAAGATATTTTGGTTATTTAGACCATTGAAGGATCGTCAATACCTGCACTAGCCAATGTCACCTGTCTTAGCATGATAAATCTTATACAATTTTGGGTTTGAGGTTAAGACTGAAACTAAACCGGTGTATTTGAATATTATATATAGTATATTTGAATACTATTTTTTTATAGCAAAAAAATAATTTATAACCAAATAGAAAGTTTTACAGAGAGGCAGGGCCAATTTAGAACAATACCAAAATTAGAGGCCAAAAAGCTATTAGACCAAGGGATTAGAAATTCCCAAATCAAGAACAAACCCTAAATCGATCAGAACTTTCCTCTATCTCTTCTTCTTCAAGCTTCAAGCTCCCAATGAAACACAGACCACCAAAAGAATAACCCTAAAACCTCAGGAGCGAACAAAATCAGAGCTTCTCATTCGATGAAGAACTGATATCTCCTTCCGACGAGTACCCACACCCAAACTTTCAGAGAACTGAAAACCCTAACCAGGATCGATATACCCCACACCCAAACTTTCGAGAGTGATAATCGCAAGCAGAGGGTTAGGAGCATCGGCATTAGAGAAATGGCGAGCAGAATTTTCGAGCAGAGCCCATTTCGCGATCCAATCAGCAGCAGCATTTTGGGTTCTCGAAATGTGGCGAAGCTTCATGGATGCATGGATAAGACTTCGACATACAGAGGCCATGGGGTTATCCAAAGTATTTCCAGAGGCCATGATGCTAACAAGAGTGAGACAATCAGTCTCGATGTCCACATCTTGCCAACCCTGAATTCTGCACAGAAGAAGGGCTTCCAACAATGCTTTAGTCTCAGCCTGAAGATGACTCAATTTTCCAAAGACGAAGCCAGATCCAGAAAAAATGTGCCCTTGATGATCTCTCACAATCAAACGACCAGAGGCTTCTCCAGTGAAACTACACGCACCGTCAATGTTGACTTTGAGTCTCCCAACGATCGGAGGAAACCATTTCAGGTACATGGCTTTAGACTTTCCTATAGTGAGACAACCAAGAGCAGCTCCTGCTTTAGAAACACCAGACCAATGTTTAGCTCTTAGCATATTCTTAGAATCAATGCCTAGGATTACTCTTTTAACTCGATTAACAGCAGTATTGAAGCTATCATAAGAGTTATGAAATTTAGCATGGTTTCTATTCGCCCAGATCACCCAGACAATTATTTGAGGAACAATGTGAGTGATGTGAGTGTTACACTTAGAAAACCAGAACCAACTGTGCATAATATGACTTAGAGACATAAAACGGTTCACAGAGATTCTGAAAAGAAGACTAAAATAGTTCCATAATGACCAGGCGAAACTGCAACTGATGAAGAGGTGGTTTTTGTCTTCACAGTTGCAGCAGAATTGACACTTAGAAACCACCACTAAATGCCTTTTAGCTAGAATACTGTCAATGGGAGCAACGTTTTTTAAGAGCTTCCAACTTAGAAAAGAAATTTTAGTAGGGATAAACCGGTGCCAGATTTTCTTAAAAATAGCTTGCTTTGAATGAATAGACCTGATACTATTCCAGGTATCCTTAGTGTTAAAACAATTACCTTTAGAAAATTTCCATTGAATAACATCATCATTATCATGATTGATATTAACTTTAGCAATATGCATCAATCTATCCTTAGAAATAAAGTTGGAGAGAGTAGAAATATCCCATTGACCATTTTTCCAGTAAGAGCTAACTTTGACAGGAAGGAGATAACTGTTAGAACCATAGTCATTAGCAATAGGAGGCATATCATGCCAAGAGTCTCTCCAAAAGTCAATGTCCCCCTGCCAAGTCTCCAAAAGACATTTTGATCAGCCTGGTCCCTAACAGAACTTAGCCTTTTCCAAATAATCGAGTCAGTAACTTTACACTCAGCCTTTAAAGGATGAGTGTAGATACAATAGGTTGAATGAGTAAGGTCTGCCCAAAGAGAGTCTCTTTTTTTGAAAAGAAACCAAAGCTTAAAGGAGAAGGTGAGCTGAATGCCAGACAAAAGCTTGACATTTAGCCCACCCTCTTCAAATGGCTTACACAGACTGTTCCAGGAAGCCCAGTGAATAGCATTTTCAGTATACTTAGCTCTCCAAAGAAACTTATTAAAACAAAGCTCAAGTTTATTGATAATGCCATTAGGGATCAGGCTATTCTGCATCCAAAAGTAAATAATGGGGTAGAGAACATTCTTTATAAGGGACAATCTACCCCCAAAAGAAAGATTCTTCATATCCCAAACATGAATTTTGCTATAGATTTTAGTAAGAAGGGGCAAATAATGCTTCCCTTTATTGTTTGCAGATATCGTGATTCCCAAGTATGTGAAAGGAGCATGCTCAACATTGAAACCAGTAGAAGATTTGATCCTAGCATAATTGGTAAGAGAACAATTTGATGCAGTAATAAGCTTTGTCTTTTCTTTATTAATCAGCTGGCCTGATTCATTTTGATATTTGTTTAACATGTCACTAAGGCAATCAATGGAGGGTGGAGAGCTGTTGGAGAAAATGATAATGTCGTCAGCAAAGACTAAGCAAGGTAAGATGAACCCAGATTTCAAGTAGTATCTCAAATTGTTATTATTATGGTATAGATTAGAAAGCCCTCTAAGCAAAGCTTCCTCAGCAAGAATGAAAAGACAAGGGGACAGAGGGCCACCCTGTCTTAAACCATTCTTCTGAGGGAAGTAACCAATACAGTCACCATTAATCAAAACAGAAACCATAACATTAGATATCAGATTATTAATAATAGCCAGAATATCATTAGAGAACCCAAAACACTTAAGAGTGTTAATAACAAAGACATAAGACATTCTGTCAAATCCCTTTGTCATATCTAACTGAAGAATTATGTTTCCTTTAGAAGGCATTCTCTTTGATATACTATATGCCTTTGTCATATAGTATATTTGAATACTATATTATATATAAAATGTTCAAGATTGATCATCCATTGCTCCAGCGCCGCAAAATAACATGTACATCATCACCCTATGTGATATTGGGCACCGCCCCAAACACCTTCAAAACATAGGTCTAGAAACACTGACTAGCAATGGAAAATTAAAAATTGGTCTTAAAGAAATCTCCAACCCAGCAGTCGTAGAATCTATATCTCGACGTTGACATACTCTATGAATAACCTTAGTGGTTGTTTCAAGAAACATACTTTGGTCAGAAACATACTTTACTCAACCAACTCGGCTACCTTTGAAGGACTAAAAATTAAACTTAAAAAGGTAAATGTACGTGGTATTTCCAGGACTAAGTAGCACAGACATAGCTATATAATCAGGATATACCAAAACGAACACCTTATTGAATCCAACTCTTGAAACGGTAATAAGACTATGATGCTATAAAGATGGTTAAAAGTGAAGTTTATCACTAGAGACATCCATTGTTCATGGCATCTGCCAAGAAACTACGACAAAAACAATATTAAGAAAATAGTGCTGATAGAAAGGAGTATACAATTTTGCTAACTTGTTTTCGTTTATTTGAAACTAATATCGATTCTTAGCGACAAAACACAGCTTTTGAGTAGTTTCTAGTAAACATAGAAAACGCAAGCATGAACCAGGAAAACAGTAGAAATAATTTATAATAAACAAAAACAGGCTAACACAGAGTGTACCTTCAAAAAGTTCTTTCCAGCAGCCAGAGATTTGATTTGCGAAAACCAGGTAGGAGCCTTGATCAAACTTGGTCATGGTGGCTAAGTTGTTTCTGACAATGGGTCATGTTGCGCACTATCCAAAGTTGTCCAATCTTGGCACAACACCTATTTACATTTTGATGGAGTTTCCTTCCTCCCATGCGACTAACAGTACGATCATTACACCCGATAAGTAAGAAAACTGTGTCTGACAACGTAAGAATGAAGCACCTGACATCGTACGACGCCAGAACCAAAAAGACGTACCTGACTCTCATATAAATCATCAAAAAAAGCCAAAAAATCTTGCACTAATGATGACACATGTACATAGGATAGCCCTTACTCAATGTTGTTATATATAGAGTAATTAAACCATTCTGAAGCGGGGGTGAAAGTTAGCGAGAGAGAGTGACATAAAGAGAGAGAGAGTGTGTAGTAAAAACAAAAATCGTAGCAATTATAATCCTCTTTATAAAGTAAAGACAAGTATTACTGACAAAGTTGATCAAGTTCATATCTTGTTTGTCTTTTCGATCTTGTTATATATTATATTTAGATTTCAATTTGTTAGATAAGTTTTTACTTCACTATTTTGGTTATGTTGTCAAGAACAACCTCAGCCTTCATCCTCACTTGTTTAATGATACCTTTTTCTTAGATATATGAATTCAGGATAGGTAAGAACGTCATCCACCGAGATAAGAGTTTCGATGTCGCGACTAACATCACAAATAGAGGCGGCCTTAGGAGATGACGGAGAATTACTAACCATGGTAGACCATCTTCACCAATAGGGAACGTATGAAGAGGTAGGGGTCGCATCTTGCGTTAACGCTTCAGATTAACTAAGGCAATCCCCTCATCCTGATCAGTGAAGGAATCAACGATCCGGTCTAGTAAGTTAACGATTTGGTCATCGACTTAGGAAATACTTTAGGATTTTCGGGTGAAGTCGGAGTAGAACCTTTGAAAGCCACCAATACAAGAGTGATGGTTGCTCAATGGGAGGATATGCACGACATGTTGAAAGAAGAGACATTCTAGAACTAAATATATACAACATACTGTTTAGAAATTTACTCTTATAACATACCAAAAACAACGCTACAACTAGCTAGCTACAACATAACACAAAGAGGTGCTCGGTTGGTCGCACCAGGTGTGCTAGGAGCCATACCCATCTTCGTCAGCATAAGATGGGGCATAAAACTCGTCGTTGTGGCATGGGACACAAAGATGGATTTTTAAAATAAAATAGGATGATTGAATAGTACGGAAAATAAGTGATTGTGAACTACCAAAACTAAGTTGGCAGCACCACCATGTAGGAGTATTCAACTTGAATGGAAGACATGAGAGACAATAGTGTTTCTTATCTTTCCACATGAACAACCCTTAAAAACTAGTTCCCTTTTTTCCAGAGGATTGTTTAGGGTTTTTAGATGGAAAACCCAAGGATGGAGAAGCTCGAGAAAATTAGTGATGGTACGGGTAAAATAAAGGTGATACGTAGAATGATCCAATGCATGGAATTAACAAGGCAACATGTGTTATTATTTGGTTAAAAAAACTTTATCTAAGCATAAATAACAATTTCATAAGCTAAGAACAAGACATCAAAATTTAAGGAAGATTGAACAAAAGACAAAATATTAAGGGCGTTTCGACGCGATGAAATAAGCTAAGTTTCAGCAATGATTCTTGGTGCAATTCTGTGTACAAAATGAGCCAAATCACAGCTGAAAACAAGCTACATGTGATTTATAGGCTGAAGTCCAAGGCAATTAGGTTTGATGTCAAAATGGTTATAAAATTAGCTAGAGAAATGGAAGTATTAGTCAATGTGGTTTTAATAGGCTAGCTTGAGTTAAGGCGATGTATTTGTGCGCTACAAGGCAGTTATAAGTCATAAAAATCAAAGGTAAATTTTCAACATAAAAAAAAGGAATAAGTAGGCACGGTTACTTAGTCACATGGCTTGTTGTGACCAAAGCCTAGCCACTATGTCCAAGCCATGACCTAAGTTTGGTCCTGCAATGCAACAAGACCAAAAGACCTGGGTTTTGAGGCCAATTCCATCTCGGTCAGGTCGAGTAATTTGAGATACTAAAGCTTGGCCACCATGGCCAATATGTGGTCTAAGTGTGGTCGTGCAAGGTTGTACGACTAGAAGGCTTGGTCGTCCAAGCTAAATTCATCATGGCCAGGTCGTGCAAACTTGTGTGACCAAGGTTTAGCCAGGCAAGCCATGGCTTAAGTTTGGTCGTATAAGGCTGCACGACCAGAAGACTTGGCTATCAAGACCAAGTAAATATCACTGATGTCGCGCAGCCGTGCGCGACCAAAGCTTGGCCAACGTGGCCAAGCCGTGACAGATTGTGATAGTGTATTTGGCTCTGTTATTGGTTAGTTAAGATGTGCCTATGGTTATTTTTTGATTGAGTAACATCTATGACTACGCTGCTGATAGTACGAATGTCAGACCTGACAAGTACAGAAACTATGTTTGACACCGTACATGTTAACCACATTATTTTGCCAAGTAGAAAAATTATTATGGCCAAGAAAGAGATCATACATATTTATTTTGGGTGTTTTCCCTATTTATAACTATTTCCCACAATTAACATGGTTAGTGAGTTTGACTGATTCTACAATAGTCTTCCAAGTTGAGCTCGGTCGGCCTCGTTTGTATCTTTAGTTGAACTGAAATAAACACACTTCTTATCAAGCTCCATCAAGGGGCGCTCCACTTTGCTCATGTTTCCTACCAAATGTCTTGATTTTTCCTTATTTTACTGGACGGTTTCTCCTTCGGTCAGCTCAGCCACCCTCGTCTTTGCTACCAAAGCCTCAGTCTTACTGCCAAAGCCTCGGTCGCGTACTGGCCTTTTATCGGGCTTATTGGGAAATAAGCTCGGGCAATCCTTAATCATCCACAGACTTCTCTCTCTAATCATCTTGTGCCAACTGCAATATCTGCAACTTCAATACAGGTAAAAACTCTCTCATTTTTTGTTACTCCTTTTTTCTTCCCCTTTTGTGTTTATTTGATTTCGAAGAAAACAACCCTGGGTGTGAGATAGGCGATCACTTTCCATTGATAATACGCAGCTGTGAACCATATGCACCTAGTGTGAGACCAAATCCTCACCTTCATGCTATAATTTTGTAGTCCATCAAGTAGATTTCATGGCTCCAAAGAAGTTATCAAAGAAGAAAAATGAGAAAACCCCAGAACCAGAATTTGAAGATACAAACTTTCTAGAATTTTTTTTTCTCTGATATCGCCAAAATACAGTTATCTAGATAATGATGGGCTAGCTGGGTTTAGGGCTAGATTTGCTATTCCAGAAAATGTGACAATAAGGGTGCCATCGGTCGGCGAGCACCCATATCAAGGCCAAGATCACGAAACATGTTTCTTTACAACTATGTTTGATTGAGTGCTCTGCCTGCCGTTGCCTACATTAATTTGTGATTTTGTTTTAATGAAATAGGAATATGCCCAACCCAATTAGCTGCAAACGGATGGAGAATGCTTCTAGGTATAGTTCTTAGTTCGCGTCTGCTAGGTATTAAAATTTGCTTAGCCGCTTCCTTCATCTGAAAAAATAATTAGAAGCACTCCTTGACGTTTGTGTCCGAAAATTGGGAATACGAAACACCCCTCTTAAATCTTCGGTTAGAAAGAAGATGGAAAGTAAAGTATAAGAAACAGTAGTACAACTCGAATTATTAGTTTCTTAGTCATTGAAGTAATCCTATGTTAATTATTTGCCCAGGTGAAGGAGCCAATCAGGATGGTGGAAGGAAGGCTTATCTAAAGAGTATAAAAATCCACTGGTTAGCGTTGGCAATCTAGCATCCTCTACTTGGCTTCGGGATCCCAACTTACTTTTCACAGAGGTATATTATTTAAGGGCTGGATTGTGGTCCATACCCGAACTCAAAACTACGGTGAGCGGTGAGGTAATTATGGCAGACGGTAGTAACACATCTGTGGAACGTCTTCGTGCACTAATGGAGAAACCTTATGAAGTAAGGAATTTTGATGGGGTGTGGCTTTCAATACCCCAAACTCTCAAAGCAAAGGAGGTCAAAGGCTCTTCTTTAGTTCCTTGTCAGAATGAAGGGCAAGGGAGTATGTTGGTTTGAAGAAAGGCTTTCAAGCCGAAGTGACAGTCCTGAAAGAATCTTATCTGCTAGTGAGAAAAGTATAAAGAGTTTTCAGTTGGTAACACTTCTCTTCTCAGCCAGAACAATGACCTCATCCGACGGAATGAAGAGCTGATTGCACAAAGTTCAACACTGATGACACAAAAAATGGCTCAGGCGGAGAAAGTAGAGGAACAAGCCAACAGGCTGGCTGCTACGATATTAAAGAATGTTGATTTTAAAAATCAAGTTGAAGCTAGAAAGAAGGAGTTGGATGCCGAGCGCAAACGATGGGGAGAGAAACTTGAAGTTATCGTCAATGTTCGAAAATTCGAAACGGTGCCTCGAGACGGTAGGCTCCTAAAAGGCGGAACGGTGTCTCGAAGCGCATAAATCGTAAATTAAATAAACCTTTACTATGATTAATTAAACTATATGTACAAAGGCCATATATATCTATATGCAGAGCGAAACATAAACTATAGATACTTGCACTATATATAATATATAACATAGGTAAAATCAACTCATACTATACTGTATAGTTATATACTTATATTACAGTTATATAGTTGAGTTATACATTTACATATTAACTTAACTATATAATTGTAAAACTAAAAGCAAAAAAAAAAAAACAGTATAAATCGTGAAATCAGAGAAACCAATCAATTTTTTTTTGAAAAAACTTCTCAATATTTTAGAAAACAAAAGGAAATTTATGAAATGGTGAAATAGAGTTTAGGCAATAGAAGAAGAAACAAAACACATTGTATTTATAGATACAGATTATAAATTAAAGGACAGTGAAAAGTGGGGAATCTCTGAATGTTACAGTTATTTTTGAGGCGTACGCTTTTACTGCCACGAGGCGTTAGCCTGAAGGCGTACTCATTAACTAAAAAGGCGTACGCTCCATCTGCATCATTAAATGCGTACGCCTCAGTTCGGTTTATGATCGAACCAATTCAAGGCGCGCCTCAAGGCGTACGCCTCTCACGATTTTTAACACACTGGTTATCGTTGGTGAAAGGGAGACCCGAATGATGAACATTGCGATGGACATGATAGCAAAGGAGAAAACACATGCTTTTGCCGAGTTGGTCGCGTTAAATCCTGGAATAAGACTTGGATCACTCATCAAATTTGTTAAAGCGCCTGCTTCTAAAGGGTCTGCTCCTCTTATGTCCAATCCTCCTCGTTCTGACCCTGTGCTTGCAATCGATCCTACCAAAATACCAGCAGAAGTAGCAAAAGAGATTGATGCACAGCCTCCAAGGGTTCCTGCTTTGACTGAACATAATGATCCTCCCACTATCTCCAAATAATGAGCACTTGTGAAATTTTGATTGAAACATTCTTCTTTGACTTTTGGTAGTTTAGTTTCTT
This sequence comes from Limnanthes douglasii subsp. nivea, assembly GCA_036936605.1. Lineage (NCBI taxonomy): Eukaryota > Viridiplantae > Streptophyta > Magnoliopsida > Brassicales > Limnanthaceae > Limnanthes > Limnanthes douglasii. The sequence continues at coordinate 8,264,562 of JAUPFV010000004.1, read as the reverse complement.
TGACTGGTGATGGTAATTTTTACTTTCCGAACATATGTTTGATTTGAATAGTTCATTTCAGCAACTTACTGCATGTGTGTTTAATACTTATTATCTATTTTGAGTCCTTACAAGGTTGAGTTCAGTATGACTCATTGCGTAGTTTAGGGAATAGTTTTCCCATATAGCTGAATGGCGGTGAAGTCTTAAGACTCTATTACGTAGTCTGCTATAGACTTGGTCTTTAATCAGTTTGCTTATATACCTAGTGCAAGGTATAGGGCTCAGTATGGCCTTCATGTATCCCGTAGGCATGGCCAATTAGTCCGGTCGTGCTTATATACTCTTGGTCTGGACTCAGTATGGTCCTTTGCGTAGCCCGTAGACGTGGTTGTAACTCATTCGCTTATTGTAAAGATTTAGAAAATATAATACATACACAAATGGCGAAAACATAAATTGTATTATCAAGGGAAAATAGTTATGATGCCTTATTAAAAAAGCCTATCGTGCCACCAGGGGGAAAATAGTGCATCCTTAAGTTACACAGTATGACGATACAATTTCAAATGATTGACATTCCATGGATGCTTCAAAGCACATCATTCGGTATCTGCCAGTCGATAAGCTCCGTTGTGCCCTGTAGAAATAACTGTATAAGGTCTTTCCTAGTTTGGACCTAGTTTACCAGTTGCTCGGTCGCCTGACCCTTGGAAAGCTTTTTTCATCACTAAGTCGCCCACCTTGAAGCTGTGTGGTCTTAGCCGAGCGTTGAACCATCCTCGCATCAAATGTCTATAGTGTTCTGCTCGAACGTGCGTTTGATCACATCTTTCTTCAATGATAATATTTTATGCTCTGCTCGCATCATTGGTGTCTTCTGTATAATTTTCTATTCTATGGCTTGGTACAATAATTTCTACTGGGATTACCACTTCACTACCATAGACGAGGGTGAATAGTGTGTTTCCCGTTGTAGTCTGATATACCCACAAGACTTCGGTCAATTTATATGGCCACTTTCTGTTGGCTCCTTCAAGTTTCTTTTTGATTCCTTCTAAAATTGTTCTATTTGTCACCTTCACTTGTCCATTGTCCTGAGGGTATTATGGTGTTGAAAAGTGTAGCTCGATTCCATATCTTTCACAAAATATTGTTACAACAGAGTTTTGGAACTGTGGTTCGTTATCTATCATCAAATTACGGGGTATGCCATATCGAGCAAGAATCTGATTGTGGACAAAGTCACATACCTCTTGAGCCCTTGTTCTATATAATACTTTAGCCTCGACCCATTTAGAAATGTAGTACACCGCAACAATTAAGAACTGCCTATTTCCAGTTGACATTGGTAATGGTCCGACGAGGTCTATGCCCCATTTATCGAATGGGCAAGGGATATGTACAACCTGCATGGGCTCACTAGGTAGATGTCTGGTGTTGGCGTACTGCTGACGCTGGTGGCATTGTTGTACCAAAGCTTCTGCATCATTTGCTAACTCTGGCCAGTAATACCCTGCTAACAAAAATCTTCAAACCAAACTTCTATAGCCACAATGAGCTCCAGCCTCTCCATTGTGTAGGTCACGCAGAAGTAGCCCTGCTTTTGTTCGGTCTAGGAATCTCAGTAAAGGTCTGGTGGCACTTTTTTTGTACAGTACATTGTCTAGGATGCAGTATTTTGCTTCCTTATGCTATAATGTTCATGTTTCGTTCTTGTTATCTGGCAGAATAGTCGAGCTCATCTAATTTAGGTAGGGTTGTCTCCAATCATCTTAGTTATCTATTGCGTTCACAACTTCCTCTTTAGAGATGAGCTCTATTGCTAGTAATTGTTGCAAAAGAATTAGAGGATTTTCTCCTAAGGTTGCACTCTTTGCTTGCAAGTCTGTCGTCGATTTTTCTGTTCGGGGAATCTGCTCGTACAAAACTTTAACAAATTTAGATTCATGTTTTTTGAGCAACATCAGATAACTACAGATCCCTTCCTTTTCGCATCATAATTTCCCATAGCTTGGTTTACAACCAACTGCGAATCTGAACGAATATTGACTATCCGAGCTCCACAAATCAGTGTTAACTTCATGCCATTCAAAACCGCCTCATATTCTGCAACATTGTTTGTGACTGAGAAGTTGTATCTGATTGCTTGTTTGATGATTTCCCCATTAGGTAAGAGGCACGACCCTGCCCACCGCCTGAAGTACTTGAGGCTCCATCTGCTTCAACCACCTATTATACATGTTCATTGTTAACAAGTTCTTCTTCAGAGTTGGGTATTTTTCTTGGTATGGAGAACTCAGCTATAAAGTCTGCTATGACATGTCCCTTTTATGGCAGTGCGTGGCTCAAACCGTATATCATACGCTCCTAATTTGATACTCCATCTTGTGAGGTGACCTGAACTATTCGGCTTCTGGATTACAACCCGAAGGGGAAAAGTTATTCGTTTACATATTATATGTCCCTCGAAGTAAGGGCGCATCTTTCTTGCGGCTGTAACTAAAGCCAAAGTAAATTTCTGAAGTTTCAGGTACCTCATCTCAATGTCGATCAAAGTTTTTCTAGAGCAATACACGGGTCGTTGTACCCCATTCGGCTCTCGCACAAGCACCTAACTAACTAAAAAAGGGGAACCCGACAAATATAGGAAAAGTATATCACCCATTAAAGGCGCTGATAGGATTGCATGCAAGGTGAGATAAAGTTTTAATCCATTGAACGCCTCATTACACTCTTAAGTCAATTTGTATGATTGCATTCAGATGGATCGGATCTGCTTCCATGCCTCATTAGCTAACTACATAGCCTAAGAATTTCCCACTACTGACACCGAAAGAACACTTAGTCGGGTTAAGTTTCAAGTTGAACAGTCGAAGCAAATTGAACATTATGCAGAGTACTTAAAGGTATTTCTCTTCCGTGTGTGTTTTTACAATCATGTCGTCGATGTATGCTTCTAATTTTTTTCCTAAATGGTCTTTGAAGATATGGTTGATTAGTCGTTGATATGTGAACCCTGCGTTCTTTATACCAAATGGCATGATTATGTAGCAATATAAACTACGTTCAGTCTGGAATGTTGTGTGTTCCTGATCGGACGAGTTGAGGCGAATCTGATTGTACCCTGAGTACGCATCCATGAATGATAAATGCTCGCATCCAGAATCTGAATCTACAAGTTGATTAATATGAGGTAACGGAAAATCGTCTGTTGAACAAGCCTGGTTGAGGTCTGTGAAGTCGACGCACATCCACCATTACTCCCTTTCTTTTTTACCAATAATGGATTAGCAACCCAAACCGGATACCTGACCTTCCTTATGTGCCCTAAATGTGATAGCTTCGTTATCTCCTCCAGTATAGTTGTTTGCTTCTCTGCTGAAAAAAACCGTCTTTTGTTACGAACCGACTTTGCACAAAGATTGATTGCTAGTTCGTGACATATTACCAAAGGCCTGACCCCTGAAACATCACATGTCTCATAGGAAAAAACATCCAAATTCTTTGCTAATAGGTCATTCAATGCAATTTTAAAAATATGTGATAACTTACGGTCAGTCCGTAGTGTTCGCTTATCTGCTATTGCTTCTTCGACTAATTCAATGACACTATCATCATACTACTATATCTCTCGTGGGTCATTTACAGGAAGAGGTGAGGGAGGAATAAGGTCGTCTTCCCGAGAAATACCTCACTATTTTGAAGGTTCGACCGTTAGGGCAGAACACGTTCTGGCCGTTTGTTGACTTCCTCGAATGATGTCGACTGTGTTCCCTATCGGATACTTGACACATTACCTAAATGTGCAAAGAGTTGCCTCCATTTGGTGCAGCCATGATCGACCAATTATAGCGTGGTATGGGCTTGGAGCATCGGATATTATAAACAATGTTTTGAGCTTTCACTTGGTCACTTCGTGCCCAACTCTAACCATCAGTTCTACTTCTCCCACACACTTAGAGGTTTTTCCCTCATACCCCACCAGGGTTCGTTGAGTTGGCTTATAGGAAGGATCATTCAACATGTAGTCAAAACTGTCATTCAATATAATATTAGCCGGCCTGCCCCCATCTACCAAAACACGAGTCACCCTAACGCCTCTGATATCCATGTGAATAGTTAGTGCGTCTTCGTGGGGTCTATGGACGCCTTTAAGATCATTATGTTGAAAGTAAGATCTGCCACAGGGTCCCTATAGTTTCTGTAAGACCCTGCATCCACCTCATATACGTCGAGTTTGGTCTGTGTTTTCTTAGCAGTGTGAGCTCCTTGGGAACCACTCGAGTCTCCTCCAGCAATGCTCAGTAGCCACCGTTGTTTGTTCGCATCGACTTCTCCATTGTCACCTTCTTTATCTTTGATGGTTGGACGAGCGTTATCGCGATGATCGAGTCTTGGGAGTTGATCATGTTTCTTGATAAATTGCATAAGCTCGCCATTGTCTATCAGTCGTTGAATTTCTTCACAAAGCTTCCAACATTCGTCAGTCTGATACTCATGGTCGTTGTGGTAAGCACGGAAATACCGGCTAAAACGCTTGTAACCTAGAGCACTCATTTGGTGTAGTGTATGATACTTAGTTCGGCCCTTCGTTTGATCATACACCACTGAGATAGCCTTTGTTAAGGGAGTGAAATGCCTTGAAGGATTCTCGTAATACTGAGGTCGTCGGCCAATATCACGGCAAGGGGGATCCTCTTCTTTTCCTTTTGTTTCCCCCACCTTTCTGCTCTGGCACGTATCGCTCAGGTGAATCTCCCCTTCTGGCATCGTCTACCCTAATGAAAGTCTCCGCTCTGGTGAGCAAGGCCCTCATAACTTCTGTGGGGAACTTGATTAAATCAGCATAAAAGTCTCTCTTCTGATCGAGCCCCCTTTTAAGTGAGGCTACAGCCATGTTCTCCTCGATATCTAGAAGAGCATTCATTGAGTGAACAAAACGTCTAACATAGCTTTCAAATGGACTCACCTCGTCGTTGGTAGAGATCCATGATTGAGTCCTACTTGCGTCTTAACTCCATGTTGCCTACAAATCTTTCCCTAAAGGCCTTCCATAACCCTGTAAAGTCGTGTATAAACCCTTTAGGTAGGCTGCTAAACCAATCCATTACGTTCCCTTTGAGGGACGTTCCCTTTGAGGGTCATAGATAGAGCTCTGCACAGCATGACATCATTGGGGTTGAACGTCGTCCTCATATTTCTAAATTGTTCCAAATGCCTTTTTGGATTCCCCGTCCCATTGTATGCCTCCATCCGGAAAGGGAAAACTTTCTTGGTAACTAAGCCTCGAGAATATTTTTCGAGAAGGGGGACTCCTTCAGAATGTAGCTTGACATCCTGGGTCGTATCTGGTCATAATGAACATCTTCATCCTCTTTGGTCCTTTTCAAAATTGTTGGACAAACCTCTTTTCTAGGTTCCTTATCATCAGTCCGCTTCTTACCTCTACTTTCTCCTTCTCCTTCATGCCTGTCATCACGTTTGGAAGATCAATCCAATTGATTCACTTGGCTAACCTCTGGCCCATATGGGTGATTCCCTCGACTTGTTCCTCTGGCCTTAGCAGTAAGTACAATGAGAGCATCATTCATCCCAGCCAAGGTTGTGTGCATTGATTGTTCCCTAGCATCCCGCTCACAAACAACTCTCAACTGTTCCTGTTGAAAAACTGCATCCAATGTTCCAATAATTGAATGATCGGGTTGGTTGCCAGATTGGCTCCTAATGTATACCGACTATCAACAATCTCTACGGGTCCAAGGATTGGCAAGTCGGCTCCGACACTCACTACTTGCGGAAAAATTTGTTGGGGTTGTAGTACCAGTGCGGCTATCATTGTTGTAACTATCTCGTGAATGGCAGCTACAATTGGGTGCCAGTGGTCTTGCCTTACTCGTGGAAGTTCCCCTGACCTTCAATTTCCAACAGCCTCATTGGACTCAGCATTTTCTCTCTCAATTCCTAACCTAGTTAGTACCATGGTTAAAAGTAAGGAAGCTTTTTATTTCCCACATACGGTGCCAAATTTGTTAACCAAATTATTATGCCAAGTAGAAAAACTATTATTGCCAAGAAAGAGATCATACATTTATTTTGGGTGTTTTCCACATTTATAACTATTTCCCCACTTACAAGTAGTTACAAACAAATATATCTCCACTAACAACATGGTTCTTAAATACACGATTAACATGGTTAGTGGATTTGAATGATTCTACAATATTCTTTCAAGCTGAGCTCGGTCGGCCTCGTCCGTATCTTTAGTTGAACTGAAATAAACACACTTCTTATCAAGCTCCATCAAGGGGCCCTCCACTTTGCTCCTGTATCCTACCAGATGTCTTGATTCTTATTATTCTACTCGATAGTTTCTCTTTCGGTCAACTCAGCAACCCTCTTCTTTACTGCCAAAACCTTGGTCGCGTACTGCCTTTTATCAGGCTTATTGGGAAATAAGATTGGGCAATCCTTAATCATTCATTCTGACTTTATTAGTCTATCTGTGCTTGAACTACTTGCTAGAATATGAACTTGTGTTTGTGATTAGGACATGTGCTCACATCACACATTTGTTTAGCCGCTCCGAATCCTTCGGAGCTCGGCTCGATCATTCATACACCAGTTCGATATGTATCATGCTCGGTTCGAATACATACGAGCCAACTTGGATTGTTTACTTAGGATTGTCCTTTATCCACGTGGAGTATTTATCTGCTCATACATCTTTCTTCCTACTAGGGAAATATTCTCTTATTAATACAAATAAAGCATCTGATAACATACGAAGCTGCAACCATAAAGACGTATCTTGCTCTGATAAAGCATCGATAATGGCAGAAAAGAATACGCCAATGAAGAGGCTTCTACGAGAGACTCGCCCCAATCAAAGATCATTATATAAAGAATAAATGAGGCATATAAAAGAGTGTGGAAGTTAGAAAGAAAAAATAATTTAAAATCAGAATCATTGTAAGTGTAGTCATTCTTACGCTATAAATATAAATGTTCTTCAGAACTATTACCTAGTTCTTGTCCTATTTATTTATCCAGTATTGTTTCCATGTTGCAATAAAAAAAATTAATCTTTTAGGTGAGTTTTTACCTCACCATTTTGGTTCCGTTGTCGGGAAGCAAAACACAACTGCATATCACAATCAACCGTTCAGACCACTATTCATCGAAAAATATTATTCACAAAAAAAAATCACATGTTGGAAAATAAATTTAAAACAAATTCTAGAAAATATTTGTTTAATTAATTGTTAATTAATTAAAATATTTTTAAATTTTTATCTCACAAATTTATGTATTTAGGTATGCTATTTGTTGTAGTATAAATTGTGAAATAAATATTATATGTTTGAATGTAAAATAGATATGCATAATTAAGGATTCAATGACCAGTAGGTGAATCTTGTAGTTAATTTAATCGATATTCAAAAATGTTAAATTAATGTTTTTAAGGATCCTAGACTCCGAATGGTTTCAGGATCAATCTAATTTAGACACGTGGGTTTAGATTGATCATGAACTAGCCCTCTAGAAGGTTAATAGGTGTGTATAAAGTGATCATGAATTGGAGAGAATTCCTGAAAATAATTTTTATGGTGAATTTAATTTTAAGTAAGTGAAATCAACCCTCCGGAAGGTTTAATTGGTACTTAAAAGAATAAATTCGTCCCTGTAATTTTTTAATTTTAAATATGTGGAATAGGTCATTCGAAAGTTTTCATCGCTAATTAGAAAAACTAAATTAAGGTTATTTTAATTTAAGTAAGTAACATACTATTTTTTCCTCCCCTCAGGAGGACGACTATGATGAGATTTTCAGTCCAGTTATCAAGATGGCCACGGAAAACCGAGAGAAAACGACGATGATAGCGGTTCCTTTTGATTCTAGAAAACGCCCAAAAAAGAGAAAGCCGCAATGATGACCGCCCGGAAAAGATGTAGTTATCTTTCTTTCACTCATCAAGCGAAAAAACCCATAGTTACTTGTAGTTCGATTTTTGCGTCGAGATTTGGTTGGTGTTCAGCCAATTTGCGGGGATGCCGCATTTGCAAATTAAAAACTACGTCGATCTTCATTGGTCGAGCAATTACAGAATCCTGCAAGTGACCTCTTTAAAGGATCCGTATATGTTGTTGTGGTCGATTAGAAAGCGCAGAAATTGCTTGAACAGAATGCCTCGAGATGGCCGTCTCCTGCCTCCATGCCGGTGGGGAATATTTTATATGTAATTAATATGTATTAATTTCATTTGATTGATTCTTGCTCGAGCCGGATGATGAAAAATTATCATGTCCGGTTCCTTCAGGGGATGGATTATCCCTCCAGAAGGTCTCGCTAGTACTTAGGAAATAAAATTAATGATCATGGTATTTTTTTCTCAAACTCATAAAATGCATGTTAGTATGATTTTCCCTCCATTATCAATTATCAAGTATTTTATGTTTTATATGTTATGTGTCGTGTTCATGCATGTTGTTATGTTATATGCCATGATTTTAAATGTGTTATGTGTTGTTTGCTTCTTGTTTTTTCTAGTGCATATGATTTACAATCTTCTGGAGAATCATCCACCATACTATATTATTCAGATTTTACCCTATAGAAGAGGACACATTGTTATATTTGTGTGTGTATGATTATGACTATGCTATGACCCACCCAAATTCTCTAACCTTAGTCAGAAAAGTAAAATGGTGAAAATAAAGAAACGTTAGAAAATGGCGAATTCAAATAAGTTGTGCATGGGTATTATGTTATACTGCATACTAGTAGTATTTATGGGGTTGTCCCGAAGATGTTACTACCGCTATGGTCTTTCTTGCGAAATTCGATAAAACTTTTACTAAGAACAAAAAGATAGAAGTGCATCATCTTATGAACGAGCTCTCTACCATGAAGTATACCAGTAGAGGTAGAATCCGTTAGCACATTATTGAAATGTCTGTAATTGGCCACAAGTTGAAAAAAAAATTGGGGTAGATCTTCTAAAGGACTGTGTGATAGATTTCACATTACATTAAATACTGGAACTGTTTAAGTATTTCCAGTCCATCTATAATTATATGCAAGAAAAATAGAATATCAATGAGTTGATCTCCCACGTTGCACAAAAGAAGGAGAGACTTAAAGCGGCAATGCATGCGGCTCATGTGATAACAACTTCGAAGTTACCAAACACAATTACTAAGTTTGATATATCATCTAACTATTGTATAATCGGCTAGGTTACATATCCAAAGTTAGGATGGCAACGTTTGTAGATGAAGGTTTATTGGGTCTCTTATATTACTCTAATTTCGGTATATACGTCGAGTGTATCAAAGAAAAAAAACAAAAAACAAAAGGGTAGGGGCATATAGAGCGCCAAAAGTCTTAGAATTGATACATATCGGCATATGCGGACCGTTTCTATAGGAATCGTGGAACGGGAAATTGTACTGTATATCATTTATCGACAACTTCTCCCATTTCAGATACCTCAATCTCCTTCATGAAGAGATTGATGCCCTCGACAAGTTCAAAGATTTTATGATCGAAGTTGAAAAACAACTTAGTAAGAGCATTAAAACCGTTAGATCTGACTGTGGTGGTGAGTACTATGGCAGATATGATTGATTGGGTGAAAAACATCAAGTAACATTTGCAAAATACCTAGAGAAGTGTGGCATAATTCTCAATACATAATGTCGGCTTCACCCCGTATGAATGGTATATCTGAAAGGCAGAACCAAACACAAACAGATTTTTTTTGGAAGTATGATAAGTCATTCATCTCTACCATTATCTTTTTGTGGGGAAACCATCAAGTGTGCCACTTATATACTTAATAGAGTATCCATGAAGGCTACTGTTAGGACCCTATATGAGCTTTGGAATGGGTATCTTTGTTAGAACCATCAAAGTGTGCAACTAATTCCATGATTGTCTAGAAAGAACCTTTTGTCGATACAGGAACAAAGGTACCCCAACTCAAAGGACCCGTTTTGCAGGCTTAAAAATTCCATTTATTAGCTCAAACAGGCCTATAATAAGTGGTACCATAAATTCTTTGAGGTAATATTATGTTTTGAGTTTAAAGGCAAATCGGATCAGGATTGTGTTATCATAAGTTTAGTAGGATTACTTTCATATTTCTTATATTATATGTGGATGACATATTGATTGCCTCGAAATAATAAGGAATTATTAGACACGACAAATAGATTTCTACGAGACAAGTTTAATATGAATGGTCTCGATGATGTCATTTTTTATTAGGAATCCAGATACATCGAGATCAATCCCGTGGTATTCTTGGATTATAACAAAAGATATACATTGAAAGTGTGTTACAGTCTTACAGATTGGTAAATTACAAACCCCTGAGTACTCTTATAGCAAAGGGTGATAGACTTTGTCTGGGTTAATATCCTAAAACAAGACTTGAGATTCAAGCAATGAACGAGTCTCTTAATATATGACAATTAGTAGTTTGATGTATGCTCAAGTTTTTACTATACCATACATTGTTTTTCTGTAAATATGTTAGGAATATATGTTAGTACCTCTATTATGGATAAGGGTAATCCAGTATCTACAAAGGCACATATTGACATATATGAAGTCAGAAAGGTTGAAGATCACTTGATAATCCGACTCGGATTTTGATGGACGCATAGACACACTGAAGATCACGTCGGGCAACATATTCTTATCGACTAGAGGTGCAGTATCCGCGAAAAGTGTAAAGTAAACACTTGTTATATCGTCGACTATGGCAGTATAATTTATTGTAGGCTATGAGGCATCAAACCAAACATTATAGGTGCAAACTTTACCATCGGGTTGCGCACTGTATAATGGATCCATATAGGGAATGTGGTTACATTTTCTTTTATACTCACCCTAATTAGTAAAAATTATGATTTTGAAGAAAAAAATTGATTAAATATTATTATTTTCGATGATTTTGATCCAGATTATACGTTTATTTCACAATAATAATTTTATATACTATGTTCTTCAAAGAAAAAGCAAAACAATTACTTTTTCGTTACAAAGTTAAAAGGTTATAAACTGATATATTTTTTTAATCACTTATAATTATAATTTTTTTTGAAGAATAGTTTAACTATAAGCATTTATAAATCTATAAAACTAACGTTCAAACAAATGAGTCTAGGTACATCCGCGGCGCATCAAAGACACTTACCAACATATGTCTGCATGGCCTTACACGTGCTATATTCGAACGAAGAAAAAGAAAAAAGAAAACCTACCTATCCAAACAAGCCCTAACAAAAGATCCATCTACTTTCTATAAATAAATTTACTAATTCGCATGCTTTAGTAAAATCAAGCTTTAATCAACTAATTAAAAACCCCGATTCGACTTAAAATCTGTAATTATATCATAAAATTAAAAGCAACCCACAATAAATCATACTCCACCGATATACGTCTCACATTTACTACTAATAATTTTTACTTTCTAATCTCCAATAAATGTACAAACTCCCGGATATACCAAACACGCCCTTAAACAAAGCAAAGCTCTGTTTTTTCTATACTAAGACAACTTTACCTAAAAGCAAGACCAGAGGACGATGAATCAAACCCAAAATAATTTATAATCAACGGCTCTGGTTCAGCGATTCATGATTTGCCTGATCACCACCGTTCTCTTTCTTCTCCTCCTCCAAATTCCGACGACTCTCTTCTTCTTCACACCCACAAAAACTCCTCTGTTTCGAATCAGCAAAAGAAGAAGTGACACTCAAAACTGGAGTAGCTAAAAATGTAGGTTTCAATTCACCAGCCATGATCACCAAAAACTTATCTTGTTGCATCGAGTAATTATCAGGTTGATTGCTCTGTTTAAGGGTGTTTTCATCATCTCCTGCTTCTAAATCTCTGTTTTGCTCTGTTTCTGCGTTTTCGAGATAACCTGATAGTTTCCAGTAAGAACAGGCGAGAATGAGGAGAGCGAAAGCGATGAGACCAAGCATAGCGGCTAATCCACCGAATAGATAAGGGATAGGAGAGTGCCATGTAGAGTGTTGTGTTGATAATGTCTGGTTTGCATGTGTTGTCATGTTGAAGTTTTCTCTTGCTGCTGCCATTTTAGAGAGAGAAGAAAAAAACAGAGTAAGTTTATGAGGGAGAAAGTAAAGTGTGTGTTTAGTGAAGGGAAAGGTGGAAGAGGAGAAACAGGATTTATAGAAAAGATATAAAGTTGTGTTTGCTTTTTTCTTTCTTGAAAAAAAAGTGTTTTTTTCTAAATGAAATTTAGGGAGCTGAGCATCAAAATTAACGTCTCTCCTTTTTTTTATCACTATTTTGGATTATAGTTAGAAATGGATTTATTTTTTTCAGACGCGATAATTTGAATATGGTGGGTAAATTACTCATAATCACATTATTATAATTAAATTATAATAAAAATGTAAATGTAAATATGCATTGAGTTTTTTTTTAAAGTCAAATTTGCAATCAAATTTCAGCAACTAAAAAATATTTATATTTTTTAATCAAAATAACCTTATGTAACAATAGTTTTTTTTTTCCAAACTTATTTCGCAACCAAATTATATGTAATTTTACGAAAAACAATTAAATTTCTTCGGCACAAAAACACGGTTGAAAACCACCATTTCATCCATCATGTTTCGTGTTTGTATCAAACTAGCCTCATATGTTCACTTTTGTCTTCGTCCCACTGATCCTTTGTGTTTAGAATTTTACATTATTGGTCCCCCGCACATGTAAGTATTGAGAAGCTAGCATGTGGCAGTCCAAATATCAATATTTAGTCTCATTATTGGTCCCCAAAAAATCTATAAAGAATGTGGTTATGGAATTATGGATTTAGGAGGAAGACTGTGTTTCTCGAATTAAAATTTTAGATTTGTAGGAAACCAACAATGAAACAAGATATTGATCTTTAGGTTGTTAGTGTCACATGTCACCTTCTCAGTATTTACACGTGCGAAAAACTAATAATGTAAAATTTTAAAACATAGAGGATCATTGGGAGACAAAAGTGAACATAGATAATTAGTTTGATACAAACGCGTAACATGAAGGACTAATGGTGATTTTTAGCCCAAAAATACACCTATTTTCGGGCTAAAAAAAAGTTAGGTGTCACGTCCAATTAACACTTATCTTCACAAAATAAGTTTGTATTTTGATTTACAACATAAGACTTATTTAGTAATCGAACTCCTATTTTCGTAACTATTTTTCTTCTTATTTTCGTAACACATTTACACGTATTTTTGCAACTAAACAACAATTATTTTTTCTCAACCAAATTACATGTAATTCCGCAAGTAAACAATATATATTTTAAAAAGTTTTTTTGACACAAAAATGCCATATTTTCATAACTAAAAAATAGTTAGTTATTTCATACTCAATTAATACTTGTTTTCCCAAAACAAGTTTGTATTTTCTTTTTTCACACAATCACACTTAGTTAGCAACCAAAGTCATATTTCGTAACAATTTTCTTCTTATTTTTATGACACATTTGCACGTATTTTTTAAATTAAACAACAATTGTTTTTTTGCAATCTAAACAATGGTTTCTTTTTCAATACCAATTTACACATAATTTTGCTATTAAACAACAATTGTTTTTCGTAACCAATTTATACGTAAGTACGCAACAAAAAAATCAAAAAAATATATTTCATAGATCTAATTATTCGTCTTAAAAACAAATTAGTAGTATTTTGGATTTTGTTTTTGTTTTTGGATCTATGCTTTGAAATATATGCTATTTTTCTAAAACAAATACAAAAAATATAAGAGAAGAATGGTTATGGATATTTTGAAACTAAGAGTTTGTTATTTGTAAATACTATTTGAACACCACATGATTATCCGTATTTTATAAAAAAAAAAAGATTATTATTATTAGTAAATAGGTTTGATGTTGGGTGGTTATTAGTATATTACCTTTTAAATTACTATTTTGATGTAATTGCATTGAATAACATTATTCTATCTAAAATATAAAGTTGTTATACTATCTTTTGGTTGTACAAACATTAAAAAATGTTTGAAGAATTTTTTATTTTGTAGTTAATATTTATAAATTTAGTCAATTAGTTTTATAAAAAAATATAAAATGTTAATAAAATAATTAAAAAATAAAAGATAAAATAATAACCCCATGAAATAGTTATGTTAAAATTTTAAAATAATATTCACGATATTTTCTGAAAACTATTTATTAAAAATCGAACTGAGTATTAAATATAGTTATATAACAAATTGGATAAAATCATAATATTTTTGTCATATAATATCTGATTCTTTTTATAACGGATTTTAAACTAAATTTGGGTAAAGAAAGGTTCGATGAACTGATGTTTATTACATTTTAAGGCTTCAGACATAAAATCATAATATTTTTGTCATATAATATCTGATTCTTTTTATAACGGATTTTAAACTACATTTGGGTAAAGAAAGGTTCGATGAACTGATGTTTATTACATTTTAAGGCTTCAGACATAACAAGAACATGGTGGAAATTCATATCATGTTTAAATTTAAGAGCTCAATTTTGTATATTAAACTGTTAAAATTTAAGATCCGGTCATCGGTTCAGGCTAAACTTCAAAAGTCGATTCCAACTAATAAAAATTACAGATTTAAAAATATGGTCATACCAAAATTAGTATTTGAGTTATTCAATTTAACATTCAAAATCAAAATCTGACAAATTGGTCATAGAATTCGACGACTCTCCAAAATCTATGAATTATATTCAAAGTTTGTATTTTGCATAACGTGGACCCACATTTGAGTGTGGCATACATAATCGTGAAAATGAACATTGAAATCTGCAATTGTATTATTCCAATTATGGATATTTTTTTACATAAAGTTATAATTATGTTAGTTAAGTTTTGTAGAAGGATGATCGTAACTTGGATACACACAACTAATGTTTTGTTTATTGGTTCGAACGTCTTTAGTCAAAGTTTTCTCGGTCAGGTGCCTCTTCAGTCACATATCTTCTCGACTAAAAGTTTTTTTAACAATATTTCTTTAATTAGTCATTTTCTCAACTAAATATCTCATCGATTAAGCATCTATTTAGATTTACATTCTCTCAGGAAAACATCAAGCCTTATGAGCCAGACATATCATCGGATGGGCATCCTATTGGCCAAACGTCTCTTCGACCATAACGTTTCCATAATATTTCAGGAGGCCTCGAAAAATTTAGAATTAAATCTATCAAGCCTGAATGATTTGTTACTTCCGATACTGAATACAAATTTGTTTACATCCTCACACGTTAGTGTATGGGTCATAGAAATGTTATCAACACCATTGAATCTGGTGAAGAGGATCCGAGACCCAGTCCAAGCCTGGGTAGCCTGGCATGTGAATATGGTGAAATAGATCACAAGAAACAGTAGCAATACTAGCAGGGTTCGAAACTATCAAACCCTGACAATTGAAAATCGAGACAATCTTGTTGCATAAGAGACGAGTTTTATTGCTATTGTAAAGAAAAGGTATTCGTGTCACCTAGTTTGAGTCAAGATTCTATGGATTTTTGTTAAAAATAGATTATTTTGCTCTTTTCAAGATGATGAACAAATAATAAGACTAAATTTCAGTACAGGTGAGTTCGAGGATTAGCTTCTTGGTTCTTACTACTTTTATTTTGTTTTATATTTTATAAGTTACATGAGATCTTGGATGTTCTTCAGGATTTACTTAAGCGAATTTATGTTCACTAATTGTTATTAGTTTTTTTTAACGAAAATGATGACATATTTTTTTTTTGGTAAAAAAAGTGTTAATAATTTTATTTAAAGAAAATGTCACCAAAGTTACCAAACATTTTTTTTTATTGTCATCTAGTACTTTAAGTTTCACTATTACCTATCTAATACCCACTTTATGTACTTAACTCAATCTAGATATCCAATTTTCTAATAATACCTCAAATATGCATGCTTCATCACCAATTACGTAACCACTTCTCATTCTTTGAACCAACGCTTCTCTTTTCTATTTTTTTTAAAAGGCGCGTATCTTTCAAACCAGACCTTGAAAAATATCTAAAAGTACCATCGGCTTTGCTTTATTAAGATGAACAAAAGTAGATCCATTAATGATTTTTTTCTCCCTAAAATTCATACGAGATCACGCATAATAAATCATGCAAGACCATGTATTATTAAATCATGTGAGACCATTCATAATAAATCATGTGAGACCATTCATAATAAATCATGTGAGACCAAACATTTATTTTAAGACCAAAAAAATTAGATCCATTTATGATATTATATATATATATATATATATATATATATATATATATATATATATATATATATATTCGCTAGACCCAGTGCCATGGTCTCACATCTTTATCATCAAGTAGTAGATGTCTCGCATCTTTCCACTTTATTATATCTGGTTTGGCATCTATTCACTCTCATCATGTTTGGTCTCGCATGACTTAATAATGCTTGATCACTCAACTTTATCATCTCCGATCTCACATGATTTAATAATGTTTGGTCTGTCCAACTTTACCATATATGGTCTCGCATGATTTAATAATGTCTGGTTTCTCAACTTTATCATTCTTGATCTCGTACGATTTAATAATGTTTGGACTCTAAACTTTATCATGTCCGGTCTCATATGATTTAATAATGTTTGGTCTCTCAACTTTATTATGATTGGTCTCGTATGATTTATTATGCATTGTCTCGCATATTTTCTAATATATAGTCTCGTATGTTTTTTTATGTATGGTCTCGCATGTTTTCTAAAGAAAATAAATTTATAAAAAATCAAAAAAATATCATCAACATATCTAGTTTTGTTTGCCTTCAAAAAAAATTGATGATACTTTTGGATTTTTTTTCCGAACTTACGGTTTGAAAAATACGAACTTTTTAAAAAATAAAAAAGAAAAAAATAAGAAAGAGAATATTTGGTTCAAAAAAGAGAGAAGAGATTTATTTGTGATATTTCACCTTGGTAAGGATATCTAGTAGTAAGTTACCAATATTTTGGATATTAGGTGGTAATAAGAATCTTGACCAATTATTTATAAATTCTTCACATTTTATTTAATCCAAGTAACGAAATAATATTATTCATATTAATATTTTAAAAATTAATTATTTATTAATTTTTAGTTTAAAAATAAATTATTTGTTTTTTTTAAAATTTATGTATTTTTTAAAATATAATTTTAAAAATTGTATGAATAAATTTATTTATGGTAATTTCTAAATATTCAGTTTAATTTAATTTAAAAAAAATACTCACATGTTGTAAAATCATAGTATGATTTTTTTATAAAAAAATTATTTTTCTAATTTTTTAAATTAACAATAACCGGTTGATGAAATTTTAATATTTCATTATCAATGTTTATTCTATTCATGGTTTTAAGTTTTTAAATTTTATTTTCCATATATTATTTCTTCCAATTTTATTCATGCATACTCTAGGTCGGGTGAAGTGGTTTAGTTTTGTTAAAATTATATAGTGACGGATTTTTAAAGTAAAAATAAAATAATGATACATATAGAATTTCAATCCAATTAAATAAAATGATAAATCCAATACGGAGTTTCGATCGAAAAACTTTACGATCTCATGAATGATATTCAGACCAATGTAGTATGGATTGTATGAATATTTTATCTATGTAAATTTTGAATATTCGAGCAATTTGGAATATGGTGTAATTTATAAAATAATAATTACTGGTGTATATTAGATAATTGGATCTACATAGAATAATATAATACTATTGTAGAATAAATTATGTAGATACCAGTATGATTAATATTCAGTGAAGAAATGTTCCATTATCCAACACTTAAGTTATTGGGTTA